>OY720175.1:1200000-2400000 GCA_963082885.1 Parascotia fuliginaria
CAAAACAATGATTGTTACAATTTTTGTTTGTTTGTCTGTTTATCTGTTTGTTTGTGCGTTTTTTCACGCTAATCTCAGAAACGGCTTATCCGATTTGAATATGGTTTTCACTAATATTGATCCTTGATGGCTATACGTCTAATCCATACATCCATACATATTATAAAAGGCTTTGTCCTGACTGACTGACTGACTGACTGACTGATTGACAGACAACGTACAGCCTAAACCGCTGGTCGTAGCGACTTGAAATTTAGAGAGTGTGTTTGTCTTAATGTCTAGAAGTGTACTAAGAAAGAGTTTTTAAAAATTCAACCCTTAAGTGTGATGAAAAGGATTGTATGAAACGTCTTCATTTTTTAACTTACAGCTTTGAAATTTTGTTTTGGAATACTTCTATTTAAATAAAATATACCCTCATAATTTTTTTTTTAATTGGGGACAATTTATCGGGGTGAAATCAGGGATGAAATATTGTATGGAAAGATCTTTGCTTTTGAAGTTGGCGACTTGAAATTTGGAAGGAGGGGGAAGGGAGGGAGAGAAAGAGGTAAGGAAGGGAGAAGTGAGGGGAAAGTGAAGGGAAAGTGCGAGGGTAGTGAGGAAGGAAGTCAAGGGAAAGGGAGGGGAAAGTCAGGGGGAAATCGACTGCCTCTGTATTTCGGTAGTACTGTGTATGGACTGCCACGCAGAGGTCGCGGATTCGATTCCCGCTCAGTGCAAATATTTGTAGCATGAACATGTCTATTTGCATTGGTCTGGGTGTTTCTATGTATAATATGTATGTATTTACAAAAAAAAAGTGTTTAAGTATGTATATCCGTATTCTAGAAACCATAATACAAGCATATAATATGCTTACTTTGGGTCTAGATGTAGTTGTGTAAAAAAAAAAAGAAAAGGGAACTTAGGGAGATGTGAGAAGGCAGTGAAGGGCAAGTGAGGGGCAAGTGAAGTGCAGGTGAGAAGTAAGTGAGGGGAAAGTGAGGGAGACGTAAGGAAAAGTGAGGGGTCAGTGAGGGAAAGTGAGTGGTAAGTGAGGGGTGAGTGAGTTGCAAGTGACAGAAAGTGAGGGAGAGTGAGGGGAACTGTGAAGAAAGTGAGGAAGATGGGAGGGAGACGGGAGGGGAAGGGAGGGCAAGGGGAAAAAAGGGGAAGAGGAAATGAGGGAAAGGAGAGAGTTATTGTAGTGAAAATTTGCCTTTGTGTATTGTATATTGTTTTACGGGGGATATCTTTAGGTAGGTGAAAGAGGGTTTGTTTGAATGATGATGATGATGATGAGATTAGAAATAGTATGCAAAACAGTATTTAAACAATATAAAAATGTCTATTGGAAAAAACGATATTCACGCGAGCGAAGCCGCGGGCAGATGCTATACATATATAAAAACGAAAGGTTACTCACTCACTCACTTACTCACTCATCACGAAATCTCAGAAACCACAAGTGCTAGGAGTTTCAAATTTTGGACATAGGTGCTCTCTAAGACGGGATTTTGTAAAATTAATTTCTCTGGAGTATAAAGGGAGAACAAAATTTGTATGAAGCTTCTATAGTTTTTAAACGTGAGTTTTGATAATACGATTTCCAAACTAGGAACTACCCTTATTAAGTGGAAAAATAGGAGTGGCAAGTTTCGTTAAGTATCGCAAAATTTCGTCTGTTTTAGGGGTAGCGGGTGAATAGATTTAAATTTCGGATTCGCCTTAGAGACGGATTATACTGATATTTATTACTAATACAATGTACGATTACCGTAAGTTTAGGTAAGAAATATTCTCATACAGGCACACATCTGAATTTTCACGCGAACAAAGTCGCGGGCAACAGCTACAATTAATAAATAGTAACTTATTAAATTACAATTATTTAAATAATTTGACTACAAAATCTTTTACATCAATAAGCAATAATATTGTGCATGTAAAGTCCGTTACTGTATACTAAGCTATCTTCCTCTCTCCTACTATACCGACTATGCTGTGCCCGACAGGGTCCATGATTGTTACATAATTAAGATTTATTTACCATCTTTTAATACATTGTGGAAACAATAAACGATTGAGTATTGAGTTTTAAATAACATAATTAAAAACAACGTGGCGACCAAGATAGGAAAAGAACAAAGAAGGAGAGGAAAAAAAGAAAAGCAGTTTACTTACCGAACGAAACGAAAAAATATGAATACTTATAATACCAGCCTGTTTTAGCAAAGGCCTCTTCTCATATAGAGAAGGCATGAGCATTAATCACTAAGCTTGCTCAAGGCGGATTATCAATTTCAGATTTTTAAGTCCAGGTTTCCTCACGATGTTTTCCTTCATCGTCAGTCAGAAATGTCCAGAAAGTACATATGATTTGAAAAATTGCATTGGTACTTGCCCGGATTCGAACCCACTACCTCGTGTTTACCAAGCGGGTGCCTTATTCTCTGGGCTATTTTGACTTACTACTATATTACTTACATCAACTTTACACGATAAGATAGATAGTATAGCGGCTTGGCGACACGTTGTGCTTACGTAGCAGCTGTGTATGGTAACGTGAATGTTCGCACAACTGTGGGCTCATCAGTCGTCTTCCTACAATCATGTAGTTCAATTGAATTAAGTAATAAGTATTGTTATGTATATTTTATATATTAAGCTGGTGCCAGTAAAAGTGTGTGCAAGTATCTATCATGAAGAAGTAATTATTATCATATCCCCCAACATAAAAACTATTTAACCCCACAATAGTTTACTTTCTTACTCAATATGCTACCAAGGATCTATCGTAACGAATAAGTGCCGTTTAATTTTAAACTAATGATATTACTTAACATAAAATGATAAAGTGCTAAGTGTATTTTCCACAGTATAACTTTCGTTTTGTGAACACTACGAAGCTTCTAACCGTATCAGATTAAACAGCGGGATTCTATAATGTTTACACCGAATACTGAAATAAATTAAGTGCGACACGTTTATTATTAAATTAAAATGACTGCAATTTGGGATACAAAGCTTTGTTTTATGCAAACGATGCACTACTCGTATTGTGCTTCTGATTTATACCTGCGCCACCAGACATTACTTAAACTGCTCATAAAAAGTGTCCCAGATTACACCGGACAGCATTTGTGTCACATAAAAGACTAGTAATGGCCGCTGTAAATATTGTTACTATTCGTACGCCATGTCTCGGTCATTTCTGTTGAGTTGTGGCCGCACATATGCCACGTATCTCGCTCAGATTCATTTTTTTGCGCGCATTACAGGCTTCTGTTGTAATAAAAGGCAGCTTATATTATTTTGATGGAATGCTCTAGGGACGAGATTGAACTTTTTGGTCGGTACTATTTTTCATGTCGGTACGTGATAAGAATATACCTTAGTAATATAAAGTCAGGAAAATGTCATAATATATCAACAAATACATTATTTACTGCTATAACAATGTCGTCGTAGTGTCAGTAGGCGGACAGTTTTTGTTGCTAGCATTGAAAAGTCGTTGTCTGTTAAACAAAAATGAAAACTGATATACAATGAAATCTTAATTCGCGACTTCAAAATTCTCACAACAAGAGATACAGTAGGTAAAAATACAACTTCTAAGCTTTGGGCAGTGGTGCGATAGACGCGATTAACACAGCACATCTTTTATGGATAACTCTGGCTGAAAGCTGGGCTAAAAAGAGAGAATTCAATAATTTGAACAGAAGAAAAATCAGAATAAGTTTAAGTAAGTAGGTAGGTATCTATCTATTTATTTTATTAGGTAAGAATGAAATAAAGAAAACAGATGACATAAATATCTCTGCCGAATAACCTCTTTAGCATTTTACGAAACTTAAAACATTATCGTATTTAAGTAGCTAAATGAAGCGAATACTTAAATGATGCAATCGTTCGTGTTTATTGAGGTGTTTAATTTATAACCGAGGTGCTTATTCACAAATTAAGACCAATCCATTTATTCATGTGACAACACAAAACGTGAAATAACCAAACACAAAAGTTATTTCTTTGTACGCAAATAAAGTAACAAACGAGATGATGCAGGTCATGTGGAAACTCAGACAGGAAGCTATCGGAGCCAGTTAAAAAATATGGATGTGGGTGGTATTACGGCATTCTTGAATTTGATTGTATCATCATCAAAGACTTGCACTGCGGAAAATCGTTTACCAGATATCGCCACTATTACCAGTAGTGGGCCGCCATCATTCGTCGCTGCACGCCATCTTTATCACGTTGTGAGAAGTCTACCTTGCATCTGATTTTACACTCTTGTGTTACCTAGCAAGCCTTGAAGTTCATCTTCATTATTATCATACCAGCTCATTATTATCCCACTGCAGGGAAAAGCCTCTACTCATATGAGCATTGATGACCACGCTTGATCAAAGCGGATAGGCGATTTCAAACTTTTACCTAGGTTTCCTCACTATGTTTTCCTTCACCGAAAAAGAAGTTTAAGTTAAAATTCATTATTAACTTATTTATGAATTATAAAATAATGTATGTAGTAAGGTACTGCTGATTTTCACGTTGTTAGAGAGTGGTTAATAAACAAAGCCGGTTGGACCACGAGAATACTTAACGTGATGAAAGTATTTATAGGGGACGACCACTGCATTAGTTACACCAACACTGATCTGATTTATTTCAAAGTACTATGTAGAATTATTTTAAATTCCAGTAATATCTTTAATACCTAGTAAATTATTACAAAAATACTTAGTTATAATGTACACTACCTCCAAGGATGCGTCTGTGAACGTCCATCAAAGCACTATGCCTCAATATGAGGCCCTACTAGGCAAGCTGCCTTCAAAAATAATACATTAGAGAGGAAAATACCCACACCTCTATATGAAAAGATCTACGCTGTACAAAATATCGTCACTTACACAGAGTCACCCAAATTGATGGCCGCGGTATTCCCGCCACTAGACAAAAACAGAGAGCCTGGCAGATTCGGCAACTTTGTAGGGAGACAGTTTCTGATTGACAGTTGTGAAAAAAAGCCGGATCGGCAGTCTATTATCCAATTTGTTGCTATAGGTACTAATTATGTTGCAGCAAATCTGATAATGGAAAATTCGATATATCTGTCCATAAAGTAACTAGTTTCCGGTAAAACAAGTCTAGCTCTGTATAAATGTGCCTTAAATTAAATAAAGCTATAATTTTAGGTATATCAGTTACCTTTGTGTGTAAAATATCTAAATTAGATTCTAGAACAACCCTTTCTTCACAAAATGATTGGCAGGTGACCTTTTGTTCAACGTTATTACAAACATAGTAAACTAGAGATTTTCGCCTCTATTGTGGCTTGGTTAATAAACAAAGCTGATGGGACCGCAACAACACCTAACAAGATCAAAGTATTTATAGGGGACGTTTACTGGATTAGGAACACCATACAGGACGATACCCAAGCTGCTTTCGTGTCTCCATAATCAAAAATATCTACTAATTAGACTACCTCTGTAATGTCTTTGGAGGACATTAAGGTGCCGTAACAATAAAATTTCTAAAATTATAGTTGCAGCTTTTAATTTGGTGAGCGTAACATTTGACGGTTTTGACATGAGAGATACAGATAAAAAATTATACAAATCACTACTGACATTGACAAATAGTCCTGATTAAACTATCATAGCAATGATCGCAGCGAGTTTAAAAACTATTCTTGAGTAGGCGCTCGCTGGCGCGCCGGAACAACCTCTGTGTTGCAATGAGTTGACAATATTTTTTTTTTTTTTTATATTATAGCCTACCAAAGTGACTCCACCCCGCCTGATGGTAAGCAGTCAGTGGAATCCAGAAGTGGCGGCCACTATACTAAAAGCCTCGTCTTAAGCTGCTGGTATAGTGGCCTCCACTATGGCAGCTGGGAATGGGGTTAGGGGAAGGGAATGAGGGAGGTGAGGAAAGAGGATGGGGGAAATTGGGCCTCCGGCGCTCTCACTCACCGAACGAAACGCAGTAGTACGGATACTACTACTCTTAAGTCGATCTTCTATGAGAGGGTAGTACTTCCCCGGACGATCCGGCCCATTCATGCTGAAATCAGCGTGGATCTACTACCGTAAATAAGACTTGTTTGTTTCATTAGATAGAACAACCGCGGTTGAGACGTCCTTAATGCTCTTTGAAATAATTCTAAACATTGTAGCTACTTACTAAGTTAAGTATTATAAAAGGGAACCTTCTTTTTAACTGACTTCAAAAAGCAAAAAGGAGGTTCTCAATTCGATTTTTTTTTTGTATGTGTGTTACTGCAGAACCGATTGAGAAAATTATTCTTTTATTTGAAAGGGTACTCTGAAATTGGTTCCATATATTTTTTATATAGTATTTTTATTAGTATTTGGTTTAATAGTTTGGTTTTAATTTTACTATTTTGTAAAAACGTATAAAAGGAATAAAGAGATAGATGTAAAACAACACGTTGACGTCTTTTGTGACGAGATACATTTTAAGGCGGTTTTGCTTTTTGTTTTATGTACCCGGTTGCCGGTGACATCGGGCTAGCCTTTGCACAAACTACTGGCCATCAGTCTTAATTTCCAATTAATTATCACTATTATCAATCTCAACTCATTATGTACTTGATCAGCATATTTAGGAGGAATAGTGCAACTATTGTATTTCCGGTTAGTGATTGTGATTATCCCGTTTTGAATCCTATTTGTAGAATGGTTATGGCACCATTACGGCCACAAACTGTCATACAAGATATTATCACAAGTTTTAGTGTCCATTGGTATCTTGAAAGCTTATTAAATTACGGTCTCAAGAGGTTCCCAAGTGGTAGGATTTGGATCGAGATGGGAAATATATTAATTATCGGTTAATTTGTTTCGAAAAATGCTTATTTTTATGAAGTTTTATCATAGAAAAATCGATATTTTTAATATCGATCCAAATCTCATTTTCTTTCATTATCCTGTTCGTAGCAAACCAAATATATCTTAATAGCTGTATCAAGTGTAAATTATTCTATTCGTCGATAATTTAAAATAACAATTGTTGACTAGCATTGGCAAAAGCTTAGACATAGAGCTTACTTTCACTTTTATGTTATGACTAACTTTTTGCAGCACAGTTTAGCGCGTTCAAACAAACAAACAAACTCTTCCACTTTACATAATAGGTAAGTACCTAGGTATAGATTTTTATTAACTTTATACAAATCGAATGAAATAAAAACGATTTACTGACTTGTGTTTTTCGTTCAATGAATATCATTGCGGATACATATCACATAGGCAATATTCGTGTTAAAAGAAATATAGCACGTATCAAATGTTCTCCTTCACTGAGTAGAACAGTAGTGTAAGGAAACAGATGGATTTGGTGCTCGTGATAGATCCGTCACTATCACTAGTTAATCGAGATCGCTACCACTGAACTACTTGTGCCTTATTGCTTCGCGCGGTTTGCATCGCTTTTGGTGTCCTGTGAGACAATGATTAAGGATTTCTGTTACTATGTTAATACTATGAAAGACAACAGATACATTTGAATCTAAACAAATTATTCACGTTTGTCCTTGAATTTAACAAAATATTAACTATAATTAATTCAAATCAAATAATTTATTCAGAAACCATAGATACATATTAAAATAACAAATACAGGTTCTTAAATTATGTAATAGTAATCCTACAGGCTTACAGCGTCTGTGCCTGAACTAGGTAATCCTGTGTTTCAGGCAAGAAATTTCAAGAACTTACACATGTTTTAAGAACTGCGCAAAGAAGCACAGACACAAAGGTTTTACATAAGATTTTAAAGCAATTGTAATCTTAAATATTAAATTGGTAAACTTATTCATATATATAAACATTATACCATTTCAAAAGAGACGCTCACTGCTACACGTAGGGATCCTCTAAAAATCTTCGCTTTAGACGATCCTGAGGCCCTAGACAAGTGGCATAGATTTCTATTCTATTCATAGAATAGATGAAATAATGTATGGAATTGACATAATTGCTCCAACATTGTCGTTAGCTTATGTCAATCCCATACATATTTTGATCTATTCCATGAATAGAAAAGAAATATATGCTATTTATCTAGCTATCAGCGAGAATCATCTAAGTATAACTAATCCCTGAATTGCATTAGGAGATAGTGAAACTTATCCCGCCTCGGTCTGTGCATTCGTAAGAACGTCTGTGTGTCAATTTGTTACCTACTTATTACATTGTGTCTTCATGTAAACTTTGGAATTTAAAAAAAAACTAAAACCGCAGTAATTGGTGACAGACGGCACAGCCGCATAATGACATGACCATCAGTGGAACCATCAAGGTTTATCAGAGTGATATATATTTTTATACCACCATGGCACTATGACAAACAAACATAGGTACATTCCAAGTAAGGAAAGCTATTAGTACTGTCAAAAACATCACTTAATATTGCCTCGTCAGTAAAAATCCGAAGATAAAAATTCTTGTTGCTAGGATTTGACCACAGAACACATAAAAGTTTGACCAAGGAATGTATTTGTTCGTAAGCGAATTTATTGACGATCATGGCGATAGTCTTGGACGTTGCTGTCCGACATACATGTGTTGAGTATGTTTGTTGCTAATAATAATAAGTTTAGTTACAGACTGTAAAGGTACCAAATCAGACAACTTATCTCTATGATATCTAAAAAGTTATGTTTAGACCTCACAAGTATCTCTTAATACGAATAATAACAGCTTGCGATCACACGCGTGGATTTCATTACCACACGCTTGTTCACTTAATTCAAGTTTCATGTTAGGTAAAATGTCGAATATTGTGTTTACTTAATACCTACAGATTCTGGTCTTAATTCAAACCAAACTAAATGTAGAGAATTACAACAACATCCAATGTTATTGTTTGTTTTGAATGATAACCTATGGATCTGTAAGACAACGAGGTGATAAAAAATTATGAAATTAATAGTGTATCTCTTATATCAAAGGAAAAAAGTAGGAAGGAGAAAGGAAAGACTTCAGTACAGTCCGTCAACAAGAAGGTGCTATACATTAACATGACAAAGACAAGATAATTGATCTTTACTTATATTATTATCAGTCTGTTATTCAATAGTAGTAGATCGTTAGCTCACTATTATAACTGTAGTTTGGCTTTTGGAATGGTGTCCACCACTTCTGGATTCCACTGACTGCTTACCATTAGGCAGAGGAGTCACTTTGGTAGGAAAATATATTTAAAAACTATGCATATACATTTTATATTATAATATTCAAATTAATGTAGCTACACAAATTATTTTGTACACCATAGGTAACAAAAAGCTCTTTTTGTGCTTGTATGAAACAAGTAGGTACGGTTCTTTTAAACAATGAAAAGCTTAAAAAGAAGCTTTTTTCATTAAACTTTTATCGAACAGGTACAGTACAATTATTTAGCTTACATTATAGAGCGCTGAATCATTAACAAAACCAACCAACTGTAGTTATTTATTGTTCTATCTATTTCGGACAGTTTTAATAATTACCTAACCATTATTTGTAAGTTGGTTTTATTTTACTTTTATTATAAGGTTTATTTATTTATGTAGGGCACTCCAACGACTTATACATACTTACCTAATCCATTACCTACTTATTAGATAAAAACTTGGCTTTTACTACTATCAATTATGTACCTTGCGTCTGGCATAGGTACATTAATCTAAAACACTTTAGAGTATCAATATGTCGGTGCCTGCCCACCCTGCGTCTTGCATACCTTAATCGGAAACACTTTTGACTTGTAGGTACATAAATAATGATTTTTAGTAATTATTTTGAAATGTTCGCAATATTAAATTTAGCTATAAACATCGGCAAACGTACCGTTAGTAGATAATATAATTATTAATTGTAGAAATTCTTTAACGTACTTACTCAGTTTTAAGTGAAGGTTAGGTATAGGTACACTTATAAAGTGACTTAAATATCAACATGTAGGTATACAATATACTGAGAAAATATGTAAATTTAACGTACGTTCGTAATTAATTTCATACGAATAATAGCGTATAATGATAGCATTTGAAACGCTCGCACCCTCTTTGAGATTATTAATTTAGTCAAAGGCTATTACACACTTTATGAACCTTTCAATATATTATACTACTTAATTAATTTGTTAAGGCACTTTCGCATAAATTTAATGCCTTATAATATCCAAAGGCGTTCACAAAAGATGAAGATTCTACTACCTCTTAAGTTTTATGTAATAGATCCAACCTATTAAATTGTCAACCTAATTTCTTACTTGCAAATTTAGGTAAGTATAAAAATAGATAAATACAGCATATATTTATATAAACCTAATATTATTTAGCAAATTTTACTAAAATTCATTTTGGAGTGTACTTACCTCTGAATTTCCACAGCTCTTTATATAAACTCATTCTCAACTTCGAAAAAACATAATAGTTATTGTTTCGACAGAACATTATGGCGACAGACCATACTTCGACAACATAGCTACACCTTTGACTCTGCTTCGTCATGCACTTGTTCGGCACATATTATTTCGACGAAACATTCTTACCTTCGAAATTATACTGCTCTGAAATATAACAAACTAAATCAAAATTAAAACATCAAATAACAATCAATACTTTTAAAACTAATGTTTTTACATTTTAATTATATTAAAATACTAGCGGCCCGCCCTGGCTTCGCACGGGTGGACATTTTTTTTAACATTTTGGGAAAAATAAAGATGTTTTTTTGTAATTTTTCTTTCCGTAAGAACCATCCTCGTACTTCAAAGAATATTATAAAAAAAATAGCAAAATCGGTTCAGCTGCTCTCGAGATTTGCGCTTAGCAACACATTCAGCGATTCATTTTTATATTAGGTATAGATACCTACTAGGTACTTAATATTTTTTTAAACATAATATTCTGATTATTATTGATTATATTTTGCGTAGATCTATTATCCATTGATCATTATCTACCTACTTGCTCAGATCTCACATCTTAGCGAGTTTCCAAACATAAACTGATTTGATTAATCCTTTTATGGACACTACTGTAGACACTGTACCTAGAGATATGAATTTTATGGACACTACTGTAGACACTGTACCTAGAGATATGAATCACGTCCGGGAACCACTTACTATATATACAAGTGCCCGACCACCAACTGTTGGGCAGTAGCCCGCCAGGGCAGTAGCCCTCCAGGCACGATCACCTAGCCTGATCGGAGGATCCTCCCTTTGGTTGTCATCACGGCCATAAGTATTACTTTCCCGGAAAGTGTTATACTTTATGAGGTTACGTAAGCTATGCAGCTATTAGTGGTGTTACCATAAAATAGCAGCGTTCCTATTTCATAATTTGTGCATAACATTAACTATCACACATGTGGTTTTCATAGTCGCTGCTTCCACTGACATTTTGGCGCGCATTCTAATCTACACCGCAGAAAGATAGTTAAGTACAGATTTATATCAACTGCATTATGTACTTTCTATTATTATCAATTATTACTTAAAGTATCGACCAAATCCATTTTCGGACAATGTAAACAAACAGTTTTTCAATATTTTTCTATCAAAAACTCCATAAACGATGACACATGGGTTTATACACATTCTGTTCACTATATACTTCATTTTGCAACTATTTCTACTAATGATTAATAATCAAATCTAGTTTATTTAATAAAATTACGAATTACTTTTTGCGGTCGAATTAAGACGTCAAAATGATTGACAGTTTTATTTTTTCTGTACTCTCTATTGTCTTTGAAAACCAATGTTGTAATTTATCAGAAGAAATAAGTTTAACCAATACATATCATAGGTACATAATATTTTGTCATTTGCCCTCGCAAGTCTGAGTTCATTTGTTTTATTGTAATATAGTATAATAAAATCATAACATACATACAAATTCCATGTAATCAATATTTCACAATTTTTTATCAGGCGGGAAAATATTCAAAAGTATCCCAGTATTCCATTTCAGTCCGTGGTCAAATAGTTGTAATTAGAGGTCAATGCTTAATTTAAATTACATTTATTTATACATTAGGTAAATTGTTTGTCTTATTATCTTATAGTTTATAAGTCAACGGTTACAATAAAATACAATACCATATTTAACATAAATACAAGTATTTGGAGTAATAAAAATAACAAATCAAATAGAATTAATCGATTACGCAAATAGAGTATTAGTAAACGTAATATTATTTAAAAATGTTAGAAAAAAAGAATGAGAAATTATTATTTAATTATGTATGATGATGATGACATTAATTTTATTTTTATCATCCTTTTCCCCATCACTAGTAAATTCATGAAACCATAGACAATGGCAATATGGAGGATTGTTTACATTGTCCGAAATTAGATTTGGAATGGACTGTACTTAGAATGTTGAACCATCCCATGTGAATTCCGTAATTTTTTTTTTTCGAATTCGTTCATGTGAATTTCGTAGAACGCAGGTAACCTCCTTCGATCACCATTCCGCCTGCCAGGCGTGGGGACTATGTCAAACTCCTCCCTTTGTAAAGAAAGAGTTGAAAAATAATAATTATCTACTTTTATTAAATGAAAAGGTTATTACTACATTTTTAAACCTGCAGACCTAGTAAACGTAAAACAGTCGAAGCGTGCTCGCGTGTGTGTCTGCATGTGAATAAGTACCTATGCAAGATGTTTTGGTCGTATTGAATCAGCTGCTTGATTGTAGAAATCATTATTACCATCATTTACTTGTTTAAAAATATCACTGACCCTACCATTGATAAGTACCTACCTAGGTATATGAATTTATATGATGTACCGTAAGCACATCTATGATTAAATTACCTACTTATGTCAAAATCGTACTATCTACTTATCTATACATATAATAAAATTGGAGTGTCTGTTTGTAATATTGTAATAACCGATTTTTACTACATGTATATGAATATAAATACGGTACATACACCAAAATAACATTTTTTACAATTTTTGTCTGTCTGACTGATTTTGGCTGAAATGGCTAGACCGATTTTGACGAGACTTTTATTGGCAGGTAGCTGATGTAATAAGGAGCAACTTAGGCTACGTTTATTTTAGAAAAATAAAGTAATGTTGATCGACTGTTAGGCGGAACGAAGTTCGCCGGGTGAGCTAGTACCTAATATTATAAATGCGAAAGTTTGTGTGTGTGTTTGTTACCACTCAGTGCCTAAACGGCTAAATTGAATTCGATGAAAATTGGTATGTAGATAGATTCGGTGCCGGAGACGAATATAGGCTAATTTATCTCCTGGTTCCTGAGGGGTAGAAACATATTTTACGCACGGGCAAAGCCGTGGGGAGCAGCTAGTTGAGAATAAATCCGAATATTGATTAGTATAATATTTAGTTTACAAACAACAACCTAAACATAACTAAATCAAATGTTTTATCAGTGTTGAACTATTCATTGGCATTGTTGGAACAAGTTTTGCATTAACGGGGTCGGTGTTACCAAGCTGCGGTTGCATTGAATTGTGTGGTGCTTAGTTATTGTTGGTGATTAAGTCAATTTTGCAACGAGCCAAATCGAAACCACTATTTAGTGAACCACTCGGTATACAGTCGAGAATATAGCGTGTGGCACGTTCGGATAATAGAGCGTTTAGTAATCGGAGTATTGGTTTATCCAAGTAACTACTAAGTATTTATAAATAGGTTAGGTATATTATACTACGGTATTTTCAGGTAAGTAGATACTTAGCTTGCTAATTACATGCACCTGCATGTGAACGAGGGCATTATTATTGTATAACAGTCTATACGTGCTTAAACCATCAAAACTGAAATGCAAGTGAGATATGCTGCGTACAGTAACTGTGCAAGAAAGATGGTACCTATCGACCTAGGTACGGCCCGAACGAAGCTGTGCGTGGGTTATTGAATTAGTGGCTTTTATTACAAACTAATAAAAGCGTCTTTGCTTACTGCTCTACTCCCGTCACCAGTAGCGTGATTTTACATAGTCTATAACCTTCCTCGAGAACGGGGCTACCTAAAAATTATTATTTTCTAATCCGACTGCTGGTTCCAGAGATTAACGCGTTCAAACAAACAAACAAACTCTTCCCCTCTGTATAAAGTAGAGATTATTTAATTTTTATCTTCTATTCTAAATTTTTTTAAAGTGTCTATGCTCCTCTATTTCACATCTACTTGTATTATTTATCTGGTGTTTTACAATTAATGGGGTGTCACAGCGCCTGATCAATAATTCATAGCAATAAGAGGACAATAAGCAATATGTTCATTTTATTGTAGGTTAGGCGATTAGGCACATCCGGCCTTTTATAAAACGCGGTGCCTACCATGCTTACAAATGCATTTTTAAAATTTATAATTACCTACATAATAGAGTTTAAGAAATAAGGGCGAAATAGATTCTCAAAAAGTTTTTGGTATACTTAATTACGTTACGTATGTAAGTAGTTCATCTTAAAAATCTATGTAGAATGTTATAATTTAGACCAAGACCAGGAATAGAAAAACAATATTACTAAGTAGGATAGTTCAGTTCCTTCCACCAGTTCGTTGCCTATTAAAATAAAGGAATTTGCTTTTAAAAGAACATACCTAGTCAACCACCGATTGTCCTTGATAAACAATTATTTTGTTATTTATTGAGCAGTTGAACGAATAAATAACTAAAAATGAATAAATTCGGTGGTTGAATAAGTAGTGTGTCATTGAATGACAAACCTCAATACCTTATCAATACTTATTAACCAAAATAAATACGTGCAATTAATGAACAATTAGTACAAGTTACAAAATATATTATTAAATCTTAATTGTGAAGCAACGCCATCTGCCACATTTTAATTAAAACACTAAGACAGTAAGTTGCTTTTTTTTGCATGTCGCTAACGCCATCTATCTGATTACGTAGGCTGTACTTAGAATGTAAGTTGCGTTATTTTTTTAAAGAAAAACATTATATTTTACTAGCTGCGCCCCGCAGCTTCGCCCGTGTGTAAAATGTTTGAAAATGAAAATATATTTTTTCATATACGATCATTAAATTAACACATAGGAACGTCAAAATTTACAAAATGTCAGCCAATTAACCGTTTTATTGTATCCCTCGAGAACCAGGCCGATTTTTGGGATAAAAGTTGCCTATGTCCGTCTAAGGCACCAAATCTATCTAACTGCCCCTGTTCAAAGCTGACCCCCCTCTCCCCTGCATACCAATTTTCATCGAAATCAGTTCAGCCGTTAAGGTACTGAGTGGTAGTAAGAAACACACACACACACACACATGTACTTTCGCATTTGTAGTATTAATATTTTATGAACTTAACATAATATTAAGAAACTGAATTTAATAATATCCTAAAAGATACCTAATAATTAAGATAAGTAAGTATTATAATAATTATAATAATCATCGTCATAATAATTTAACAATCTTACTCCTCCTAAAATAAATAAAAGCGTAATATTTACATACCTAATATTGTAAATATTTATTTTTGAAAGAGATCTTATTTTTCTGGGAATTCAAACAAAACTATTTCATGCACAATGAGGTGACAGGTAGGGGTGAATCAGGTTATCAACACCTTTCGGTATTTCAAGAGCCACATTGTTTTTATTTCTTAGTGATTACTTAAGTAGGTAAGTACCTCTATTAGTATGTTTCTCTTTTTTTGATATACTTACCTACATAAACCTCAGAAAGAGTAAACTTTTTAAAATTAAACAAATAGTGTCATGTTGTAAGAGCACAGTCATATTTTAGTAACTGTTATTTATTACAGAAGCGTTGCAAAACCTGACGATTTTTTGGTAGATCTCCCGATTGATCCTTATTTACTGAAATACCGATTTAAGGCCATGGTCTACCAATTTTATTTTGTTTCTAGTAACACTAACAGCCTTAAATGGACATGTATAAACGGTAACACTGCGGTAGTTCGTCGTACTAACGGGGACTCCCCAATTGATCCGAAGTTGTCATAGACAGTACACAATATTTAGATTAACTGATAAAACCCATTAAGAACAGTATGGTTTGCATTTACATTATTTCAAAAAAAAATCTACTTGAAATAGTAGCAAAACAATAAGACGAATTTTATTAGATAGATTTGAATATTATAGTAATTCCCCATCAAGTAAATTGTATTACTTATACAAATTCAAATTCAAATTCAAATTCAAATTATTTATTTGCGTCATACAGGTATAAAGTTGTTGTACAATAATCATTTCTTGAACCTCTGTAAACTACCATTTCTGGTGTGCAAATATTAAGTAGGTATTATTAAGTCATATTATAACATACATAATTACCTAACTAATGATAAAGCAATACAATTTATATTTCATTATTAAATAGCTATAGGCTTTTATTATTTATTAGTCAATAATATAATTCATTTAATTTGTATGTCAGTTAAAAAATCGTTTACAGAGTAGTATGTCCTTTCTAATAAATATGTCCTAAGTGTGCATTTAAATATATTAATGTCATTTATTTTTCTAATGTCATTTGGAATCCTATTATATAATCTTGGAGCCATGGCTAGAACACTTTTATTGTATAATGCTGTAGTATGAGAAGGCATATGTATTTTATTATAATGTCTTTTGCTAGATAAATTTTCAAACACTAATGGATGTGATTTAACAAAAATGGCTGACTCATAGATGTAAAGTGATGGTAGGGTTAATATTTTTAACTTTTTAAAATGTGGTCTGCAGCTATCAGGTAGTCGTAACTTACAGATCGCTCTGACACATTTTTTCTGTGCTTTGAAAACTTCTTCTCTTTCAACAGAATTCCCCCAAAATATAATGCCATACCTCAGTGATGCTGAAACATAAGCATTGTAAGCAGTCAGTACCACATTTTGATTTACGACCTTAGCTAACATAAATAAAGCATATGAGAACTTGCTAACTTTTTTACATAATTGATCGGTATGTGTTCGCCACGACATGTCATTATCGATCCATAGGCCTAAGAATTTCTGAGTATTACTTTCACTAATTTGCTGATCTGCATAACTAATATTTAAATCAAAAGTTTTTGCCCTTTATTTGTATTGTACTAGTTTGGTTTTTTCTAAGTTTATTTTTAAATTATTACTGTTAAGCCATTCGATTACATTTTTAATTGATTTATTAATGTCATTTTCATAATTTGTAATGTCACTGTTTTTAGACATTGAAAACGTTAAGGTACAGTCATCAGCAAATAGTACCATTGGAGTGTTTACATTTTTGGGTAGGTCATTGATATATGTATACGAGGAAGAGTAGTGGACCTAACACGCTACCCTGAGGCACACCATATCGAACATATCTATGATCCGAAGTGTAAACTACTTCAGTTTTTGATTTATCACATATTCTAGTTACTTGTGTTATTTGTTTTCTGTCACTTAGATATGATTCTATTAATTTTAAAGCATTACCTCTGACTCCATATGCATTAAGTTTCTGCAATAAAATTTTATAGTCCACATGATCAAAAGCCTTGGTCATATCCATATATAAGGCAGATACAGGGATTTTGTGATCGATGTTAAGCACAATACTTTTAATTAGATCATAGATAGCGACATCAATTGACATACCTTTCCTGAAACCTTTTTGTTCTTTCACAAACAGATTATTACTTTCGAAGAAATTATATAGACACCTATGAATATACTTTTCGATAATCTTGGAAAAAATAGGAGTCAACGCAATGGGCCTGTAACAGTTCATATCATCTTTTTCCCCTTTTTTAAAGAGTGGTTTTATTACTGATGTTTTTAAACAGTCAGGATAAACTCCATGTTCCATAAACAAGTTTATAGTATGGCTGAGGATGGGGGCAATAATATTGGAAACCTCTTTTACAATGCTAGTGCTTACGTCGTCATAACCCGTGCTATTAGTATTTTTCAATGATTTTATAATAATGTAGATGTCATAAGGAGTTGCTGGTGCTAGGAAAATTGAATGCGGGTTACTGAATTGTAGTGAATATTTAGTAGTTAAATTTAGAGGTTGTACCAGATCAGTGTAGAATTTATTAAAAGCTTGTGCAATTTCCTTTGGGTTACAAATTTCCTTTTGATTCACCCTTATTTTTGTAATAATATTTTTTGGTTGATTTATTTTACTTTTATTTATAATATTCCATGTCGCCTTTGTTTTATTTGTAGCTGTTCTTATTCGGAAGTCATTCTGAGATTTTTGGGTTAATTTTATAATACTCTTTACACGTAATGAATGCTGTTTGAGTTTATTTCTGTTAGATAAAGTAGGATTTAGCCGATATTGCCAGAGATACTCTCTTTTACGCTTACAACATTTTTTAATGCCATTTGTGAGCCAAGTTGGTTTTTTATGACTTGATATCTTTATTTTTACTATAGGAAAACATAGTTTATAAAATAGAGTAAACGTATCATAAAAATAACCAAACGATTTTTCAGGATTGTTTGTGTTCATTGTTTCATAGAAACTAAGACTTTTTAGACATGATTTAAACTTTTCAATGTTTTCTCTACTGAAATCCCTTCTACTAATAAACCAATGATGCAATAAAGCTTTTCTTTTAATTGGACATTCTAATAATTGTGCTGTGTGGTCCGAGAGACCCCAGTCTAGAATAGATGAATTTGTGTGCTGAATGTTGTGAAAAAGGTTGTCAATGCATGTACCGCTACTTAATCTTGTTGCTTGTCGTAGTTCCACTTTTAAATTATAGCTAAGTAGTAAGTTTTCTAATTGGATAGTCCTATGAGTTCTCTTTAACATATTTATGTTAAAATCACCAGTAATAATTACTTTATTAATAGATTTTTTTGAAAACATGCACAACAGTTTATTAAGGATTATAAAAAACTTATTCATCGCGTCATTACTTTCATTGGGAATTCGATATATACAAATAATTATTACTTGGGCGTCTAGAAGTTGTATACCACAACACTCCACAACATTTGATATACTACACGCTATGACATCATCTAGGACTTTATAGGTGGTATGATTTTTAATCATGATACATGACCCACCACTTCTGCTATTTCTACTAAAAGATGATGCTAACGTATAGTTCGGCACATACAATAGGTCCTCATCGCCATTTTTCATATTATGTTCAGTGATAGCGATAACATCTATGGATTTTCCTTCGTTATATAGATCAAATAAGTGAGTCAATAAATTATCAGATTTACTGAGCAAGCCATTTATGTTTTGATGTAATATTAATATTTTATTATTCACGAAAAAACACATCTGAATTTGCCTTATTAATTTGTTTTATACATTCTTGGTACGGAAAGATCGATAAGTCAATTAAAATTCTGGCCATAATATTACTATAAATACTTTGAAGTCCATAATTACTAACTATTCCTGACCTATTAGAGAACATATCAAATTGGAGATCATGATTTGAGTCAAAGTAATATGCATATTTATTCTTCATTATATCTAGCGACAGTAAATTGTTAAACATTTCAACTTTGTAGTTGTAAATAGGTGCTCCTAGTATATAAGTGGGTGCACAAACAATGATGTTTGTGTATGTTATATCCTGCAAAGATTCTTTAATAATATTTACTAACTCTAAACAATTTTCTACACTTTTAAAGTCCCTTTCGCCAATCATTATAATACAATAGTCATTCATGTCAAAATTCAACAGTTTACTTTTAATGTTTGTCAATAAATATTTTAGGCTATAATTTTGTCCAACGTAACGGCAATAGTTAAAGTTATCACCAAAGATGTTTTCAATGTCTTGTAGTTTGCCTTTTAAACTCCTGTTAGTTAAGATGCATAATTTTCTCTTCTTCTTGGTTATTTTGTGATTAGTTATGGTTCCGTTGTTGTTTTCGATGTCGTTGATTAAAGATATATTATTTATGTTCATATTACATTCTGTTTTGTTATCTGCGTCTATTTCCTCGCTGAATGATGTCAACCTGTCCTGATTTACGCTTGTAGAGATATTACAACTTTTTCTTTTGTTTATAGAGCTCCTTTTCGGTGTAGAGATGCAAATCTTCTTTAAATTTCTTATTTTTCTTTCATTACTATCTATAGTTTCTTTTAGCGAAATATTTTCTGTCAACAAATTTACTATTTCATTTTCAGCTGAATCTAATTTTTCCTGCAATATGTTTATTAATCCTTTCCTTTCCTACGTAACTATCTTTAATAAAAGTTTTAAATATTGTTTCATGTCCAGCCTTTTCACTGATCATTCTCTAAGGCGAACGTGAAAGCGACAGTTATTTCACATTTTAGTAGTGTAAGTGTACTAATATGTCGGAGACTAATAGTGACGATTCCAGGACTGGTCCTTCGACCAGTACAGGCATCAAACACAAAAAGTGTTCCCAAAAAAAAAATTGAGAATTACGAATATAATTCTTGCGTCATGACTTCATGAGTCATGGTCATGCATGCAAATATATTAAAAGTTATTACAATGAAGAGAAGTTAATTGATTATGTTGTTTATACCGTGTATAGGTAATTAACATAAACGCTACAAACGTTAATTTAATTGCTAAATAATATCGCAATGTATAGCGTAAGCAGGTTTAACAGACATGATAAAATTCGCACTATCAATATAAACTCGTCGCGTTAAAAATGCAACAACCTTTTTCTCGTGCGAAAAAAATTAGATTACAGCAATATAACGTTTTTAAGATAAATTCTCAGATATTCCCACTACTTCTTAGTACTTATTCAAGTTACTGAGTCTCAGAAACAAATACATTTAATTATTATCTAACCTAACCATTACAAGTGCAAAATGACGTTGTTCCTATTTATTAATTTTTTTATTTCCATTTGCTAAATAAAAATGAAACGAAGGAGAAAATTACTGTTGTAATGTGCTTGAAAAGATTTAAGAAAATAAAAAAATAACATATAAACATTATCGTTAATCAGAATGTGTAAGATGTTTAATGGATTTTTACCATTATTTAAATTATTTTGCTCATTATTACTATTTATTATGTACATAATTATAAGAAATAAACAAAGTAAGACATAATTTTATGGTTTTCGTGTCATAGCTGCTCGAAATATGCTGCCAGAAAATAAACAAAGTTGGCTTCATTGGTTTGGCAACACTGAGCCAAAGAACAAGACAAGAAGCCAGCCAGAGTCAATTTTTTCTAATAAAAACAACCATGCCCGATGCCATTGTTGTTGAATTTAGTTAGTTGAATTTTAATGTTCGATAAAAACTGCAGATTATCAAGAAAAGTTAATTTTTAAACACAAATTTAAAGTTAGAGTTTAAAACGTGCCTTATTTAATCCAGATGATAAGATATATCGTGCTACATTGAAAGATTCATGTTTATCTATAACTTAGATGTGCATTTGTTTTCATTATGACAAAACGCCGAAGGATCCTTCATGCCGACAAAATAATACAAAATGTTATGAATGTGTTTTGTTTACTGATGTTCCTACAGTTAAAAGGTTAGTTTACTATACATATTTATGTTTAAAACATCAAGGAACCTAGTCTCAACTGTACTATGTTTACGCTACATGTATGTACTTTTTGTGATTTGTTTTTTTTTTCTCTAAAGTTTTCTTTTCTAAAATCAAATAAATTTGTATACACGGTACACAAACTTCAAAATCCACTTACATATTTAATTAGAAACTTGGTTAAGTATTCACTATTGGCGTACTTTTACAGGTTATTATTCAGAAGCAAGTAACCCTGTGTTATTGTACTCCACGGCGTCTGATATCCGAGTTGTAAACACTTCAAAACTTAGTAAAGTAAACACTATAGTTAAGGACCTAGAGCAAGGATCAGCAGTGGACTTCCTTCACAGCAAGGACCTCATATGCTGGTCAGATCAAAATGCAGAGTTAATACAATGTATGGCCTACAATGAAACATATGTAGGAGATAAAGTAAGTATATTACATTATACTAGTAAAGAAATTATATTATAAATAAACAACATAAGGCTCCTAAACACTAAAAATGCCTCCCAAGTTCAAAAGCAAGTAAAATTTAATGGATCTTTCTGAAGTTACTGTGTTGTTTCACTTGGACATTACTGAGTTACGGTGTAAAAGTATATTGTAATAATATAAGTTAGAAAATGAATGAATTTTTATCTTTACAGATTAGAGTAGTTTCAGAAGGCTTAATAACACCAACTGGTATAGCAATAGACTGGTATACAGATAAGATATACTGGACTGATGGGGAAACCAACAAAATAGAAGTTATAAGTATAGAAAATAAGCATAGAAAAGTATTGTTCTGGTCGGAAGTTGACTTAGCTAGGGCAATTGCTGTTGTACCAAAAGAAGGGTAAGTAACACTGCAGATTACAGGTTTGATTTATAAAATTACTGGTTTACTATTCACCTGTTACTGTTCCCGAAATATGAAAAATGTAAAACCCGGCGAACTTTGTTCCACCTAACAGTCAATCAACATAACTTTATTTTTCTAAAATAAACGTAGCCTAAGTTACTCCTTATTACATCAGCTACCTGCCAATAAAAGTCCGCCATTTCAGAGATAAGCTGGAACAAACAGACATACAAACAGTCAAAAATTGTAAAAAATGTTATTTTGGTATATGTATCCTATATATATTCATATACATGTAGTAAAAAATGGTTATTTCAATATTACAAACAGACACTCCAATTTTATTATATGTATAGATGTTAACTCTTGTATTTGTGACATGCTAAGTGTATTGTTGTGCAAAAGCTAAATAAAGCATTTAATCTATTCATTCTACTGGAATAAAATTTTAGTGTCAGTCTGTTTGTCACCTCTGATTCTAAAATTAGCTTGGTTTTTGTAACAATGTCTGCACATATCATAGTATTTATATTATTCTGCATATAGTTGTCCTGTCTTTATATGTGCAAACTCAATGTCCAGAGTCAAACTTCTGTGTATTTAATGTATTGCAATAATTTGGGTGCAAGAAATTCTTTTATAAGTTAATATGATAGCAATTTTATTTTCAGTTTAATGTTTTGGACAGACTGGGGTGAAGTACCCAAAATAGAGAGAGCCGGTATGAATGGAGACCCTAGTACACGAAAAATTATAGTTAAAGAAAATATATTTTGGCCAAATGGCATCACAATAGATTATGATAATAATTTAATCTATTGGGTTGACGCTAAACTACATTTTGTTGATGTGATTGACTTTAATGGTGAACAGAGAAAGAGTGTTGTTAAAGAAGACCTGGTGTATCCATATGCATTAACATTTTTTAATAATAAATTATATTGGACTGACTGGAAAACATGGTAAGTTCTTTTTACATAGTATATTTTCATGTAAAGTCTAAATAGCTGAGTGGATAAGGCACCTGGTTCGTAAACATGAGGTAGTGGGTTTGAATCCAGGCATGTACCAATATGATTTTTCAAATATGTACTTTCTAAGTATATCTTGGGCATTTCTGACTGAGGATAAAGGAAAACATTGTGAGAAAACCTGGACTTAAGCAAGCATGGAGATTAATGCGCATGCCTTCTCTATATGAGTAGAGGCCTTTGCCCTGCAGAGGGACAGTAAACAGGATTACTGTCCCTCTACAGGATATTATTCAAAACATGATAGAAATTTAAAAAGCTAACTATCTGCCTTAGACAATCCACATACTACCCCGCATCACGGAGCGTAGTGCGGGGTGTAGAGCATAGTGTGTATACAAAACATGCATGGCCTTGCAATACACTGAAAACGCATTCACGCGCGGTGTTGATGTTCCTTCACCGCGCACCCCGCAGCGTAGTGTGGAGTAGTGTGCGAATCGTCTAAGACCCTAAGGCAACTACATTAAAAATTTAAAATCAACAATAACATTAAAAATATAAGTTGTTGTTTGTAATTACAGTAATAATATTTATTTTGCAAGTGTATGTACTTACATTGGGTTATTTTGTAGGTCAATACATACATGGGATATATCAACGAACGGTCCTATGAAGGAACTAATAAAGTCAGACCCAGTTCCTGTAGACCTGAAAGTGTATGAGGGCAGTAGACAAGTGATGCCGACTGGTGACTATCCTTGTAAAGTGAACAATGGAGGCTGCTCACATTTATGTTTACTCTCTCCTAAACCACCAGGTAATTAGCTTATATATAACAACTAGCTGCGCCTGTGCGGAATTAATGTAACTCCGGAACCAGTCTAATTTTCAGAATAAAAAGTATCCTATGTCCGTCTCCGGCACCAAATCTATGTACACACCAATTTTCATGGTGGTTCAATCGTCTAGGCGCTGAGTAGTAACAAACACACACACACATACACACACAAACTTTTGCATTTATAATATTAATAGAATTATTTGTGATAACCTTATTATGTCTCAACGCAGGATACGAATGTGTCTGTCCGACTGGCTCAAAACTCAAAGAGAATAGCAATACCACTTGCTATAACAGTCCTCAATCTTTACTATTGGTGGCACAACGTTCGGCTATATTCAAGATATCGCTCGACTCACCCGACTTCACTCCCACGACGTTACCTTTGAAGGATTTGAAGAGAGCCCTCACTGTGGACTTTGATCCAAAGAGCGAGTATATTTATTGGGCTGATAGTTTGGTAAGTACAGTATTTAAGTTATGACTTTTGTGTTTAAAGGAATCTGCCCACAGTACCGTGTACCAGTAGTTGTGTACGATAGTAGATAAACGCTGATTTCAGCATGAATGGGCCGGATCGTCCGGGGAAGTACTACCCTCTCATAGAAGATCGACTTAAGAGTAGTAGTATCCGTACTACTACGTTCTGTGAGTGAGAGCGCCGGAGGCCCAATTTCCCCCCTTTCCTCTTTCCTCACCTCCCTCATTCCCTTTCTCTAACCCCATTCCTAGCCGCCATAGAGGAGGCCACCATACCAGCAGTTTAAGACGATGGCTTTTGGTATAGTGGCCGCCACTTCTGAATTTCACTTACTGCTTATCAACAGGCGGGATGGAGTCACTTTGGTAGGCAATATAATAAAAAAAAAAAATGTACCATACCATGACTGTGCTATGAACGTAGCAGGATCGGAAAGCAATACAATACGATCTACTATGCCCACTACAGCATCGCCTGATATTCTCTCCGATAAGTACGCTCTGTGCACGGCACGCTTCAGTGCTACTCAGTGACGGAACGATCTAGTAAGAATAATCTCATACTTTTCAATACAAAGAATATTTTTTTGCCCGACATTACTATTAGGGTTATAGTATGATACGTTGTAGTGGGCAGAATCCTTTATTGGTACGAAAATTGCTTTTTAAAATTTGTCTTGCTTTAATACCTGTATTAGTTATTTACCTGGAATAATATTAGTTTATTTACCTGGAATTTCATAAAATAACGCGAAATTTCCTGAATTTCCACAAAAGAAATACAAGTTTTAAAATTATACATAGAATTTCGAGTTCAATGAATCTTAATTTTTTTGGAATAAGCTGTACAGTAATACTTATTTAAACTTGTTGAATGTAAAACAAACTTAAATTCTTCATAGAGTATGGCACTACACTGAGTCTGAGATTTAACCTTGCGTTAAAAGTCAGTCCCGGCTGTTACAATGTTAATAACAGTTGTTAGGTCAAGTTGGATGCCTCTACTACATAGTAGATTATGGTTGACTTGAACATATCTTGACACTAGGTTGACCGCCAACCATTCGTGAACCAGTAGTTTTATTTGTCTGTAACAAATAACTGTATTTTCTTTCTTTCTTTCATAAGAGTTTAAACCATGTATTATATTAATTCAGGCACAAACAATCTCACGGGCTCGCCTAGACGGCAGCGATCAATCCGTGGTGATTCGTAGCGGAGGAGTGCCAGACAGTATCGCTATAGACGCGATAGCGCGCAACCTGTACTGGACCGACCCCGTCAGCGACACCATCAGCGTCGCCAGGCTTGATGGTTCTAACGAGAAGGTAACATACTTATAGTACTATAGGTCATATCTTCATCATCAGCTGAAAGACTTCCACGGACCCCCAAGTTTTTATCCAACGGTTTCCCATCACCCTTATCAGGTTGTCGGTTCACCGTGTGAGGGATCTACATACGCATTGTCCTTCGCTTCGTGGTAGTCACCCAAGTTATGTACTTAAATTTTTTCTGTAATTCTGTAAAACACGCAAATATTTTTAATAGTTTGATATTATATCAAACTATTAAAAATCACAAAAACATCACAACAACTACACAGTAAAGTAAGCATATTTATATGTCTTGTGATATGGGTTCTAGAATGCGGATATATAAATACTTTTTTTTTGTAAATACATATATATTATTATACATAGAAACACCCAGACCAATGCAAATAGACATGTTCATGCACGCAAATATTTGCACTGAGCGGGAATCTAACCCGCGACCTCTGCGTGTCAGTCCATACACAGTACCACTGAACCACAGAGGTCGTCAAACAAAGAAAATAATAAAGAATTGAATATAATTTGATAGGTAATAATCCACAATGAGCTATACGACCCACGCGCGATCGCCTTACACCCTATAGCAGGCTGGATGTTCTGGTCGGACTGGAACGAGAAGAGGCCTAAAATCGAACGAGCTAACCTGGATGGTACAGGTCGCTTACTATTGGTTGGGGAAAGGCTCGCCTGGCCTAACGGTATCGCACTAGACACACAAACGAATAAGTTGTACTGGGGCGATGCTAGGACGCATAAGATTGAGGTAAGATTGAATGAGCTGTGTGTAAATATTATTACATCAAATTTTGTGTCATATTTATAACTTCTTGCACTACAGTTACACACATACGTACTGCCTATATCGTTTCTAAATATCAGCTGGATGATGTTTACTGTTGGTTGTATTATAAGTCTCTTCTAAAGAAAGCAGTGTGTCATAGATGCAGTTTAAACTTATTCTTGTGGCAGCTGTCCCTAACATCCAGTAATAATAATATATAATAATATTCTACCACATTCACACAACGCCATCTAGCCCCAAATTAAGCAATTATATTTGCTTGTGTTATGGGTACTAAACAACTGATATACTACTTATATACATTTTTTTTTTGTAAATACATACATATTATAGATAAATTACACCCAGACACAGAACAAATAATCATGCTCATCACACAAAGATTTGTCCTGGGTGGGAATCGAACCCACGACCTCCAGCTTAGCAGTCAGGGTCACTAACCACTAGACCAACAGGCCAGTCAGTATTTCATTGTATTGCAAACTTTTGTGATATATATGTCGCCAGGTAAATTAAACAAATCTGCTGATTACATACTGCCTCGGCATTTTGTAAACGCTCACTGTCATGGGCATTATGTAATATGTCGTATGTCGTAAGGTAGAGGGTTAGATTAAATTAGAACTGTGACCCTCTGATATAAACGAATTATATTTGTTGTCAAACTAGTTTAAAAACCCCCAACGATCGAGGTACTTATTGAGAGGTTTTTTTTTTTTTTTTTTTTTTTTTTTTTTTATATTAGCCTACCAAAGTGACTCCACTCTGCCTGATGGTAAGCAGTAAGTGGAATCCAGAAGTGGCGGACACCATTCCAAAAGCCAAACTACTGGTATGGTGGCCTCCACTATGGCGGCTTAGTGAGATGCTTTTTCACGCCCCGCTTAAAAGACCCAGGATCAAAATTAGATGGAAACACATGCGCTGGCAAAGAGTTCCAGGCTTTAATTGAGCGACAAAAGTATGAAGTGCTGAACCGTTTGGTTCGAGACCCTTTAGATTGCAGATCGTAAACGGTCGATTAATACATTTTGCCTGCGATATACCTCTCCGTATTGCTTAGTAATAAATGTTTTGTGATTTGCCTGAAGTATACTAGAGTACCTGCAAAATACTATAATAAAAATTATATCGTTTATTGAGTTAACTTAATAGCAAAATTTCCCAACAGGTGTGTAACATGGACGGCACAGAAAGAAGAGAACTGCACAGTAATGATATAGTGCACATATTCGGACTGACCCTGCTCGGAAACTATCTGTATTGGACTGACATGCAGAAACGGACATTAGATAGGATCAATAAAAATACAGGTATGTTTACATTTACATTTTAATAATGTTCTTAAAGTTGCAATTGTACCGTGTGTTGTTGTTCTGAATCAAATTGTGTATCTACTTAATTACTTATTATTATTAAAAACGAAATAAGTTATTCATCAATGTCAAACTCCACACTTTAGTTTGAAAATGTATCTGCCAAGCACACACAACATATGTAAACTATGCCGTGAAGTGAAGTACATATAACACAATGTGCTTACAACAGAAAAACCACTCGTCTCTTTAGATGGATATAAAATATTTTCCAGCTAATCTGTCAATAATGATATACACGTCGTCAGCAGGTCTGGAGCGGCAGCTGGTGCTGGAGCAGGCGGCGAACATCCTGGGCGTCAAGGCGCTGCGCGTGGGCGCGGCGCCGGGCTGGAACCTGTGCGCGCCCGAGCGCGCCGCCTGCTCGCACCTGTGCTTCCACCGCCCGCCCGCCCTGCGCTGCGCCTGCCCGCTGGGTGCGTGCCACCCGGGTACATAGTGCCCACCCCGGGTACATAGTGCCCACCCCGGGTACATAGTGCCCACCCCGGGTACATAGTGCCCCATCCCTAGTACATAGTGCCCCATCCCGGGTACATAGTGCCCCATCCCTAGTACATAGTGCCCCATCCCGGGTACTACGTGCCCCATCCCGGGTACTTCGTGCCCGATCCCGGGTACTTCGTGCCTCACCCCGGGTACTACGTGCTCTTATAATATATACTGTCATTGTGTATCGCAGGGTTGGAACTGAGCAAGGACCGTCGCACGTGCGTGGAGGCGCAGGCGTTCCTTGTGTACGCGCGCAAGAACGTCATCGGACACATCAGCATCGAGAACCAACACAACGACGCCGTGCTGCCGCTCAAAGATTTGAGAGAAGTCAGGTAAGTTCTGATGTTTTAATAAACCTTATGCTCTCCCTTTTCTTAAGAACGACACTTGTGGGACTGGCTGAAACACTTCATACTTTTGTCGCTCAATTAAAGCCTGGAACCTTTACCAGTACATGTGTATTTTCATCTAATTATAATCCTGGGTCTTTTAAGTGGGCATCAAAAAGCATCTTACTGAGCCGCTATAGTGGAGGCGACCATACGAGCAGTTTCAGACGATGGCTTTTGGTATAGTGACCACCACTTCTGGATTCCACTGACTGCTTACCACTACTGCAGAGTGGAGTAACTTTGGTAAAAAAAAAATTCAATGTAATTTATGTGCCTTTTACTATATAATTTTTGTATTACAGTGCGTTAGCAGTAGATGTATCAGCATCTCAAATATACTGGTCAGACAGCAAGACTAGAACTATTAATAGATGTTCCGTCAACGGTTCTAACATGGAGAAAGTTCTAGAGTGGACGGGCCTAGTCGAAGGTAAGAATCCCTTTCGTGGTAAAAGTTATTTGATATTTTGATTTTATTCCTTTAAAATGAATAGTGGCTGCGCATGCGCTACCTTACGATGTGCGCGTGCGCATGTTCGCACTGCAGTGTTACGTGTCACAAACGCCTCGCGATAGATGTTGTTGCGATAAAGGTAACATTTGAAATCATATCTAATTCGTATCTCCTTGAGACAAACATCAGGAATTTTCCTAATAATCGCTAATAACGCTAATACGCTCATCCAATCAGAAATCATGTTTTTTATCTTTGCATCAGTGCAGATGACCAGAGCAGAACAATGCCTATTCCTCACAAAGGTTCACAACCCTAGAGGCCCGTGGAGATCTAATCGAAACATACAAGATCCTAACTGGACACTACGACATTCAAGACTTTGAACATATATTCACACGTAACGAAAATACCCATCTAAGAGGCCATTCCTTAAAACTATGTACTAGTTTCTCAAATAATAATCCTCTTTCTGAGTAACCGAGTGGTCAGAGCGTGGAATAAACTTCCAGAACATGTGATCACAGCTGAAAACATAAATCAGTTTAAGAATCGACTGGACGAACACTTAGCTGCAAATTAAAACCAGTAGAAATTACGAGATACGGGCATTATCTGTTGTTTCAACTGCCTGCCTGATTAAAATAATAATAATAATAAAAATAATAAAATTACGAATGCATGATAAAAATTTATAGCTTGTTTTTTTTTAGGGCTAGCAATAGACTGGTCGGGACAAAATATGTATTGGACCGATACGCTAACACAGCGTATTGAAGTAGCGCGTTTAGACGGCTCTAGTCGCAGAGCTCTCATCTGGCAAGGACTTAAGAAACCTAAAAGTATCGCTTTGGACCCCAATAGAGGGTAAGTTGGAATATGCTGACTAAATATCTAATAACATTGTTAAATTGCAGGTATCTATATCTATATGTATACTATTATATAATGTAGAAGAGTTTGTTTGTTTGTTCGAACGCTCTAATCTCTACTACCAATTGGATTTGAATTTAAATAATTATTTTTGCGTATGATAGCCCAGTTTTTGAGAAAGTTTATAGCAAAGCAGTAACCAAAGACGCGTGTGAAACCTCGCTGAAGAAGCCAGTGTTAGATAAAATAGCGTGGAGTCCCTCCACGCGGAAGAAGTGAAACTTCGTTATGTGGAAATAAAAATAGGATTTTAAGTAAACTCATATTGTTTCTTTATGACAAACTTTATTAACATTGCTTACAATTCACAACTCTCCCTCTCTCTCCTACTTTGTACCTTTATAGTTGTGTATCTTTCTTTCTCTCTCCCTCTTGCGTTGGAATATTGGACGCTACTCGTTGCTACGCAACAGTGCTTTCATACCCCCTCCATGGTAGCGTTAAACGTTTAACGCAACCTTGTTGGAAATCGCATTAGAAGTTTCACTTCAAAAACTTGATTAATTTTGTTTTAGTGTATATTTTTATATATATTTAAGTTATAATGTGTATTGAGTGTCTAGTGTGAGTTGTTTTAACGTTAACGCGATCAAAAAGTTTACCGCGTTTGAGTCTTGGTGCTTGGAGTGGAAAAATCGAAACACCGAATTCCATAAACGTGTCGTTAACGTAAAATAAACTCTCGGCCGCTAGACCATTTGTATCATTGAAAAGTGTCATTAACCATTTATGGTACAGTTGCCCCACTAGTACTATTGTTCAATGGCACTTGTATTAATGGTACTTTTTAATGTCACAAATGGTTCGGCGGCAACTCTCACTAGGCACTCAGAAGTAAACAAAACATAATAAATAAATAAATAATACCACAACAATCACACAACGCCATCTAGACCCAAAGTAAGCATATATTAATAGCTTGTGATATGGGTTCAAGAATGCGGATATACATACTTAAATACTTTTTTTTGTAAATACATACATAATATACATAGAAACACCCATACCAATGCAAATAGACATGTTCATGCACACATATATTTGCACTGAGCGGGAAGCTTTTTTTTATAATACTATATTATCGTGTAAGTAGACGACGGTAATTGCCTGTTCGTTGTGCGGATGGGGTGAGGGGGACTTTTTATCTTGTTTACTTTGATAAAGTGATAAAATAGCCAAAGTTAAAATAACTTATTTGTTTCAGATACATGTATTGGTCCGAACTCGGTTCGAAAAGCATAAAACGAGCTGCTATGGATGGTTCTGCCCCCACTATTCTCTTTGAACAAGTGGGCAAAGTTCATTCTTTGGCATTAGACTATGAAAAACGTGGTATATACTGGGCCGCTTTAGACCCGCCTGCTATCGAGTTTGCGTATTTGAATGGGACTGGTAGAAAGATTCTAGTGAATAATGTCTCCATGCCCTTCACTCTGGCTTTGCATAACGATAGAGTGTATTGGGGTGATTGGAACACGGGTATGTTGATTTTAATTTTGTTTTATCTGTGATTGTCTATGACATGAATGTATTTACATTTTCAATTGTTGCAAGTAAATTCAGCACTGATGTGACGAGATATGGTTTATAATAATTAAAATGTTAAAATTTGTTTATATTTTAATATTATACGAGTATGTATCTACGATTATGTAGGTGTAGGTGTGACACTTTTTTCGTGAATTTTGTATTAGACCCGACGTCAAGTTGTTACTATATCAATGATTATTAAAACAAGTGTTTGTTGTATTATTTTCTTAATCGTCTACAATTTAACTGACGATTGATGAACGATTGGTGAAACAAGCCCTAAATTATACTGAACAATTTACGTAGACATCTTTTGAAATCAAGTACGTGGTCTCCAAAGATTCGTCTCTTTTGGCTTTCATCTCAGATTTTGATTCCTAAACTTAACCCTAAATTGACTGGTGGAGAATGCTTTTTTCATTAAGTCCAACGTTGTACTTTTGCATGATGTTGTTTAGAAAAGACCTACTGTATGTGTCTGTATTGTGGCGCGGAACGAGGTTCACAGTACGGAGCTCCATCGGGCTAACTGTCAGCGCGAGACGCGCCGGGCGGCCGCGGCTGTCATCGTGTGATGATCGTAGATGATTGGCGAAGGCTGGGCTAGCGTTTATACTGTCGCCGAGGGCCTATGTCCAGAAAATCCTCGCCATAAAATAGTTAACACGCTCGTGTGTAAGAGCTCTCTCTAACTTAGATGTACTTTGACGTTAAGTACTGTCAGCTTGTGGCGTTCTGACCACCCTCGGAACATGTTCATTCTATTTTGTTAAATGTAGTTCAATGCACTTACATGTTATACATCGACAGGGGTCGTAGAATCAGCTTTAAAGCTGGACGGCAGCGAACGCAGGGTGGTACACAGTGGGGTTGAGTACATATCGGAGCTGTTAGTGTTCGAGCGACGTCGGAGTGCGGCGGCTGGTCCTTGTGGCGCGGGCAACGGCGGGTGTGCGCGCCTGTGCCTGCGCACCCCCGCGCCCCCCCACTACCGCTGCGCCTGCCCCGCGCACGCGCGCCTCGCGCCTGACAACCTCACCTGCACAGGTACTACCCGCACTACCCGCACTACCTTCACTCTCTCCACTACCCGCACTACCTTCACTCTCTCCACTACCCGCACTACCTTCACTCTCTCCACTACCCGCACTACCTTCACTCTCTCCACTACCCGTACTACTTACACAACCCCGTACGGCGGCGGCTCACAACTGCTCAAGGTGGTGAAAGTCGGGAATACCTGTCTAGCAATAGACTATTTTAGCTGATATGATATGAAAATCAATGTCTCTCATTTATCTTTTCATTTTAATATAAATACATATATTTCAGATCCCGAGGAGTTCCTATTATTCGCTCAAAAGAACGCTGTAGGTAGGATAGTGGTTGCTAACGGAGAGTGTACCGACGCCTACATTCCGCTAACGGGGCTCAAGAATGTCAAAGCGATTGACTATGATCCTCTCAATAAGTAAGATACGAAATTTTTATTTTTATTTTTTGACATTCAGATACACTTTTATCAATGTTCAGTAATAGACAAATATATTATTAATTTTCGATTTTAAGGATTATTCCTATCTGTCCCTCTGGTTTGCCCCCCTAGGGTGACAGATGGGGAAAAGAAGTGCTAACAGGGGAAAAGATGAAACTCCAATCACTCCTTAAAAGTTTTATCTGTCCCCTCGTTGTGAACCGGTGGACAAATGAAACTTTTTATGCCTCTTTGTCACCCATAGTATTTAAAATACTTTTTCTTGAAAACAAATTACACATTATGAAATAAAAGATTTATTTAAATTGTAGTGTAATTTGGTTATATATGGTTTGTTTAAAATAAGCAAAAAGAATAAGAAATTTAACCCATTACTGCATATATCATGACATAAATTCTGAATAAATAATAAAAAAATATCACGTGTAGCTACACATCGTGATATATATTTTTTTTCATTATTATTTAATTTCAGACATCTTTATTGGATGGACGAAGACAGCCACACAATTCGGCGAGTACCAATATCGTACTCCGTGACGTCAGCGGTCACTGACGCAACAACTGTAGTGACCGGGTTGTCTAGACCATTCCATCTGGTCTTAGACGTGCTCGGTCGAGCGTTATACTGGACCTGTGCAGATACAGACTCCATTAATGCCACGTCCATAGACAATAACTCATCTTCTGATGTCATATTCAGAGGGGATAATATGATGCCTCGACACTTGGCCTTTCATCAAACTAAAAGGTAAGGAGAAAATGTAGTTTTTGTCGTATACCATATTCATAGACATTGCTTCCATCAATTTACAAAAAAAAAAAAGAGAATTTCAATATTTTTTTTGCATATGATGCGACACAGGTAGAAGTTATGTGCAGCACTGTACTCATTTCGAGACGTAGAGTGCTGTTTGGACGGTGCGACATTACAGCGCAAAGGTCATAGCACCGACACGACACGTAACCAATTAATTTACGACTTTAAATCGTGTTCGTTAAAGTAAATTTTACAATGACGAGATAAAATAGTTGACGGCTCACTGCCGTCACTTTTACCGCTACAGTTTATTCGTCACGCAGACTACGGTCAGTACGTTAGCCGCCGTCACTTTTTTTTTACGAGCTACCACGATACGGCGGGAGTAGTGTACGTGCGTTGCGATACAATGTGTCGTGTGTCTAGGAAGCGGCGCCGCATTGTATCACCAACGTTTCGTGTGGTTTCGTTCTAAGAATATGTTTACATACATACATACATAACTTCACGTGTCTTCTATTAATGTGGTAAGCAGAGACTAGAACGCCATGTTTGTTTTGTAGGTTTCTGATATGGAACGACGCGGGTCTGGGCGTGATTATGCGCGCCAACGTGGACGGCACCGCGCGCACCGAGCTAGCGCGCGCCGCCAACGCGACCGCGCTCTCCGTGGACCAGGCCGCCGCCACCGTGTACTGGGCGCTGGGCCGCCAGATACTCGCCGTCGACCTCGACGCGACCAACAAGTGCGTGCGCGCTGCTCCCGCCCCACGACGCACGCGCGCGGACCCTGTGTAACGTGTGGGTGTTGCAGGCGCGTGGTGTGGCAAGGCGGCTGGGCGGGCCCGCTGGCCACGTACGGCGGCTGGGTGTACTTCGGCGGCGGCTCGGGCGCGCTCATGCGCGTGGCGCTGCACCGGCGGGACGCGCCGGCCGGCAGCGTGGCGCACGTGGCGCGCCTGGTGGCGGCGGCGGCCGTGGGCCGGCCCAGCCGCGCGCACGCGTGCTACCTGGGCGGGCGCTGCGGCGGCCGCGCGGGCGCGTGCGGCGCGGCCGGCGCGTGCGCGTGCGGCCCGCGCTGCGCCGTGCCGCCCGAGCGCACGTGCGAGCGCGGGTTCACTCCCTGCGCGTCTGCGCCCGACACCGAGCCGCGCTGCATCCCGCACGACTGGCGGTGAGACTTTTTATACAATTCCGAACAAGCATCCAGCTCATTGAAATGAAGTAATATTTATGCGAGTTAGTGGAGTAGTAGTTATCCAGTCGCCATGACCTCGCTGTGCCCGCAGGTGCGACGGGCAGCGCGACTGCGCGGACGGGTCGGACGAGGCGGCGTGCGGCGCGTGCGCGGCGGGGCTGCGCTGCGCGGACGGCGCATGCGCGGCGGCGCTGGGCGCGTGCGACGCGGGCGCGCCCTGTCCGCGACGAGCGCCGCCCGACGCCTTCAGGTACGTACGCGTCATTTTGTTGTGTATTCCAACGGTAAAAGCTGTTGAGTAATTAGCTTTTGAGGTCTCGTCTTGGCTGTTAACCTAGGTTGTATTTCCCTCAATATATAACGATGCGTGGCACGCAGGTGCGCGGGCGAGGCGGGGCGCCTGTGCCTGGCGGCGCGCCTGCTGTGCGACGGGCGGCGCCACTGCGCGGACGGCGCGGACGAGGCGCCCGCCGTCTGCGGCGCCGCGGGGGGCGCCCGACCTGACCAGGTTTGTACACATATGTATCAATTGATTGCACCTAAATAATGCGTAATCACTAGTAATCAAATAAATTATTTCTCAATGGTTTTTCAACATTGTCGTTTCATTTTTCGAAATTTCGAATCGTTGATGTCCTAGTGCCAAAGAAATGATTTATTTTTATTTGAAAGAAAGCAGTTTATTTTTTATGTAAGTATACGAGTATACGCACATACTTAAGGTAATAGAATAAAAAAAATAAAAAACATTTCAATTTGCAAAAACAAGTCAATCAGAACGAAACAACAAAAATATCACGCCCGCATATAAAATAACGAACTTTCAATAAATTATAGCCTGACCAGGAAAATAAAAACCCTCGCCATATTGCGATAAACTATTGGAACTAATTTATTTGACTGGCAACAGTCTATATGTTATGTCATTATTGTCATCTGTCAGTGTGTTGTCAATCGTGTGCGTGGCTATGTTCGTAAAGTCACGACCAAATCCATTTTCGGACAATGTAAACAAACAGTCTTTTCAATATTTTTCTATCAATATACTACTCAACTATACTCCATAACCGATGACACATGCATTTATACACATTCTGTTCACTATATACTTCGTTTTGCAACAATTTTTATTTATGATTAATAATGAAATAATCTAGATTTGATTATTAATCATTAGTAAAAATAGTTGCATTTAATAAAATTACGAATTACTTTTTGCGGTCGAATAAAGACGTCAAATTGATTAACAGTTTTATTTTTTCTGTACTCTCTATTTGTTCGGTGCATTGCAACGAACGTGTTAGAAATAATTAATATTTATTTATTTATTTTATTTTATCAAATAAAATATATGGACAGCAATTATTTATTGAGCATAATTTATTTGTTAGATATAATTATTATTTCTTGATCTAAAAATGAAATAAAACAGAATAAAGGACAACAATTATTTTATTGAGCATGATTTATTTTTCCTTTTCGTACACATAGAATTATTTTTAATTTTTAACATTTACACATTACTATTCAACATTCGTGATAATCAATTATACAACAGGATAGTTATAATTTACAATAATTACATTACATTAATCATTAATCATATTACTTAAAAATCAGTATAATATCGTACCTTTTAGATGTTTACACCTTGGCAGCCGCAGAGAAAACTGGCTACACCTCAGTGCCTCGGTCCTTTTATACCAACGACATAACTCATACACAGAAGTCAAATCAGTGTTATTATAATAAATACTTCCTATTTATTATCTATTAATTTATTAATGTATACTAATAGGTAAATAATTGTAATAAACAATGTTACAAATAGTAAGTTATATGTATACTATAAACATCTAAATATTAGTTTTATAACGACCAACGAACAAAATGAATGACATAAACAGATGAGACAAATCAGTGTTTGGTTTACAATTTTATATGTTTATTTTATATATTTTATTACTACAATACCTACTATAAAAATATCAAAATAAAATCATTCAATTCGATGTATAACTATAACATACTTGTAAAGTTATTTCATAACCCTAAATAGGTTATAAAAACAAATTAATATTTATCTACTATCTATAATCTATTACGGCCATACTGACAAGTACTTCGCTCTCGAAGTACATTTGGAAGCTGGGATTATTATGTTCTCTTTTTTTTTTATATGTTTGCCAATTGCCTCGACATGACAAGCCCCTCCACCCGCTGCTTGTGGGACAGGCTTACACCAAGCAAATGACCGACCAGCGGAAACATAAATTTATCGGTTACCTCGACATGCATGTCCCATTCACCCGCTACCAGTGAGATAGACAAGCACCAAATAAACGATCGTCTAGCGGTTTCTTATAACTTCTTTATATTAATAATCACAACTTACATTGCAAACCATTTAACATCTCGTTTAGTATACCTACTTATTATATTATTACATATTTTCTCTATAGTTAATTTGATAAAGTATTTTCCACAATAATGTTATCCTCAATCAATTCGCCTGGCCAATACCTCATTTTCTCCTTAGCGATCGAGATATTTCGCAAATTACCTAAGCCTCGCAAGGCGAAACGGTCATTAGGGAGGGTAGATGATATTTGGTAAGGTCCTTTAAATTTTGGTGCCAATTTGTCATTACGTCTATGGTTTTGTGAAACGTACACGATGTCTCCGACATTAAAATCAATGTTATTGCGCCGAGTAGAGTCAAAACGTTTTTTAAATTTTTCAGCGATTTGCAACAGACGTTGTCTGGCTAGTTCTCTATCAATCTCTGGGTTTATTGGATCTTGTCTTATATTGTCGTCGAGTACGTCATTTAAACGGGCTTGTATAGAAGGTATATTTGCTTCTACCCCAATGAGTAAACGCAAGGGAGAGAAACCTGTCGATTTTTGTACAGTCGTGTTAATGGTTTGTTGAACTTTCCACAGAACGTTCGGCCAATCTGACTGTTCGCTACACATGGTGCTAAGCATATCAGTTACAGTGGATACGTAACGTTCTACTTGTCCGTTACTTCTTGGCGTACCCGTAGAAATCAAATGATGTTGTATATGTAGTTCTTCAAAAAATGTTTTTATCTGACCACTACTAAAATTAGTACCTCTATCGGATATTATTACGGAAGGAGTCCCAAACAAAGTGATGGTATCTCGTAACACAGGTATCAATTCATGGGCATTAAGTGTTTTAAGTGGTTTAAGTAAACAGAACTTAGTAAAACCGTCTACTATTAGCAAAATATGCTTGTAACCTTCATTGGACTGGTAAAAAGGTCCAGTACAGTCCAGGTGAATTGTATGAAAAGGTAATGGAGTTTTTTTAATAGGGTGTAAGAAGCCTTGTTTTGGACCATGGTGACTCTTACATTTGATGCAAACCAAACAGTGTGACAAATATTTTTTAACAAAGGCTGTCATAGCTGGAAACCAAAAGTGTTCACGTATTTTACTTATAACTTTGTCAAAGCCTACGTGACAGTTCTCATCATGGAACAAGCGTAAAATATTTAGCCTGGTACCTTTTGGAACGTATAATTTTAAATCATCATTAGGTGCCATTCGGTAGTATAGCAAATTATTACGAACTACATATTGGTTTGCATCAATTTCTCCAGTTTGAACTTTATTTATAATATCTAGTGTCTCAGGGTCACTTTGTTGTGCCAATTCTAGCCAAGACTTAGGATCATTTAATAGATTTATATTTAACGTGTTAATTAAAGATTTGGGAGCTTCAACAGGATTACGACTTAGAAAATCAACATGGCTTATATACTGACCCTTTTTATAAGTAATTTCGAACTGAAAATCTTGCATATATGTCCACCAACGCGCTACACGAGGTGACAAATCCTTTTTATTCAAGGTTGATTTTATTGCATTACAATCCGTTATGATTTTAAAGTTAATACCTAATAAATAGACTCTAAAGTGTTTTAATGCGTTGTAAATGGCTAAGGTCTCTAGGTCATATGAGCAATATTTTGACTCTGCAGGTGTAGTTTTTTTGCTATAATAGGCTATTACTTTAGATTCTTTTGCGAATTTCTGAGTCAAAATGGCGCCATATCCTATCGCACTAGCATCGGTGTACAGCTCCGTTTGTAAGTTAGGGTCAAAAATTTGTAATAAGGGTCTAGAGACTAAACAATTAAGCACATAATCTCTCGCAAAATCCTGTTCAGGACCCCATTCCCATTTTTGATTCTTTTGCGTTAATTTAGTTATACAAGCGGTACGAGTAGCAAAATTTGGAATAAATTTTCTAAAATAAGATGCTAAACCCATGAATTGGCGAACCTGTTTGATGCTACGAGGAATGGGTGAATTTATCAAGGCAGAAACCTTAGACGCACCAGGCCTAATGCCTTTTTGCGATATTTCTCTTCCTAAATATTCAATTTTATCAACAAAAAATACACATTTTTTTGGGTTAATTTTAAAGCCAGAGATAGTAAGAGCTGAAATGGTTTGTTCTAAGTACTCGAGACCTTCACCTATAGTTGAAAATGGAATGAGGATATCATCCATATAGACAAGTAGAAAGGTTAAGTGAGCTACTGCTTTTGAAATGGCCCGTCGGAAAACAGATGGTCCATTGCAAATACCAAAGGGCATCTTAATAAATTCATAATGACCGTCGGGAGTTGAAAAAGCTGTGTATTTAGAAGAGTTTTCCGAAACTGGGATTTGATAGAAGCCGTTTTTCATATCTATGGAGATATAGAACCTAGCTTTTCCTAGTTTGTCAATTTGATCTTCAATGAGAGGGAGAGGGTATGTGTCTCTTTCAATTATTTTATTCAGGGCTCTATAATCAATACAAAGTCGGTCACTGCCGTCTTTCTTTTTTACTAGAATTACAGGACTGGCGAACGGTGATTCACTTTCTTTTATAATATTATTTTCTAATAGTTCTTGTATAATAATTTTTACCTTTTCCCTCTCACAAGGAGCCAAACGATAGGGGCGATAATGTACTACTTTGTCGCTTTTTAATCTCAATCTTAATTCACCAGTTGTGACTGATCCTATTTTATCTAATATAGTAGCATGTTTCTTAAATATATTCATAATTTGTTGTTGTAATATAATATCTAAGTGATTTATTTTGGATTTTAATTCGGCCATTTGAGTATTACAATAATCTTGTTTGATTAAAGAATTTACATATAAGCCAACGTGGCTGAACGGTTTTCTTCTTATTCTACTACCCTTATGGTCAGTAATTATTTCAATGTCTGGGTGTTCGACAATATTTCTACCAATTAAGAGATCATACTTAATGTTGCTATCGTCAACTACATAAAGATCAAGCTCCATATGTATATCATCAAATCGTACGAGAGCTGTTATACTTCCACAGACTTCTAGTTTACTGTTACCTAGCCCAGTAAGATGTTTGAAACATGGTACTATGTTACACCGTAGACGCTTAACAATAGACCTTTTAATTAAACTACAATTGGCACCAGTGTCTATGAGAGATTCTATTGGAATATCATGGATTGTTACAATCGTAAGTTTTAATTCCGCTTGCCTAAAAAATTTGTCTCATTATTAGTTTGAGTTTTTTCTTCTAAGTCAGCACGTGCTTTATACCAGCAGACCGATTCATTGTGGCCGATTTTTTTACAGTACGTACAAACTTTTTCGGGAACCTTAGTATTAGTAGTATTGTTTTTCTTTATTTCTGAAGACTGACTTTGATTTTTAAAACATTGGGCTCTTACATGGCCTGATTTACCACACCCGTAGCATTTTTTTTCTTCGGGAATATTATTGCGTAATTCTAATTTCGGGCGTTTTGATTTGATTTGCCCTATTGAACTTTCGGGTTCGTTTTGCTCTGACGGCCGTTTTTTTGTTTTTACGTAGCTTGAGAACAAGGATATAATTTCAGAGGTAGTTTTTACACTGCTGTTTAAAGATGCCATTCTAACATTGACGTCAGTAACACTACCGCAAATTAATTCTATTAGTTGACTTTCGGTAAACGCAATTTTAGTGTTACGTAGCAGCCTAACTTTCTCTCTGGCATATTCGCAGTATGAATCTGCAGAATCAGAATTATACGTCACAGCCTTAAACAGCTTTTCAGCCAAATTTCGTTTTTCGGGATATAGATCTTCAAGTTCTGTACGAAAATTCACCCATGTTCGACCTTCGGAAGGCTCCCATGTCTCAAACCATGTTAAAGCTGAGCCCTTTAGGGCCTTACCTGCTTTAGCAACAGTTTTAATGCTGCTCCATCCCAACTCCTTAGATAGTTCTTCGATATTGTGACACCAGCCCTCTGCACCGTTGTCACTGGTCGCGGGATCGAAGATCGGCAGCGCCACGTCGTCATCGGAGCGGCGATGTCCTGAGACAGCATCACGGATCGCGTTGAGGAGACCTTCCAAGACAGTAGAATCCATTCTGAAACTTGTAAATTTAACGTATTAGCGATTTAGGCGGAAGTGATCCCACTTCTGATGTTAGAAATAATTAATATTTATTTATTTATTTTATTTTATCAAATAAAATATATGGACAGCAATTATTTATTGAGCATAATTTATTTGTTAGATATAATTATTATTTCTTGATCTAAAAATGAAATAAAACAGAATAAAGGACAACAATTATTTTATTGAGCATGATTTATTTTTCCTTTTCGTACACATAGAATTATTTTTAATTTTTAACATTTACACATTACTATTCAACATTCGTGATAATCAATTATACAACAGGATAGTTATAATTTACAATAATTACATTACATTAATCATTAATCATATTACTTAAAAATCAGTATAATATCGTACCTTTTAGATGTTTACACCTTGGCAGCCGCAGAGAAAACTGGCTACACCTCAGTGCCTCGGTCCTTTTATACCAACGACATAACTCATACACAGAAGTCAAATCAGTGTTATTATAATAAATACTTCCTATTTATTATCTATTAATTTATTAATGTATACTAATAGGTAAATAATTGTAATAAACAATGTTACAAATAGTAAGTTATATGTATCTATTTAATTATTACTATAAACATCTAAATATTAGTTTTATAACGACCAACGAACAAAATGAATGACATAAACAGATGAGACAAATCAGTGTTTGGTTTACAATTTTATATGTTTATTTTATATATTTTATTACTACAATACCTACTATAAAAATATCAAAATAAAATCATTCAATTCGATGTATAACTATAACATACTTGTAAAGTTATTTCATAACCCTAAATAGGTTATAAAAACAAATTAATATTTATCTACTATCTATAATCTATTAAACGCGTATTATTGATTGCGTACTACTTATTTTAAAATAAAAATAAGTAGTACGCAATCGGCAGTCGAACTTGTCGCGTAACTCATATCATATTCTATCAAAACCAATCAAGATCAATTCATCATTTAATTAATTCTAATTTAAATAGCTAATTAGATATTTAATCGTAGATTTAATATCAAACCATTATTGTACCATTTTTAATATACTATTTCAAAGTAGTAAATCGTATCATTTAATCAAATCTATCATATCATAAAACAAAGAGTTAGTGGTCGCTAGCAAATAAGGCTAACACAACTCTTTTCACTATTGTCTTTGAAAACCAATGTTGTAATTTATTAGAAGAAATAAGTTTAATGAATACCTACATATCATAGGTACATAATATTTTGTAATTCATCATTTATTTTAGGTTTGCCCTCGCAGGTCTGTTCATTTGTTTTATTGTATTATAGTACCTATAATAAAATCGTAACATACATACAAATTCCATTTAGTCTATAATTCACAAATTTTCATTAGGCGGGCAATATTCAAAAGTATCTCAATATTCCATTTCAGTCCGTGGTGAAATTGTTGTATTTAGAGGTCAAAGCTTAATTTAAATTACATTTGTTTATTAGATTAGGCACATTGTTTGTCTTATTATTATATTGATGTCGTTAATTTTATTTTTATTGTCTTAGTCATCATCATTAGTAAATTCATCAAACCATAGACAATGACAATATTGTTTACATTGTACGAAATTGGAGTTGGAATGGACTATAGATATTAATAGTTATTTGTGCGTTATATTGCCGAAAACTAATATAAGCCAAAAGAAAAGTAATTTACAATATACATATTTACTTGTGGGTAAAAAAAACCATGAAATATTATATGAATCTATTGAATATTCAGAAGACCATGAAATATCATATGAATTTGTTGAATATTTAGATTCTGAGTTTATTGTTTGTTGTGATGAAAAAAATGACAATATACTTTATTTCTGCTATAATTTATATTCTAATAAAATATATGTATACTGATCGATTTGCATGTGCATTACTATACTTTATGTTGCCATAATTAGAGTTAATTTAGCACCACAGAGTAGGGTTTCTATTTTTCTGGTGAGGCTTTAATTAGTGTGTTGTAGCCACCATCTGAGCGATAGCAGCGTACATTTTATGTTAATATATAAAAAAAAATTGGTGTCGCCCGCAGGTGGTGAGCGGTGCGCGCCACTCGCGCGCTCTGGCGGCGTGCGGCGCGCTGGGCGGAGCCGCCGCGGCGCTGGGCGTGGCGTGGGCCGCGCTGCGCCGCCGCGCGCGCGCCCCGCGCCGCGCCCGCCCGCCGCCCCGCGCCGCCCCGCGCGCGCCGCCCGCGCCTCTCGAGCGCGCTGATCCGCTCGGCGCCAGCCAGACTGAGTGCGTACTGCTAAAGCTTGTATAGTTAACCATACAATTATTTTACCACTCTTCGAGTAAATGCATATCACAAAACAATACATAATGTTTTAGTTTTGCTTGCAAGTTATTTCAGTACAGTGACAGTTGTTTCTGTCATAATAAATCATTTTGAATCTTAATTTTGATAGATTTTTTTATTAAAAATGATAATTTAAATATGTAGTCGACTATACTGATGACTATGCTGAAGAACGAAACTCTCTTGGAAATAAAAATTATACAGCTAATGCTAGCGATCCTGGATAACTCGATACTGATGATCGGTAAAAGGTAAGGTTAGTTTGACTATCTGCTCGGTCACGTTACAGAACGACGGAGAGCTGCGGTCGCTACCCGCGGCCCACCGCCAACCCGCCCCCGTCCCCCGCCACGGGCAGCGACGGCGCGGGCGGCGGCCCCCCGCGGCGGCGCCCCTACCGCCACTACCGCGCCATGAACCGCCCGCCGCCGCCCACGCCCGCCTCCACCGACGCGTGCGAGTCGGAGGCGGAGCTGGCCGCGCGCGCGCCGCCCCCCTCCCCCGCGCCGCTGCTGTACGGGGGGTCCTCCTCCTAGCGCCACTCCGGTATTTAACTACTGTATTATAAGATCTGTCATTTAATTAAAACAGAGTACTCACCTGGCCGTGTACAGTGAATCCTTTACTCCGTGATGACTCCCGAAACTAACAAAAAAATATTTGTTCAAATAAATTTCAATAGATGTCGTTACTGATCACACTCCTAGAGTAAAAAATTTAATGATAAACAAAAAAATCGTATTCACACGCGCGCCAGTATTCCCCATTTAGATATTTAATAAGTTCACAGCTAACTACATACATTCTACAAATTGTTTTGTATTTCGTAACTTATTTGAATACGCGTTGTTTCTAAATTCACACATTTATTTAAGTACTTGTTATTTGCAATACAAAGTAGTACTGAATCGTTTTATGATAAAAATACAAGAGATTACGAATCATATATTCCGGTAATTGAAAATCATTTCGGGATCGTGATGTTTGGAAATAAGTTAATGTCAAAAAGTTCTTGCGGTAGTATGTTGGCAAAGTACTAATACTTTAAATTTAATTTTCTAATATTTTTATGTTATAAAATAAACAACGAATTTTAAAACGACACAATTTACCCCTAATCTTCTTTAAACTTAAAAAGACTGTTAAAGCGTTTGTTAAAAAAATATCAAAATATTAAAATTATTAAATGAATGACGTCATTAAAAATTGTTAATTTTAAAAAAAACTGTGAAGAAATCCTTGAAAAAGCAAGTTAACTCGTCTTCGAACTAGCCTACTAGTTATAATATAGTAAGAGTATCAAAGATATGGCGACACTCGAGAACATTCTCACTCGCTACTCCAACCCAAGTAACCCCTAATAAATGCCGCATACAGGCTAATAAACACGCACCACTCATAGTGGCGTTCACTAGCTTAGCAACTCACCATTGGTGCATTTCAGGGCATTGGACCTTAAAATAGCCAATCACATCAAAGCTTCTATTTTTCCTGTCCTTTATTTTTGTAAGCTCGATTTAGAACAAATAAATGTTGACGCGATATCTATTAGCGGGTAACTATGCCCGACACAAGAGTGCAATTCGTAAATGTTTATTTTAAAAATGTGAAATTTCAATGGTGCTATTTCACTGTTCGTGCCTCAATTATAATCACTAAGAATAAAATGTTATTATATTATTTGTATTATAATACTTTAAGACTAGTTAATGAAAAAAGAAGAAACGTATAAAATTAAACGTGCGTACGTCGGGTAAACGTACGTCATATATTCTTTAATGTTGTTGATAACTTACTTTAAAGGTCACGTTAAAGTGATATTGGTCCTCTTTTGATGCACGAAAGTATCTTTTATATTGGATCTTGCTTGGAAGACTATTTTATTTTTATCGGTAAAAGAATCTATATTTTTAGTTTATATCAATTTGACTAAATTTTAGAAGACCTTGCACGTTGCGTCCGTGCACGTATCCGTGTTTTATAGGACGATTTATCCGAAGGTTTATTTTATACGTTTCTTTTTATATTGTAAATATAAACTAACTGTTAATTATAGTTATTATTTTAAACTTAATATCTTAAAAACTTGTTTCACTATTGTCAAATCAAGTTATTAATTAATAGAAGACGAAGAATTTTGAATTACATGCAAATTGTCGCAAACTATAGCGACACCACACTACTTAACCAACATTTACTTTGAAACCTTTTAAACAGTGCATAAAAAGAATTTCATATAGCCGTCATAGTGGAGGCCACCATACCAGCAGTTTGAAACGATGACCTTTGGAATGGCGGCTACCAAATTTGGATTCCATTGACTGCTTAACATTACAGTTTGATCGCGGTCCTACAGTTTTAAAATAGTTATGTTCTCAATCAACTTATAATACAAATGACTAAATAACTGACGTAAATACATCAAACATATGTTACCATACGTATGTTTTGTTACATGACTGAATAGTTTGATTTACTTGTAGCGGCAGCTGTATAATATTAGCGAATTCTTTTGAACAATACTTTCACTGCATTTTATGCGCTACAATTTTAAACGTTTAAAATAATTTGAATATTGAGTTTTATATTGTGACGATTTACAAATTGATTTACCTAAAGCATTTGAACTTAGTTTAGATATAAATTTAACTAATATAAACGAGTAGCGAAAGTTGTAGAGTTGACTATTTATTTCTCAGTGTACTCATACCACGTCATTATGAACTCTAATGTGCTTGTAATAGAATTCAAAAGCATTTTGTATATCGATATACTACAAGCTTAGATGTTCTTTTTTTACTCAACAAATGCCACGCTAAGTTGTCACTCACAACAAAATATTAACTATATCTTTTACGTTTTCATGACTTTAAAACGATAACACTAAATTGAATTACTATTAGTTTTATTTATCTGGTGAAGAATCACCAAGTGATCTTGTATAAAATTTTTAATGTACGTAATTGACGAACTTGAAGAATCTTTTAACTTTATTTGGTAGTATGTCCAACCAATCTACTGTCTACATAAATACCTATATTTGATTTTATGTAAAGTAGAAAAATATGTTGATAAGGTACCTAGGTGATTATTTTTTTATTGCAATTCTTTTCAAATGTAAAACTGACTGATTGTAAGATTTTGTAATAAAACTTTTGTACCTGTTAGTTACTTGTTTTATTTTCTGATTATATCAACAGTAGGTCTTTAATATACCTCTCTCTTTAATATACCTCTCCATCTCCTAATGTATCATATTGTGTGTGTAACAATAGCATTGCAACCTAATTTTCACAGAAAAATATAAATGCATTTTTCTTTGATAATGGAATAATTTATCAGCAGTACATTAATCATCTGTGAAACAGATGGCCCAAATATGACAAGTGACAGTGTAATCGCTAGGGGCGTATCGTTGTACGCCCCTAGCGATAATCATAAACGTGTAATGCACAGTACCAGCAAGCTCACAGTCCGTAGACGACAGTCGAGCTGAGGGCACACATGGCCCATGTTCAATATGATCCTCAACTGGATCTTTTTGTTGTTCGTTCTGTGTGTTGTGCAACTTGACTGTGAAATATACCAAGATCGTCCTAAAATTAGAACATCTGATGGCGACCTCATACTGGAACCAGCCCTGAATAAAAATATTTATTTGAAGCCTAATGGTCTGAAATCAAGAATCTTCATCAGTAATATTGACATACTTAAAACGAATATCCCTAAAGATGCCGTACAAAATGAAATATTCACAAATGAAGACGCAGACAGAAATTTAAACGATCCAAACGGAATCTTGCAAAGATTAGAAAGATTGGAGAATAGAGAAACAACGAACACTGATTCAACATTGCTTAACATAACTTTGCTTTGGCGAAGAGTCAATAATATAAACAGAAAATTAATAGCAATTCAAAATCAAATAAACAACAGACCAAAAGATGAATGCAATTCTCAACCCTGCCAACATGGTGGAACGTGTCTCAATTTGGTCGATGGTTACCACTGTCTGTGCCCGACGAATTGGGAAGGACGAGACTGTGATGTAGATGTAAACGAGTGTCGAAACTTCGCCGGCACCGACCTCGGCTGTCAGAACGGAGCAACGTGCATCAACAGACCCGGCACGTACGAGTGTTTATGCAAATCCGGCTGGTATGGACTACATTGCACTAGAAAAGCTAAGGATTGTTCTGGAGGCGATTTTGAAATGTGTGGGTATGGCACTTGTATACCGGTTACGTCTGGAGAAGGCATTAAATGTATATGCCAGCAAGGATGGACAACCAATGCTACAAGCGTTACATGCTTAACAGATATAAACGAGTGTGAATCTCATCAAGGCCCTCGGTGTTCTGTAAATCCGAGAGTAGAATGTATAAATCTACCGGGGTCATTTCGATGTGGACAGTGTCCTGCTGGTTATGAAGGCGACGGCTACGTTTGTAACGATATCGACGAATGCACTACCATTACTAATGGAGGTTGTAGTCCCTTGGTAACATGTCACAACACGATCGGATCGCGAATATGTGGTGCATGTCCGCCTGGATATGAAGGCGATGGAGTGACTTGTACGTTTAGCGTCTCGTGCAATGTTAACAACGGAGGATGTCATCCGTTGGCACAATGTGTAGAAACCCGACCTACCGACTCTTCACGGTCTGGCCAAGCAGCACAATGTCTTTGCCCTGAAGGGATGTCTGGCGACGGAGTAGGTTTGTTAGGCTGCCACGTGTCAGCGGGTAGCTGTGAAAATAATACTTGCGGCAGTCACGGACGATGTCATTCACTTCGTGCCGGTTACACCTGTATTTGCCATAAGGGTTACAGTGGAGTGCATTGTGAATCGTCAACTTGCGCCGCCCAACCTTGCCAAAACGGAGGCATCTGCAGACAAGATGACGCTACGAGCTCCGGCTTTCGCTGTGAGTGCACAGCACAGTACTCAGGCCCCTTCTGTGAGGTAAGATTAAACACATGTGGAGGTATCGTGGACGCTGAAGAGGGCACAATTGCTTATCCTTTGTCGAATACTAGTGTTACATATAATCACAATGCTCAATGTGCATGGGTAATTCATACTGCACCCGATAAAGTAATCAATGTGACCTTTACTAAATTTAACGTAGAATTAAGTCCTGAATGTTCTAGCGACTTCTTACAAGTTCACGACGGACGAAAATCATCCAATCAATTACTAGGCAGATTTTGTGGTGATTCTCTCCCTAAAGGTGGTAACATTATTTCTAGTCACAATAACTTATACTTTTGGTTTCACTCGGATAGAACAATAGCTAAAACTGGATTTGTATTGCACTGGACTAGTGTAAAACCAATATGTGGTGGTGAAATCGACGCTACCACTCACGGCCACATTAGCTCTCCTGGCTCTCCTGGACCTTACCCTCCAAATCGTGATTGTTACTGGCACTTAGCGACTACTCCCGGTAAACGAATAAGTTTACACTTCTTCGCTCTTGATATTGAAGCACATAACAACTGTAGCTATGATTATTTAGCCATTTACGACGGTGAACATCTAACTGATCCACTCCTCAGTAGATACTGCAATTCTACGCAACCGGCGCCGGTACAATCGGCAGGTTCTGATATGATAATACATTTTCATTCCGATGCGTATGGGTCTGGCAATGGATTCCAAATAGCTTATGCACCTATCGAAGGTGTACCTGGTTGTGGCGGCTATTTCACTGCTGACAAAGGTGAAATCGTGTCTCCTACATACAATGGTATGTATTTAACTAATTTATTATGCGAATATAAATTAAAAACTAGTGCGGAAACTAGAATAAAATTAGAATTTAAAGTATTTAAACTTGAACGTTCTTTTAGATGCAGGTATGACTATTTAAAAGTTTACGATGGCCTATCTTCTGATTCGCAACTAGTAGGCAAGTTTTGTGGTACATCATACCCAGCTACGTATACCTCAACATCGAACACTCTTTACTTGAAATTTAAAACTGATCGAAGTATGGCTGCTGAAGGTTTCCGAATAACGTATGAAGCCATTTGTGAGAAAACTTTTGTAGGCGACAGTGGTGTTATTAAATCACCCATGTATCCGTTTAGTTATCCTGAAAATAAAATTTGCGTATATCTCATAAGAACAGACCCTGGAAAAGCCATTCAATTAACTTTCCAAGATTTTGATATAGAAGACAATAGATATTATAATTGCCGATATGATAATGTTGAAATTAGAGACGGTCCCAACAAAAACTCAACATTACTTGGCAGATATTGTGGCGGTTCAGAACATATCCCACCGGTACAAACTTCTACACATAATTATATGTATATAACATTCCAGTCTGATATAAGTTTATCAGGCACCGGGTTTTATGCTAACTATACTACTATCGACACTCAATGCGGTGGCATATATAGAGAAACAACCGGGTTAATTAATCACCCATCTGGAGAAGCCAGTACTTATCAAAATGACCAGACTTGTCAATGGATATTACTTGCACCTGAAGGAATGCACATAAAGCTGACATGGAACAGATTTGAAGTTGAGGATATGCCTGGCTGTGGCAGTGATTATTTAGAACTCATCGAGATTAACGGTAATAACGAAAACGACGTTTTGGGCAAATATTGTGGCACCCGTTCACCTCCAGCGTTGACAACGTCCACAAACAATCTTAAAATAAAGTTTGTCTCTGACAGTGATATTCGGTACGCTGGTTTTTCCGTGTCTTATACATTTTTAGACGAACGAACACATTGTGGCGGTAATTATATTAAATCTCATGGTACGATATATTCTCCTGGGTGGCCCAGGTCATACGACCCAAATCGCGATTGTACTTGGATAATAACGGTACCTGTTGGTCAACAAATCTCTCTCAATATTACTGATTTCGATTTGGAACGACCTATACGAGGCAAATGCAACTTAGGTGATTATTTAGAAATAAGAAATGGAGGTTCTCAAACGTCACCATTAATCGGACAATATTGTGGCAAATTTGCATCTATGCGCGTCAAATCTTTATCAAATGTTTTACACTTACATTTTCATTCAGACTTTTATTTAACTGGAACCGGCTTTAAAGTTGAATGGGACGGCACTATTAGAGGATGTGGGGGCACATTAACAAGTTTCGATGGATCTATTTCATCTCCGAACTATCCGAACGATTATCACGAAAATGCAGAGTGTTTTTATAGAATTGTAGTTAGTGCCGGATCTCGAATACGTATATCCTTCACTGAATTAGATCTGGAACGAACTCCTAATTGTCGTGACGATTATATTGAAATATACGACGGTCGCGATACGAATGCGCCCTCCTTAGGAAAACATTGTGATATGTCAACCGACATAGCTAGTATCGAAACAACAAGCAACTATGCATTTATTAAATTTAGATCCGATTTATATGTAGGTGGTAAAGGTTTTATGCTCAATTACAAAACAATTTGCAACAACAATGTAACGGGCCGATATGGTGTTATAGAGAGCCCAGGCTATCCTAACAGTTATCCCCTAAACTTAAAATGTGTATGGAACATACAAGTACCCAAAGGAAATAGAATTAATGCGACATTCACACATTTTGATATTTATCAATACCACCGGTTACGATGGATGAGATTTCAGTCAGTCGTGTTAAACGAAGGTGATTGTTATCCAGATTATTTGCAATTAAAAGATCCTTCAGACCCTAGTACAATGAAAAAAGTTTGTGGTAGTGCTACACCGAATCCTATAAGTACCAAGAGTAATACATTTGAGATCCAATTCTCATCTGGAGTTTATGCATCTCGCACAGGGTTTCGCTTAGAATGGGTTAGTTACGGTTGTGGAGGTCACATTCAAAAACAGTCAGGCAATCTAAATCTTGACAGTAGTTTATCGACTAGAAAAGAAATGGAATGTGAATGGCTAATAGAAACCCCACCGGGAAAGAGTATTTCTATTAGTTTTACCGATATTTATATGTCAGAGTCTACAAATTGCACTACTGATGCGATTGAAATTTACAATGGGCAAAATACTAAAGACCCTCTTCTATTGAAGATTTGTCATCAAAAACAAACGTCTGTAGACTCAGATAGCAATTTCATGTTAGTTCGTTTTGTAAAGCAATCTACGCTCAAAGATGTTCATTTTGCTTCACGATTTCATTCGATTCAGTCAAAATGTGGTGGCTTTATTAACTCAATGTCTGGATACTTTTATTCTAAAAATTACCCAAAAAATTATGATAACAATCTAGACTGTATTTGGTATATTACAGTGCCCACAAATCATCGTATTGAAATTAATTTCATGGATCTTGACCTGTATTCTCCTAATCCAAATTATTCCAATTATAACTTTAAAGGTGACAAGGATAATTGTGGTGACACAATTCTTATATACGACATTGATAGTTACAGACCATCATCAAATTATACATACAGCATATGTCCAAATTCAAATAAAACACAAATTGTTACCAAATATGATCGCGTAGTCGTACAGTTCAAGACCGATAGTGATGGTACAGCTAAAGGTTTCAAAGCAAATTTCACCCTTACGTGTGGTGCTCTTATAATAGCTAAGCAGGATGGTGTTATCACAAATAACAAATTTATTAACCATTCTAACAAAAGCTGCATTTGGACTGTCGTTGCACCCAATTTAGATCAAAAGATAACATTGACATTAACTCATATGTCGCTACCAAAAGATACCAACGTCATTACAAACAGACATTGTCCTTCAACATTTCTTCGCATTCTAGATGGGAATGATGAGAACGCTCCACTTATAGGTGAATATTGTGGGCGTAAAGTACCATCTATGATTGTCAGCAACGGCAACGCAATCACTATACACCTAGGAAGTTATACTGATAGAATGGCTGGGACGTTTTCAGTGCACTATTCACCCATAACAAATGCTTGCGGAGGTACCTTAACCTCAGAAGAAGGTAGTGTTGCATCACCTTCTTACCCCAATCCATATCCTATAGACACAGAATGCGAATGGATACTGAGTACATCACCTGGTAACACTGCCTATATCGCATTCGAAAGATTCGATTTGGAATACACTGAAGATTGTAATGAAGATTATTTAGAAATTCGTGAAAGTAACGGTGGGGGTAAGTTACTTGGCATATATTGTGGCAATAATATTCCGACTAATTATACCAAATCCCAGAAAATATACATGAAATTTCATAGCAACAGTAAAATAAGCGGTCAAGGATTTTTGTTACGTTATGGCTACTTGCATGAAAATGAACTTCAAGGTGATAACGGTGAAATAGCGTCACCATTATATCCTACGCATTACGAAGCTGCTGGCAATTTTGTGTGGCGAATATTAACACCTAGAGCAGATAGCATTGTACTCACAATTGACCATCTGGAAATTTCTTCGCATAGCGACATGAGTTATAACAAATTAACAATATATGATGGTTACGATGATACTGCTCCTATTTTAGAACAAATTCAAGGAGCGTTAGGTCAAAGGAAAATTGTTCAGTCGTCGTCTGACGTAGTGTACATAATGTTAACAATGGATGAAACCAACACCGGAGCCCTATTTCATTTAACGTGGACAACATCATTAAGAAATGAAGAACCTGCAGCACAATCTCGTATCAACTGTGGCTCCAATCAAACGGAATTGATTTTACCTGGTCAAGTAAGTGTATTAAAATCACCCAATTATCCTGAAGAATATAGTTCGAATTTAAATTGCGAATGGGTGTACAGGACTCAAATGGGAAGACTTTTAAGTATAACTTTCTCTGAGTTAAAGTTGGAAGAAGTTAGTTCTTGTTTCGCCGATTCAATTTCTATTTATTCAGCTGATACACCTGGTTATTGGAAACCTCTTAAAGAGTCAGTCTGTGAATCATCAGCTGTAACTAGTGAAATCAATGCCTCCGTTTACATGAAAATAAACTTTAAAACTGATTCATCAATAACTAAAAAAGGTTTTTATGCTAGAGTTAAATCTAAATGTGGTGGACTCATTACTAATTTGTCCGGAGAGATTGGCCCAATCTGGGCCGACGTATACTCGTCATATAGACGAGCTAAAGTAAATTGCGATTGGACAGTAAAAGTGCGACCCGGTCGAACTATTCAATTAAGATTTAGCCACTTCAATATAACTAACAAGAACGGGGATTGTGTTACATCTGTTGTACTACGTAACGGTGAAACTGTAGAAGCACCTCTGCTAGAAAGTGGCAAGTATTGCGGATATGAACATGAAAAGATGGCAAATATTGTTACCTCAAGTAACTCGTTGTATGTGAGTTATACAACTGAGAGTCATTACTCCATGGCTTTGCAAAGTTTCAAAATTTATTACGAGGAGAAAAATGACGAATGTGGATTTACCGCAAACCTAACGCCAGATAGTAAATGGCAGATAATAAGTTCACCAAATTACCCATCAGTACCTATTCCTTATTCGGAATGTGTTTGGACATTTTTTGGTCCACCGGGTGAAATCATTAGGGTAGACTTTATCGATAGATTTGACTTAGATTATACTGACGATTGTGGAACCGAAGTCGTAGAAATTCGAGATGGTTCGTCAAATTTATCACCAGTTAAAGGGCGTTTTTGTCAAAGTCAACCAGCAACCGTTAAAAGTAGCAGTAATACAATATATATAAAATACTCTACTCAACTAGCAATTCCAAGAAATGGTTTTAAAGCTAATGTGTCAATTGACATATGTGGTGGGACAATTATTACTGATTCCAATGAATTGACTTCACCTGGATACCCTCATATGCAAGTATTCCCCTTAGGCACTGTATGTGTTTGGCACATTATAGGACCACCAAGACATGTCTTTCTAATTGTGCCAGAAGATATTGACTTACCACAGTCTCAATCGGAATGCGCAACTAAGATTGATATTGAAGAAGCAGTGGCAGTTAATAATACTATCACCTTACTAAGAACTATCTGCAATGATAATGGTGTAAGAGATTTGACAGCGCTTGAAACATCAAGTAATAAATTTACTATCAAACTTACATTAGGAAAGCCAGATGAATGGGATTCAGTATCAGAAAAACGGGGCTTTCGAATTAAATTTAATTCGTCACGACCTATGTGTGGTGGCAGAATCACAACTTCTGAAGGATACTTGACTACTCCGAGTTACCCTCAAGATACTACATTGTGGCATTGCCAATGGTTAATTGAAGTACCTGATAAATCACGAAGAATACGACTAGAGCTCATTGATACTGATCTAAGAAAACATAAAATAAGCATATTTAACGATCTCACCTTCCACACAATCATCGAAACTTTACCGAATGAAGAAAATTCTACTTCTGATAATCGAATATTCCAATCTACGGGGAATAAACTCGCAATTTATGTGTGGCTTAATCGTTTAACTACTTCACACCATTTTAAAGCTAGATTCACCTCAGATGAGCAAGCACTGTGTGGAGGTCACTTAAGTGGTATTACTCAAGAAGTTATTTCACCTCAACTTCAGCAGGCTTATAGTTGTGAATGGCACTATAGTAATCAAGATGCAATTGAAGATCAAAAAAAATTGACTTATAATTCTATCTTTATTACTGCTTCTGTAAATTCTTCAGCTACCAGAACGCGATGTCGATTCTTTGACCCACAAGTCGTAATAAAACATCCAATGTTTAGAAATGTTGCTTTTCGTAGAGAAATTTGTGGTAATACCGAAGTTTCTTATAGAGTACCATTTAATGTATTAGATATCAATGCTATAAAAACCAAAAGTCACTCATTTTATTTCCATTTGAATTTAAAATTACAACCTTGCGGAGGAACTGTTCAGGCTGGAGAAGAAGCCATAAATATTCTAAACACACCTGATTCTTATAACGATACATTAGATTGCGCGTGGATTATTTTTGCACCGAAAAATAACAGAGTTGAAATTAAGATGTCAGGAACATTCTTGTTGGAGTGTGAAGATGAATACATTACAATTATGCAGGGTCTCAATCCAAATATGCCCGCTATTGGAACATATTGCAAAACTGAATTCATGGAAAAACCTTTGGCCACTCATTATCCCTTTATGTACATTCAATACCACTCCAAATTCAAAAGTAAAACTGATATAAAGCTTACTGTTAAAACTGTTAAGAATCAGTGTGGTGGACTACTTACTTCTTATCAAAACATATTTTCTTCACCAAATTACCCTAAAGCGCATACTCCGAATCAAGAATGCGCATGGGAGATACAGGCAGACTTGGGCTTCAGAATATCTCTACAATTCATTGATCGATTTGCAATTGAATCTAAACCTAATTGTACAAAAGATGTTGTAATTATTTATGATTGGCAAGATGGTGATTATAAGGAGATGGCAAGAGTCTGTGGACGTCAAGCACCACCTCCCTACAATTCTACCTACAATCGTTTAAAAGTAGTTTTTCGTACGGATGCAGAGACAAATCTTGACGGGTTTAAAGCGAAATGGATTCCCATATGTGGAGGCAAATATATAGCTACAGAAAAAGAACAAATGCTATATAGCCCTGGCTATCCATACAGTTATCGTCCATTAATGGAATGTTCTTATCAGTTGTCGGTGCCAAACAAAGAGAAAATACTTCTCAAATTCCTTGAATTTGATCTGGAAGGTTTTGCACCTGATTGTACTTCAGATAATTTAACTGTAACGGCACAAATTGATTATAATTATTTCTACCAAGTGTATTGTGGCAGTCAAATCCCACCCGTTATACGAAGCTATGAAAAACTAACCATTGAATTTAAAAGTGATAGATTCGTGCAGAGAAAAGGTTTTAAGCTTTCTTACTCTATATTTAAATGTGGCGGTAAAGTCAATGTTAGTACTGGGTCTACTGTAATTACACCAACTCTGGGTGTTGACGATTATGAAGAAAATATGAATTGTACTTGGTTTATTGAGGCACCGTCCAATAAAATTGTTGTAGTAAAATTCCTTTTCATTGATCTTGAAAGTCATACTGAATGTTATAATGATTATGTGGCATTATTCGATGGAGGGAAAGTGAACGCGGATAAGCGTTTGGCATTGTTATGTGGTTTCGTAAATTCTACTACAGTATTGAGAAGTACTGGGAACAAAATGGTATTTGAGTTTATAACCGATTCTAGTTTAAATTATAAAGGCTTTAAAGCTCACGTCTACTCGAGTTATTCTACAGCCGTAGGGTGTGGAGGAAACATTAAACTAACGACTAATTCACCAAGTGTATTGAAATCTCCTCTAATTGGAGACGCGTTGCTTTACGAAAATTTCTTAGATTGTCATTGGTCAATAACATCGCCACTTGATACTATTATACAAATTACTTTCACCAAATTCCACATAGCTCCTTGTCAAAATGTCAACCAGACTGCTATTGGATACAGCAAGTGTGATTGCGACCTAGTTGAAATAAAAGATGGTCTAAACCCCAGCAGCATAGTAATAGGTACATATTGCGGCCACACTTTCCCACCTCAGCTAATAACATCTCAAAACACAATGAGCGTTAGATTGTCTACAGACGGTGAGCTAGCGAGTTCAGGCTTCGAAGCAACATTAACAAGTAAACCAACAATATGTGGCCAAACAGTCATACCTGTAAGTTTCACCCCACACAGTATCAAGTCTCCTGGTTACGATACAGGATCTATACCTCGAGCTCTGCACTGTGTCTATCGTTTGGACGCCTACAACAACCAATATCTTCAAGTTCGCATCACAGTAAAAAAATTACAGTTACGTCCGCCTAGTGGTGTTAAGAACGACGTTAACCATTGCAATAAGGACAGGTTAATAATATCTAGCATTCCGCGTAATTCTAATAGTACCGTTGGCAAAGACCTTATCTTAAATCATCAATCAAATGATTATTTCACGCATCTTTACTTCTATGAAGGAACCGAGCATTTGCCGAATCACTTTGAGTTATGTGGAGATAAAAAAGGCATAGATTTTTATGTGTACGGTAGTACATCTATTAACCTAATAACAGCGCCGGACACAGACAATGCAGTCTATAGAGGGGTGGAGATAGAAGTGGCATATGTTTCGTTCTGTGGACGAAATTATACTGAACCGCAAGGCAGAATAATGAGTACTAACGATCACTCAAGTACCAGTACCGAAGTGACAAATGATTGTTATACACTGATTACAGCACCAGATAATTATACCATATCTGTATATTTCTTAGAAGTTACTCCTGAGTACTGGGACGAGAACGCGTATCTCGAAATATTCGACGGCAATGAAACTAGTGCGTCACAAATTATCAAAATACAGAAAGAATACGAGAATAATTACCCTATTTTCTCAACAGGGAGATATATGCTATTACACAGTCATCAGAACGATAATAATCGCGTTACATTTGATATGAATTATATTACTACTGATAAAGGTAGGGGATGTGGTGGTAAATTGAACAACATAATCGGAGCTGTTACGAGTCCCTTTTATCCCAATACTTACAGACATAATAGCGTGTGTGAATGGGAGTTGGAGACCCCTGTAGGTACACGTTTAATGATTCGGTTTACAGTGTTCGACTTAGGGGTCACTTGTGAGCAGAATTACCTGCAACTCGTTGATAGTAAAGGTGAAGTAGTGACAAATTACTGTTCTGAATCGCCAGCTGACTACACGAGTGTAAATAACTATGTGAAGATAGTGTTTCATACGTCGATGAACAATTCGGGCAGAGGTTGGTCTGCTGTGTTTGTAGGAATGTAGGTTTATCAATAGTTTTGTAACACTACGTTAGAACAATCAATTGATTGATTTACTTATAACGGATGACTTCAATTAAGATATGAATATTGTGCTAAGTCTGTAGATTACTGATTATGTACTTATCATTTCTATAGTACGAACAATTTCAATATGTATTCATCAAGTATAATACCTACTCATTAAGAAACGTATTTTATTAAGCTTTAATTATAAAAAATACATTGTAAGAAATTAGAATGAGACTTTTCAATGCTTAATATTTAGACCTTAATAATTTACATAATGTATAAGTACTAATAGGTATATCTAAATACCTATAAGAATATTTTGAGTATAAAAAATTCGTGTTGTTGTCACTAGATTTATATAAAGCAACACTATTTTTATTGTCCATCATTGTGATTCCTAAATAGCCAGAATTAATAGTACTTAAAGAATATTTGTAAATACTAGCTATTATAAGGCTTAGACTTTCAGTACCGATACCTAAGTGTAAATCTATGGTTCAACTGCTACTAAACCAACTGTCTGGGTCTAGAAAAGTTAGTCATTAGTAAAAAATAAGGATATGAAATAAAACATATCTACTTTCCTCCATCTCGAAGCGGGAGACAATTAATCTGTATAAGTAGGGTTTTCATATTACAAATCAGCTAAATTAAAAATTTAGTGAATTAGTACCTAGTTATGAAACATTGACTTAAGTTATTCTATTAATGACTGTAATAAAGTTTTATTATATAATCGTGGTTTTTATTTCTTTTCCAATTTTGTATTCCTACCATCATTATCATCAGCTGAAATAATGTACTTACCTGTCATATGTCGTCGACTGATGTCGTCGTCGTATGGTTTCTAAGTGTCTCTCTAAAATACAGATATAATTATCTATCTATCTGTATTATTATATAAAGTGGAAGAGTTTGTTTGTTTGTTTGAACGCGCTAATCTCAAGAACTACCAGTCAGATTTGAATAATTCTTTTTGTGTTCTTTAAGGTGGTTCCGACGAAATTTACGACAAAATCAGCGACTTTCATCTCGTTCTATAGTACATTCTAATGCTATTTATCCATTTTTTGCCTATAATATACTTTGATTCATAAACTTTAGAATTGTAGCAGAATTATTTACAATAATTATATATAGGTATATATTATTATGTGACATTATGCAAACAAACCGCGCCGCAGCAATCTGGTTTGATCATAATAAAAAAAAAATTAAAACAACATATTATTTACTAGCTGTGCCCGCGACTTCGTCCGCGTGGAATAGTGATTTTGGGCAGCATTTTGTTTCATCGGTTTGTTTTGAATTATAAACATCTTCGTTTAGATGAATAAGAAAAATCTTTACAGTAAATGCTTCTCTATCTACGATATTAGACGTATAGCCATCGCGGATCAAAGCCATACAGGCTGCTAGGATTACTTACACGTGGCAAATCCACATAAAGCTGACCATGCGAAAAACAGTTAATATTTAGATCCACACTCATTAATTGTCATCGCGAAACATAGGCTCACTGGAAACTGAACTCGTTTAAAACTAAACGGGAAATTGTTTGGAATGAAAGGAATCCGAGGAATAAAAACGCTATAAGTTTTTTTTTTATATTAGCCTGCTAAAGTGCCTCTAATCTGGCTGATGGTAAGCAGTCAGTGGAATTCAGAAGTAGTGGACACCATTCCAAAAGCCAAACTACTGGTATGGTGGCCTCCACTATGGCGGCTTAGTGAGATGCTTCTTCACGCCTCGCTTAAAAGTCCCAGGATGAAAGTTAGGTGGGAACACATGCGCTGGTAAAGAGTTCCAGGCTTTAATTGAGCGACAAAAGTATAAAGTGCTGAACCGTTTGGTTCGAGACTCTTTAGATTGCACTGTGAAAGGGTAGCACTTCAGTCCCGCACGTGTCGTTCTGGAAAAAGGGAGAGGGTAGAATTAATTTAAAGAGCTGTTGAGAAGACTCTCCGTGGTAAAGGCGATAGAAGACGGCCCTTGAGGAGGCGATGTCTCTTCGCAGCTGTAAAGGCTCAAGGGTCTTAGGCCTCCGGGCTTCCATGATACGGACTGCTCGCAAAAGACCCCCGTACCGTCTCGAAAATGGTCGCCGGGTCCCACTATCCGGTCACCAACGTGCACGACGAACCACTCCGTGGTTCGTCGTGCGGCAACCTGCGTGCGGCGTTCAACCTGGTGGGGCAGTCTTTTTTTTTTGGTTAGGTCTAATTGGGCCCTTGTACAATGCCGCGGGCGGCCAGCGGCACCACTGTTTATACGGGTCTCCCTGGCCGGCGGGTTGACCCACACCACCCACACAATGACTCCGCGGATACTCAGCTGGTCCCACACATGCTGCGAGGTTTGTCATCTCTGCATCAGTTGGGCCTCCGGCTCTCGCGCTTACCGAACGAAACGCAATAATATGGATAGTATTACTCTTACGTCGAAAACTATGAGAGGGTAGTACATCCCTGGTCGATCCGACCCATTCATGTTGAAACCAGCGTAAATCGACTACTACTATTTCGTAATTCACTTCAATTCCACCTATTCCGTAATGAAACGTGTTAACAAACATGTTTTTATCACAAAAAATAAAAAATAAAATAAATCCAGAAAATATAAATCTAACTTGTATTTACATTTTAACTAATAAAGTATTTACATTTTAATAAAGAAATAAGACGTGTTAACCTAACTTAAAAACAAACTAAGCTAAGCTAAATACATACCACATTTATGACGTGATTATTTAAATTAGCATAACTTTTTTATTTATAAACCGATTGACATGAAACAAACACTTAATGTTAAGTGATGCTGACCACAATGTATCAGCGAAAACCATATTTAAATCTGATAAGCCGTTTTTGAGATTAGCGTGAACAAACGCACAGACAAACAGACAAAAATTGTAACAATCATTGTTTTGGGTTCTATTTGCGTTGATAAAGGTCCCAATAATATTTTTCTCATATATCTTCCATGTACAGACAGCGACCGGTTACAGTTTTATTATATATAGCTGTTGCCCGCGACTTCGTTCGCGTGAAAATTCAGATGTGTGCCTGTATGAGAATATTTCTTACCTAATCTTACGGCAATCGTACATTGTATATTTAGTAATAAATATCAATATAATCCGTCTCTAAGGCAAATCCGATTTAAATCTATTCACCCGCTACCCCTAAAACAGACGAAATTTTGTATAACCTGGCACTCCTATTTTCAAAAACTATAGAAGCTCCATACAAATTTTGTTCCCCTTTATACTCCAAGGAAATAAATTTCGCATAATCCCGTCTTAGAGAGCACCTATTTCCAAAATTTGAAACTCCTAGCACTTGTAGTTTTTGAGATTTCGTGATGAGATGAGTGAGTGAGTGAGTGACCTTTCGTTTTTATATATGTGTAGCTTTTGCCCGCGGCTTCGCTCGCATGAATATCGTTTTTCAATAGACATTTTTATATTGTTTAAATACTGTTTTGCATACTATTTCTAATCTCATCATCATCACCATTCGTACAAACCCTCTTTCACCTACCTAAAGATATCCCCCGTAAAACAACATACAATACACAAAGGCAAATTTTCACTACAATAACTTTCCCCTTCCCTTCCCTTCCCCTCCCCTTCCCTTCCTTCCCCTCCCGTCTCCCTCCCATCTCCCTCACTTCCCACTCACTCACCACCACTTCTGACTCCTCACTTTCCCTCACTTCCCTCACTTTCCCTTACGTCCCCTTCACTTGCCCTTCACTTGCCCCTCACTTGCCCTTCACTGCCTCCTCACACCCCCTAAGTTCCCTCTTCCTTTTTTATTTTTACACAACGCCATCTAGACCCAAAGTAAGCATATTATATGCTTGTATTATGGGTTCTAGAATACGGATAAACATACTTAAATACTTTTATTTTTGTAAATTGATACATATTATACATATAAACACCCAGACCAATGCAAATAGACATGCTTATGCTACAAATATTTGCACTGAGCGGGAATCGAACCCGCGACCTCACAGTCCATACACTGTACCACCGAAATACAGAGGCAGTCGATTTCCCCCTGACTTTCCCCTCCCTTTCCCCTGACTTCTCCCTCACTACCCCCGCACTTTCCCCTCACTTCTCCCTTCCTTTCCTCTTCCTCCCCCTCCCTTCCCCCTCCCTCCAAATTTCAAGTCGTCAACTTCAAAAGCAAAGATCTTTCCATACAATATTTCATCCCTTATTTCACTCCTATAAATCCACCCCAGTAAAAAAAAAAATTATGAGCGTATTTTTTATTTAAATAAAAGCATTCCAAAACAAAATTTCAAAGCTGTAACTTAAAAAATGAAGACGTTTCATACAATCGATTTCATTCCTTTTTATACACTTAAGGGTTGAATTTTTAATAACCCTTTCTTTGTACACTTCTATACATTAAGACAAACACACCCTCCAAATTTCAAGTCGCTACGACCAGCGGTTTAGGCTTTACGTTGTCTGTCAGTCCGTCAGTCAGTCAGGACAAAGCCTTTTATAATATGTATGGATGTATGGATTAGACGTATAGCCATCAGGGATCAAAGCTTACAGGCTGCTAGTAATGCTAACACGTGATAGAGCCACATAAAGCTAACCGAAAAACAGCTAATACTTAGATCCACACCCACAACTTTTAGTGTCTTACCTTTACTTTAATTACTTAATTAATTAATTACTTTAATTAGTCATCGCAAAACATAGGCTCACTGGAAACTGGACTCGTTTAAAACTAAATGAAAGACTGTTTAGAATGACAGGAATCCGAGGAATAAAAACACTATCAGCTATTCCGCAACCTGTTAAAATATCTGCTTCTATAAGATTTCGTAGTAAATTAACGAATGTTCGATGTGATTCTTTAAATTGGCATAACTTTTTATTTATGAACCGATTGACATGAAACAAACACTAAATTTTAAGTGAAGCTTACCACAATATATTAGTGAAAACCATATTTAAATCGGATAAGCCGTTTCTGATATTAGCGTGCACAAACGCATAGACAAACAGACAAACAGACAAAAATTTAAAAATCATTGTTTTGGGTTCTATTTGCGTTGATATAGGTCCCAATAGTATTTTTTCTCATATATCTTCCATGTACAGACGGCGATCGGTTACATTTTTATTATATGTATAGATATAGATTACATACAACTCTCTGGGTAGTAAATACTTATAAAATATAAAAATTATTTACATAATTGTGATTCATATAATAGGTAATACTTACTTACAAGTATTTTCCTAAATAATAATAATTATTAAACAAATTAAAACAGAAATGAAGTAAATTGGTATAATAAATAACTATTTGGCGACTTTTATTTTCAAACAATTTTATTATAGCCTTAATCAAAGTAGGTAGGTACCTTGTCTTACGGGTCACCAAAAGGGATGCAAACCGCGCAAAGCAATAAGGCTCAAGTAGTTCAGTGGTAGCGATCTCGATTAACTAGTGACAGCGACGGATCCATCACGAGCTTCAGATCGATCTGTTTCCTTACACTGTACTACTCAGTGAGGGAGAACATTTGATACGTGCGGAATTTATTTACGACCGCATTTACTTATTTATTATTTAGTATCGTAAATGTATTTATTAAATGACCTATCAAAGTCAGATTCTGTCAGTCAAAAATTTTTAACCGATAAATTTAATTAAAATTTTTTATTTTAATTTATAATGTTTCATAAAAATAGTGGCCTGAGTTTCTTGCCAGTTCTTATCATGGCTCTACCTCGTCAGCGAACTGGCTGTAGGTTAATTGGCTGACATATTGTATGTTTTAACGTTCATAAGTGTTAATTTAATTAACCTAAATCAATAAATATATTTTCATTTTCATTTAGTGCACAATGATACGAATTAATTGGCATTGCGCCGCCTAATAAAGTCACTACTCTTAACTACAACACTACTCTGCGACATAACGAATGTAAAACAGCTCTAGCAGTTTGTTAATTATCAGTTTGCGTGTGCAGTTCCTACACTAGGAATTAGCAAAATAAATGACCAGGGATATAGAATGAGGCACATGTGAATAAGTAAATGGTGTTTTTGCAAACAAATATATACAACAAAAAAAGTAAGTCGAGTGGTCATTAGTCTAGAATATGGTATCATCCCATCTATTCCTGTATGTGGCGACTAATGCTGGCTTTTTATAGTATATGAATTTCAATCCAATATTCTTGAAAAACCTGATTTTTAAATATCCATTGTATAAAATCGATAAATAAAGATGGTATATAGAAAGTCACATTAAGTAAATATCAGGTACATTGCGGTCACCAATTCGCCTGAAGTGACCATAGCAAACTCCTCCCTTTGGTAGACTTACGTAGGCCACGTATTGTACTGAAAGTCTATACGCTGTGAGATCTGCCCGATGTCGGCAAGTATCCTAAAACGTCTCTGTTTACTGATTCTGTGCAAGTGCGTGCGACTGCTTTGCGTGAAGTGGGTTGGTTTCCCACATGAAACAAAATTTGTATGACCCATAAAGATTTTTTTTTAATTCATGTTCTCTGACAGACAAAACAGTTGTGTCATTTTTGCCAAGTTTTAGTAAAAATAATGATTTGACAAATTGTTGTAACTGACACAAATTTCACACACGAAATTATTAATGTGTATGTAAAACCTGGATGTTGCCGTTCCAGGTTTTGTATTATTAGTGTGTGTATTTGTGTCTGTTAATTATGTTTATAATGTACCTACCTACCTAATATTATACCTACCCTGTGACACAAGGTGTATTAATTAGTATGGAAGATGTTTATTTAAAAAAAGTAAGATTATATAAGACGCAATAATTGCGCCTCAGGTCTGATAAGGTATGATAGGAATAATCCAATGGTCGTCCTCTATAAATACTTTGATCTCGTTAAGTATTGTCGCGGTCCCACCCGCTTTGTTTATTAAATAAGTTACAATGGAAGCGAAAATCTGTAGGTACTATATCTGTAATAACGTTGGACAAAAGGTCGCCTGTTAATCAGTACAACGGGTTATTGCGAAGGAACTCTGTTTAGTTATTAATATAATAAACAAAGGTGACAGGCTCACATTTATAGCTATTATTGTAGCTTTTATCTGCTTATTTCACTTTCGAATTTAGTTACTTTTTACTAAAAACCAGGCATACCATTAAATTGTTCCAAAGGCCCTAGACAGGTAGCGTAGATGTCTATTCTATTCATAGAATAGATTAAAAATGTATGGGATTGATTTAAGCTAACGACAATGTTGGCGTTAGCTTATGTCAATCCCATACATTTGTATGTTCTCTAGGGCCTCGGGTAATTTATCTACGGAAGAGGATGGATAAAAGAATGTCGTGACGCACAGTATTTAAAGTGTTTGAATAAATAACAAAACTAACATCAAACAACCAAAGAAATCAAAATCAATATACTTGTATACATATATGGCAGCTAGCTATTTAGATTTGATATTTATGGTAGGTGTATGTGTATATATGTATAGGGTAAATGTAAGTACTGGTCTTTGTTCAACAGTTGACGTTTTCCTACTGAAATAATGATTAAAATGCTTTGTATTCTGACCACATCTCTAATGCAGACCAAAAAATCCAATCTCGTCCCTAGAACATTCCATCAAAATAATATAAGCTGCCTTTATTACAACAGAACCTGTAATGCGCGCAAAAAAATGAATCTGAGCAAGATACGTGGCATATGTGCGGTCACAACTCAACAGAAATGACCGACACATGGCATACGAATAGTAACAATATTTACAGCGGCCATTACTAGTCTTTTATGTGACACAAATGCTGTCCGGTGTAATCTGGGACACTTTTTATGAGCAGTTTAAGTAATGTCTGATGGTGCAGGTATAAATCAGAAGCACAATACAAGTAGTGCATCGTTTGCATAAAACAAATCTTTATATTTCAAATTGCTATTATTTTAATTTAATAATAAGCGTGCGCACTTAATTTATTTTGATGTCCGGTGTAAACATTACAGAATTCGCTGTTTAATTTGTAATAAGCTTTGCAGTTTTCACGTAAATGAATTAAGTTGAATATTTACATTGCGGAAGGCGCACTAAGCAATTTATTAATATGTGCAAAAAATTATATTTCACGCTAATCTTATCTTTGGTTTTCTTTCTACTAATAAAAAGTACAATTAAAATGAAGAAAATAAACGCAAGTAATCTAATAAAATATTCTTAGCACAATGGTCACATCTAAAGCATTGCGTGTAATGAAGGTATAACATAGAAACGAAGCTCGTCCAATTAACAACACTACCTCCATTACCCGGGAAGACGCGCGTTACCGGCTATTACCGGCTATAACCACCTATAACTGAATCCCAGCTATTGCGACAACGCTAATCCGGGTAAATGACACGGGAAAGATGACATTCACTCAATAATTAAGGAAATGAATTAAAGAGAGGCAATATTATTTATTTTTGATAACATACATAATCTGTACCTACAAGGCTTTAAAAAGAATCGAATTGATTCCTTGAACTTTACTTAGTGACAAAAATCAAGCGGGTGAATAAATTTAAAAAACTCGGTTTGGCCTGATGCCTAAAACAGCGTGGATCTACTACCTACTGTAACAAATATACAACAAGATTACAAAGTAAAAAGTTATAAATACAGTGCAGAAAAAACTCATTATTTATTTATTTATTTAAGCTTCTTACACACAGAATGTATAACGGCGGACTTAATGCCAGCGGCATTCTCTACCAGTCAACCGGGTAATGCAGAGTTGAACCACAGTAGGTGCATGATAGCAGATAGTAAATGTAGTAAAATTGTTAATACTAATGTTGAATATTTTACTAAATAAGACCATAACAATACACATACGTACGTATAAATATAATGATAAACATACATAAAAATCATACATATAGTACTAGTACTACATTATTACACATAAATATATATGTATATATATATATATATATATATATATAAAACAATAAATGTAAACTATTGGGTTGATTTTGCCAATTTATCAATGAGAAGTGTCCGAACCTTTATCTTAAACGTGCTTCGGTTAGTTGCCATCCTGATTTCCAGAGGGAGGGCATTCCAGAGTAATATTGATTGGACAGGAAAAGAGGAGTGGATGAAACCGGATTTATGAGAAGGACAGGCAAGGAGGAGCTTGTTGGAGGAGCGAAGAGGCCTTTCGTGTAAAGAGCAGAGGTATTTAAATTGGGAGGACAAATATGTGGGAGCATTAGGATTAGCAAGGATGGAATAAAGTGTAGAGAGTGCGCGCAGATTACGACGCTGACGAATGGGAAGCCAGTTTAATTGGGATCTTTAGGTAGACACATGGTCATACTTGCGAAGACAAAAAACGAATCGAATGCAGTTATTGAGAAGACGGTCCAATTTGTTGAGAAGATCTGCATTCAGGTCAAAATAACACACGTCACCATAGTCAATCAAAGGAAAGACTAAAGTCTGCACAAGCATTGCCTTAGTCTCACAAGGTAGAAAATTCTTTAGCCTATACAGAGTACGCAGGGTACCGGTGACTTTCTGGCTGACTTGCGTAACTTGGGCTCTCCAATTCAATGTAGTGTCGATGTGTAGCCCTAGATCTTTAATACTTGGACACAAATCTATGATAGCCCCGTTAAATATGATTGACGGAAGAGTAGTCCAGTTTAGTCTGCTTATAAGGCGTTGGCTGCCAACGATGGTGGCTTGGCACTTTGAAGGGTTTATAATCAAACCAAATCTGTCAGACCAGTTTTTAATGTGCTCCAGATCCCGGTTCACCATGTCAACCGCAGTTGAGATGCAGTCAACACTTGCTTGAGAATAAATCTGCAAGTCATCAGCATACAGATGATACGCACACTGAAGATTAGGTGTTAAAAGATTAATAAAAATTGAAAATAACAAAGGAGATAAAATACCGCCTTGAGGGACGCCAGAGTCAATGTCACCCCAACTTGAAGATGAATCTTCGAAGCGGACAGACTGCTGACGACCTCGAATGTAACTTGAGAACCATTCCAGAGCTTCGGAGGAGACCTTATAGTGGGAAAGGATAGACAGAAGGATATCGTGACTGACGGTATTGAAGGCATTCGAGAAATCGACCAAAGCCAGGACTGTGACTTTGGTACTCTCCATGCCCTCCCTAATATCGCCAGTCACTTTAAGGAGCGCGGATACAGTGCTATGTCCGGGTCTAAACCCAGACTGCATGGGACTAAGTAGCTGATTGCGGTACACAAAATGGGAGAGTTGCTTGTGCACGCAGGCCTCAAGCACTTTGGATAAGAAGGGAAGAATGGATATAGGACGGAAATGATTGGGTAGTGTGGGATTTTGAGTTTTGGGTAATGGGATAACGTATGCGTTACGCCACGAGGATGGAAAGATTCCAGAGAAAAGGGAAAAGTTAATAATATGGGTAATAGGAAAAAGGAGGTGCTCAAGGATTGCCATGACCATGCGACGACTGACATCATCACAGCCCACGGCATTCGATTTAATGGAAAGGATGACTTTTTTGATCTCATCCGATGCTACTGGAGAAAAATAGAAGGATTCAATATTAGGATGAGGTAGACCAGCTAAGTAATCAACAGTTTGGCACTTGGTTTGGTGATCTAGCGGAGTAGTAGTGATGAAATAACGATTAATATCCTCCAAACCAAGTGTCATCTGCAAATCAACACGACGCTGTTTGCCGATACCTAGAGTCCCAAGAAACTTCCAAATATCGACAGGGGACGAGGAATCTATGTTACTAAGAATATGTCGGCGTTTGGCGTTACGTATCATCTGATTGCAGCGATTTCTTGCAGACTTGAAAAGTGACCAGTTTTCGTCACTACGGTCCCTTTTGTATCTCCGAAAAGCCCGATTTCTTCGCCTCATGGCCATTTGAACTCCTGCTGTAATCCAAGGTGCAGGTAGGCGCTTTTGTCTCACTTTCTTTATCGGAGCATGCTTATCGAAAAGCTCTATAATTTTGTTTTTCAGATGATCAACTTTCGCATCCACTGAGGCAGCCGAGTATAAATCGTCCCAGTTGATCTTCGAGGCGTCCTTACTTAGCGCCTCACTATCTATACGACTAAAACAGCGCCTGTGCAGAACTTTAGGTTGGAGTTTCGGAGGTTTTAGGGTGTAGGAAAGGAAAATAAGGTCGTGGTGAGAAAATCCAGAAGCAAGGAGTTGGCCATGGGACGAGACTAGATTAGGAGAGGAAGTGAGAATGAGGTCAAGCCATGTGTCCTGCCCCTGAACATTGTGATGAGTAGCTTGTAGCGGTAGCACACGGAGGCAGACAGACTCAACAATCTCAAGAAGTTTACAGGATCGATGGGAACGAGGACAAAGGAGATCGGTATTGAAATCGCCCATGATGACGTGATGTGAATATTCTGACCCTAAAGATTCTAGAATCGGTTCGAGACTAGAGAAATAATCAACAGACGGAGGACAATAAACGACGCCAAGCACCATTTTTGCCCCCTTAACATTAACCTCAAGGAAGAGATACTCAGCTGACGAAGAAAGGTTAGGAGTGGAAGAAAAAATAATTTTGTAAGTAAAACAACTACGTAGATAGATTGCGACTCCACCCCCCCTTCGTCCAATTCGATCATTACGAATAAGCACAAAACCAGGGAGAGAATAAGAAGTGGAAAGAAGACTAGGATTGAGCCAACTCTCCGAAATCAAGATGGCATGAACGTGAGTGTCGGAAAACGTATCCAGTAACTCACTGTGGTGGCAAGGAATGCTTTGCGCATTAATGTGACACACATTAAAGAGCAACCGAGAACGTTGGTCGAAAATCTGTCGCAGGGAATCACCTAAAGTGGCATCACCTATAGAACAGAAGCTTTCGTCACTGGAACAATTTATAGACTCATTGGCAGAATAATAAGAGTCATCAATATCCATAAATAAAATATAAAATAAATATAAATTTAAAATATAATGTAAGAAAAATATATATTATATAGATATATATCATACATACACACTGTGCTATGCCAATATTCATCACTGCACCACCCACCAGCAGATGGACATAAAAAATAAAGATAAACAAATTAATAGGAAACAGTACACAAAACCAATAATTAAAGTAAAACGAAACGTAAATTGATCGACAAACAGTTTCGGAACGCACACTTAACTGTCACTTCAACAAACCTTTCAACTTGTCACACGACACAAATTGTAAGTTTGTCATTGGGTCATACAATACACAATAATAGACGTGGAATGAGCTAATTATAGACAATAACAAAACAAAGCGAGACACGGCGTTCACATAAAAGTAACAGTCAATCAGATCTTACGCAGCTTGTTATTCGCACCCGAAGCACTCGCATTGCCGCCGTTACCAGCACTAGACGTTGACGAGGAGCTTTCTGATGCCTTAGGGAACTTCTTCATCAGCACATCGAGAACATCCATGGTGAATAATTTTTGGCGGTTTCCATCAGGAGTCTTCACTATGACAATACCGTCTTGCGACCAGCACGCACGCATGCCGAAGTGCTGCCTGGCCTTACTGAATAGAACCTGTCGGGGTTTAGTAAGGAACTCCTTAACAGCTACAAGTGACCCCTTGAGCCTCGTTTTTGCCCTCCATACAGTGGATCTCGACTCTGCGTTGTTGAACCACACGAGAATTGGTCGGCGCTGGTCCTTATTCGAAGAGCCAAGTCTATGACAGGCCCTGATGGTGTGAGTGTCCTTTATTGACATCTTCGACATAATATTGTGGACCACAGAAGCACAGTCTTCACTGTCAGACTCGTCAACTCCAACGAAGATAAGCGCTTTCCTTCGGTGCCTGGTTTCCATGACGTCTGACATATTGGAACATTGGGCGATCTGCTGGCGAAGCAACTTCAAAATGCCAAATATCAGCTCACGAAATGTCCGAAATTCTTCAGCGACTTTTGCCACCGTATCTTTTGATGGACCGCCGTTATGAAGCTGCACCTCGAGTTCAGCCATTCGCTTCGTGAAGGACTCCTCCAGCTTATGTTGAGTGTCCTGGATTGTTGCCAGTTGTGCCATTGTGTACTTTGACTAGACCGTAAGTTCTTCTATAAGTGTTGTGAAATGTGTTGCGCTGGTAGGTGGTGATTGCAATGTTTACATTCACTTACATGAATGCCAAATATAATGTAAGTAAACTTATTTACTGTATAAACTTGTATATATGTGATTATTTAATTAATTAAAAATACGGATTTGGAAAATTACGTCTACACTTTTTTGCACCTACCCTCGAAAAAAAACATTATGTGAATAACATTTTTTTTATTAGCTATGCGTTTCTTGTGCTTGAACAAAAGGAAGTGATGGCAACGCGCTAGTGATGCTCCAGGTGTTGCAAGCGTCCATAGGTACGGTAACTGCTTACCATCAGGCGGGCCGTCTGCTTGTTTGTCACCTTGGTCGTATAAAAAAAGAACTGAGGCAAGGGCAGATTGGTGCCAAACAAGCAACACTTTTGTTTAAAATTGCACGGTATATAGGTTCAGTTAACACAAGACTCGTATGCATTGCGTCTGCAATACAAACACTATTAATTTGTACTGAGCTTCTATCACAGGCATACATGAACATAACACTGTGAAGCAACAAAGCTATGTCAGTCTTGTAGGCTATCTTTGTATTGAATAGCCTTGACAATCTTAGTCCCCTGGACTAAGCACCTCATAAAGTAGTATTATTTTAATATTTTATTTTGTGTTTTGTCTTCTTCTTTAGTACGATTAAAACAAGGATAGAGACAAAGTAAGGTTATAAAATAATAATAAGATTGCTTTATGAGGTTGCAGTAAGGCCTCAGGGCTTATCAATGTGTGTGGAGATCAATAATAAATAAATTTACCTTCATATATTTAAAAAAATAGCGAACTTCGTCTCACTCTAGTTTTGCCCAAGTAGCCTGTGGGGCAAAAGCTAAACTCTTAATTTGGCAAAAGAATAAATAAATAATTGAAGGCCCTAATCTGCCTGTAGATACCTACATATAGTAGTTTTACTCTCACCTTATATAAAAAAAAAATATATTGAAATGTGACCACTATTTAGTAAAAGAATACTCCACTCTCAGTTTGAGATCGGCACCGAAAGTATTATGTTGCAGTTCTATCATTATAAAACTAGAACTATCGAAGTGTGTCCTCTACATGGGTAATACATCCCGATAAAAGCGCGCGACGGACATTAAAAGAAGTTTATTACATAAGTACTTATATAGGTATAGACGCGAATGAGAGCGTAGGCACATGAAGCTGCCTCGGAGGACACTTGTTCATAAATTAAGAACACCCTACTCATTTCAGTTATATCTTTATGAGGGTCCTCTGCCCACTAGCCGTAGAATTAAGTAATCACACAACATACTAGCTTAAATTGATCTCGACCGTACTTTTATTCGTGCAACGACAACGCAGTTACTTTTTGTTGATCAAATTTCCAATTGTTACTGAGCGAAATCCGATTGCAAAAAGTTATTTATTGTTAGTTTAATATGATGTCGTGTTAGTGTTAAATAACGTTGCCTAACTTCTGAAAACAGTCAATATTCACGTTATTTTGATAATTTATGTTATTGCTGGTATGGGTGCGATGAGTAACAATCAACTAATAGTACAAGTAGCCATAAAACTTACAGATTGTACATCATTATCATCTTACATCGATCTTCTATGAGAGGGTAGTACTTCCCCGGACGATCCGGATGATTCATGCTGAAACCAGCGTGGATCTACTACCGTCTAAAAGTTATATATAAGATTCTTGTATTGAGTTCGTTCAATGAATATTTGCAAGTTCAAATGTTTGTCATATATACTACTACACAGAAAACTGAATTTAAAAATGTTTGTTTTTGATATAAATAATTATATAGAGATTATAATCGTGAAACTTGCGAATTGAATATCTGTATACGTTAGCGTGCGAAACATAACGTTGACTAGCTTTCCGCAGCCCTCACTTGTGTCCTTGGTTACTGCTTACTGCTCAGCTCCCGTCGCCAGTAGCGTGATGTTACATAGCCTATAGCCTTACTCAAGAACTGGGCTATCATATGTAGAAAGAACTATGAAATCCGACTGGTAGTTCTGGAGATTAGCGCGTTCAAACAAACAAACTCCCGCTTTTATGTTAGTATAGATTAGGTTTTCCAATGCACATTCTTACTTAATGAAATAACCATCTTCATTTAAAAAATGAAATTAAGACAACAAGAAACTGGGACACCTTTAAAGATAAATAACTTAATTTTATTATAATTAGGTATACTTACACATTCACTGATTAAAAGAAAAGGGTTTGCTATAATTATCATCACCAAAATTAGTGGGAGAGCAACATGATCCATTAATGATGTCATTTAACAACATCTTCCACAAGCTGGGTACATCAAAGTGGGTGTGTGTCTATACGAAGCTCTTCATTACACGATATTATGTAATAGGCCATTACCTATCTGTACTATCGATTACACTAAGCTTCTATCGTAGGAGTATACGTTTTGTAGTGACCGTAAATTGCCTTGTAAAACTTTGGGGGTTCCGTAAGTGATAATCAGTGTAGCACATTATGTAGACTCGTAAGTATTATGATAACGAACACATTACACCCTTGTGTGTATTTAATTAAGTAATATGCAATTATTATTATTTATATTATTAAAATATGGTATACTAGCTGCACTCCACAGCTTCGCCCACTTATAAAATATGGTTTATTGTATCCCTCGGGAACCAAACCGATTTTCAGGATAAAAAGTAGCCTAAAAAGTTATAAATTACGATGATATTAGTTACAATCAAAAACATGTAAATGAATAAATAAAAGCGCAAACAAAAGTTAGCGCGTAGAATCACAGCCATTACTAAACGTGTTGTTTGAAAACCCGAGAATCTGTGTTGAGAGTTATTGGGGTTCACTTTCTATAAAATGGCCGCCACATTTTAAGTCCCTTGTCAATTTAGCGCCTGTATTTATGTCTCCCGGTGTCAAGTGATTTCAAACTTTACTGTCTAACTATTATTGCAATAAATCTTAGATTGATATTGTAGAACTGTCTGGCGTTCTTTGAAGAGTTTAGAAAGTTGCAGATATTGTATATGGTTCACTAGCTGCGCCCCACGGCTTCGCCAGCGCATAAAATGTGTTTTGTTGTATCCCTCCGGAACAAGATCGATTTTCGATAAAAAGTAGCCTATGTCATCGCCGGCACTGAATCTATCTACATAAAAATGTTCATTGTTTAGGAGCTGAGTGGTAACAAACACACACACACACACACACACACAGAAACTTTCGCATTAATAATATTAATAGGATGTATTAATTTGTGGTTCGTGTCACTTAGGTAAAAAGTTAACAGTCAGAAGTTAGATAAATACCCTAAATAGAGTTTTTACATTTATTTTGTAATCAGTTGGGCTTTATTATATTTAGACCCACGTAGGTAATAAAATAATCGTTTATATAATGTGTAATTCGTGCAGACCCGCTTATAATCTCATTTAGAAATTACATAGCTAGTACCTACAACACGTGTTATTGCCTTAAAGAAAATTATTTGGGAAAGAAAACATTATGTAGTTACATACCATGAGTAACCTTATAGCAACTTTTTCTATGCAATCTTTAGAAGGATAGTAGTGATTTTGTGAAAGTAATCTTCAGAGCTTTTGCCGCTCAGTAACTTATATTATATAGCTCACACATTTTTGTGTAATTAATTCTAAACCACAGCCGAAAAGCCACAAAAATTATCAAACAGACCTAACGCAATACATTACGGCACATAATAGTTAAATTGTAACAAGAGTAAAGATACAGACTTCACTAAACAATCATTTAAATTTAGTGCGCCATTAGCAATCAACTGCGCGGAACACGGTCGTCGAATTACTTCCTTGTTCCCAGTAAAAAGCGAACATTGCGATTTACCTAATCTTGTTTTTAAAAGGTTTTGTAAACGGTACCGACCCAATTAAGTCATTATAAAATCTCTGAAGTTCTAATTGTGCGACGATATCGTGTTGGCAATATATACAACACGTAGAATATTTATATTTCATATGATAAATTTAAATATTCTACGTGTTGAAACATCAACTACTTAAAAATTTTTTAAACACAAGCAAATATTGGCAAGTATCTACCATATTTATAAAAATTACAAACATAATATTCTATCCTAAGATCATATTCATAACACAGAATTAAAATTTCGCGCAGAGTACATATTGGTCGAGAGTTTAATGCAGTTAAGTACAAAAATATATAATTTAAACAACAAATTTTGTAATGACAATGATAATATATATAAATTTCAATGAATTGTGACTCTCATAGTGAATTAAGATATTTGTACGCCAATTTATTTGGCGAAATGTGTCTGCTGCTCATATTTATACTTAAACAACTTCTGTACCACATTTTATGCAAATAAATGATATTCTATTCTTTTCTATTCTATTCTAATGCTACAATGGGATCCTATTATTGCCTTTCTACTCTGTTAGAGAACATTGAACATTCTAACTGTTGCCCGCTCAGCACAAATACCGCGTTACTGCACTATTGCCGATACATTACGAGTTGACACGACATACAAATGATTTTAGTGCTTATTACAATGCAATAAGAACTAGCGTATGTGTCAACTTACAGTGAATAGATGTCCTAAAGTCATTGTTCAAACTAAATTGTTTTGGAGCTGCGTTGTTACATAACTAGATATAAGTAAGTCCCGTACACAAATAGTTTCATGAGCTACAGCCATTATCTACAGACGAATTTAGTTTTATATTAAACTGGAGATATGAATTTTGCACCATAGGTATGTGATGTTGAATAACAAAGTAAAACTAAATAATTGTACTAACATAATGGACATAACACAATTGTACTTTCGTAGAATAACTGAAAATAATTTTAGCAAAATGCTTTTACGGAAAGTTTGTCTTACAATAATTCTGCAACACAAAATATACGTAATCTTTGACTAGGTAAATTCACCGAGAACTTGTTCACGTAGGTACTCTATTCATAGTAGTGTATCGATTTAACTAGAAAAAACACATGCACTATACGGAAAGTAGAATATTCAATCAGTACTACAACTGCAATCGTCTTTAATATCCATAAATAAATCTGCTTTATTTAACCCACATTTATCATAGGATCAGCCGAGCAGATACCTGTATATTTTACATTTATTCATCCCCACGGACACATTTTGTGCATCCGCTGGTAACATACAATAGGAAGGATCTAATTCTGCAATTAATCAATGTAATCTATCCTGAAATGGTGTATATCGGTACAGTTTATATAAAATCGGTGTTAGTGTTGTTCGATGTGTTATAATACTCATTTACCAACTGTTGTAGACAAAATACAAATGCGAAGACTAGCCAAAGCGAGACGTTCGTACCCGCAGTTATATGGGGGAATATTGAGCCGTTTGCACGTAACCACGATTGTTACAAGGAGAATACCAAAACTACCAATTTTCTTAGTTTGTCTAAACCTATAGATAACCTATATTAAAGAGTATTTACTTCTTATCAACAAACCCTACTGTAATATCACTTATTCAACTTTTGAAAAGTGAGACTTGTAGCTCTATGATTTTGAGTCTAGATTTTCCAAGTGACAACAGACGAAATTTAGTTTTTAGAGTAAGTCCCAGGGGCACTGTTTCATTTTCTGTAGGTTAAATTTTTTAATACTTACGTTACATTGGAAAAGCTACGAGTACTCTAGGTGTTTTTATCCAAAATCCTATTTTTTAACCGACTTCAAAAAGGAGGAGGTTATCAATTCGGATCGTGTTTTTTTTTTTTTTTTTTTTTTATTTTTGTTACCTCATATCTTGGTCATTTATGAACCGATTTAAAAAAATTTTTTTTATTTGAGAGGGTATACTCTGAAATTGGTCCCATTTTTTTATTATAAGAAATGGTTCAGTGGTTGTATGTTTGTTACAACTTAACTCCGTCATTTATAAACCAATTTGGAAAATTCTTCTTTTATTTGAAAGGGCATACTCCGAAATGGGGTCCCATGTTTTTTTTTATAAAGAATGATTTAGTAGTTTGGCTTCAATTTAATATTTTGTAACAAAACGTTTGCAAGAAGTGAAGACGTGTAAGCAACACGTCGATGTCTTTTGCGACGAATCTGACATTGACATGTCCATGCTACAAGTGCGAATGATTTTCAAAATTCATTTTTTGTTAGAAACGAAGTGGCCCTGGATGAGTGACCATTTGCGTCATTTCATTTTCAGCGTCTTCATTCTTTAGAAGCAGTAGACTATGATTATCACTATAATTTGGTAGTCGTTAAGCCAAGTTGGAGGTCTTATGGTCGTGAGAAATTACAACAGCAACGGGCGGCCTTAAACCTGCCTTTACAGCACCACTGTTTATTTTTTGTATATCTGAGCGATTGCTCGGTCAGTTAAATTATGATTTTTGATGATTCTTTATTGTTGGTAGATCATTACTTTTTTGTTTTGATTTGGGGTTTCTGGGATTCAGGGTTTAGCGATCAGCAAAAGTGTTGACAAGGACTATATCTCTATTTACAATCTTACCTCTCGTATCTACTTTCTTTCAAACGGCGCGGCGCTGTCTCATTTGCGCAGCACATTTAGTAGGTCTACCCATATTGAATATATTTATACACAATTTATTCCCACTAAAAGTTTAAAAATAAAATTATTTTTAGAAAAAAAATGAAAACCGACTTCAAACAACACCTACATGTTCAATCCTTAACTAAAAAGTAGAAAATAATATTTTAATTACTTCATAGCAAAGAACATTAAAGGGGAATCAACGCAATCCTTGATACCTATAATACTTTACTATTTATAGTTTTTAATCAGTTATTTTGGAGTCGATGCCAGCCAAGAAGGATCTTTAATTCTGTCTTTGCAACCAACTTTTGTAATGCACGGGGCGGTAATTGCACGCGTGGGGGACATGTAGGTGTTGTATGAAGTCGGTTTTCATTTTTTTTCTAAAAATAATTTTATTTTATATACAGTTATAAATTAGCTGGTCTCTTGAATAACAAAACGATCACCTTGTCTTAACATTATCACAGATTTGGCATGAAGTTTTTGTTTAAAAATATCATTAGTAAATATTGGAAATGTACAGTTTGACGTAGAAACAAGTCACGACCTACGATTAATCTTGAAAAATAATGCAGATATTTTTTGCTATCAGCTCTATTGCACGGTGTACGAGAGACTTGACTGACTTGAAGATCACTTCAATTTGCATTTTTTTTATAATTATGTTAAATTTACTCGCTGCACTATCAAATTACAGCTCTAGTGGCGAATAACAATATTTTACTGTACGTACCAACACGAAGTTTAAAAAACTCGTATGCTGTAAATAAGATTGGAGTTTATAACAGTCCTTTATAGCGACAATAGCAAATGTAGTGAAGTTTTTATTAACACTATGAAATGCTTGAATAAATTGCACAATTTAAACTGAACAGTTTGCGTAAAATCGTTTATGAAGAAAACTCAGTGTTGCCTGGTTTACATAATACAGACATTTTAAAGTTTTCCGATTAACAGATTCGCAAACCACTGTTTCAGGGGGTTGTTGTTAAAAGTTCAGAGATTTATTTGATTTAAAGAGGTTGAATACAATGATGAAGTTCTAATGATATTAAATTGTTCTTAATAACTTATTAATTAGGCAATAAAAGAACGTTGTCGAATGTATCTCGTGTATATTTACGGAATATTACATGTAATGAATCTCGCGATGGTACCTACATTGTAGGTGCTTCATAATTAACTGTTTTGGGTCTCTACTAAATCACATAAAAATGTCCATATATTTATATGTGAATGCCTACGCATACCAACATATAATCGCATAAACAAAGGCGTCAAATAATAATAAAAGCTGACGACACGTGTACAGACATGTTTATAATGTAATCACAATAAAGCAACCGTGGAGGGGTAGCGTCAAGCGCGAGGCTGTTATCAGTGAGGCGCCATTGCGTACTCTAAGTGGTTAGTGGATAGCTTCCACCAACCCTTCTGGATTAGGCGCCGGAATAGATTTACCGGAACAGAGAGAGCCCATTGTGTTTTGTTACTGATCTGTGTCATACCGACCGCGCACGGACGTCAGCCGGCGAGACGAGAGCTCGCCCGTAATGCGTAGCGATTATACGGTAGACCACCTCTGCGGCGCTCAGTGTTTCAGTGGTTTTTCAATTTGCGAGCTTGGATTTGTGCTTTTAATGCGTCTAGTGCCTAGTGTACACAGTGTCACTCTAGACCATTTCATTCAATCATAATTTAGTTTACATTGTTTACTAACTTGAAGCATACATGCTCGATTGTTTAGCTTGAATGTATCAAGTACAATTTATTATAAAGATTCAACTTGTTGAATAGAAATAAATATAATGACCTTAAATATTTATGTAGAATTTTATCAGTAACTGTTGTAAAATGATTGCTGACTGCATAACATTAGGTAGAGAGAAGTCATTGTTACTTGACTGTTAAAAACTTTTAAAATGATTTGCCCATCGATTACGAATACTTAAGCTAGTGGTAACAGTAGTCATCTTAATTTTTTTGCCGTAAATAGGCCGTATCGGCTAAAGCAGGGCTGTACTGACTGGATATGATCCAGGGCCAATATAAAATTACCAAATAGATTGGAGGATCGCACGAATAAAAAACAATTATTTATCTTAAAAAAAAAGATAAGCCTTAATAAATTGAATGGGTTTGATTAATCGGAGGATTCGCAAGGCTGCAAACATTACGATCTGTTTAATGTGATAGAAAAGGATATTTTCTCATTAACATCTATTTTTGACTTTGACTTGACTAAGCTAGAGAATCCACGGGCACTGGGCTGAAGCCCAAAATGCCATATGGTAGTTCCGGCCCTGCACATATTATGTACCTATACTATAACATATAAGCATGTTCTTAGATAAATACGTCATATCTTACAGAAACTATTAGTATCGAACACAATAATGTCCATGTTAGAAACAAGCTACAAAAACTTTTGTAATCTGGGTTGAGCCGTCTACGAATATGACCCAAGCGAACCATATTGCTAGCAAAACTTTTGATATTAATACTGGCTCAAATGTCTGGCAACTACAATAGGTACAATTGTATTGTGTTCAATGGTTGCTGTAAGGCAAGATTAATAAAATGTATTTTGATATTAGTGCTACTTTTACGTATATAAAAAAAGCATCTCACCAAGCCGCCATAGTGTTTATATACTATATAGTTTATCGGTTCAGTAGTTTAGGCGTGAAAGCGGAACAGACAGACAGACGTAGTATAGATTGTAATAGTCAAACAATAATTAAATAATCCACTTTTTCATTGCAGATGTAAATAACAATGTCTGGCAGTTGTTAGCCGATAATTGTATTAAAAATGCGTCGCAATATTTACCAGATACTCGAATATGTATTAGTAGATAATATAAGATTGTTTATGTTCACAAAATCTTTACCATTCGATTTTATAGGTAAAATTATATGAAACAGCTTTTGGAAATTTAATTACATGTAGATATCTACCTATATAAAAATTCAGAGCAACCTTTTAAGATATTATTACAGTTACAAGTATAGGTATGGTAAGATTGAATTACATTTTTATTTATTAAGCTTTTACGTTAATGTGGAGTTTCATAATATGCACAAAAATTGGGAAAAAGTAAGGTGTTTAACTTGTCTTTTACGTACTATAATTACCTATTTTCGAACAGAAATGTCCTTTTTACAACTTTTTAGAACCTTATCAACAGGTTTCTAGTTAGTGTTAGGTCTAGTCCAGGCATGCGTTCACTCTTTTAGGTTATTAAGTGGCGAACCAGAAGATGCAGCGTGTATCAGTCAATAATTTATAATTCATATATACTATTATAAAAAACAGAAGATATTGTTTGCTTGTACGCGCTAATCTTTCGAACTACCAGACGGATTTCTAAATCCGAAGAATTATCCATAATTCTTTACGGACTGAAAGCGGTTACGGTAGGAGGTTAAATTACCTCAAAAATATATCAGTACCGATTTAAGATAAAGGTTGACCTATACCTACCGATACCTTTTTAAATAAAAGGTGCAAGGGGTCGGTGCAGCGGGGCGCGGCGGGTGGCGCGCGCGGCGGCGCATCAAAGAAAACTGTTATTAATTAAGGTTTGGGTATTGCTACCGATATATTTATAAAGGTTAAGATACTGCTACCGAAATATACCGGTACGTATGCATTTACAACCTTAAAAAACCGCTACAGAAAAAAGAAATGATATCGAAATATTTCGGTATTTAACGGTATGACGTCATATCGGAATTTAGTGGTACCTTAATTTTTGGGTAATTCAGTCCCTTTGAATTTGATAGCCCAGTTATTAAAGAAGGCTATGTAACATCACGCTACTGGCGACGGTAGCAGGGCAGTAAGCAAAGACGCGGGTTAAACCGCGCCGCGGGAGGCTAGTAGAATATATAAATCATAATGGTGTTCAAACACCATTAACACCATAACAACATTTGGATTTTACAATGACGAGAGTGACGAATATATTTTTATCGTTTTAGTCACTCTGCGTATGCCTGTTAGCCGCCGCAGTCTGGCTTATAAAACAGCGGCTATTCATTAATAATTCCTCTATATAATTCTAGCTGAATCACTGTTTAGTTCGTAGCTGTTCCTCGAGCGACTACGGAAGCCATTTGTTATGTTTTCTAAACCTCGCCGATGTAACGTTATTGTATATTTTATTATAAAAAGTCTACGTACCTATTGTGTAGAGTAGCCGTATACAAGGATTTGACTTCAGGTTATTAATCAAATCAAGTCAAATTTGCATACCACCGCACAGGTGCAAGTAGCTAGATTAGTTTTATATATTTGCTGTCTTTGTCATGATTTTAAGCATTGTAAGTCTCCATAATAATAAAAACAATAAATTATGATGATAATAAACAGTTAATGCAAACTTGTTTGTAAGTCAAAGTCAAAGTCAAAGCATTTATTTCATTTTGATCATAAATGATGCTTATGAAAAGTCAACATTACATTTTGTCAGCCAATTGACCTACAAATGCCTGTAGAACTGGGCAAAGAGACAAGCGCCCTCCTGACTGTATAAAGAAGTTGGTGTAAACTTCAAAATTTGGAGTTTTTAACAATTTAAAACATTGAAGTATCAAATATCGAAGGCACCCATAAAAAGTCGCATCCAAACTTCTTTTCTTTTCGGCGACAGATGTTCCGATATTACCAAAGCCTTGGTTTTTTTATGGCGCCATTTAAATAAAGAGCTACTAAAAGTTTACTGTGTTGTGTGTATATTGTTATACCTACTGTGGTTATGGTAATACTGGCAGGCAGTGATGGTGTAGCGTTTATGTGGTGGATATATTAAAGTCAATCATTATAATTTATCCTTACATGCTTTACAAATTGAATTGAAAATCAAAGAACACGACAGTTTTTCTAAGACACGGCTATTTCTAAAGGTTACTGGTACCATTTACGAACTTACCTTTGAATTTTTAATTACACAAAGTTAAAATAATAATAATGGGTTAAATAAGAACATTTTAGTTGATTTCTATGTTACTATATATAATCATAATCATAATCTTTACTTGCTGTAAACAGGGTACATTTTGGTGTTACATGGTAAACATATATATTTTATAGCTGTTGCCCGCGACTTCGTTCGCGTAAAAATTCAGATGGGTGCCTCTATGAGAATATTGCGTGCCTCAATTTATGGCAATCGTACATTGTATCAGTAATAAATATCAGTATTATCCGTCTCTATAGCGAATCCAGTTTAATAAACCCGCTACCGCTAAAACTGACAAACCACTTTCACACAAACTTGCGACTCTTATTTGCCCACTTAATAAGGGTGGTTTCTGAATATTAAAAAAAGAGTATTTTCTAGTAATTTGGTAATCCTACTATAAAAACTATAGAAGTTTCATACAAACTTTGCCACCCCTTTATACCTCCTTAGGGGACGGATTTCGCAAAATTCCATCTAAGTGAGCACTTATATCATAATAGAAACGACCATGCAAAGTTTGAGATTCCTACCTAGCACTTGTTGTTTCTGAGATTTCGTGATGAGTGAGTGAGTGACCTTTTGCTTTTATGTATATAGATAACTTTTGCCTGCGGCTTCACTCTGAATACCGTTTTTTCCAATAGACATTTTTATATTGTTTAAATACCTACTGTTTTTCATACTATTTTTAATCTCCCATTCATACAAATCCACTTTCACCTACCTAAAGATATCCCTCGTAAAAACAATATACAATACTCAAAGGCATATTTTAACAACAATAACTTTCCCCTTTCCCTTCTTCCCTATCGCCTTTTTTCTCCACTCTCCACAGTTTCCTCCTTCCTCTCCTCCCCTCCCCCTTCTCCTCTTCACCTTCAGCATCCCTTGCCCCTCCTCCAGCATTTCTTGCCCTTTCCTCCACTTCCCTCTACCTTGCCTCCTCGATTTCCCCTCTTTTCCCCCTTCCTTCTCCTTCCTTTTTCTCCTTTCTTCTTCCTTCCTATCGCTTCCCATCCCTGCCCCTCCCTTTTTCCACCATTCGAGAACTCCTTTCTTTCCTCGTCCCTTCCCCCTCCCTTCCTCTCCCGTCACTTACCCCTCCCTTCCCCCTCACTTTTCTCTCACTTTCCCCTCATTCACTCCTCACTTCCCCCTCACTCCGCCGCACTTCCCCCTCACTCCCCCTCACTTGCCCCTCACTCCCCCTCACTTCTCTCTCACTTCCTCCTCACTACCCCCTCACTTCCCCCTCACTTCTCCCTCACTTCCCTCTCACTTCCCCTCACTTTCCTCTCACTTTCCTCTCACTTCCTCTCACTTTCCTCGCACTTTCCTCTAACATTCCCCTCACTTTCCCCTCATTTCTCTCTCACTTTTCCCTGGCTTTCCCCTGACTTCCCCCTGACTTCTCTTTGTATAGAATATTTCATCCCTAATTTCACCCCACTAAATCCACCCCTGTTAAAATAAAATTATAAGGATATTTTTTATTTAAAGTATTTCAAAACTGTAAGTTGAAAAATGAAGAAGATTCATACAATCATTTTCATCCCTTTTCACACACTTAGGAATTAAATTTAAAAAACCCTTTGTTTAGTACAACCTCTAGACATTTAGACAAACACACCCTCCAAATTTTAAGTCACTACGACCAGCAGTTTGGGCTTTATTAATTGTCATCGCGAAATATAGGCTCACTGGAAACTGGACTCATTTAAAACTAAACGGAAGATTGTTTAGAATGAGAGGAATCTAAAAAATAAAAATGCTATCAGCTATGACGTAACCTGTTAAAGTCTCTGTTTCTATCAGGTTTCGTAGTAAATTAACAAATGTTCGACGTGATTCTTTAAATTGGCATAACTTTTTTATTTATGAACCGATTGACATAAAACAAACACTAAATGTTAAGTGAAGCTTACTACAATGTATTAGTGAAAACCATATCTAAATCGGATCAGCCGTTTCTGAGATTAGCGTGAACAAACGCACAGACAAACAAACAAACAGACAAACAGACAAAAATTTTAACAATCATTGTTTTGGGTTCTATTTACGTTGATAAAGGCCCCAGTAATTTCTTTTCTCATATATCTTCCATGTACAGACAGCGATCGGTTACATTTTTATTATATGTATAGATAGGTTCTAGTCCATTCGGCCATCACAGATAGCATGCAAATATAAATGTAATAATAATTTTTTATTTGTTTTTTTAAAACACTTATACAATAATATTACTACTAACTACATAGGCACCTACATTTTTAAAAATGCAAATATAAATGTAATAATATCTTTTTATTTTTTTTTTCAAAACACTTATACAATAATATTACTACTAACTAATAGGCACCTACATTTTAAAAATAAATAAATTTAAATTGTATTGATAATTACTATAGTATTTAAACATTAATATACCATATTTAGACTGGCCTGTTGGTCTAGTGGTTAGTAACCCTGACTGCTAAGCCAGAGGTCGTGGGTTCGATTCCCACCCAGGACAAACCTTTGTGTGATGAGCATGATTGTTTGTTCTGTGTCTGGGTGTAATTTATCTTTAATAAGTATTTATTTACAAAAAAAAATAAAAAATGTATATAAGTAGTATATCAGTTGTTTAGTACCCATAACACAAGCAAATATAATTGCTTAATTTGGGGCTAGATGGCGCTGTGTGAATGTGGTAGAATATTATTATTATTATTATTATTATTATTATATTATTGTAGTTAGTTATTTTTCTTGTACAAAAGTCGCTACACAAAAACGAACTTAATGTCAGGCATTTTTAAACCGGTTTTAGGTGATAAGATTAACGAAAAAAATAATAAACAGAACTGACAGTTTATAGCCTGTTTGCTTAATAAATTCAGCTTTTATATTCATTTCACCACACTTGTATCTCGTGATCACAACAGCAGTCATAAAAATATATTTACGAGGGATGAACCTCAAATAAAAACGACCAGTGGCTCGGAAAATAGCCTTTACAAAGATATTCTGAAGAAAAATTCACAGCGGCGTGGTTTGATTCATAACTTGGAAAGAGCACCTATTTATTTAGATACTTCAATAACTTATTATGTTGATCAACCAAACTTAAAAGATACTAACTAATGACACTTTTTATAGAAACATTCTCGTAACTTTTATTAAATTGATGTCAATTGTTCATATGTTTAACAAAATTCTATTAAATAAATCAAAAATTATCGTCGTACAAATTTAAACATGATGCTAACCTAGTCACTAACAACAATTTTCCAGACAAAGTATCTTAACGTATGAGTGAGTACGTGAGTATTAAGAAAGTACATAAGTGATGATTTTTTTAAATAGCTATATATATAAAGTTATGATGAAGAAACGATACGTTTTAAAGTAGAAAAATCTAGAGGAAGCTAACTAATAAATAACATAAGTGCTCGTAAATCGTATACCCACGTTCTTGTATGCGTAGTCCCTAGAATCGTTACAGAAAAACTAAACATACTATGTTAAATAGATAATAATATTTCTTAATCAGCTAAGTTAAAGAAATATTGAACCGGAAAAATTGAAGATATAGGTATTCATTTACTCGTACGTATCTCAAAAATAGATTTCGATTATGCATCTATATAATATAATAAACCTATTCAGTTTGTCGCACAAGCGTGCTGTCGAACAATGGTGAGTCGCAGAACAGTTCTGTCACACAAGCGTTCATCGCACTTCCATTTGTCGAACTCACGTAGTACACTCATTGCAATATATGAATAACTAAATTAAATAAACCGCAATTCACCAAATATACAAGGTAGGAAGGTTGCTAAGTGACAAACCCATTCTGATTTAAATATCAGCGGCGTCCTTTTGGTCGAGTTGGTAATATCGTAGAGAGCGGGCTCGGGGCCGGCATTAATGCTATGTGCTCTATGTAGTAATGCGCTGGGGAGCTCTGGGAAAGGTCCGCGCCCGCCAGCTAAATGTGTTAGTTCGCTTTATTGAATATCGACAATATGATGGTGTCCTACGGGATCTCAAATATCTAAGGTTAAACAAGTTTTGCATACGTTGCATCCTCAACGGATTTTTGGGGTAACTTTACATGTTTAGGATTTAGGATGCTTATTCGCATATAAAAAATATTACAGTCTATAAATGTTATTAATTTTATATCTATGCAAAATACCTAACTATTCAGTGTAGATTTCTTACTTAATTAGCTTAAATTGAATATTATTTTTGATTAGGTAGAACAACTAACTTAACGCAACTTGCTATACAGTTAGTTTTGGTACAATTCGAAAAGCTTATTCTATAAATTGATTTACACAAACTGTAATTCTAAAATTGGACTAAACTTTGTGATTTGGCCCGAAGCAATTGCACGGCAACTTGTAGAATACTGCTATATCTGGAAACTAAGTAATAGAAACTTCAAGAAACAATAATATCCAGTCATATTTCATTTCATTTTCTTGTATCGAATTCCCGCCTAAGTTCTCGGTATGTTCCAGGTATTTGAGCGAAACATACCTATATTAGTGTGAAAGTTTAAAGCTTATTCATACTTCTTTTGAAATTGTCAGTTTCAAATTTAAACTGATATTTTTATTAGCTTTTTCTTTACTACCGGTTGTGCTAATCTATTTCACACCTACTCGTATGACATGATTCATAATCCAGTGATTAATTTAAGGTAATATAAAATTTACAAATACTGTGTCGACATTAACAATGATAAACAAAATTATCAGGTAAGTATACTAATGTATTAAGAATAATTAGAGAAACCATCAATAATCTTTAGCTCGGCGCGATTCATAAAACATCTAAAAAGTTTGGCCGCTGCCAAAATATTTCATGAAAAAGATCATCTAAAGTACAAGAATTTAGTAATAAGCTTACCCTTTGTATAAAGTATAAAAATGTTGATGCCTTTTATTGGGTAGGTATCGGAATATAAGGCCCGTGCCTTCAACTTTTATTAACGCTATTATTTAAGTTTCACGCCAGTTTAAAAGCATAAAATTTGTTTGGTTTATATTTACACTATTTCGATAACGATTGTGAAAAATGGTTAAAAACTCACCGAAAATTTATCAAGCAAAACTGTTGTCTAATAAATGTTTATAATGTCGTTTGATATAGTTCTTGACTGTTATTATAAATAGTACCTTATAAAGCAAACACTATTGACGGTCATAATCCATCAATCTCCGTTTATTATGCAAAACAGTATTGAGCAGATCGTTGGCTGTATCTGATGAAACTTACTTGTTTGCGACAACTTCTTCCAAAAATATTTACCTGGAAACAAAATGATAAATTAGCCGGCCAAACTTAAAGTATAGATGATACACTTTTCACCAAGAAATGCAATACCTATCTGAATACCACCGAACTACCTGGGTATTGAACGCCACGCAGGTAGATTTACAATTTCAGACATATGATATTTTCAGTAGTACCCCAAAATGTTTAAATCCAGTGAATATTTTACAATAATTACAATACGCTTGGTCTTTCTTTGCGCCGACGGCAAAGTAAATGTCTCCTACCTTTATTATTCCGACGAGTTGTGAAATGCATACAATTCTCTTAAAGGCGTGAAAGACAATACGTATCACAAAGTAGAGGAATGCAAAGTGAGAGCTTTTGCTTGCCAAGTACCAGGAATGCAAACATGAGCTAGAGGTAAAGCGAGCAGGAGACGTTTCTCTGGTGCCTGAAAGGTACAAAAGTAGACGTGCACGACATGCAAATTTTAACCTCGCCTCTAACATCATAGAGCAGTATTTCGATTATTATTACATAACAGGGTTGGATGCTCTCATTTATTTGTACACTAGAAATGCGGCTGTTTCGCGATATGCTAAGGAAAAGCCAAGTAAACAAATTGGTACTTACACATTTAAATATTTCCTTAGAATTTAAAAGTAAAAAACTTTCTAGCTGTTGAAACAATAATATTGTTGAAGCAGTTCGATAACTTACATCGATTACTTTATGATATATTGTGGATCTACATTATATATTTATTTATTACACGCACATCATTATACTGTGACGTGAAGCGATATACTGGTGGATGATGTTTCCTCTTCATACGTGCTTTGTACAAAAGAATCATAAAGAATCATTCTTTGCGTAACTTGTGTCGAGTCTAGATCTAGCAAATAATAAAAGATGATATCAAATATTTAATCTAAGTTAGTTGAGTAACATGATACTTGTACTGACAGAAAGCGACCTCAATCCATCGACGTGGAAAGTGAGTTCACGATCGAGTTTTTAGGTTTGCGTCAAACACAACGGAAATCATTGTAACATTATATTTATTGTGTTTCTTTATTTACTTTGGGAGAACAAATTTCTTTTAATTGGATCGCGTTTTCAGTTATAATTGAATAATTATTTTGTTTCGCTACAGTTTGGTGTTGAAATGATTTTTGTGTATGATAAATAATATTCAGAACATAAAGTAATTTACCTACTTTTTATTTTAGACCTAGCAAATGACACACATTTATGACGAACCGAAACAAAGCCAGATCTAAATTCAGAGCACTTTTTTATCGTCCTAATAATATAATTTGACAAGGCAGAAAGATCCTTCTTGCAATAACTTTCATTACCTTTTACGAAATCCACAGATAAACCTGAGGCTCAATAGGTAAATATTTAATAGTTATTGTTGATTCAGCTGACCATGACATGGTTACTTAATGCTTCATCAACACTATCAGTGTAATCTTATTGAAGTTGCCATAGTGAGCAATAAAACTCATTGACCTACTTACACTGAAGAGAGTTCAGTGCTTTTTAATATAGCTTATAATGTTATTCGAGTTTTATTACATACGCATGAAAATTTAGCATACCATATAAGAGTGGCGGGCAACCGATGGATGAGGGTGGTTCACGACCGACCAAGGTGACGAAAATTGGGGGAGGCCCATGTCAGCAGTGGACGTCTTTTAGCTGATATGATGATGATTATGATGATAGAATGCTATGAAATTATTAGAATTTGAATGAAATTTCTTAAGTCGATAACAGACGACGTCGCTATCGCGATCACGTGGTGTGTCAGTAATATCAGCGCGGAAGTTTCCTTCCAGATTTATTCATGACTTAGCCAAATATTTGATTGATCATCGCGTCTAAACCAATCCGGCCTTTTGATAAACTTACCAACTACTTCATTTACCGAAAAACCTATTGTTTAAACTTCTTTAGATTTCGTGAGCAGGGTTTTTTAAGTTATAGGCAAACAATGTAATATTGTATCTTATACTTTTAAATATTATAATGGTCTTTTTCATAATTAGAATTTGGTTACCAAAGTTTTTTTCCAGATTTAGACACAAGAATCAAACAATACTGGTGTTAAAAGTAATGAAGTTAGTCCTGTAAAACATTTCTACTGCTGAGTACTCGTTGTGACCTATACAAGCAACAAGTAGTAGTATGACAGTTTAGTTACACAATATGAAGTGCTGTCTAATAATTTCCCTCTGAGAAGAACTAGCAAAGAAGACCATTGTTTTAATCTAAACTACTATTGTAAAGAGATAAGATTTGATTGTTTGTATGTTTGTTTGTTTGTTTGTTTGTTTGTTAGGAACGATTTAACAAAGTTTTTTTAACTTTTCCGAATTGAAAAATTCTTTCACTTTTAGAAAATCAATAAATTCAGCGGGTAACATATATTTTATTATGTATAGTATATTATTTCAGAAATTTTCAGAATTTTAATTTTGTAAGCGCCATCATAAATCTGAATGATGCAATACGACTCGACGAAGAGAGGGCGGATCTCTAGTGACTAAATATTTACGATTCGTAATGAGCAATATGAGATAGGACCTCTTACTGCCTATAACTGTTATACAATCCTAGAGTAAAATGATCCTTGTTAATAAAATTCTGTTATATAAGATTTTGCTATTAATTAAATGTCAGTTTAAGGACTAATTAAGGTAATTATTAAAGATATTAGGTTCATATCAACAACGTCTGTTCATAATCTTAATTACTTTTAACATCTCTAATGTCACGCTTAAAAGCCACTTTATTTAGAAAATGTGATTAACAAAAATAATTAAGCAAAGTTATATTTTTTGGTATTAAATAATTAACAACTTGAAATTTCAATTCTAATTTTATTTTAATTAATTTCAAGAGCATGGCTGTTGTCGGTATAATTAGATATTTCCATTTTTTTCTGTACATAAATGGCAAAATATTTATTTCTTTATTGTTTTAAGTTAATAACTTAACTAAAAATATTTTTTTGTTGTGTATAAAATTATTCATTTCAAACGAGTAACAAAGATGAAAGTCATAAATAGTAGTAACAAAACGTAATAAAATTTTTTCATTAGATCACACATCGGCTCTGTGTGAGGACGCTGTAAAAATAATGTATTCTTAACGGTAGTAGATCCACGCTGGTTTCAGCATGAATGGGCCGGATCGTCCGGGGAAGTACTACCCTCTCATAGAAGATCGACTTAAGAGTAGTAGTATCCGTACTACTGCGTTTCGCTCGGTGAGTGAGAGCGCCGGAGGCCCAACTTCCCCCCTTTCCTCTTTCCCTACCTCCCTCATTCCCTTCCCCTAACCCCCTTTCCCAGCCGCCATAGTGGAGGCCACGATACCAGCAGTTTAAGACTATAGCTTTTGGTATGGTGGCCACCACTTCTGGATTCCACTGACTGCTTACCATCAGGCGAGGTGGAGTCACTTTGGTAGGCTAATATATAAAAAAAAAAAAAACGGAGAAAGCGAACCGAACTACCGTGGACTTGTTTTACTAACGAAACATGTTTGCGCAGAAAACTTTTAGATAAGAAAAACAAATGAAAAACCTGCCAAGTGATAGTTACAGTACAAACTACGAGTATGTATGTAAAGTATCTTATTACCATCTTTTACGAGTCATCATCATCATCATATAAGCCAAAAGACGTCCACTGCTGGACATAGGCCTCCCTCAATTTTCGCCATCGTGGCCGGTCATTTGCCCTTATTATAATATATTGCAATCTTTTACGAGTAGGTAAATAACTTAAAAAAAAAACGATAAAATTTGATTGTCAATTACAAAAACTTTTGAATGTATCTACAATATTTAAACGCTTAATAACAAATTATTAGATTAATTTTTTTACTTACCCTGTGAGTCTAACTTCTTGCCAATTTCTTAAATTAAATGATATCGGCCCGTTACTATCCCACTGCAGGAAAAGGCATATAGAAGGCATGAACATTAATCGCCACGCTTGGTTAATGCGGATTGGCGATTTCAGACTTTTTAAGGATTATTTTTCCTCGCCATGTTTTCCTTCACAGTCATTCAGTAATGTCTAGAAAACAGATAAACTTAGAAAGTACATAGACAGTTAATGACTTAAAATAGTCACATTGGTGTTTACGAAGTGGGTGCTTCTTCCACTGGGCTATCAAGATTAAATGAAATAACAAAAATTAATAATGGTTCAAGCCTCTAAGCAAAAGTTATTAACTGGCTGCCGAATGTTGGCAGTAACAACCATTTTTTTTTATGTTACGTTATTTAAAGCATACCTAACTTAATATGTTATTCAAATGTACAACATTAATATTAGTAATACATTAATAACCGTTTTACATTGAGTGTCTAAATATTACAAATTACAAGCTAAACATTCTGTAGAAATGTTCAGAAGGCGAGAAACTTTTACGAAGGAACAAAGTTACAAGCCTGCATGTGTGTAAAAGTAAACCATAATGGTAAAGTTCTAATTTATATACAAATAGATAGAGGTTGCTTTGCAGAAGTACTGATGCATAATTTTGTACCAAGCGAACTTTACTAAATGGGAGAGTGTGGAATCTTGAATCTATTCATTTACGATTTGAATTGATACGAGTAATCTCCATACATACATACAAAGCTTCACGCCTTTTATCCTCGAAGGGATAGGCAGAGGTATTTAACTACCTACTTTTTGCCATTATTTATTTTAGGTCCTATGTAACAGGGGCGAGCCTGTTGCCATATATCGGGCACAATTTCAGACTCCGTGCTAATACTGAGAATTTTTCGACAGAAAAACCCAATATTATTTTACCCAACCCGGGGACCGAACTTCTACTTTACACAACGCAATTTAAAAACAATACCTTGGTACCTATAGTGTAGTGGACAAAAGATGATTAGCATCAAGTGCCTAGTCAGTCTTATTATAAAAAGTTGTACGACCAATTTACTGACTGGTAGAGTCGTGAGATGAGTCTTTTCAGGCCGATCATTGGACTAAATAATTGGACTACTGATTCTAGACATAATTAAATACTTATCTTCTGTATTAGCGAATAAGTTCATCTCAAAACCATCTACGTATATTCTTCATAATCCTAATTTGCCTATAAAGAGGCAAATTAAACTTCAATTAAAAAAAAAAATGATTCGCAAAATGATGTTTTGTCCCCATCCCACCAAAACGTTATTGAATAAAGTGTTTTTTTTATATTGGCCTACCACAGTGACTCCACCCCACCTGATGGTAAGCAATCAATGGAATCCAGAAGTGGTGGCAACCATACTAAGAGCCATCGTCTTAAACTGCTGGTGTAGTGGCCTCCACTATGGCGGCTGGGAATGGGGTTACGGGAAGGGGATGAGGAAAGTGAGGAGCAAGGGGGGCAATTGGACCTCCTGCACTCTCACTTACGAACGAAACGCAGTAGTACGGATACTATAACTCTTACGTCGATCTTCTATGAGAGGGTAGTACTTCCCCGGACGATCCGACCCATTCATGCTAAAACCAGCGTGGATCTACTACCTTATATGATGCTTCACTACTAACGACACTACGAACTAACTACATTAACGTTATAAATTAGTTTGCTGAGTAATCTATGAATGTATTTGGGGCAAGAAGATGACATGCCTTGCCGTGACAGTGATAGTCTTAGTTGGTGCTGATATTTTAAATAAATCTACTAATGTCTACAGTATTCAATTTAAGATACTTTATGAGGTTACGTCATCCTGAGCATACTTGCATGCTGAACATAAAATTTTGCCAAGTATCTCAATTTACAGTTAAAACAGTAATTTCTCAAAATTATTACAATTCACTTGATAGGAGATCCCTTTATGTTAGATAAGTGTCGTTTGGTAAAAAAACATTTATACCTAAAGTCAATCATAAAAATGATTTTCTTAAACGACATTTGAAAAGTGTATAATACGAGTAGCATGTTTTTTATTTTTCTAAAACTGTGTTTCTCAGAATATTACTCATAATGTAACGCCACTAACATAATTACACTCATTCTTTATAAAGGAAGAAAGAGGAAAATGTTTAATGGTCGGATATTAGGTATCTTTATTTAGGCTGTTTAGTAACTAGCGAGATTTTCCCTGGAGGTCGTTTATTGTATTTATCCCGTAGTGATTTCTTCTCGTAGCCGTATACGGTGTGTTGCGGGAGAGGCATTACAGTCGACGACAAGGCCAAAAGATCTGGAAAAAGACATTTGCCTGTTATTACGGTAATGTTTCATGTTTTGTTTTATAATGTAATATTTTTACCTCTCTTTCACGGTTATGTATTATCTATATTAACAAGAAATAAATGACTTTTTGTGGCTTACACCAGGACATAAAATTAACAGTGCGAATATTTGAGAATCTTAGAATAAATTATTACGGTAAGTGTAGAGTTAGTATATTTAGATACTCTAATAAATTAATTGACTGCCTCTGTGGTTTGGCGGTACTGTGTATGGACTGCCATGCAGAGGTCGCGAGTTCGTTTCCCGCTCAGTGCAAATATTTGTGTGCATGAACATGTCTATTTGCATTGGTCTGGGTGTTTCTATGTATAATATGTATGTATTTACAAAAAAAAGTATTTAATACGTAGTTAGTACGTATATCCGCATTCTAGAACCCATAACACAAGCTATAAATGTAAGATTACTTTGGATCTAGATGGCGTTGTGTGTAGTTGTTGTGATATTATTATTATTAATTTTGAGTAAGGATTACTGATACCATAGTTTGACACGTCACCGTCGTTTACCATCTTACGAGTATAATATGCAAATCCGCTTTGAGCAAACGTAGTGAACAATGCTCGTGGCTTCTCTGTATGAGAATATAACTTTATCTTACAGTCGGATTTAACGAACTGATATCATTCACACACTGCCCCGCATCATGGAGTGTAGTGCAGACTCTTTGTATAAAAATCACGCGTGGGGAGTTAGGTAGCGGGCAAGGGCAATAGGGTTTTTAAAAAGACACGTGATGTTTATCATCATCATCATCATCATATCAGCCAAAAGACGTCCACTGCTGGACATAGGCCTCCCCCAATTTTCGCCATCGTAGCCGGTCGTTCGCCGCCCTCATCCATCGGTTGCCCGCCACCCTTATAACGTCGTCGGTCCACCTTGTGAGGGGTCTGCCCACGCTGCGTCTTCCGGTTCGTGGTCGCCACTCTAGAACCTTTCTGCCCCAGCGACCGTCAGTTCTGCGAGCTATATGTCCTGCCCATTGCCACTTCAGAGAAGCAACTCTGCGAGCCACGTCAGTCACTTTGGTTCGCCTGCGGATTTCTTCGTTTCTCAAACGATCGCGCAGGGAGACGCCTAACATAGCCCGCTCCATCCTCTGATCGACTTTGAGCCTTCGGATAAGACCCATAGTTAGCGACCACGTCTCTGCTCCGTATGTCATCACTGGCAACACACACTGGTCAAAGACCTTGGTCTTAAGACACTGCGATAGTGCGGACGAGAAGATATGTTGTAGCTTCCCGAACGCTGCCCAGCCGAGCTGGATTCGACGAGTGACCTCTTTCTCGATATCGGACTTACCTAATCGGACTGTTTGTCCCAGGTATGTGTACTCGTCAACGAATTCGAGCATCGAGCCTCCGACCGTAATAGGAGTGGGTGTAACATGGACATTGGTCATGACTTTAGTCTTGTCCATGTTTATTTTTAGGCCCACTTGTCGAGAGACTCTACTGAGGTCATCGAGCATTGCACTGAGCTCCTCCACGGTCTCAGCCATGACCACGATATCGTCCGCGAATCTAAGGTGAGTGATGTACTCGCCGTTTATGTTGATGCCAAGTCCATTCCAGGTCAGAAGCTTGAACACGTCCTCCAGTGCAGCGGTGAACAGTTTCGGAGATATGACATCTCCCTGTCGTACTCCTCGCTGCAACTGGATAGGCCTTGAGCTCTGACCATTAATTCGTACTGACATGGTGGCGTTTTCATACAAACACTTCAGCACTTCGATATATCGATAGTCAATATGGCACCGTTGGAGAGACTGCAGCACGGCCCAGGTCTCGATCGAATCAAAGGCTTTCTCATAGTCCACAAACGCTAAGCATAGGGGCCGGTTATACTCTGTGTACTTATGTATAACCTGCCGCAGCGTATGTATGTGGTCTATGGTACTAAAACCTTTTCGAAAATCGGCTTGTTCGGGAGGCTGGAAGTCGTCAAACCTGTTTGCGAGACGATTAGTGATGACTCTTGAGAACAGCTTGTAGACGTGACTCAGGAGTGTGATAGGTCTGTAATTCTTCAGAAGGGTTTTATCGCCCCTCTTGAAGAACAGCTCCACCACACCCCTATGCCATGCCTGTGGCGTTTTGCTCTCGAGGAGGACGGCACTAAAAAGCCTCTGAAGGGCCTTCAGGACAGGATTTCCGCCTGCCTTCAGTAGCTCGACTGTGATTCCATCCTCACCCGGCGCCTTGTTGTTCTTGAGCTGTCTCAGGGCCATACCAATCTCGCACAGGCTGACGTCCGGGATGTCTTCGGTGTAATGTCGAGTTAACCTAGCTCTTGGATCTGATGCTAGGGAGCTAACAGGTGCATGTTGTGTCGTGTATAACTGTCCGTAGAACCTCTCGACCTCCTCTAAAACCTCTGGCGTAGACGAGATGATCCTGCCGTCCCCAGTCTTCAGCTTGACAAGTCGGCTCTGCCCGACAGACCGATCTCGTGCGAACACTTTCAAGCCTTTGTTGCGCTCTATAGCCTCTTTAACACGTTGTGTGTTAAATTGGCGAAGGTCGCGAGTCAAAGACTTGGAAATCCGTCTGTTGAGCCGCCGATAGTCACTAGCTTCCTCTGGGGACCGCAGTACCATCCTGCGTCTTTCGTCCATAAGTTTGAGGGTCTGGTCGGTGATCTTTCTCGGTCCTTTACTGCGGTGGGCTTTAAAGATGTTAGACCCTACCGAACGAACAGTTTCCACGAACCTGTTGCTGTATTCGTCCACGTCTACGCAATCGCCGAGGCTTTCGAAGCGGTTAAGAAGTTCGAGTTGGAAGCTCTCGGAGCTTTGAAATTGAATCGGTGCAGGTCGGAGCGTAGACTTCATCAGTCAAGACCGGTCCAGCTTAGGGTTGATATTTAATGTGCCTCTTACCATCCGGTGATCGCTTCCGGTTTTCACCGCATTGATCACTGAGACATCATTAAATATTTGCCGCCTGGTCGACATGATGAAGTCAATCTCATTTTTTGTGACACCATCAGGACTAATCCAGGTCCATTTGCGGCTATCGCGCTTCTTGAAGAAGGAGTTCATCATAAAAAGGCCCTCCTTCTCCATGAAGTCAGCCAGCATTTGGCCCCGGGGATTCCTGGATCCAAATCCAAACTGCCCCACTCTCAACTCGTTACCGCCTCGTTTACCTAGCTTCGCGTTGAAGTCCCCCATGACAACAGTGTATTGGGTCCTAGAGGCATGTATTACTCTGGAAATGTCCTCATACATAGCCTCGACCTCATCGTCGGGGTATGTCGAAGTGGGAGCATAAACCTGTATGACCTTCAACGAATACCGTTTGGTGATTCTAAGTATAAGGTATGCTACCCTCGTCGACACACTCTCGATTTTCACCACGTTGTTCACGAGGGACTTGTGGACGATAAACCCGACTCCACCTTGGGACAGTTGGTCGCCCTCCCGGAAATAGAGCAGGTTACCAGACTTAAGGGTTATCGTATCCTCCCCCTGTCTTCGGACTTCTGACAATCCCACTATGTCCCATCGTAGCCTGCTCAATTCTTCCTCCAGTTCAACAATCTTCTCGTCATTCCGCAATGTGCGCACGTTGTATGTTGCCAGGGCCAAAGGTTGTCGGTTTGGGTAGCCTGGCCGCACCCGGGGATTCTTCGCACCCCCTACCCCGCCGTTACCATGGCCGCTACCGTAGCCAGGAATAGCGGGATGACCGGGGACTGGGGGCCATTTCTTTTGTTGTAGCTCCATTTGGGGGGATAATGCCATAATCGCCACGCTTGGCAGGCGGGTTGGCGATCGCAGTGGTGGTAGCTTTATCACAGGACGCTGCTGCCCGTCCTGTGTTGTGCTGATTTTCTACCACCCGTTTTCGTAACGGTTTAACCGCCGTTATTCGGTAAACTGATTTACTGTCATCATTTTGTCCTTGTACGACACCCACGGACAGAGAGGGTTAGGACCATTCTTCCCCGGCCACCACGCGATGTTTATGCAGAGAGCAAATTAGAACTATCTTTATTATTGATACATCGTCTTATATATCTTATCTTTAATGTGTACTTAGGTCTGACAAAGAGGATTTGTTATTCTATGGGTCAGCTTCCTGTTATCGAATAGGTACCGGGAAGCTGTGTGCTTGATATCTAAATTACTTAATTATCAATGGAGGCCATTGTGTATGACCTTGTTACGGCGACATAACTGGCGCAACACACTAAAATCGCATTCACGCGCGGTGTAGATGATCCTTCACCACGCACCCCGGAGCGTATAGCGGGGCAGTGTATGGGTCGCCATAATTGTAAAATTTTTAATCATAAGATTTCTCATTTAACCAGAAGCCTCAATTAATAATACGTCAAACCAAAAAATTATTTTGCTTTCCAGAGTAAACAAAATTTTATTTAAGCCATGAGTAATATCTTATCGACTAATAGCCGTCAGAACAATATAATTTTGTTATAAACAAAGGTTTGCTATAGTGGCGGTTGCCAACCCATTTTTGGGATAAAGAGGGTCCCAATTATAATATTGACGTGCTTGTAAAGTGGTACAACGGAACGTATCTATGATTTATCAACGAAGTATTTCTTTACACTTAACGTGTTTATATTTTACACGGAAGGTGTACTATGAGTTAACAAATTGATAAAATCACGACATTAAATAAATCCTAATGTAACGGTAATCATCACTGTCAATAATTTTACGATATTTTTCCATTCAAGTTAGATTGAAATTTATCTCTTGCTTTGTAAAGTCTACTCGGCGTAATGGTAAGCAGTCAGTGGGTCTAACAGGTGGCTTTCAAAAGCAATTGTCTCAAATTGCTAGCATGGTGGCCTTCAATATGAAGTATTGAACCGTTTGGTAATAGACGCTTTACATTCCACTGCAAAGGGTGGCACTTTAGCATGCATCTGTAATGAATGAAACGTTCACCGTGTTTTAAAACATTTTCAGAGTCCCGCGCCGGTACAACCTTCTCGTGGTCTACTTAAATAAAAAGCCGAACAGCACAAAAACCAAACAGAAATTCATCGTTTAAATGGCACATATATAGCAGGATCACAGAGCGCGACAGGAGATATATTTCAACCTGTATATTTGACAGAGTTGGGTGTCGCGCGCGGCGGCGCTCTCGAGCTCACTCGAATAAAGTATCGAATGTATCGGTGACATTCTCGCTACGGCTGGCTGGCATTGGGCGCTCGCAGCTCGGAGCTCAGAAATCTAATATGAATACGCTTTTGGTAAACACATTGTACAGTCGGAGGCGTATACCGTTGGCCGGGATCACCGACTCGCTGTAAATAATGTTAGACATGTGCTTAATAAAATCGGAACATTCGCGAAGGTGCATTTTATATGTTGGTAGTACGTACGCCTGCCTACTTCGCAATGTCTATAACGTTCTACGTAACAGACGTAGAATAAAATTGGATTTATTTGAACATCTTGTATTGAAGCTACGTTACATGTCACATTGTTTTCTGAAGTGAAATATTTGAGTCAATAACTAAAGGGGATAAATCACATTACTTAATTCGATTTTTTTTTGCTAGTTGTTTTTTCCATGGTTATAATAATTTAAAAAAACTATTTTTTCGTTTAGTCGGAGACCGTCCAACACGCAATTTGATCTAATACGATTATTCGTTTCGATTGTAGAACTGTTTGATAACAGATTAACAAAACATAACAAAAAAGATATCATCTGCACAGTAATCCAATTTTTTTTTGTTACTCTCTGTAGCAGACGAGCAAAAAGCCTACGTAATGGTAAGTGGTTACTGTCGCTCATGGACGACTCAGAGTCCCTTGCATTGCTTCTACAATGGCAGGGATTCTGCTAAGCCGCTGCCCACCATGGGAGAGTGGAGTTGATGAAAGGAATGAGAGAGTCGAGGAAAATGGAAAAGGGGGTTTTTGAGATAGGTACCTTCTTAAATGTGTTATTTATTTGGTAATTTTAAACATAATGCAGTTGTAAACATAGGTATCTATTTAACATATTACTTTAACTAAGTAAAGCAGAAGTAGTAAATTGATAATTAAAATAGAAGGCAATCTATTACATATAAAATTTGTCTGAGATGGCAAAGCAATGATTACGGTTGTAGAAGATGTACCCACCCAATTGATTTACTGATAACGTTTAGACGAAAATCAGGTTTCCCTAATCGTTACGGAGCTCAGACATTCAACCGCTTTCGATTTGCATAAAATCAGGATCCCTCCAATTCAATGGTGAGTTAATCTTTGTTCTTTGAGGGCAAGCTAGTATAGTTTCTGTATCGACCTACAAGTTATAAGTATGAGATGTAAAGTTCAAGTTGGATGTGTGTGACTTCGTCTATGACTTTCAGTCCCTTTTATTCAGTCATCTTCTAATTGCGTTGAAGTTGGCTTCCATGTACGATTTTATTACGTTTTGGTTATCAAATTCTTTTAATTTATTTTAAAGAACGGTTACTCATCTATAGATTGAGCATATGATAATAATGTATCACCCTATCACTTAGTTAGGAGCCTCTCAATACAGGCAATGTTATGATTGAAAAGAGTCCTTCAATCGACAAATTTGTAAATGACAGTTTACTAAGTTTTAAGAAAATAAACGATGCCTAACTATATTTTCTTTCATTTTTTTAAAAGTATACGTAATGGATGAAGGCGGCGAACGACCGGCCACGGTGGCGAAAATTGGGATAGGCTATTGTCCAACGGTGGCCGTCTTTTAACTGATATGATGATGCCACAGAACTAGTGGGAATAAATAAATGCTGAAGATACGTAATGAACTTATAGAACTTCGATCACAATCAAGCGTACGTAAAAGCGCGTTTTGGCTAAATAAATGTAGGGCATAATATCACTTACCTGATGGTAAGTGATAAGCGTAACTTAAAAACATGGCTATGGTCTTTAATTATATCGAAAAATGGAAAACGCAACTAAGTCGTTGCCGACTGAATAGGGGCAAAGTCTTGCTACAGATAAAGGTAAAACGAAAAGATCTGAGGGTTAGTTCTCAGTATTAGCCCGGAGTCTGAAATTGTGCCCGATCAATGGCAACAGGCTCACCCCCTGTGACATGATCCAAAAATAAAATGGCGGAACGTGGGTGGTTAAATAATACCTTTGCCTACCCCTTCGGGGATAAAAGACGTGAAGATACGTATACTGACTATATGTTAAACAATTTTAAAATAACATCGCAAAGTAGTTAATTAATGTATACATTAGTCAAGATCTTAATTAATCTTATTTTCATATACACTTCACCACCAAGTATTATAAAATTTCATAATATGAATGGGTACAGGTGTAAATTATAACCTAGAGAAGCTATAATTAAGCCCTTGTGTCACATACGAGTACACGATAACCAATCGTCAAAGAGCTCCAGATTTGTTTATAACACACATTTTGTGATGTATTTTTAAAGGAGAACAGAGGCCTGTTTACATTGGTAGTAAGTTTCAGTTATATGACTGTCAGGGGAAATAACTGGGAGGGCTGTGCAAAAGGAGTTATGTCTGTAATTACTAACAGGGCAGTTCGTGCCGATTTTTTACTTGCTTAGAAGACTTGGTACTGTGAAGTAGAAAAAAGAAATCTAATAATAAAAAAAAAATGTAGGCCATATTTAATAGTACATTCTATAAAAATATAGTCAATAATACATTATTTTTGTATAATCTTGCATGCCTGTATGCCGCCGCATTTTAGAGGAAAAAGTCTTATCAGTTCGAGACTAAATGGTGGTTTCTAATCTATTTAAATCGTAACATAAGCCTAACAGAAACAAAGTAAATACAGAGGACTGATACTCATTAGGTATAAGATCAATGTGTTGACAAAAATATTAAGTAAATTTAAACCTAAATCGAAAATATTAGAGTCCACTTTAGCGTGAACTACATATGAAATCGGTTAGAAAATCTAATGAAAGACGGACTTACATTTTTATAGGGGTTTCAACGACTCGCCGAGTGGCACCGTTTTGCATTTAAGGAATCCTCATTCTATTATATGTGCCGTTATACATCCTCGTTTATGTGCGACAACTATCTTTATATGTGATCATCTGATCATGTTTATCTCACTCCTACTAACGTTTGCTCATTTTAACTTTTTATTAGAATTGCGTTTTTCATGACTATTTGCACTAAAATGTGTATCGCGTGTTATACGAGTAATATTTTCTGCGGTTATCATACCAGACGCTTAAGCCTAAATAGATTGAGCATATTCATCATCATCATCATATCAGCCAACAGACGCCCACTGCTGGACATAGGCCTCCCCCAATTTTCGCCACTGTGGCCGGTCGTCCGCCGCCCTCATCCATCCGTTGCCCGCCACCCTTATAAGGTCGTCGGTCCACCTTGTAAAGGATCTTCCCACCCTGCGTCTTCCGGTTCGTGGTCGCTACTCTAGAACCTTTCTGCCCCAACGGCCGTCAGTTCTGCGAGCTATGTGTCCTGCCCTGATCCTGCCCATTGCCACCTCAGAGAAACAACTCTGCGAGACGGACGTCAGCTTGTATGAGATTGGTATGGCACTCATTTTGAGCATATTAATGCTTTAAAATTGTGTTTAGGCTCGCTTTTTATTACATAAGCCGTAGTAAAGCAGGTCATATACGTCACACATCACTGCCCATCCCTTTCTGGGATAATGGTGTGATTTTATGAATTTATGTAAAAAAGAATTGAAAATGTAGGGGTTATGTGCGGGATGGATGTAAGATTCAAATTGATATGGGAACGGCTGACACCGATAAGGCTACACTCCGTCCGATTCGCTTCAAACAAATGTATTTCCAGTTTCACCGAGGTACAGCGGCATGTAATAGAGAGTATTTTGCGGGGTCCTTTTCTTATTTTTTACGAGCAAGCGCCGGTCGATATTACGGCGACATGTGGCCACCGTTCGGTTATTATTTTAGGGGACATTGGTACGTTCTGCTTTATTTGCCTTATCTCGGGTAAGGACGTGAGCGAGATGCAAACTAATGAAAGTAAGAATAAAAACCTTTATTTTCGTACCATAAGAGATTAAATTAATGTCTCTACCTATATTATATGTATATCGACAATAACATGATTGTATATAAGTAACTGGCTTGTTACAGCACCTAAATAGTCGTAGTACATTTATTATCACTTTTTGTTCGAAGAGGTAGATAGCGGTTCATAACACCCACGTTTCAGTAACTATGTTAGACAGAGGTAGACAGTTATAATATTTAAGTAAAAGATTTTACTTGTTTGTAATATTTTTGTTTACAATTTTATTCAACGTGCGGGACTGAAGTGTCACCTTTTCACAGTGACATCTAATGGGTCTCGAACTAAACGATTCAGGACTTCATACTTTCGTACATTTCTTTACCAGTGCATGTGTTCCCTTCTAATTTTGATCCTGGTTCTTTTCAGCGGGGCGAAAAGCATCTCACTAAGTCACCATAGTGGAGGCCATCATACCAGTAAGGCTCTTGAAATAATGGTCACCACTTCTGGATTCCATTGACTGCTTACAATCAGGCAGAGTACTTTGGTAGGCTAATATATAAAAAAAAAACAAAACTATCTCGTGCTGCGTGTTACGCCTGATATAGAGGTAAAGTAATAGAATCTGTATTTTTTACGTTTCATCCCGTGAGTGACAGTACAATTATCCACTTGATCTCTCCATCACTTCAGGCCTCGTATGTAGAATAATTCTGCCAGAAAATATATAAAAAAGCATTATATAAACAGAGTATTCGCAATGAGATAGAACAAAGTTAGGTATGACGAACGTATATGAGTTATTTTCACAATTCCCGTTACATTCCTGCCGTTTATGCACTAATATATTTTGTGTCGTTTTAACAGCTATAATATATCAACAATAAAAAAGCGACTGCGGCAAAGGTGACCTAGTGAGCAGAATTGACGCAGCTGAGTTGGGATCAAAGGCGACGAGCCGCGGGCTGTTTCTCTTCACCCGCATGCCTCCACTGTGACTGCCATTATCAAAATATAACAAGTCCCAAATCTATGCGAGACAAAACATGAAAAAAAAATGTGCTGAATCAGATGATGTCAATTAGATAAAGGAAATTCAGATCAAAGGAATAAAGCATTGTGTAGCAGTCATTTAATTGACTGCCTCTTTGGTTCGGTGGTACTGTGTATGGACTATCACGCAGAGGTCGCGGATTCGATTCCCGCTCAGTGCAAATATTTGTGTACATGAATATGTCTATTTGCATTGTTTTGGGTTTCTATGTACTTATGTATGTGTTTACAAAAAAAAAGTATTTAAGTATGTATATCTGCACTTTGGAACCCATAATACAAGCTATAAATATGCTTATTTTGGAACTAGATGGCGTTGCGTGTAGTTGTTGTGATATTTTATTATATTATTCAATATTTGTATTGTAGGTACCTAGTAATTATCAAAATACGTTACACAGAAAATTCAACTTTCGTGTGAATATTTGTGTCCCGTTTAAGTTACAATACATTATTTTATAATGCACACACTAAATAGTAGATATTTTATAAAATAAAATAGGTATAGCAGATGTAAGTAGGTACAAGGAGTTAGTACCTATACAATTATTATTACTAGTCTTAGCGGCGAATGCTTCAAGAGAACGGACATGAGGCCAGAACTTTAGTAGTTAGTGAACTTAGTAGGACTGAACATCTTATAGCACAAATATAGTTTGAAATGATAAAAGAAAAGCTTCATGCAATTAACAGTCCTGTTTTTAAATATAAACTTTAGTGTTTCACAGTAGGTACACTTAGTTATACGCAGTTCATTAAAACCATGTATTGTCTTTCAGCTATTTTTATAATGATTACATTTACTAACACTAGTTCGCAACACATATTGTGTTCTACCTATTGTAATGATTTTTTATTATTTATAGAGATAGAATAAATCAAAAAACCCACCTGTCTTAAACAAACTGAAGAGATAGAAACCCATATTTTTGTCGTACTGATGCTACATTATAATATTATATACCCTTTGTCATTCCCACAATTAATACGAATCTAATGACATCTCATATTTATTATGTTAAAATCCATCAAGCCATTAAAGCTGTAGATCATTCCACAGAAATAGACATAAATACCTACATACATATATACGCTCGAAAAACATTACCCTCCTTGACTTCGGCAGTCGGTCAAAAACACGACATCTAAATTATTGTCCTCATGTCAGTCTGAACACGTCTACTAAAAACAAACCTCTCTGATTCTTTGTTTGTTGTAATTGTTTATAACACTCTTCTAAAAGCACTTTAAATACAAAGTTCTAAGCGTAACTCTTTTAGAAATTAAACATGCGTCCAGAACTGGCACATTTATCACCATTCGAGTGATGACGGAACAGATTTAATACAAGCTATTGGTGCGTGTTATTGCTGGAGACATCAGCGAGACAGATGGCGTGGTCATCGCATGAATATTTCACTACTTGTGAAATATTCATGCGATTACGAAGTATGTAGTATGCGAAACATTAGAGCATGGACAAATAAATATGGCCGCCGTGGCTGGACGCGTTTGTACATAAATCGTAGTACGCTCGTGTTTGAATTACCAATGAAAGGGACCAAGCGCAGGATATTTATCAGTTAACTGTATATACATCTTCTGTGTCCAATAAACGAGTTTTATTGAAAATCACTCCAATCATTGTAATTCTGTGTGATAGGCAGTTATAGTAACTCTGTTAGTAACGAATGATACCGATTGAATGTTATTAAACATACGTCTCTACGTATGGTATGTGCTCATACAGCGTTTTGTAAATAAAAAAACGGTTAGAAACTCCTTAACTTAACTGTAAACGTTGTACTTAATTAATTCAAAATGTGTTTTATTTTAAACCGTTTTTTTATAATCAAAAGTAATTGAGAGGGTACTGATTTGAATTTGGAGAATGATTGTCTTGTTGTCAAATTTTAACTAGGTTAATATTCAGCATCCATGCGAAGTACAAATCAAATTAAAATCAAGGGTCGCAAAACTTACAGAGAACCTCAATTCATTCCGAATACCAATTTCATTTCAGACACGGACCTCATTTTGCGAAATTTGGTTGCAAAACGACTGAGACAACAAAGAGAATTAGACCGCGAAGAAAAATAAATGCGGTGAAACAACAGAGCATACAAAATTAGAGAGCGCCGACGACAGAGGGAGTGCGACTTATACACGAGTACAAGACATGAACTTATAGCGGGGCGGTGACATAATATATTATGTAGGTGTGATGTAGGTACAACGGGCTACAAGCAAAAATACATGCGGTCAAACAACAGAGCATACAAAATTAGAGAGCGCAGGCGACAGAGGGAGCACGACTTATACATGAGTACAAGACATGAACTTGTAGCGGGGCGGTGACACAATGTGTACAACCGACGGTATCTATTCTATGGTGACTATAGCTAAGTTATTTAGTTTTTTATATTTACCTAGTAAGATTATTTCACTTCACCTGAAGGTCATCAGTCAACAAATCCCTTTTAAAATTATCAAAGTCAAGTCGACGTCAGTTTTTATATAATTATTAAATATAGATATAGATATTTGTTTTTCATATAATCATTAAACATTTTAATTGCCACACTTGTTTATTTTAAGTAATAAAGTATCATTAGAGTATTTTAAAGCGCGTACATTATTATAAAGTATCTATTGATCCTTTCTTTGTCAGGCAAGTTTAACACGGGCTTTATCGCTTTTCTTTTATGAATTACGTTCGTTAAGATTTGCATCCGTGATGGAGTGATGTTTAGATTATAGAAATATAACATTTATAACGCAGATTGCCAGAGAACAGAGACTATAGTAAATAAATATTTGAATACTGTCCACCGCATCTGGATTCCACTGAGTGCTTTTGGTATGTTAATATAAAAAAAAAAGATTTTCATCACATTTTATGCCACGTTTTTGTTGACGAGCACGCGAATATTGACTTTTAAAACTCGTTTATAAAAAGAGTAATCTAAGAAGTTCTATTCTTAGTATACGAGTTTGAAATTTTAGTAAAATTGATGTTGAGATGAATAAAAACTGAAAACTTCAAGGCGTACCGGAGACCTGATAAGCGTGGCGGGCAACCGATGGATGAAAGTGAATAATAACAAAGAAAAACTTCACTCGTTTCACTCTAAATTGATATAGTAATAAGTAAAATAAAATAAAAATAAACTAACGAGGTGTCATTCTAGAAACGCGCGGGGCTTGCTGGCTTTTGTTTCGATAATGTGGAGATTAATTATTTTTTGGTTACCCACATTTTTAATATCTATTGATTTAATTTATTTTGTTTACTTTTAATTTTGTTCACGATTATTACGTTTGATTGAATTGCTATGTGATGTACATACCTACATAGAAATACGTACCTACTTTGATTTGTTTAGACCGCTCTGGCGCTTGTTTCTATTTACTTTGTAACAAAATGTATTTTCTCAGCCAAATGAATTTATGTATTCTTTTGAGAAAATAAATTGTCTTAAACCATAAAATATTCTCATTTTGTCAAAATACTTCTTTAAGTTAGAGAATACGATGATCAACGACAATAATGTCCCAGAAAACTGAGCCCTCATTATTTATGTTCGCACTTCAACAATCTGAAAAACAGGTAATTATATGCAAATTATAGAGGGAAGGTGAATCAAACGATTTGCGACTGATTGGGAAGTAAAGTAAAGAACCTGTATATTTTACTGAGTTTGATCGTCACGCTTGCTCAAAGCGGATTGAACAATTTCCGATTTAATATTTTCTCGTTTAATGGACCTCTCTTTAAAAAGATAACTCATGAACTTCTGAACAAGTCAGTGTCCTGGTGGACTTTAAAAATACAAGTAACTCATACTAAACTTTATACAGAGCTTTTCCATTGCGTCACAAGAAAATTACTAAATATTTTCTTGTGTTTTTTTTATTTGGTTATATTCTAAGTATGCCTTATAAGTTATTTCGGTCTGATCCACTGAATCTGATACCTCCGGGATCGGTTTATTTTAATTTTATTTTCTATTCTGTTCTGATCCCCCGTGTAGGGGATTAGAAACAAAAGAATGTACACGTAAGTAAAACAACGTCTTAAACAATCCGCTTTTCAAATGAAGTCTTAAGGTGACAGGATACTCGCGCATCAAAGCTATCAAGCGATGTAATATCTGTCGGTAAAATATTTAATATCGGCTGTTTGTAGTTGAGTCAATAAACCACATCACCAAAAACGTGATTTCTCCGCAAGTCGTGTACCAACTTAAGGTAAACGGACCAGTAGTCGGCCATTTCCACCACGTCCATTAGAGTCGGTGCTTGTTTGCGATTTGTTTCAGCTGTTGCACGCTCCTAGAAACGCTTTAAAGTACATTTCTCTTAATTTCATAATTTTGAGATATGTCCGGGTTGAGTGCAATGTTAGGTGTACTGAAATGAAACGTAAATGGAAAATGGAATTTTATTTTAAAATCTAGAGAGTGGAAATGTACTAATGCATTATTTACTAAGGATTTGTAGTACGCAGACTAAATACTACCGAATTTTGACTAAATGTCCTTATTATACACTATTAACTTATGTTATGTATCGATATTTTTTAAAGTAAACGCTTACTCACTTCCTACTACTACTCATCTTCCCTATTATTAAATATCGACGTAATTTATTCTTTCTGTAAGCGAAATCTGCTGTAGGCATAGTTAGCACTTACGTCCTTTTCGTTTTTCTTCGCGGTTGGCAATGACTTTTCTTGTTGACATTATTTATGCAATATTCAGAATACAGCCGTATATACAACACAGCTGTATGGACAAACAACGCTGTTTTTCTATGACTACGAAACGGCTACTGCTCCGGCAATGCTACTACTACGGAACGGTTACTGCTACGGTAATGCTACGGCTACGGAACGGCTACGAACAAGGAATGGCTACGGCTGCCAATCATATTTAACAGCAAGTAGGCTTCAAAGATTAGTCTAACTAAAGTAGTAGTAAAGTCAATTAAGTGCTATTTCAAGTAATTAGAGTAATTAACTGCTCCGTCGTTGCGATATCGATGTTTTTGAGTCAAAATCAGTTTAAAGATATAAAAAGATAATTACAAACTATTAAACTGTTGAAAAATGTTTTTGACTTAACTCATATGTAACACACATAGATATTTTAAATATAGCTGAATAGTGAATACAATAGCATGGTTTAATGCAATGTGATTCATTTATAGCATAAAACCGCCTTTTATATTCGCGTCACATAATATCTGTATGAAATTTTAAAAGTCGTTTAGGGATGATGTACAAGTGTATCAATATTTTTTTATTATGAGACATAGGATGGTTAAACACCTCTACCAACACCTTCGGGTATGAAAGGCGTGAAGCCATGTATGTATTTATAATAATAATAATAATATTCTACCACATGCACACAGCGCCATTTAGCCCCAAATTAAGCAATTATATTTGCTTGTGTTATGGGTACTAAACAACTGATATACTACTTATATACTTTTTTTTTGTAAATACATACATATTATAGATAAATTACACCTAGACACAGAACAAACAATCATGCTCATCACACAAAGGTTTGTCCTGGGTGGGAATCGAACCCACGACCTCCGGCTTAGCAGTCAGGGTCACTAACCACTAGACCAACAGGCCAGTCAAATTTGCAAGAAAGACAATTATAAAATACTGATTACAGAAAAATCGCCCAATACTAGGCCCGCCTCCAGCAGTAAAATGATGATGATATTACAATCCATGGTTAAATGAATTTAAATATACCTATTTTACTTTCCAATTATATCTTATTTACTTAGATAATGATATTTAGAGAGGATTGAGAAAGATTTATAACAAACGATTTGAACGATAAGACACAAACAAAGCTAACGAAAATCGTTCAAAGACTTAAATAGCAATACAAGGGGCTCTTTCAAATGGTAATTTGATTGTACCCAGTTTGCAGCTTCAAAAGAGTGAAATATTCTTTTCAGAGGTCCCGGACGCCGCGGGAGAATTATTAATGGTAACGAAACTTTCACAAAGTTTACAGACGCGCAAGTGAGGGGAGGAGGCGGCCATCAAAGTTTAACTCCGCATCACACTACAGGGACTGCACCTACGAGCATGTTCAAATATGAATAATTGTGAGTTGTACGAGCGCCTCTCGGTAGCTTGTTGTTGTCTACAAAGGTTAAGGAGTTGAGCAGCGTACATGTACTGATAACATTACTTATAGGTGTATCACTAGGTATAGGGAAGGTAAATCTTTCATTAGTAGGTAGGTGCTCGCCGCAGCTCGCCGCTTGATATTTGCGCCGCACGCTGCGCTGGTCGAATGTATAAAGTTCATCAGAAGACAGAGTGACGACGTGAGAACGGTGCTCCGACGACGCGACGCCAAGTTTCCCAAATTCGCGCGGTTTACTCGCGCGATGTACTTTTTACGACCAACAATAAATTTCATCTCATCGACTAAAGGAACGCATTACGCGGAACATTTTTATGAGAATAATTTACTAAACGATACCTCGGCGAGTTGATATAGTACCTACCTAACTAAGACATTTTGTGCTACTTTGAATGAAAGAACATCAGCGGAAGTAATAAGGTAGGTATCTTATATGTTTATTATATCTGTTTTAAGTACTTTTTAAAGCAGGTGTAATAATGTAGCCCTACATTCTGTAATATAGATGCTGCTTTTCTATTATAATTAAAAAGACTATATTTTCACGGTAATAGACGCTGGTTTTAACATGAATAGGCCGAATTGGCCGGGAAAATACTACCCTCTCATAGTCGATCTTAGCCAATCCTTATTATTGCGTTTCGTTTGGTGAATGTGAGTGCCGGAGACACAACTTTCTCCCTTTCTTTTTCCTCACTTCCTCAATATCACCTACCCCACTGCCTTCACGGTAGGCAGCGGCTTTAGAGAGAACCTGACATTGCAGGATCAATGCTAGGAAGTCTGAGTCGTCCATGAGCGACAGTTACCACTTACCATCACGTGATCTTTTTGCGCGTCTGCCACTATCGGCAATAAAAAAAATATCTGAAGATGGGGGTGGGAAGGTACCATATAAGATGAATCTTGCAATCGGTGGATGGAGACTGCTGCCAGATAGTATACATTGTGACGGCCACATAAAAATATCTTTATTTAAAACTGTGAACCTGTCTTTAATATTTTATTACGGTGTTGTCTGTATATAACGTCAAAAATAAAAATATTTCAACAAAAAATAACGAGTTTACCGAACGCTAGGTAATTGAGTTTGAAACTGAAAACCGTGCAGAAACTGACTGAGAGCCAATTGACTTTCCCTTTATAATTTTTTTATTTAGACACATTAGTTTATTATATTTACTTGGTGTTCTCAAAATATAAAGTAGACTATAAACAAGTTATCATTTCAGTTGGAATATATCTACTGCTGGACATAGATATATTTAAGCATGTCCAGTCTGAACGGTTGTGGGTCATCTTTATTCATTCCATTGTCCGCCATCATGAAGCCCTCGGTTGATCTTGTAAAAAATCTGACAATGTGTCTTCTAATTCGTGGCCGCCGGTTCCAAAGGTTACATAAGTAGGTATATGCCTACTCATTGTCAATTAAGTAAAAAAATACTAAAGCTATTTTATCAAATCAAATCAAATATCGAGTGGTTATTGGTCAACCTAGTGCCAGAATTTGTTCAACTCGCCCATACAGGCATCCGACTTGACCTAACGGCTGTTATCAACTTGGTAACAAGCGAGACCGACTTCACTATGCAGTCACCCATCTGTGGGATAGCCACACTCTATGTTGCTTAACCCGCTAATCGTTTACCAATCAATGAGTGCAACGAGCTGTAAGCGCCTTTTATAATATACTATTATGATCTCAAAACTTTTTGATTAACAGATAAGAGTGTAAAACATAAATAAAGCAGAACACATCTCGTCCTGAATTTCTTCATCAAAGCTAGTACAGGTATTCTTGATTAAATATTTGAGTGTAGAGTGAAATTAAGACGAAGCACCTATCTTGGAATGTTCGCAACGGCACGTACGAAATATTCTGCCGGGTAATTCATTTGTGTCATACGGAATCATTTGTGATGTCTCAATAATCGCGCGTTCTTCTTTATGTAAATCATTTGATATGATAGTAGTGTTTCTATAGAGATGCTAATTATATTTTTTAGGTAAAAATCTAGTGGAATAAAGTAATGATTTGATAATAAAAACTTAATGTAGACTTATAAACTTGAGACTTTATACATAATATAACAATTCATAAGCAAAACAATTATATGAAATCCTTAACGAAATGTAATGCTTTTTTATTCAGAGCGCAAAAACTGTGTCGCTAACGTAATTTCTTTGTTGCGGCATTGATTTACTTTGTTATAATTTATTATTTAGATCGCAGTTTTTTTAGCATGGAAAGCATTTTTCTGATGAATTGTCAACAAGTTGTGGAAAATTGTATTACTTTTAATTAACAGCGTATTATTATTATAATGTAGGTCAAGTGCCTGTTGAACTACAATACTTAGGTAAGTACTTTGAAGAATTTTATAGTACGAACAAGAACAGCTAAAATTTAAACTTATTTATAATCAGTCTTAATATATTTTACATATTTTGTACCTTTAGTTTAGTAGTGCATTAATGTAATTTTGTGAAAGAGAAAATAAACATTTTCTATTTGTATTCTTTTTACAATAGTTTATTGTTTGACCACAACTTTTATAAATAATGTCTTTGCATATCAATACCTACTCAAAAGTAAGTACTATTTCTGAAGGCTATAAAACTCTCTGCGGAACACAAACAATCCAATCCTTTTACGTTTCAAGATAATGGGATTAAAGTAAATAATAATAATATAATATTTCAACAACTACACACAACGCCATCTAGACCCAAAGTAAGCATATTATATGCTTGTGTCATGGGTTCTAGACTGCGGATATACATACTTAAATACTTTTTTTTTGTAAATACATACATATTATACATAGAAACACCCAGATCAATGCAAATAGACATGTTCATGCACACAAATATTTGCACTGAGCGGGAATCGAACCCGCGACCTCTGCGTGGCAGTCCATACACAGTACCACCGAACCACAGAGGCAGTCAACCAATTTCAATAAGTGCTGCGTTTCTCTACTAAATTTACATACCTATTTTATTTGCTTGTGCGAAAAGTTTTGCAAAATGTAATCTCGATTCCTCGACTTACTAAACAACTAATCAGCAATTTAATAATAATATTTTAATGCCTGTCACTCTTTTCGTTTGCGCGACAACGGATTGGTACATTTTATCTTTATCTATTAAATTATTGTTTAATGTTCTTATTTATATAAAACTAGCGGGCGTCGCGCAGTTTTACTTGCGTGGTTCTCGTTCCTGTGAAAGAACGAGGATACAATATAGCTTATGTTACTCAGTGATAATGTAGCTTTCTAAGGGTATATAAATTTTTGAAATCGGTCCAGTAGTTTTTGTATTTATTTGTTGCATACAAAAATACAAATCTTTCCTCTTTATATTATTAGTGTGGATAACCGACAGATCTATATCTATGTCGATTACAATGTTAAAGTAGAAACAAATAATACTATTTCTTATTGTAAAATAGAATTAATGCATGTACATTGTATATTAAAATAATTGTCATCAATTTTCCTTTACTCTTTTCATTCAGTATAAGAAAATTGTGGTTTGTAATTATTCATGCCTAATCTCTGGCGGGTAATTAATCATTGGTACTACACTATTATGTACTCAGTATTCATCAACGTGTTGCGTTGAAAATTGCAAACACGCTAATTACCGCTTTCGTAAGTACTTCAAAATAAAAAGTTCGTCGCATTTGATCATATTAATTTACTAACACTTTCCTACTTCATTAAAAGTTTGATATGAAGATGTTGTCCTTTTGCTTTATTAAATCGCATAAAAGGTAATTTCGATAGACCTCTGTACAGGATTGATATCGTAGTATATTGTATTTTGGACCAAATTCGACTTACACCTATTAAGCTTAGCCTAACTCACATAACATTCATAGACATTCGACAAGTCGCTGGTAACTCCTGGCTTGGCACAGCCCAAGACCAGCGTAAGTGGGATTCACAAAGGGACGCCTACACTCAGCAGTGGGTACCAATAGGCTGTGGATGATAATGATGAACTCACATAATACGGAGAACTTAACACAAAAAATATGTAAATAAATATTACAGTATAATTAGAATATATTTAAAGAGCGAATAATAATAATAGGGTGATAAAGCAAATTCACCTGACGTACAATCATTATTATACAAAGTGCTTCGTTCGAAAATTTTCGAGTACAAAGTTATAGCTCCCAATTTTAATAAATTGCAGAAAGCCTTATTAATGCCTTTAAATATATCTCTTAGTAGATTTACTTGAAAATATGTCTATTTACAAAGGTTGTGTATCTTTTGTAATGACTTGGCTTTCTATATACGATCTTTATTTGAAAACCTGATTTTATGCAATGGATCGTTCAGCGCTCAATCGCTTTTACAATATGTCAATATGTCTATTATTGACAGCGCTTCAACTTCAAACGAAAATTGAGTTTTCAAGAATCTTGGATTTAAATTTGTATACAGAAAACCAGCATAAGTTTATACGTAAAGAGTCACGGTGTGATACAGTAGCGAAGAGTCACTTTTCCAAAGAGGAAAGCCGGTGGGACTAAAATATTTTGAGTTTCGGAAGGCTAGTTAGTCTTTGAGTAGACACGCAAGCAGTGATAGGAATATGGAGGTCAGGACATATTTTAACAGAGAAGCCGGCAGGAACCGGGTTATATGGACGCTTCGCCACTGGTGTGATATTGTAGACTTTAGAACAAAAGATCTAAAATTTACCCTTAGTTTTTAAATTTTTCTGTTCTTTAAAGAAGAATGTTTCTGTCTTCTGAACATAGATATACCTATAAATATTAATAGGGAATATAACTCAGATATAAAGGTTGATGTCCGGATGCTTGTACTTCGGTAATTGAAACTTTTTAATGAACCCTTAAACCGTTACCGGAGTTCTTCCACGTAATACGATATTCCCTTTCACTCATTTTCAAACTTTAAGTGGTTGTATTTTGTTAATAAATTTGAAACCTTAGAATACATTTCAGGAGAGAAAGGGAATAATACTTACTTATAATTTTAGCAAAATACGTGTATTAGTAGACATAGAATTTACACTAAGTGATTCCACTTAATGAAATTTTTTTTCTTTCTTTCTCTTTCTCACTTTGTTTGATCGTAACTCACTTATCGGTTGCCCACTACATTTACCAGATTATCGGTCAACTAAAATAACAAAAATAAATTTTATCAAACCGATAGTCAGTAAATTTGTAGATCCGAAAATGAGCATGTTCTGTCATTAAAATACTTAACTGCCATCAGCATGATAGTATCCTACTAATATTATAGATGCGAAAGTTTGTGTGTGTATGCATGTATGTGTGTATGTGTATGTGTATTTGTGCGTGTGCGTGTGTGTGTGTGTTTGTTTGTTACCACTCAGCGCCTAAACGGCTGAACCGACTTCGATGACAAATTGGTATGTAAATAGATTCGGTGCCATAGACGGACATATGTCACTTTTATTTCAGAAATCAGCTTAGTTTCCGAGGGAGACAAACACATTTTCGGCGCGGGCGAAGCCGTGGAGCGCATCTATAGTTCATAAATTCACTAACATACAAAATTATAGCACACTTTGCATACAACTCAGTCATGCTAACCATAGCAGAGTATTTGTATTCACAGTCTACACCACACTTAACGAGCTTGCTTTCCATAAATTTTGCAAAACCCGTTGAATCTTACAAAGCGTTGAGAATAAGCGCGTCCTCAGACAAGCGTCTCGTCACTCGACCGTGATTGTGACTACAATTTGATGAATTGCTTCACATTTTCACTCCTTTTCTTATATTACAGTTAACGATGCAAAATCAACTCTGCGGTAATACACTGAAAGTTCATATCACCTTGTAGCAGGCAGTATTTAATGTTAATTTGTTATGATTTCTCGAGAGATTCTTGTAACGTAAGTAAGACTTGTAATGTAAGTTAAGACATAAAGCACGTTGCTTCTGCAACTGTGTCTAATTACTAAGTCTTTGGAATAACGGAGCGTGTTTCTTACTTAAGACACTTAACGTGATAAGATTCTGTCTAAAGTACATCTTTGATAGTTTAGGTAATAAGTTACTTTGCAAAACGTGAGGTAGAAATTGTCTGATATGAATTGAATGTACAGAATACTAGCTCATTTTTCAAATATGTGTCTCCATATACTACAACAAAAGCTTTGACAAGGTTTCTTATTTAGTTTAGAAGTGAGTAAGTCAATGGGCAATGGATTATTATGAAGCCTAAAAGCAAACCATCATCAAGAATGCGAGTACAATTTGTTTTTCTTGCCGACAGTGACAGACAGATAGAATGCCAGGGACTCTGTGAAGCCGCTGCCTACCGTGAAGGGAGTGGGGTGGGCGACAGGATTGAGGGAGGTGAGGAAAGTCTCACTGTCACTAATACTGCAAGCGTAATGTCTCTGTAATAGACATGGTTGATTGTACCTGTGTATGTTATCCTATTTATATTATAAATGCGAAAGTTTGTTTGTGTGTGTTTGTTACTACTCAGCGCCTAAACGCCTAAACAGATTTCGGTAAAAATTGATATGTAGATAGATTCGGTGCCAGAGACGCACATAGGCTACTTTATAACCCGAAAATCAGTCTGGTTCCCGAGGGATACAACAAAACATACTTTACGCGCGGGCTAGGCGTGGGGCTCAGCTAGTGGATTTATACATCTTGACATGAAGAGAAGTCAGATCAACAAGACTAGAATACTACACACAAAAAGTAATTCAGATATAATGTAGTTACTGAAAACGAAGGATAATACATAATAATATATTTTTTTTATTTTATATTTTACATAAAATAAAATAACATCACTTAATTCTAAATACTACGTCAGCATAAATAATTATTGTCTTACAATCTGTGAATATTGAACGCAGTCCTTAAATCTTGAGTACATAATACTTGTTCTCAAATATGTATTAATATCCTTTGTGTCCGTAAAAAAGGGTTGAGCCTTGACGAGTTTTGTCTGTGATCACAATATGCGCGCAGTACACCACCCAGGGGAAGCCATTAAAAACTTCGTATAGCTAGGTAACATGGCCGGACAGAAATTCTATTCACTGTATCTAAATATTACGTAGAATAGATTTAAGTATATTTCCAGGAGGCGTAGGCAAGCGGCATAGATTTTTATTCTATTTATAGAAGATTAAAAAATGAATGGGATTGACATATGGTAACGACAATGTTGGCCAAAACTCCATACATTGTTTAATTAAAAAATGTTTTGATTTCAATAACATAAATGTCTAATGTACCCTACGTATATATATTTTTTCCTACTGTTACAGACGAGCTAATAGCCCGTTTAATTTTAAGTAATAACTGTAGCTTATGGACTCTGTGAAGTCGCTGCCTACAGTGATAATAATGTTCTCTTTAATCTTCGTTTCAAGAAGTTTGAAGAAGTAGGTACGACACGCAACCTGTGCTTGAGAAAGAACCTGTGCCTGAACATACGTGGAAGAAATAAAATGCCTTGAATTTTTATTTATTTATTTATTTATCAACTTTATACATACAATATGTAATGGCGGACTTAATGCCTGAGGCATTCTCTACCAGTCTACCATAGGGTGATGCAGAGATATTTCGAAGCAGGTGCACAAATAAATGAATTCAACATGGTATACTTATGCGGAATAAACTTCGCAGCACAATTTGGAGAAACTTGGATGAGAAAGTAAGCAAGAAATTCCAATAAAAATATGTTTACATTTGCATTTATTTACTTTTGCGGTAACCTATTACTTATAAGGAGTGCAGTTTTTATAGAGACTAGATGATCGCGTTGCTTCGGTATCAAAAGTTTCCTTCGGTCTCTCAACAATCGCCTACGAAAAATATCAAAGCAATAGTGACGTATTGTATCATTCAGATTTACAAAGGCACTTAAAATATTGAAATTTTGAAGAAATGTTAAACATAATAAAAAATAGTTTATGTTACCCGTCCTATTTAAAGCTTTCTAATGGTGAAATAATTGCTGTTGCTAATAGGTAGGCTGGTATCTTACCTGTGCCCCAAATATCACAGTGAATTACCTGAAGGAAGATCTCGTTGAGGACTTTGAAATTTGTCCCATGTGGGTTAGTCAGTTTTAATATTTGATAAAAACAACGACAAAAGTATTTTTTTTTAATGTTACTTTAACACTGAAGCCTCATCGACATTTCGCCCCCTTAATAGAAGAGTAGCGTAAAATAAGATGCGATTAGCAATTTTGGACTTTGTAGCAACTACTGTAGAGTTAATCTTACTTCAACAAGAATATTATGCCTATCTTTTCCACTACAGATACGAAACTTTGTTTGAGTAATTCCAGCGTAGTAAGTACTTTTCTTAGCTTGTCAAATTTACAATTATTTTTGTCAATAACATTTCAACACTTCTTTGTTCAATCAATGTTTATGGTCCCATACGCACACATCAGTGCCAACACGTGACCGACAGTGCCGTAATAGACCACTGACGAGTTCGAATGGTGTGCTACGAAATGTATTAAATATTAATTATTTTTTACTGATACTGTACGGTACGGTACTGTCACTCACGTGCGGCACTGATGTTTGCATATTGACCTTTATTAATAAACCAGTGGTGCCGTAAAGGTACGGTAAATTAAAAATATCATAAACTAAAAATATCTCATGTATTATTATTCAAACAAGTAATTAAATATTACTGCAGTCCTCACCGAAATAATGATAGGTGGCCATAGTAACCTTTTTCTTTAGTCATAAAATTTTATTTTTCGAGAACTAACATATTCTCTATGCGTGCTCTATCGTATGTTTAACGGGGAGTGCTCTGAGGAACTGTTTGACTTGGTGCCATCGTCTCCTTTCTATCATCGCACCACTCGACATCGCAGCAAAGTTCATCCATACTACCTGGACACGATCTCGTCTAGCACGGTTCGTTTTCAGCGTTCATTTCTCCCACGTACGTGCAGGCTCTGGAACGAACTACCAGCTGCGGTGTTTCCCGAGCGCTATGACATGTCCTTCTTCAAACGAGGTTTAAAGAGAGCATTAATATCACGGTAGGCAGCGGCTTCGCAGAGCCCCTGGCATTGCAGAATTCTATGAGCGACAGTTACCACTTACCATCAGGTGGGCTGTTGGCTGGTCTGCCATTGTAGGCAATAAAAAAAAAAAATTCACTATCAGATTAAGTTGTTCAAACATTTATCATTGCTTTCAACACGCAATAGTACATTAAATAAACAAGTTGTCAGTTTTATACGCCATCTTAGAAAGCCATTAAGGCCTAAATGACTGATGATATTCGCAGTAAGTAGATTTATTTTGCTGTATATTATTGCTAGCGTCCCAATCACCTCCTTTGAAGTAAGAGCAAAATAGAGGTCTTAGAAATGATAGATCACTAGGAAAATGATGAGTTTTAATGTTATTTCGAAATGTGTACTTTCTACTTAATGCTATATTGGTTTATTTGAGGGCCTAAACAAGTGGTATAAATGCTAATAGAATAGAATAGATCAAAAAATATGGGATTGACATAAGCTAACGCCAACATTGTCCTTAGCTTCCCAAGTCAATTCCATAAATGATAATTAGTAGACTTTGTTTTTTTTTTTTTTTTTTTTTATACGACTAAGGTGACAAACAAGCATACGGCCCGCCTGATGGTAAGCAGTTACCGTAGCCTAGGGACGCTTGCAACACCAGGAGCATCACTAGCGCGTTGTCGACCCTGTTAAAAACCTTTTAACTCCTTTCTTGAAGAACTCCATGTTGTAGTCTCTCGGGAAAACCTCGACGGGGAGCTCATTCCACAACCTTATCGTACGAGGGAGAAAGTTTCTCTGAAACCTCACTGTACGGGACCTAAGAGGTTCTAAGGTGTGAGGATGAACTCCCAGCCGATGGCGGGAGGTGCGATGATAAAAAGTGGCCGTTGGCACCATCCTAAACAATTCCTCAGAACACAGCCCATTATACAGGCGATAGAATACACATAAGGAGGCAACGTCTCTCCTTAAGCCTAGTGATTCAATACCGCCTGTTAGCTTGGGATTGTCGACAACTCTTACAGCACGCCTTTGGACCGCGTCAAGCGGCCCAAGCTGGTATCCGGGTGCTCCCGCCCAAAGATGGCAGCAGTACTCCATGTGGGGACGAACTTGAGCTTTGTAAAGCAATAGTCTTTGCCCCGCACTGAAGTACCGCTTCGCCCTGTTGAGCACACCGAGCTTTTTGGAGGCCAACTTGGCTTTAGCCTCCAGATGACTGCGGAACTGGACGCTGCTGGAGATGTCGATTCCAAGGATCTCAAGGCTTTCAGATGTTGTAAGGGCTGTGTCTTGGAATTGCGGAGTATCTACAAATGGAGCTTTTTTAGCGGTGAACGCGCAGACTTGTGTCTTGGTGGGGTTAAATTGGACTAGATTTAGTCGTCCCCAATCAGAGACTCTGTTAAGAGTGCTCTCGATTTCAGACACAAGTCTTTTTCGACTTTCCTCCACAATGGAACGAGAGGTGTTCGCCCGGCCCGTGTAATACGTATCCCCAGTGCTGTCGTCTGCATAGCAATGAACATTGTCGATGGACAACATATCATTGATATGCAGCAAAAAGAGCGTCGGGGATAGCACGGAGCCTTGCGGGACGCCAGCATTTATCACCAGCATTTATTACCAGGCTATCCGAGCAACAACCGTCGACGTCGACAGCTCTTATGCTTCTGCCGGTCAAAAAGCTGGCAACCCATTGGCACAACCCCTCGGGGAGTCCGTAAGATGGTAACTTCGACAGAAGGCTCCGGTGCCAGACCCTATCGAACGCCTTCGCTATATCCAGGCTAGTAGCCAGTGCCTCTCCTTGACTCTCGATGGCTAACGCCCAGCGGTGCGTGAGATACACTAGAAGATCACCAGTTGAGCGATTACGGCGAAAGCCGTACTGACGATCGCTAAAAGCCGCTTATTGATAATGCGCTCCATCACTTTTGATTTGATTTGTAATGTATAAACTGCACAAATAATTTAAAAAATATATTGTTTATTTGACAATTATTGTATATGTATGAATTTTATCTTTGTAATTTATTTAAATCGTATTTAGTCTATATTATAAGTATGTAGAGTCTTTAAAATATGTATAAAACAATTATTGTAATCCCGATGGTGGCCAAGATACAAGCATTAGCTTAGTTTGGGACCAAATGGAAACTACTTATATTGTATATTGTATGTAATTTATGTTTATTAATAAATTGATTGAATTGATTGATTGATACATTTTTAACTGACTTTAAAAAATAGGAGGTCTTCAAGTTAGGTTTTCAAGGTCGTATTCTATTCTTTTTTTTGTTACCGACAGTGGCAGACGAGCAAACAGCCCACGTGATGGTAAGTGGTAACTGTCGCTCATGGACCACTCAGAGTCTTCGCAGAGTGCCTGGCAGTACGGAAGAAACGGGACTCTGCGAAGCCGCTGCCTACCGTGAAGGGAGTGGGTAGGTGAAGGGATTTTTCAATTCCGACTGGTTGTTCCAGAGATTAGCGCGTTCAAACAAACAAACAAACTCTTCCGCTTTGTATAGTAGTATAGATAGATTAGGGTACCTATATTTTATTATATTTTCATTATAATTCGTTCTTTTCTGTGTTTTTTCTCTCAGATTCTTTTCTTTACGCTCAGCAACGGCTTGGTTATGTTCTCTAAGCATTGTTCCTACAATCCGTAGACACAACTGGGCTCAATTGACTTCTTATAATCAGGCAGTGTGATAGCATTGTTTGTAGGTTTATCAAAAAATAAACAATCATTTATCAGGTGTGAAAACTGTTTCTCATCTAAATTGCATAAAAATAAGATAAAGGTATACGACAGTATATGTAACATCTAAACCTAGTACAAGGAGTACGTAGAATATCATTACTGCTGAATTAAGTCTGTAGTACTGTCTATCCCTTCTGAAATAGGAAGGCGCGAATGTTGTCTTTGTAAATAGTATAAAAAAAAGCTGTGTGTACTCATGTACGCACGTAAGAAGTTATAATTCTTTAGCGTAACAATCCAAAAATACCAAATAATAACACAACGCATACATACATAAATATTTGAATTGATATAAACGCCAATATATTTTTTATTTATTCACACTGATTATTTGTACTGATACGACACACAAAGATTCGCAACTAACTTGAGGGTGTAAAAGGTTCGCAAATAACTTCAGGGTGTTGCTTTTTTCTGTCGGTGTGCGCGCGCATCGTAAAAATTTACTCTCATCATTTTTCCCAATCGCGCCAAAAGAAGTATAACTTCAAAATTGCAGCATTACACAAACTAGCTCGTAACATTGTTAAAGTCAGGGCTGTCCAGATCGGCTATGATCCCGGGCCGATATCAAATTACTTAAAAGATTGGAGGGCTGCACAAAGAAAAACACATTTTTATAAAAAAAAAAGATTTGATAGCGTTTTTTTAGCCTGTAGGAATTTATACCTAGAATATAAAATTTGAAAAGTTAAGAATTTATTCCTTCGTCATAATATTAAAGACACACTGCGGGCCGCACAAAGATATAACGCCTTCTACTTCTGTGTCTTGCTTTGGAGAGCCCTAGTTTTAGTATAACCCTCGAGAGGCGTATAGCTTTACTGAACACCCGATCCTTCTTGACTACTAGCAGTAAACACTTTTTATTTATTAATTTTATATTATGACTATAAATGTTGTCTCCTAGGACATGAAACAAAAGCGTTAGGAAAAAAGGAAGAAAATAAAAACGTTTACTAGACAGAATGAAAATATATTTAATATCGCTTAGATAATCTGCTCGCTAAGAAAGAAACTGAAACCGAAGTAAGGAAAACACGCCTTTATCTTGTAATTTTAGGTTTTATTTTATATTATTATATAGTTGCATGTGTTATACAGAGTGTATACGACGGTATGACATTAAATGCAATTACGTATAGTATGTGACATTATAAAGCGAGACAAAAAAAATCTACTAAATATCTTCAATAGTTTAGATACAGGACAAATTTTTTAATTTCTTTAATTCTAAATTAACACTATGTAAGTACGTCAAACGGTCACTGACTTAAGTCATAGTCCACGTCGAAGGATAAACGTTGCCGTTCATTACAGTTCAGTGAACTTGTCATAATAAAATGGTGTATTACTTCGTTACTATTAAAATATTATTTATTTTGTTAGAAAATTTCAAATTTTTGTTTTTCGTCAAATTACTTTTGTGATTAATTAGAAATCATTATATGGGCTAGTAACACCTGCCTTTTCATTTAATGTCAAACCGTCGTATACACTCTGTATAGCCACCTATTGATTATATGAAGTGAACTTATCATGACACACACAAATTTAATTAAAGATTAATATGTAGAGCAGCTAAATAATATAGTACTTTAATCATTCAATAAGCTTCAAATAAAACGATGTGAGTTTCTCAAAGAGTCAAAAACATAAAATCCATTTATTATCGAAATTGCAATATATATACTTATTATAACACTTTGAGTGTAATTTAAATTTCTGAGGAATGAAATATATCGATTTGCTACTAGCCTATAATAAATACTGACAATTTTATAGGTTCCAACCACACAAACATTTTCCACGAATTAAGTTTCAACTCCTTTTATGACGCTACAACCGTGAAATTCTAGGAGCTACAAATAAAGACCCGTGTCTGCGCAACCGGCACATGTCGATCAGATTTATACATACGAGTAGTGGCTAAAATAAAATGTCTTTATTGTAACTGCTTGTATTACCATAATAATATTAGAGGTATAGGCAGCTATCGGCGAAGTGTAAAATCTCAGTATACCACCCAATGTTCTCGCGTCCGAATATCGTAATCTACATATATTTCTCTACCCATGCCATTATGAGGATTCAATTACCGACTCTTTTATTTTTCGAGCTTCTTTATTCTTATTGGGGTGGGTACTGAATGGTAATGGATATCGTCAGCGTCTTCAGGGTTAAACCACTCTCCCCAAATAGCATTAGGTCCATACAGAAATAAACTTTTTATTGCACGTTTTTATTTAATTCCTTCTCTGTTTGTGTTCGGGTCGAAATCTAATCAATTTGCAGTAAGGTAACGTGTAGAAATGAGGCGGCCTGTTCAATAACAATTCTCGTAAAAACACGTTTTTTACTATTAGCAAAACTGAATTCACACAAAATAATAAATTGAAAAACAGGACCAATTTTAGTCACCCCAATACCTATGCTTGGCATAGATGTTTAAATCAGCAAAAGCTACAAGTAAATAGTTTAATTGTTTTTTTCTTAGCTACAATAAGGTTACAAGAATATGTCTATTTTCTATTTGAATTGTTTTTATTACAAAACGGTTTTTCTAAAATAAAGAGAAATTAATAGTTGTTAAAATTTCAGTACAAGAAATTGAATTGGTACAATACCATTTCCTTTCAATAGAAAATCTGCGCTCAATATAAGGAACAATCCCTGTCGCATTATAAATGTATTTCACGTGAAGGGTCGACCACTCGCGTCACTCGCGCCACATCATACTATTACTCATAACAGCCGAAGAGGATTCAGAGAAAGAATAAACACAAGTAACAAGTGAACAAATGGCAACACTTTACGTGTCTTACAACTTAAACGTCCTCCGAGATGTGGCACGAGCACTTACTATACAGCCACTACCTACTGTGTACAGGGTAACTAATGTTGGCAATTGTCTCGTCTTAATGCAATATTATATCATCTCTTAAAAAACTGAGCTGTCCCGTTTGTTATAACTTGAACGTTAGAGTTACGTAATGTTTACTGAGCGAACTGAACCACATAGAATTTTCTACAATTTTAAAGCTGCGCAGATTTTTCTAGAAGTCGCTTTTATTTTAGGAATTTTTCAATTTACATTTTGAGAGAATAGTTGTGGACTTTTCGTTGCTAGGCAAGTTTTACTTAAATATTACTGATTTACGGTAAAGAAAAGCTTTGTAAGGCAACATAAACTTATAAATAAAAAAAATAGAAAAATGTCTAAAATTGCTAATCTGCCTTGCAAAGAATGCAATGCTCATGCCTTCTTTGTATGAAAAGAGGCCTTTATGTGCAATAAGATCACTCTCCAATGTAATAATATAAAACATATCTTATTTAAAAGAGACGCGAGAAGTTGTATTTTCCGAATTAGGTGTTTGTGTAAAGGTGGTTTTTCACATATATGGTTTTATGCGTCGAAAGAGGACTGTCTGCTTCACTGATAAAACAAATAATAGCTAAAGGACCGTTGATATACTGGCACGTAGTTTTGTATATATTTTCTACTAGCTTGCCGCGGAGCGGCTGCTCTGCTCCCGTTGCCAGTAGCATGATATTACATAGCCTATAACCTTCCTCGAGAACTGGGCTATATACGCAAAAAGAATTTTTCAAATTCAACTGGTAGTTGCAGAGATTAGCGCGCTCAAACAAACAAACAAACAAACTTTTCCGCTTTATATAATAGTATAGATATAAATAGATTATTCATACTTGGTGAACGTGGGCTAATAGTTTTTACACAGACACAGGCATGTTCGTTATCATTTACGGTGTACTTGTCCGGAACATAAAAGTATTAAAATGCTTTTCATTTAAGTGCTTCTAACGTGAAGTATGTACGAGTATAGTGAAAACGGCCGACAGCGTTAATGTTGACAAGCTTTGTCGAAAACACTGAGGTTTTTGTTTCATTAATTCGCTAAATTCAGTTAACAAAGATTACTTTGTATATATAAATGTACAGTAGGTACCTACGCTGGTGCTAATTTATTTTGTACAAAGAAGTATTAAAATGTATCAGTTATAAAACATATTAACAAAATGGCAAAACTGAAGAGAGATCGAAGGGACCATAAAATTAAGCTACACTGGTCTTTAACTAGAGACCCGTTAATTAGATAAGACAAAACTAAATAAATATTCTATTATGAACGATTTCAATGGTCATGGACACTATAATGTATAACTAGCTGCGCCTCACGGGATAAAAAGTAGCCTATGTCCCTCTCCAGCATCGAATCTATGTAAACACCAATTTTCATCGAAATCGGTTCAGCCGTTTAGGCGCTGAGTGGATCTGAAACACACGCACATACACATAAACTTTCGCATTTATAATATTAGTAAGATTATAAAGAATCCTAGCTCTTCTAAGCGAAGCGTGAAAAAGCGTGATGCTTTTTTACGCCTCGCTTACACGCCAAGCCAGCATTTTAATACAATGTCTTTAGGGATGCTGTCCACCACTCCTGACTGACTTCTTACCAACAGATCTATACTATTTTATAAAGCGGAAAAGTTTGTTTGTTTGTTTTTTTGTTTGTTTGTCTCTGGAACCGCCAGTCGGATTTGAAAAACTATTTCTTTAATTTTTCTTTTTTCGTATGATATAGCCCAGTTCTCGAGGAAGGTTTTAGGCTATGTAACATCACGCTACTGGCAACGGAAGCAGAGCAATGAGCAAAGAAGCGAGTGAAACCGCGCCGCAGACAGCTAGTTAATAATAATTGGAGTTAGTCTGATACGTTCTTTTTAATTTTCATAAACTTGAAATGGACTCTTGCGTATTTTAAAAAATAATTCTAATTTAGTTTTCTGTGAAGCGGTATTCATAGAGACGAAGTTAAAATAAGCTTTGAAAAGTTCATCAAAGGTTTGGAAATACATTGATATAATTCTAAGTAAACTTGGAGTTATCTTTTGAAGTATTTAGAATGAGTTACACGTGCTTAAAAGTTTAATGTTAAGACACGAATTATATACATATCTGCTACAAAATTATATTCAATGGATTTAAACACTTACAAACTTTATTTCGAAGTTAATTACTAGGTAATTACAGTCAATAGTTTCTTCATAAAATATGTATAATGTATGTATTTAAAAACTCATTTACCCCTGTGGTTTAAATACGAGGACGACAGGACGTTAATTATCAAATAATTGTATGTGAAAAGACAAATTAGAAGCTGTGTTGGTATGTGTACTATTTTAATGACTCGTTATAATTAACAGTGTTCATTATTACCCGGATAATCAAGGACGCTATAATTGCATATTATAAGTTTTGGGAAAGTACATCTAATTACAAGCAACTTAGAAGTGTTTTTGCTGTGGTTTGTTACAAACATATACGGTGTTGTAAAACAGATTTTAAAAGTTTACCGTAATACTTTTAATTATTACAAGCCTTTGGTAAGACAGGTAAAGCTACGTGTTGAAGTTAGTAAAATCGAATCATAGTTCACGCAAATACTTTTTTTTTTTTTTTTTTGGGATTTTAACTCCCAGTTTCTGTAAGGCTAATCAACGAAAAATTTACTAATCACCTGTTAAATCAGACAGACGCTTTCGGGCGTCTTCCCTCTTAAATTATGCAATACTATGTTTGTATAGATGTAGAATGCCTCTGCAGTTCGGTGGTACTGTGTACGGATAGCCACGCAGAGGTCTCGGGTTCAATCACCGGGTCGGGTAAAGTGATCTGTATTGAGCTTTTCGAGTTTGTCGAGAAATTCTCAGTATTAGCCCGGAATCTGGAATCGTGATTTCATGTGAAATATCCATTATATTATCCATGCTTTTAGCAACCCAATTGGTACTTCACATGAGATTTATCAGATGATTAGTTAATTTTTTTGTTGATGAGCCTTTCAGAAACTATGGGTAACTCTTATTTATCCATGCTTTTAGCAACCCAATTGGTACTTCACATGAGATTTATCAGGGGATTAGTTATTTTATTCGTTGATGAGCCTTTCAGAAACTGTTAAATAAAATATAACCAAAGCAAAACTGGTAGGAATACAACACAATTGCAATATGATAACTTTAAACATTTACAATGAACCGTTTTAAGTTTATTTTGTACTAAGCTTTTTACCAAATATATTTTGTGTCTTAGTACGTCGTTTATAGGGTCTCAAATACTAGCAGTTAGTACGGTCTCCAATTAAAACGTCACGTCCAAAATATTTTAACATCTCTCCCTCTCAAACATGTACTATAATTTTATCATAATGTTTGAATACGAAATCCTAAAGTTTGTTATTATGTGAAGGTTTTTATAGATGTATTTGCACAGTTCAAGCAATAACGGGCTTTATGTAGAACACGGCAAGGTTGAAAATGAGGAAACAGAGTGTTATTTAATTAAAGATTTGTATCTATTTTAAGAGTGTGACTAAAATAGGAACAAATTTACAAATCATGAAATTTAATGTACTTACGTAGAGTTTCTATTTTGTGGATATTAAATTGTCCAAACATATGACTTTTATTTAAAACGTTTATAGTTTTTAGAGCGATAAGAGTAGAACTTAGGCAAGAGAGCTGTTTGTCGTAGTTAACACCGTTGGTAGGTGGATTGGGAACCTCAATTTGGTTATTTTGTAACAAACAGTTAACGCTGTGTACACAGGTCCTTAAGGATTTTAGTAGATTTTTTTTTTGTTTATAACTTTGGTGGCAAAGAAGTATATATAGTATATATATTATAAAACACAGCCAAGTCGTTGCCGACCACGGAGAAGGGGGTGAGGAAGAAAAATCTATCGAAAAAGATCGAGGGGTATTTGGGCTGCCGGCGCTCTCACTCACCGAGCGAAACACATTAGCATGAAAACTAATATTTCTACATCAATCTTCTGTGAGAGGGTAGTACTTCCCGGTCGATCCAGTCCATTGCAGCTGAAACCAGCGTGAATCTACTACCTTATAATTATCTTTACATGGTTTAAAATAACTTACGAGTTATAGTGTTTCTTAGTATTGTTTATTTGCTTAGAAATAGTCCATAGGTCGCTGATGTTGGTCTCAAATCAACAAAAGTGAAATGGGAGTAAGCCGGACACATTTGCAAAATACATCCCGACAAATGGACAAAGTAAGCGATCGAAAGGGTGCCTCGAAGACGGGCATCCTTGCCGTGGTAGGCCCAGAAAGCGTTAGCGGAACGATCTGGAAGTCGACAACTAGAGCTGGACATCGTTGTCATCAAACAGAGAGTGTGGAAGGTGTGGAAAACCAGGGAGACCTTTGCTCAGCAGTGGGACAGTAAAGGTTAAAAAAAAAGGAGGGCAGTATGCTCGTTTAACGTCAGAGTTTAATAAAATGTCTAACAGTAAGATTTTTAACGAAACAATTCTGATTGTCAGAATTATCTTTCTTATTCAATAATGGAAAAGGACAAAGTAACAGCATTAAAGTAACTCAACCAAAGGAACGGATTAATAAGAAAGTGCTGTTAATCCGATATTATTCACAGAGATTACAAAGAGATATCTCACTTTGGTATGGATAATAAATTGTAGACAAAGATTCGTTTTAAAATTTGTACAATTAATATACCTTAATAGTCCTATTGAGTAAGTTACCTACATACACATAATTATCATTGCTCATCTACATAAATGTAATACTTCTCAGAGCGTCCTCCCAATGTACAACAATGTTATTATTTTCTACAAAAAAAGTAATTCGGTTATGTGGCGTCGCGTTAAACCGTTACCAACGTTACCCGACGGCGCACGTTGTATATACAATGTGCTTGTTTTAATTATTTCGGTCTGTTTATGTGAATGTTTGTTCAGGACAGGGATTCTTTAATTTTATCATACAACCACACTTGCGCATTGACTTTTGAAGCTGTATATAAACGAGCGCGGGCGGGATGAGGTTGCAGCATACATTGTTTAATTATATAAACTTTATTTTCAAATGAACAGGTGAGACGAAATTGTACATACATCATTGTTGTTTCGAGTCGTGTATTCAAAACTGGGCAAGTGCTAATGTGACTTTTAACAGTAATTTTTCTACGTAAGTTTCTGCGTATAGTGATACTAGCTTTTCGCGTTGCGGTTACACCTGCGTCTTTACTTAATGCTATGCTCCATTGCCAGTAGCGTGATGTTACATAGCCTATAACCTTCCTTGAGAACTGGGCTATTATACGCGAAAAGAATTTTTTATATATGACCGACAGTTACAGAGATTAGCACGTTCAAACAAACAAACAAGCAAACTCTTCCGCTTGTAATAGCAAAGATAAATATGATATAAGTTACTGACTATGAGAGACACCATTACTGTCATTGTGTGCGAAACTGGACTGAACCTGTATAAGCCTGAATAAGAGTGGTCATCAATGCTCGTGTATTACTGTATAAGACGAGGCTTTCACGATGCATGCAAAATATAGTCTTGGGTAAATTTATATGAGACGTATATTATAAAATGATTGAAACAGTATCGTGTAGTAATTAAGACTGTAGTAAATGAAGTCCTCTCAGCCTTTATGTAACAATTAGCAAATTTTAATACTCATATATTTAGTACTAGATGTCGAAGCCTTCACCACTGGGCTATTACGACTTTTATTATGATTCGTGACTATTTTACATTCACAAAGAGAACCCACACAAAAGCCACCGTAATCCTACAAGAATATTTCACAAAGAAGAAGTAGTAGTAATATAATAGTGTAGACTTTTCAATAGATTTAGGCTCTACGATAACAACTTAATCGATGTAAACGTCCACATAATGCTGGTGCAGTAGTAAATGCACTGAGACTCCCGAGCGCGCCGCAGACGTATCGCAGCTGTACCCGCAGGTGCGCCGCGCTGCGACCGTCAACAATCTTACGACGTGAGGTGCTCGTAACGTGAATAGAACCTATTACTTGCTATCTTTATTTCTCGCACATAAACTCGCTTCTTAGTATGCTTTATATACCTATAATATGTCCGATAGCACAGATTTAACGTAAGTGCTACTAAAGTATTTGGGTTTTAAATAAAATGGATTCTCATTTATTTTTACGTTCGGCTATTTGGTGTTTACTTTAAGGGACAATTATTTAAGAGACCACAGGTTTTATAGAAATGTTATTGGGTGGTAAAATTTCGACTTCATGTCACATAAGATATTAATAATTTGAATACAATATTGTATAGGTATTTAGCTAGCTTAACGACCAAGAAACATGTTTTGATTAAGGTAAAGAGTTGGTAAATTAGGGCGCGTACCCACTATTTCGTGACGATAGAGTATCGTATCGTTTAAAACGTCGTGGCGTATAATAAAGGGTGGTGTTCACACAGAGGACGACACGATTAACACGTCGTACACGACTTTTTTGCAGTGACGATAGTCTGTCAAGTCAATGGGACATAGTCATGAGCACTTTATAAAACGATAAAAAAACATCACGACATTATCGTGACGGCAGATTCCGTGTCATTGGTACGAATGTCTATCGTAGCCACGATAAAATTTGAAAAAACAAGACAATTGTCGTAAAGCGTAAAAATCTCGTCACGATGCAATGGAAACAGCTAGATACGACAGACGTTCAACAATAAAATACTTCAATGACAAAGCATCGATAAACAGTTGTTATAATGGGAACAGCTAGAGACGACTTTCGTCCAACGGTAAATTTATCGTCAAGACAGTGGGCACGCGCCCTTAGGGATTATAGAGTTAGAGCGTGCTGAGTTAAGAGCTTGGATCTAGATAATAGAAAATAATTTGGTAACTTTTTAAAAGTGCAAGCCACATTAAGGTGGGATAACATGTTCTATAATAATAAACTATTTTCAGTATAACTTATATGAGAAATTAACATTAAAGTCTTCATCTCATCGCCATTCCATTGGATTTAAACTGCAGTAGTCTAGATTACTAGTGTCGCCTCCGTGTTGTTATCACGAATAATAATATCATATGCATTGCTATTCTAGAAAATGTAAACTTAAACTCAAAGCATTTATTTCATTTTGATCATAAAGTAGTATGCTTATGAACGTCATAATTACATGAAGTCAGATAATTAACCTACAGCCAGTTCGCTGATGACGTAGAGCCGTGAGAAGAACTGGCAAGAAACTCAGGCCACTCTTTTCCATCCCCAAATTTTATAGTTTTTTGAAAATCAAATTAAACTAATATAACTAAATGCCTTGATTTCATTCACACTATGTAAACACATATTCACTCAATGCTGGATGTAGACGACTCTCAAAAAGGGCGGAGGAAGGCATAGCAAGAACTATCACCGAATCATTAATCATAAATTATAGTTGACTGCAATATAAATATTAAGCTTATGTCGTATTTTCGTCACTAATAATTATCTAAGTTTCAATAAATTAAGTATGTAAAATAAAACGTCAACAAGAACGCACTTACGGGCACAGCCATAATTATTGTTCATTTCATATTTAGACAAATAACTTCGTTACTTTTTGCAACATGCATTTATTGAATGAATGTTGTAAGTTTACCCAGGTAACTTTGTGAAAAAGAAATATAATACCTATTTAAGATTGTAATATGTATAGCTTTAAACAATTTTGGTGCATTTTAAAATTCTAATAAGTTTGTTAGCGTCTAAATTATGTACCCTACTGTTTATTCTTTTGATAATGGGTATTTACTTCGACTCAAAACTACACTTTGACGCCCATGTTGATTACATCACTGCCAAAGCTTTTAAACTTTTTGGTTTTGTTAAACGTACATGTACTTTATTCAAGAAACCTGCCACTCTGTTGTTATTGTACAGGTCACTCATTCGATCGCAGCTGGAGTACGCTACATGTGTTTGGAATCCACTATATGACAAATACAATGACCAATTAGAATTAGTACAACGTAAATTTCTCCGTTATTTAAATTATAAAGTTGATAGTAAATGGTTACCGTACGAGAATCTTCTAAAAAAATATTCCATAACAAGTCTCAAACATAGAAGATTGTACCTTGACTAAATGTTCCTTTATAAGATCTGTCATAATAAACTAGATTGTGTTCGGTTAATAAATCAAATATATCTTCGCATACCTAGTCGCTCACAACGTATCCGTTACACTTATGCTCACAAACTATTTGCTCCTGCACCAAGCAGGACAAACGCTGGAGAACGAGCGCCTATAAGGCGATTAATGAAAAGTTACAACGATAATTTTACTGATATTGATATTTTTGCTCTGTCTATAACACAGTTTAAAAAACAATTATTAAACAATTCTGTCTAAATTTAAATATTAAGTACTTCTAATATCATTATTAATGTTAACACATTTATAACAAACATTGTGAAATTATATTAAAAATTATTATACATAATACAAATTTATTGTACTTACAATATTTAGTTGTACTTAATTACTGTATCGAACGACACCATTTTGTCATAGTTGCTTGACACTAGTTTATTTCTCTTATAGTTTTATGTTACGCTGTAGATAACGGTGCTGGTTGTGTGATTACATTTAAGTTTTTCAGAAACTCTGTACTTGAATTAAGCACATTACACAATTGTTTGTTATCTCAAATAAAATAAAATAAATAAAAAAATAAAAAATAAAACAAAATAATTATCTATATCTTATTTCCTAAAAAAAAGTCAAATTGAGCTCCACCTTTTAGAAGCAAGTTAATTAAACGAAATTTGTATCGAAGTGGTAGCAGCCTCGAGCCTTTAAACCGGCGGGTTGACTTCAAGTTTGCACTTAAAGAAATTAGTAACAATTTGTAGCTTCCAGTGGTCGTAACTTTTACAACTTAGTACCTAACAAATTTGTCAATGCATTGATTTGTTTTACGATCAACAAATTGGTCGACTACGAAATTATAAACTTAACGTTCATTAGCTTAGTTAATGGGTAATAAGTAATAACAGAGTTGTACAGTATTGCATATAATTAATATATTGAAATTTTGAAAGTTAGTTACTAAAAATAATATGTTAAGCATTATTAAAGGTGAAAGAAGTTTTTAAATCGATTACTTATATCTTGAATTAAATCGGAACAAACAAACACTGACTGCCTCTGTGGTTCGGTGGTACTGTGTATGGACTGCCACGCAGAGGTCGCGGGTTCGATTCCCGCTCAATGCAAATATTTGTGTGCATGAACATGTTTATTTGCATTGGTCTGGGTGTTTCTATGTATAATATGTATATATTTACAAAAAAAAATGTATTTAAGTATGTATATCCGCATTCTAGAACCCATAACACAAGCATAAAATATGCTTACTTTGGGTCTAGATGGCGTTGTGTGTAGTTGTTGAAATATTATAAACAAACATAAAAAAATCTAATCTTTTCTTTTTTTAATATTAGTTTAGATAATTAAGTTCTTTAGAAACAATAAAACACAATTACGAAGAAATGTGTATTGTTAATTATAATGTTATAAACGTAAATAAATTGTAACGTTAATATGATCAGAGGCCCAAAAATGTATGTAAACCAAGTTTGGTCAAGCGAGCCACATCAAGGCTCATAAAAGACATAGCCAGTAGTAATTTTTTGGGGTCGCCGTCATTGAAATCGATGAGGAGGACTAAAATTATACCTATTATATATCTAATCGCTGTTCCCTAGACGCTTCTTGGAATTCCCACTTTGGAATAAAATACTAAAATTTAATTTTGGATCAAGATTTGTTTTTATTTGTTATATTAAGACATTATTATGAGTAATATCGTATCCTAGCTTTAGCAATGTACAAACAAATTTCATTACTTAATTTTGATAAAGTCTGGTAATACTGGCAATATGAGATTTTCTTAAATTAACCTTCTATGAGAAATTAATATCCCTAGGCGAACAGCTACTGTATTATAATTTAATGCGATAAAAATTATTTTACTCATAAATTGTTCAAGTAAAATTTGTTAAGTTGTAAATTATATTTAGGTCTTTTAGAGAGGGCGAAGTTAAAACGCTAATTTCCTTTTTTTATATATATATTAGCCTACCAAAGTGACTCCACCCCGCCTGATGGTAAGCAGTCAGTGGAATCCAGAAGTGGTGGCCACCATACCAACGGCTATCGTCTTAAACTGCTGGTATGGCGGCCTCCACTATGTGGCTGGGAATGGGGTTAGAAGAAGGGAATGAGGGAGGTGAGGAAAGAGGAAAGGGGGAAATTGGGCCTCCAGCACTCTCACTCACCGAATGAAACGCAGTAGTAAGGATGCTACTACTCTTAAGTCAATCTTCTAGAGAGGGTAGTACTTCTCCGGACGATCCGGCCTATTCATGCTGAAACCAGCGTGGATCTACTACCGTCAAATTATTACCTTCAATATAGCTTGTTCATTTAGCATAGTTAATAATGTTTCATAATGGTGTACGCTTATGTAGATATTCCATCTAAAATGCCACCTTCGAAATTGAAAGCGTACGACTACAGCAAATATCCAGGATAATTATGATAGAATGAAAATCTATACTGTTATATAAAGCGTAAGAGTTCGTTTGTTTGTCTGAATGCTCTAATCTCTGGAACTACTAGACGGAATTAATTTTGCGTATAACAGCCCAGTTCCTGAGGAAGGTTATAGGCTATGTAATATTACGCTACTGGCGACGAAAGCAGAGCAGTAAGCAAAGATGTGGGTGAAACCGCGGCAAGCTAGTATATTATAAAACAATTGTTATGTACGTTTTTGCCGTCGTCAGTATTTCAGTTAGTAACCTCGTCCACATAGAAGCTCACGCAGTTAGATAAGAGCAAATTCAAAATTAAACATACATTTTAGTGAACGTAGAATGCAGACAATTGAAATGAAATGAAATGAAATGAAATGAAATATATGTTTATTCATTTAAGTTAATTAAATTAACACTTATGAACGTCAAAGTTTACAAAATGTCAGCAAATTAACCTACAGCCAGTTCGCTGACGAAGTAGAGCCATGAGAAGAACTGGCAAGAAACTCAGGCCACTCTTTTTAATCGCCAGGTTATTACAATTTTTGTAAGTTACAGTTTCAAGTAGCATGCAAAGTGACGCAGGGAATACACTTAACTCTATAGATACTTTATTACTTACAGCTTTCTATGTTGTAAAGAAAATTAAAAAGTAAAATGTGTGCTTTACAGGCTGCCTCAATTCATATTGCTACAAAAGGTAAAGGCAACATGTGAACTGTGATAAATGTTTCTATGTAGATATTATATAAACTGTTAATTTTTGGTATAAGTATAAAGTAAGATGAACTTAATTTACCACAGGAGTTCACAATGTACCTCTATTTCACAAATCACAATGTAAAAAAAATTAACAATACTAAGTATACAATTTTAACAAAACTATACAAAATGTGTACTTAACTGTTCAAATATGGCTCGGACATCATGTCATTTAAAATTAATACAAAAAAAAAAAATCATTTTATAAATTATGTCAAAATGTATCAATAAATTAATGTCAAAAAATTATTTGTTAAAGCATGTCATTCATAATAATCATAAAAAATGTCATTCATACAATAATTAACAAAAATATGTCCTTTAAAGTATAATGTCATTAAAATTAAGAGTAAAATTAATTTACTCCTTCGTCAAGCGAGCATCCCATGACTTTTATCGTTCAGATACTCATTAACAGTGTAGTAACCCTTAAGTATTAAATGTTTTTTGACAATTTGTTTAAATTTGTCTAAGGGTTTATCCATTATGTCGATAGGTAATTTATTAAATAAACGTACACCAAGTCCCGTAAACGAATTATGGACTTTATGTAAGCGATAGTGTGAGCCAACCAGTTTATGCTTACCCCTGGTGTTAATCTCATGCACATCGCAATTCCCAGTATATAGACTAATGTTACTCTTAACATAAACAACATTAGCATATATATATTGAGATGCAACTGTCAATATACCCATCTCTTTGAATCGCTCTCTCAGGGAGTCTCGTGAACCTAGGTTGTAGATAAAACGTATAGCTCGTTTTTGAATAATAAAAACGGTTTCAATGTCAGCAGCCCTACCCCACAACAATATGCCGTAAGACATAACGCTGTGAAAATAACTAAAGTAGACTAGTCTGGCGGTTGCCACATCAGTAAGTTGCCTAACTTTCCTGATAGCAAAAGCCGCTGAGCTGAGTTTACCTGCGAGACACGAAATATGGGCTTCCCACTGAAGTTTGCAATCTAAAGTTAAGCCCAAGAAAACTGTGGACTCTACGATTGAAACTGACTCATTATTTAAAACCAGGTTTATACCTGCACTTTTGACATTTGGCATAGAAAATTTTATACATTTTGTCTTCTTGGAATTAAGTAGAAGATTGTTTACCGTGAACCAGTTCAGGACTTGCGCGAGCGAACCATTTACAACGTCGAGATTAGGGTCTTTACGGTTAACTTTAAAAATAAGAGACGTATCGTCTGCAAATAGCACTATATCGCAGAAATCCTGTACAAAGTACGGCAAATCATTTACATACACCAAAAATAGAAAAGGACCAAGAATGGAGCCCTGTGGGACGCCCATAGCAACAGGTAACCCTAAGGACCTATTTCCATTTACATCAACGTATTGCACTCTATCACTTAGGTAGGTGGAAACTAGATTAAGTGCAACATCCCTGATCCCATAGTGACTGAGTTAAATTAAACGTACAACTATAGAGTGCGCTGAAGGTAATTGTTTGTGTACCGCTTTGAAGGCACATTGTAATATCGTAGCTCGCACTAAACATTTAAGCCCACGCAAATAAGTAAGGCAAACTCTCATACATTTTAAATAAGAATTATCCGGCAAGTGAAGAAGACACTGAGAGGAACTTATCTACTGGCGCCTAAGCATTACTTCAAGAAATGCCAATTTAAACTTGTAACGAGGTTTGCCGCGAGTGGCTGCGAAACGAAATTAAAAACTCCGCAGAGCAACGCTCGAATAGCTCCGATGACTGGCTGGCGCTTGTAACAAGCCTAATTTTCATCCTCACTTTGTTACATACTTCCCCACGGCTATTTGCAGCCTTTTTAGCGAGAGATCGCGATACTAAAAGCAAACTCTACGTTGGTTTCATCGTATGTGATACATCTAAAGTTAGAAGTAATTTTGTCGTATTTGAAACATAGAAAATATATAAACACAAAAACAGATGTTTAATGTCAATATTTTATACTTTTTGTAGATAAAGTTGATAATAATCTGTAACTTTGTGTGTTAATGTTCATTTAAGTTTATTATTTATTTTATCCGGGCAGATAAAAAAAAGAGTGTGTGTACTCATGTACGCACGTAAGAAGTTATACTTCTTTGGCGTAACAATCCAAAAATACCAAATAATAACACAACGCATACATACATAAATATTTGAATTGATATAAACGCCAATATATTTTTTATTTATTCACACTGATTATTTGTACTGATACGACACACAAAGATTCGCAACTAACTTCAGGGTGTAAAAGGTTCGCAACTAACTTCAGGGTGTTGCTATTTTCTGTCGGTGTGCGCGCGCATCGTAAAAATTCACTCTCATCCTTTTTCCCAATCGCGCCAAAAGAAGTATAACTTCAATAATAAAAATAAATAAAACAGTTGTATAACACTAGCTTTACTGCTCTGCTCCCGTCATCAGTAGCGTGATGTTACATAGCCTATAACCTTTCCAAAGAACTGGACTATCATACGCAAAAAGAATTTATCAAGTCAGGCCGGTAGTTTCAGAGATTAACGTGTTTAAACAAACAAACAAAATCATCTACTTTATGTTTTTGTTTAGATTATGTGACCTACTGAACGTCTGAAGCTTACACGAGCTTTTAAAGTCACTAGTGCAAAGCCAGAAATTTACAGCTTACTATTCAAAAGCAAGCGTAAGTAGTAAATTTCTGTAGTCCGGTGTATTAACGTTGGAAACATATTACAAAAGACACCGCAGTGTTGACTTTAACATTTTAAAATACTCAGGGAAGTTTTCTAGGCCAAGTAAATACAGTAAAAGTGCGGCTAGACAGATGTCAGTTGAAGAACAAAGTTGAGGACGAAGCTACAGCATGTTACAAACAATCCAGATGTAAGACAGCGGACGTGATCAGAGTATTACACGGCGAGGTTTATACAAGAGTGACGAGCTGTTCAATACTTGTATATAAAACTAAGTGAATATTAAACTTACGAAATGGAATATCATGTGCGGCTGCGTAAATTTAAAACAATTTTTCTTTCATTTTTACAGTCTTTTATTCCGTGTTTAACCAAACCTAGTATACGTATATTGTATCCATAATGTTTTAAGGTTCTATTTTATTCAATCAATACTTATAATATGCTAGTATAATTTAAGTTATTTAAAAATAATAATTGAATAAAAGAAAATTTTAAAATCCTCCATAGTAACAGCTACTACTCGCTGAGCTAATTTACTCGTACGTGCATCTGGCTCACATTAGCTCCACTGAGACTAGCTAAACTGAATAAAAATATGAAGCAAAACTTCACACTCTTATTCCACACCTTTCTTTTTCTGATATGGTTTAAACAATAATAAAATGTATTTAATCAAACTACTTTAATTAAAACAAATACATCAGTAACTAAAGAAGAAACACAGTTTGGAAGATGCTACGTTAGTTTCTTTAGTTCAAAGGAGTTCTTTCTCTTCGACTTCGCGGTAACAAGATGGTTGGAGTACGTGTCTTGCATTTAAACCATCTCGTCCAGTTCTACTTCTTAACGGTTTCAGATCATGCTGTGCTCGAGTGTGACTTGATGTAACAATGTTATTATAAATTTCATACAAAAATATAAAAACTCATTTTTTATTTTTAATCATGTGAATCTCAATCTTACATCATTAAATAAATTGTTATCAGCCAATTTGCCTAAACCTATTTGCTATCACCTATAGGGCGATGAGAAAACAAGGAACTCAATACACACTTTTTTATAGTTACTATTTGCTGTGTCAATATTTTTGGTAAAAATAAAAAGAAGAACTTAATAGCAATAACTTGAACTATAATTATGCAGATTAAATCCTAATCTAAAAATATAATAAATGACTAATCCTAAGCTATCAAGGCACTGAAAATAGTTTTAAATTGTTTTGCAACATATGACTAAAACGCACGCATGATAATAACAATTAAACACATTTTTATTTAGCACTTGCTGTTGCCCGCGTGAATGTCGGATATAACACATTTTCCATACTTTCATACCCTCTTTCAACGCCTTTAAGCCACTTTTTGGCGATGAAAGATAGCCTATGTTGTTCCACAAGGTCTATTCTATTTCTATACCAATATAACTCTTAGGAATGTTAAAAATACAAAATGTCAGCCAATCAATTAACCCACAGCCAGTTTGCTAACGTAGGGCATGAGAACTGGCAAGAAACTCAAACCACTAGATAGAAAGAATTTTAATTATTTAGTTTTACTAGTATGATAATTTGACTACGTATATCAATGTATATTTTACGCAACGCGCTGCATTACCTAGTGTGCTTGTAGCGAAGCGGCCCGGTAGGACCCGTCTATAGTGTGCGATAGTTCATACTAAAGTGATTTATAAGGATTTTTGTAATAAGCGCGAGGTTTTACTATGCAGTCGCTTGTACAGTGTCTACATCTCAACGTCAACTTAAAACGTAATAATGTCATGCAAAGTACTTAAGCTATTACATGACAAATTCCGTACACGATCCGCGACGAAATCTGCAAATTTACCGTAGCGCTACGGAAATAACATTACACTGCAAATTTTCGTATTATCAAACATTCTCGCGTACATTGCGCTGCTTATCGCAGTTCGTCATGCGAGGCTGCACTACAGTGAAAACAGGACATAAGCGACGTTGGACTCGTGCAAAGAGCCGATCTTGATAACCTTAAGTGTTGTATAGTATGTAACGAAAATGCTTGTAATGAATGCCGTAGAGCCTCGCCTAGAATGTTAGTGGACAAGTGAAATGGATGTCTTAGTTTAAGAGGGCGCTAATGAGTCTGTGAATCTACGCTACGTTAGGAAACTTACTGCGAGAATACATGTTAGTTATTTAAACAGAATAACTATTAATACAGTTCTATCTGTAATTTTATAGCTTTTTACTTGAATTAATAAAAGGATACTAAATTGAACCAACCCCGTCTCTCTGGCCGTGCAGGTGTTGCACATAAGAGGCGATTAAAGGAAAGCTAGGTGGGTAGCAACAGATATATACATTGCTAGCTGTCCGCGGCGCGGTTTCAACCGCATCTTTTTGTCCCGTCACCAGTAGCGTGATGTTACATATCCAATAATCTTCCTCGAGAACTTTTTTTTTTTTTTTTTTTTTATATATTAGCCTACCAAAGTGACTCCACTCTGCCTGATGGTAAGCAGTAAGTGGAATCCAGAAGTGGCGGACACCATTCCAAAAGCCAAACTACTGGTATGGTGGCCTCCACTATGGCGGCTTAGTGAGATGCTTTTTCACGCCCCGCTTAAAAGACCCAGGATCAAAATTAGATGGGAACACATGCGCTGGCAAAGAGTTCCAGGCTTTAATTGAGCGACAAAAGTATGAAGTGCTGAACCGTTTGGTTCGAGACCCTTTAGATTCCACTGTGAAAGGGTGGCACTTTAGTCCCGCACGTGTTGTTCTGGATAAAAAGGGAGAGGGTGGGATTAATTCAAAGAGCTCTTCAGAACACTCTCCATGGTAAAGGCGATAGAAGACGGCCATTGAGGCGATGTCTCTTCGCAGCTGTAAAGGCTCAAGGGTCTTAGTAGCCTCCGGGCTTCCGATGATACGGACTGCTCGCCGCTGCAACCTATCGAGTGCACCCAGTAAGTACTGTGTGGAGCCATCCCAAAGATGAGAGCAGTACTCCACGCAGGAACGAACCTGTGTCTTATAAAGAATACAGAGCTGCTCGGGCGTGAAGTACCGCCTCACCCTATTCAGGACACCAAGTTTACAGGAGGCGGTTTTAATGACGCACTCGATGTAGTTCTTGGGGTTGAGATCTCGGCTGATGTCCATACCCAGGATACTTAGGCTATCCTGTAGTGGTAACGCTGTGTTCTGAAGAGAGGGAAGGGGAAGGAACGGAGATTTTTTTGCAGAGAACGCGCACACCTGTGTTTTCTTGGCATTGAACTCGACTAAATTCTCACAACCCCATTAAGAAATGCGGTATAATACTTGGTCGAGCTCAGCGACAAGTTCTAGGCGTTTTGCCTCGATGTCAGTCTGTTTAGCCGCAGGATGTCCGAGATATCGCCCATGCACTGTACTATCATCTGCATAGCAATGAATGTTGCCAAGGGACAACATGTCATTGACATGCAGAAGATACAGAGTGGGCGACAGGACGGACCCCTGAAGCACCCCAGCGTTGACCTGCAAATAATTGGAGGCCGATCCGTCACAAAGGACTCTAATGCGGCGCTCACGCAGGAATGCGGCAATCCAGTTGCACAGCTGGGGTGGCAGACTAACTGGGTTATCATACGCAAAAATAATTTATAAGACTGATAGTTCTAGGGATTAGCGCGTTCAAACAAACAAACTTTTTCGCTCTATATAATAATAGTATTTACCTACCGGCGGTCATTCCTTGAAGATATATTAAGCTGAAAAGCAAGTAAATTTTATGTTTTACGTTTGACGTGGGTCTTTTTAGTTTTGCTAAAACTAGTTTCCATTATTTCTTTTACCTTTATTATATTCTCTTCATATTTCATCAAAGGAGGCTTAATGGAATAAGAAAACTTAATGCTGTATAGCTAGAGCACAACAAACACTCAGTATTGAATTGTACAGTTAAAAGAAATATGATTAAAGAAGAGATTTAAAAAGAATGCAAAACAGGCGACAAGCAAAGCGGCGGATACAATCAACATCTCATTACTGGCGTTCTTAATTTGTGTGTCTCCGGGGAGCCTCTGATTTCTTCGATAATTCGTTTATTACAATCTCTTTTTTCTTTACTTACTGACGCTCCTGCCTCACGAACATCAGTGTTACTCGATCAGCGATTATGTTAAAAAAATTAAACGAATTATTGGATTCGATAGAATGTAAATTGGGGACTGGAAGGAAAAGTTTAATAAACTCACGCTTTACGAGTTTGAAATATGCCGATTTGTCTAACAATTCTCCACATAGTTGTTAAACAAAGTTGGCATATTTTCATGTTCCGTGTTTTTAACGTTAAAACCGATTTCTGTAGAGCAATTTTCTAATAAGGACACATAAATCGATCATGTTTTTATGCATTAAACCTAATTTGACCGTGAGTGCTCCGTTTGACTTCATGCCTGTGCCGTGTTAACATCTAAGCAGGGTTCATTTAATTCATTTCTATTACCCCAGTAAGATTCTTTCTAGAATGCGGTCTGACATTAGATGAATTTAGTTCTCAGAGTAAACACCAGGAGCGCTTCACCCATCGTCTCTCACTAACTCAGGTAGGTATTCAAGTAAAGCTACTGGTGCTAATAATTACAAGTATATAAAATAAACAACAAAACAATACGTGTATATATTGGCAGTTTATAGCCAGCATGGAGTTATTTAATGAGTTGATCGGTTAATTGGTAAACAGCTGGGCGGTATAGCCAATATTTAAATTAACGGCTTTTTGTTTAGGGCTGACGCGAATTATAAAATAGATTTAACGATGTAATAATTTAGGCTTGCTCACGATGCTTTCCTTTACCGCTTTTAGATAAATTTAGAAAATACTTAAAATAAATTTATTTATCGGATATTTTATAAACATTTTGCACAAAGGACTTAATGCCAAGGGCATTCTCTACCAGTCAAACGTAAATTCGACTTACTGTAATTTTATCTACTACACATGAAAATGTAGGTACTTGTTTTGGATTGGATTATATATAAATAATTACGTTTTGAACACCATGAACCAGACCGATTTTCGGGATAAAAAGTAGCTTAAGTCCCTCTTCGGCATTAAATCTTCTACGTACCAATTTATTAATTTTTATCGAAATCGGTTTAGCCGTTTAGTCTCTGAGTGGTAACAGACACACACACACACACACACACACACACACACACACACACAAACTTTCGCATTTATAATATTAATGGGATACTTATCCTTTTAAACTAAAGCAGTTGACAAAGCATAAATAATAAAATTAATTATTAAGTTAACCCATTCAGGCGCGATAAGATCGAGCGGCCTCAGTTGACTAAAGAGCCATAAAGAGTGCGAATGTAATATCGTGAACTACTTAGATATGGTAGGCATAGGAAAGCGACCTCTCTACTACAAAAGTATATGTACAAACATTTCAGTATGTCTAGTAGTGGAAATCTCTTTGGCTGATATGATGTTAATGATTTTTTTAGTAACAGATGCCATAGAGAGCTTATACCATGGAGAGTGTTTTGAAAAGCTCTTTGACTTAATCTCACTCTCTCCCTTTTTAACCAGGCGACACGTACGGGACTGAAGTCCCACACTTTCACAGTGAACTCTAATAATAATAATAATATTATAATAATAATAATAATATTCTACCACATTCACACAGCGCCATTTAGCCCCAAATTAAGCAATTATATTTGCTTGTGTTATGGGTACTAAACAACTGATATACTACTTATATACTTTTTTTTTTTTTTTTTTTTTCTAAAGAGTCTTGAACTAAACAGCTTAGCACTTCATACTTTTGTCGCTCAATTAAAGCCTGGAATTCTTAACCAGCGCATGTGTTACCACCTAAATTTGATCCTGGGTCTTTTATGCGGGGCGTGAAGAAGCATCTCACTAAGCCGCCATTATGGAGGCTACCATACCAGCTGTATCAGACGACGGCTTTTGGAATAGTGGCTACCACGTCAGGATTCCACTGACTGCTTACCATCACACAGAGTGAAATCACTTTGGTAGGTTAATATAAGAAAGTAAGCTTAAGGAAGTACGAATGAAAACAATGTTCACACGTTTGTACATACATACATAGCTTTTTTGCCTTTTATCCCCGAAGGGGTAGGCAAAGGTGTTTAACCACCCACTTTTTGCAATTTTTTATTTTAGGTCTCATGTAAATTTACATAATATATTTTGAATTCTGATTGTACATATTTTGAATGAAAATAACTAAATACGTTTATTGGTAACCACATCGATATATTGTAATTACGAGTGATAAATATGGTTAAATGTGTACTACTCGTAATAAAGCGAATTGCTGGTAATTAATTAAAATTGGCCTCGTATTAATTGTTAAATTAACCAAGTAGATGAACTAGAATGAAGTATTATTGTAATACTTATGTATTTTATACTCTAATATTGAATAGTTTTATAATGATGTAATAGTATTCGGTTTTCTGTTTGTAAAGTAATTCACTAGTTGCGCCCTGCGGTTTTGCCCACACGAAAATTCGTTTGCGTTTAATTAATGTAGTTTGGGAAACAGGGTGATTTTTGGAATAAAAAGTCTCCGGCACCAAATCTATCTACATACATTTTTATCGAAATCAGTTCAGCCGTTTAGACGCTGAGTAGTAACAAATACACACACAAACTTTTGCATATTGTTATATAATATTAATAGGATGTAGTATTTTATTATTTGTCATTGGTTTAGGTAAATTTAATTACATAAAGATTGCGATTCGGTAACCATCTATAATTTAGTTTTTAGAAAGATAAATATAAACATTCTAACTTGATGGCTTGTATGTTGGTTTGTGGTTTCTACAAATAGTCAGAAAAATAGAACGCAAAACAGAGTCTAAACAAAAAGAGGTTCCTTTATCGCCTAGCTATGACAGCTAAGCAAAATTAAGGAAGTTAAACGAAGTAGGTTCACATCAAAAGCTAAGGTTAGTATGACTGTTTTTTTATATACCTATAAGAAACATGTTTGTGAAATATTATATAACTTGAATGATATTAAGGTTTATGTGCTGTGCTCCTTAAGGAGGATCAAAAATTTTTAAATTTATTGTTTTGAAAAATAATGAAAATCAGTTTATTTTGCTTATGTAAATGACGCACACAATAATAAAAAACATTTAGTCACAGTTATAAAATAATATAAATATAAAGCTGACAAAGCAAAAAAACAGTAACATGGACTTTTTGCTTTGTGTATATGAAATAGATGTGTTAAATATTATCACCGAGCAGAATTAGTATACAATCCGTTTCTCCGATTATTCAGGAAGCTAGTGATATATTTGCAAAGTTCCTTGGGGACTGCATATAATGGCTGCCTCGATAAAAGTTCTGATCGAATGTTGGCGATTCATTGTTAACACATTTGTCTGTGTTAACAGTAGCAACATTTCTGGTAATTATTTTAGAAAACCTGCAAAGACGTTTGGAATAATATCTCTAATTTTCTTCTAAAAACACTACAAGTACTCTTTCTGTAAATTTTAATATTTTCCTTGTTGTCCTATTTTGTTCTAAACTTTACAATTAATCAGATTTCTGTTGGGATCATGAATAATTCGTCCGATAAGTGAGTTGAAGGAAAGTTTTCTCCCCAACCGTCGCCCGTTGTAATGAATACACACCCTTGAAACATTTCACAAACTCTATTCAATGAACTTTAATTTTGATGAAGTATTATAATATAGCCGCAAGTTTAGGGCGACATCTGTTTGCTTATAAAGATTAGAAATTTTATTTGTGTACCTGGCTAATTGTATGTTATTAGCAAGTAAGGCTAAGGCATTGGGTTGTTTGGCTATTTGTGGACAAAAAACCTAATTTGGATAAGCTAGCTACTGGCGACGGGAGCAGAGCAGTAACCAAAGACGCGGGTGAAAACACGAAATTGTGGTTTCAAGAAGTTATGAATTTTATGTAGGCAATAACTCTAATCTACTTTTAACTGAAACAAAACTAGTGTCGAAAAAATCTTTGCGAACTTTTTAAAACTACGAACGACTGACAATAGTGAAATATTAATAACTTGGTCCACAAAATCATGAGTGAGGGTATTTAATAGCGACATTTCTTAATCTACATCAGTATTACATTATCGCGGCTTATTCTAAGCAATTCTAATAATACTGTAATTTACGTGTGGTTTTCATTTTTTAAAGAAAGAAAGAAGAAGTAAAATACATTTATTTGACACAAACAAAAAGACACACAAATTCTAAGAAGGTCAACTCAAGCAAATAAAAAATAATAATAACACAATAGCAGATATACAGTCCATGTTTTATCACACAATTGTGTGTCTCACAGCTGCGCCAAATAGGCCCAGTTCAGCAACATGCCAGACCGCTAGTGTCTGACGCTGGTTTTCAACTGAATCTATGAGTTGGTCATGGACGTATATCGTAAAGAACCAAGTATTCATTTCTTCCCATAAGTGTCGTAATGGGCAACTTTACGAGTACCATAAAAAGAAAACGGGTAGCAGCGTTACCTGCAAACTAATTCTTCTTTAAAATAGGTGTTGCACTAGTTATCTTATAAAGACGTAGACAATAACTGACGATCGTATTAAACAATAATTGTGCGCATACTATAGCAGCAGTCAAAAGCAACTTTTTTTGTAATGTAGAAAACATAAATTACTTTATTCAGTATGAAAAGTGTTTCATTTTGAATAAAATTTGCATTTGTCGCCATAAGGATCGCGCCAAAAGTAGGTATGTCTGCACATTAAGTAAGCTGACCTACGACCTCGGTTAGCGATTTGGAAACTGGCCAGAGAGGTCTACGTACATTTTGTTTCTAAGTTGAACATTAGGGGTAAGGGTTAAAACGCTGAATATAAACCGTGTTACACCTTAATGGAGTTCAATTATTAAATTTTTCAGTTTTAAAGCTGATGGACAACAATAAATTGTATTGAAGACAGGATAGTCAATCAATAGTTCGCATACTTCTTTTTAGCTACTTAAGGCAAATCCATAGCAAAAGCCTATGTGAATGTTTTACCTCTGAAAATAACATGATGAGAATAATGATGTTTGAAAATCTGAAAATAACATGATGAGAATAATGATGCGTTTTTGACGGCTTTTCTTAATGTATACTCGTCTTGTGTTCTTAACTCGACAATTTGTAGGCAAATTTGTAACTAAATATAATTTTAAAGTCACAAGCTTACAACCTCAGATATAAAAAGAGTTTACACAATAGTGATATCATAAGGTTTGTGCTCATCCCGCAAACATAAAAGGATTTATTTCCTACTGCCCGCAGTAGGAAATAAATCGAAAGAGATCTAAAATCTCAACGATCGCCCGAAATATCGCTCGTAATAACAGTAATGTCGTTAAAACAGAAAAAGAAAAAAACGTATTCGGCGTTATCAAACCGAAAACTAATTCAAAGTTCTGTCATTGTTTACCGCCGGGAGCCGAGTAAAGGAGAATAAAAAGCATCTTGTCGTCAAACGATATCGAGTTTCTTGAAGCAATTAAGATAAAACTGACGACGAAAGCCACCGGGTTGTTCACAAGGGCTCGCCTTTGTGACCATCGCGGCGGTAATTAACAGCGAGCTCTGGGCGACGCGCCGCTCTGCCCGCATCACCGAACCTTCGAAAGATGTCACGTACGCGACCGACGCATTATATATTTGGGTTAGGTCTTCTAGTGTTCCGTCTCCTTGCGAAGGTTGGCAATCATTATGGCAAATTCCACCTTGGATACCGCTGCTCTAAACAGTAAACGCGTACTTTTGCCAAACCATTGTCGAAGATTTTTGAGCCATGATGTCCTTCTGCGGCCAGGCCTCCTTCTATCTGCCACTTTACCCTGCATTATAAGTTAAAGTAGCGCATACTTTTTGGTGTTACGCATCACGTGACCAAAATATGGAAACTTTCTTTTGAGCACTTTAAGATCCTTGCCCATTCTCTGAAGCACAGTGCTATTTCGTATGCGGTCTGTCAAGATATTTTTAGCATACGTCGGTATACGCACACCTCGAACGCTTCTAGTTTTCTGGACATAGCCTCTGTTAGCGTCCAAGCTTCGACACCGTAAAGAATTACCGAAAATACATAACACCTTGCTATATTGAGTAGGTATAACGCTTTATATATTTTGCGTCTTTTAAACAAATTCACTGAAATACCAACATCTCAAATTATCTTAAAAAAACTTTACAGAACAGTTGTTTCCAGTACCTACAAAAATAAACTTGTTTCAGAAATTCATAATAAATTGCCCTCATGTAAAAATTGGCAATTGAACACTTTAATAATAACTTATGTAGCAGCCGCACACAGTTTTCACTGAGTTCTTTGTAAAAGTTTTTATGAACCTTTTTTATTTGAAATAACTAAGTCCCACAAGGCATTGACTTCTTTGTGAACAATCTTTCGAACTTTGAACTTTTTAACAAAAAATAATTCTATTGTCCTCTTATTATTAAACTTTAAAATATAATTATTAGAGTTAGTATTAAATTTAATGTAAAGTAAAATTTATGCGTAGTAGTTGTTAACAAACTTGTGATGACGGATTATAATATTAAATTAGATTATAAAATGGGAATAAAATAATATATGCAGAACTAAATTATGTATTATTTGTTGCAGTTTTACTATTATAAATAATTTATTTCTTTTGACTGGCCTGTTGGTCTAGTGGTTAGTGACCCTGACTGCTAAGCCGATGGTCGTGGGTTCGATTCCCACCCAGGACAAATCTTTGTGTGATGAGCATGATTGTTTGTTCTGTGTCTGGGTGTAATTTATCTATAATATGTATGTATTTACAACAAAAAAAAAGTATATAAGTAATATATCAGTCGTTTAGTACCCATAACACAAGCAAATATAATTGCTTAATTTGGGGCTAGATGGCGCTGTGTGGATGTGGTAGAATATTATTATTATTATTATTATTATTATTATTTCATTTTAAATTATTTTATTATTTAAATTATTCTAAATTAATCTACGCAGAATGCTGATATAGGATGACAGGTCCAATCAATGCCTCTTCCGTTTTTGCGTCAAACTCAAACTCAAAGTTCATATCATTTCGATCATAAAGTATGATGTTTATGCAAAAGGACATAAAGTCAGCCAATTAACCTACAGCCAGTTCGCTGACGAGGTAGAGCCGTGAGAAGAACTGGCAAGAAACTCAGGCCACTCATTTCAATCGCCAGATAATTACAGTTTTTTGTATGAGTTACAATATTAACACTCAACGCAAACAAAAAACCATACAAAGTAATAAGTACATATCAACCAACTAATATAATTACCTAGATTTTAAAAGAAAAGAAGATAGAATTTCAATTAATTATTTAGTTTCATCTAGTATGGTAATTCGACTACGTATTTTAATTAAAATGGTAAATGCACCTCTTGGTCATATTGAACGACAAGGTGATACTGGAGTTAGTATTAGATTTAACTAAGCTAAGATTAACCAGTCATCCAATTACCAACAGCATTTTAACAAATCGATATCGTATTCAAGTGACATTTAGGATTGCTAATTCGATGAACTGTGCCTCTAACATTATAGATGACCGACAAATCCGATTTAGTGTGGCAGATGCCCATTCCAACTCAATCTAGTTATCGGTTTTCCGACCGAATGTTTTGCCACAGAATCTAATTTTCCAACCGCAAAATTATTCAAAAAAAAAATACCATGATTGTTGCATATTACGTTACTCATTTCTTTTGAAACGTAAGAAGCAGTTTAATACACCTGACTTCTAGTAATCATAATAGTAATCTAGACCCCAACATAATGTATAGAGAACATTTGAAACCAACTACAATGTAAAGATATAGCCTCTGCTTGAGTTGAAATATAACTAACAATTTACCCATTAAACCCTCACATTACTCGTACAAAATGTGGGTTTTGTACAAAAAGATGTTGACTACAGTTAATGGCTCGTCATATAGCGGTGCTTAAACTAAGAGCTCAACTCTAATGACAAACATTTGAGAGCTATTTCAGGTATGCACAAGGTCATCATTCTACATCTTATACTATACCCATTTTAACATAGGAATAGATGCCTCTAGTTGTATATGGTTTTCTAAAATGTTCTTAGAAAGCTTCGCTATACAATCTATCTTTATCTTCGACCTAATATTTTTATTTGTCAATCTTTTTTTAGTTTAGCGTATAATAGTTTTAGCTATAGGTATGTATTATACTTGTACAATATACTAGCGTCCCTTTGTTACCTGCTATAAGTTTCGTTTATAATTCAAGCATAATCTGAAAAGGCTCGATCAATCAAACGTGCCGCCCTCGTGAATAATACTCGCACCTATCGCATCCCACCAAGAAAACTTTAACAAAAGATTTGTTCTCCTCTGCTCGATTGCAGAACATAAAGCAAAGATTGATAGATTATCAATAAATATATATAAACAAAATATTATAGAGACATCGACGCTTGAAAATTCCGTTTGACATCCAGAGATAATAAAAATAATCTACACTGAGTTGATTCGCTGCCCTATAGAAAGTCAGTTATTAACAGTGATGTTTATTTTAAATTTCCTATATTTTATTTGAAAATGTACGTTTATGTCATGACCACCTAAACTATGCTAATGTGTATACTAAAGGCAAACACCATTCCAACTCAGACGTGTTTTATTGTAGTCAAGTTTTAATGACACACGTTTCATGTTTTTTGTTCATTTTCCAGAACTTTCCAGTTACAATTGATTATTATAAGCCGCTCTTGACAACAACTATTGTACGAGTTTTAGATTACATCTTTGCTGTTGTCAACACGATTTTACGCTAATTAAATACGCGACGATCTTAAAGATTATACTTTACATGTAATCCCAACAATTTACAATAAAAAAGGTCACAAACGCCTTGGTACAGTCTGTGTCATAAGTGGTTCTATGTAGTGTTTGGTTTTTAAAGTACGTTTATACGTTAGAAGCGATAAGGTTGAACTTTGTAATTAGCACTTCAATGAATTTTTGAACGGTATTTTATTATATTCCTTCCGACATAGGTAAATGTATATACCTAGTCGTATGTACGCTACGTTAATGACTCGCTTGGTAAAGGTTCGTGCGGTCATCTGTCGTGAACAGCACCGGTGAGTGCAGTGGTTCCGCCCCACCATTTGCGGTCACCTACTTAGCATTAAATGTCCGCTGTGCAAATTTAATATTAAAGTTTAGTGTAGGTATTTTATTTACATCGTTAAGTTCCACGATTATGTTTTGCTAGCTGCGCCCCACCGCTTCGCCCGCGCATAAAATATGTTTTGTTGTATCCCTCGTAAATTAGACCGATTGTTGAAATAATAAAATTATTTTTAGAAAAAAAAATGAAAACCGACTTCAAACAACACCTACATGTAGAATGTACAAAAGTAGAAAATAATATTTTAATTACTTCATAGCAAAGAACATTAAAGGGGAATCAACGCAATCCTTGATACCTATAATACTTTACTATTTATAGTTTTTGGAGTCGGTGCCAGCCTGTATACAAACATACAAAAAAAACAAACATACGACCCGAATTGATAACCTCCTTCTTTTTGAAGTCGGTTAAAAAGTAGCCCATGTCCGTCTCCGGTACCTAATCTATCTGCATACCAATTTTTATCGAAATCGGTTAAGCCATTTAGGAGATGAGTGGTAACAAACACACACACACACACATTCAAACTTTCGCATTCAACCCAAATACATCCCTGACTCATCCCGCAGCAAATATTAACAAAATCAAATAATAACAAAAAAAGTATGGCTGGTCCTAACCGATCATGTACTAAAAGACGCTGGCTAGGCAGACCGTGAGGGTCTTTAATTAAAGTTAAACTCATTACTAAGGTAATTATCACAAGAACAATTAAGGTAGAAATATAGGAAGTAATACTGCTAATGTTGTCATTGTTGTTTATTTGTTGACCGCTAATTACTCGCTATTACTTCAAACCTCTAATTATTTTTAAGTTAATATCCATACTCTACAAACACAAAGAAATTAAATAATAATTTAATTCTATCAAACTTTCATTACAAGGAAGAAAGTTTGATTTTTAAGTACGCACCTAATGGTAAATTTTCCTATTTTACTTATTAGGTTAAAAAATAATTAACACGGACATCTGATCTTTGGTTAATAGCAAAGTAATTTGAACTAGAAGAGTTCCCTAGAGGATTAAAAATAAAATATAGTGTCCAACTGCGAACTACGATTAAGATAAGAAAAGTTTTTCTAGTGGTTGCTAATATATTTTTTTCTATTGCTGACCGTGGCAGACGACCAAACAGCCCACGTGATGGTAAGTGGTAACAGTCGCTCATGGACGACTTAAAGTCGCTCCTAGTCCCGTAGGTAAAAGGATTGGGGGGAAGTGAGGAAAGAGGAAAAAGGGAAAATGAAGCCTCCGGCGCCCTTACCGAAAGAAACGCATAGTATGGATACTACTACTCTTACGTCGATCTTGTATGAGAGAGTAGTACTTTACCGGACGATCCAGCCCATTCATGCTGAAACCAGCGTGGATCTACTACCGTACAGACAGTACAGTTTGTCACAAGTTATATCGAGGACTTTTTTTTATCAGTTACAACTGGATTTTGTATTTATATTTGCAACCTTATACCACTAATCATAAATAAAGAATGAAAGATTATAACTAATCCAATATGCTCTATTGATGTTTGTGCGTATTATATATGTAATGTTACCATTAGTAGAAATATACAAAGCGCTAAATGTTTTAGTTTTTTAATTTTGTATTGTCATCTAAAAGATTACGTTTTTATTTTTAAATCTTGTTTACGAATTTTATTAAAAACTCTAAAATGTTTTGTAAGTTATGAATATATTTTTATTTTTCAACAACTACACAAAACGCCATCTAGACCCTCTAGACAAAGTAAGCATATTATATGCTTGTATTATGGGTTCTAGAATACGGATATACATACTTAAATACTTTTTTTTGTGTAAATACATACATATTATACATAAAAACACCCAGACCAATGCAAATAGACATGTTTATTAATCCATTTACTGTTCAATAATTGTTATTTGTAAAAAAATATAATCGTGTATTGCTTTCTCACTGTCTAATTATGTTTTAATATTACCTCTATACATAAATTTATAATCATACGGGAATTACGGGTATGTAAATACCTAATGCATGATCGCGTTAATTCCCGTATGATTATAAATTTATATCATGCAACGCGAAAGTTTAAAAGTAAATACCTCTATACATGTTTATTTTTTGACTAGAACTAATGTCCAGCGCTACACGTAAGCCTTTTTTAAAATAAGGAGTTTACAATAATGCATTAACGAATATTTTGGAAGTACTTTTTTGAAAATACATAATGACTCAACATTCGTCCTTGTTACACCGAAATAACGAGATACTTTCACAAAAACAGACAAAGGCATTACTGAATAAATGTCTAGTCTAAGGGCACCATTTTCAATTCACGTAAAGTCTCTCTTTTGCAATTCGAAATTGTTAGCGTGAAATAACGGTAGTCGAGAACAAAAACAAAGGCGCAACAACTCACAGACGCTCAAAGGTCTACATGGAAGTAGAAAGTCTTTTTTGTACTTTTAGCAGAAATGACGAGCGATTATCTCACTGGTGACAGTGTCAAGTAAAAATTTATAACTGAACAGCGCCCTTAGTATTGATTCTGAGATTTATTTTTACAGTACAGCTTTGTATATGCCTCAGGCAAATTGTACTATAATACGCCGATCTGCCTCGGCATATTACGTAACGCCAGATATGTTAGCAGCAATGTGTATACCTATTTGCAGATATTTAAACTAGTCTAACAAAATAATATAATTTGTTTATAGCACACAGGGGGTCACAGTTCTAACCTAACCTAATCCAATCTGCCCTCTGCATTTTACTTAACGCCGATGGTGCGAGCATTTATCAAATGCCGAGGCAGTATGTAAACGGCTGATTTATTCAATTTGTCTGCTACATATAAACATCTAAAGGTCAACTATTTTTGCCCAACTGCCGAAGTCAAGAAGTAATTATAAGGTAATGTTTTTCGAACGTACGTATATTTGTGTATTAGTATGTATGTATGTTTGTCTATTTCTATGGCACGCTATAAAGCCTAAATGGCTGATTGAAAATTGAAAAAATTGTTGTTAATAAAGCAGTGTAGATATTTTAAATAATTATGATCATAATAAATCCAAATTAAATTGCTGGTACTTGCTACTATTTGATTTCGGTTGTTGCATCTTCAGCATCTTCCATGTTCCACAACTAGAACCTGGAACTCCTAGTTCCGCATTCAATGTTGTCGCGAAATTTTAAGAATTAAAAATGTTGACACAAATTTAATACGTTGTTATTTACTTTAGACTTTGTTGATATGGGTGCTGTAAAATTATTTATAATAATAATAATACCAGCCTGTTTTCTGTCCCACTGCAGGGCAAAGGATTCTTCTCATATAGAGAAGGCATGAGCGTTAATCACTTAAGGTGGCTTGGCAATTTCAGACTTATAAGTCCAGATTTCCTCTCGATATATATCTTTCTCCGTCGGTTAGAAATATCTAAGATAAACTTAGAAATTACATAAGATTTGAAATCTTTTATTGGTACTTGCCCAGATTCGAACCCACTACCTCGTGTTTACGAAGCGGGTGCCTTATCCACTTTGCCATTTCGACTTTACAGGTATTTAAAGTTATGTATAAAAAGAGAAACTATAAAATAATGTAGTCAAAATTGAATTTTAAAAATACCAGTGTCTTGTGACGACCAAATATGGCGGACAACCGATGGATGAGGGCGGCTCACGACCGTTTAAAGAGACGATACTTAGGAAGGCCTATATTCAGCAGTGAACGCCCTACGGCTGCAATAATAATGATTATGATAAAAGAATTAACGACCATGACCATATTTTCAATATGATGTAAACAACTGACTGGCCTGTTGGTCTAGTGGTTAGTGACCCTGACTGCTAAGCCGGAGGTCGTGGGTTCGATTCCCACCCAGGACAAACCTTTGTGTGATGAGCATGATTGTTTGTTCTGTGTCTGGGTGTAATTTATCTATAATATGTATGTATTTACAAAAAAAAAAGAAGTATTTAAGTATGTATATCCGTATTCTAGAACCCATAATACAAGCATATAATATGCTTACTTTGGGTCTAGATAGCGTTGTGTGTAGTTGTTGAAATATTATTATTATTATTAACTATAATTTGTAAGTATTATGTTGTTGTCAATACAGCTATTTGTTTACAGACAGCCGAATTAACTTAGCCAAAAATTATTTTATAATTTTTTTGTATTTTGTACCTAATGAATTCAGTAAAAGATTACAAGAAAAAAACTTTCCACAAAGTTTGGTCGCAATTTAATCCACGTCAGATTTGTAACAAAGCTCATAATTGAATAGCCAAATATTTCATTACGTATTTACATAATATTTCGATGAAAATACAGGTACCTAATAAAAGTCTAATGCAACTACAACAATAGTGGAAGTCGTGACCGTAGAAGCTTTAATGGGTTATTTCATTTAAGCCAGTGTGCGACCAAACCTGCTTTTGCGGTGTACTTACTAGCTAATGACCATCCCGATTAGGTGGAATTTCTTAGTAGCACAGGCATCTATACTGATTTCTGCTTACTCTGTTCCAAGAGCTTGAATTTATCAAATTATTCTAACGTGTTTAGTGAAATTGATCCTTAGATTAAACCTAAATTTAAACTAAAATATTATATACTATTTTACTAAACTAATATTATATAATGTTATATACTATAATATTATATACTGAGTCGAAATGGCCCTGTGGATAAGGCACCCGATTCGTAAACACGAGGTAGTGGGTTCGAATCCGGGCAAGTCAAAATCATATGTACTTTCTAAGTTTATCTTGGACATTTCTGACTGACGATGAAAGAAAACATCGTGAGGAAACCTGGACTTAAAAGTTTGAAATTGCCCATCCGCCTTGAGCAAGCGTGGTGATTAATGCTCATACCTTCTCTATATGAGAAGAGGCCTTTGCCCTGCAGTAAGACAGTAAAACAGGCTGGTATTATTTATTATTATATAGAGAAATGATTTAATGTTTTGTGTGTTTGTTTGTTTGTTCCGACGTAAGTCAAGATCTGTGGAATCGATTTAAAAAAATCTTTAACCTTTTGAAAGCTAGGTAACAAAGTATCATACTTAAATGTTATACTATTATGTTTAACAAAATTTTATGTTTTAATTTGTAAGTCATTTTCAAAACTTTATATATTTTATGCGCCTTCGTAAATCTATACATACATATTATATAATTATTTTCCGTAAGAGTTTGTTGTTGCAAAGCGAAGCGAGAGAGAAAGTTAATATGAAGCGATAAGTGCAAGTTTGGTTGAAGTAACTTTATGAAATATGAGTTCAGCTGTGGTGGTACGTGTTATAAATATAAAACCTATATCTCTGTGTTTCCCTTTCATTGTTTCTCAGTATTTCACGTCCAACTGCTTTGAAAGTAACTGACAAGCAGGCCAGTCGAATTCAAACGAAATGCAAGAAACGAGTATCTTAAATAGATGCACTGTTTGATTCACTAATTTGCTTTGACCTTACATACAGTTTTCATAATTTTAGGGTAATTTTTGAAATAATAATAATATCACAACAACTACACACAACGCCATCTACCCAAAGTAAGCATAAATTGTGTGCATGTGTTATAAGTTCTAGAATGCAAATATAATATTTGAATCGAGTGAGTTTTATTTTACGGAAAAGAGGTAAATATACCCTAAATAAATTGTGCTACATAGAAAATATACCACAAACTATAATCTCAGAATTTTCTATGATGCAGGGAAAGCAAAGATCATCAACATTTAATCCGACTCAGGCTTCTGGAGATTTGACCGCTTCAATCGTCGCTCAACCATCCACTACGTTCGTTGGACCGGTATACAAATTTCACACATCGATACCCCTTGATATTGCCGACTGTACTCGTCTGGGAACCAAAACGTACAAACTGCTGGGCAGGCGATATGGTTCGAGTGAGTAGTGCTTAAAACTACTCCTGGATAACAAGATTGTTTTGGTTGCGGCCATCTGTAAAATGGAGTTCAGCATTTAGTAGAACGGAATCAACCATTATATTTGTGCTAATACTAATGATTTTACTAAATTTTGAGAAATGCGCCGTCTTTCCATAACCATAGTGACATTAGTGAAATATAATGAAGTTTTAATAATATTGACACCGTTCGTTAACTTCAGGTAAACAGTTGTACAATTATAAGCACTTTTGTGTAATATTAGATCAAAGTACAGCCGCAAAGTCAGCGTAATTAATGTAAAGCTCAAAATCTCTTGTAAGTTCGAAGCTGTGAAAATACGGGCAGGTGCATCCACAGGATTATGTGGCATTAAACTTAATACTTGTGCGAATACACAATAAACATACATGTCTCTTGATGTAAAACCTTGGTGTGATATGTACGGAAGCGGAATTCAAAATTATACCGCAACAGAAATGGTTTGTTTGTACCTACCAAGCGTAATGACTAATGACTATGACTTCTGGCTGATTTTGAAGATAATGATTATACGTCAGAGGGAAAAGAAGCGTATCACCTGATTGATATCTGTCGGAGCAACATCGTCATCGGCATCGTCATCGGGGGAGGACGAGAGGAGGAGGGCGCGGGGCAACGGAACGGGTCGCCGACCTCTCACTCTGCCGACAGATACACCACCCGCGACACGCGCCCTTTAATAGTTTAAAATTTATCTTGTACTTAATTTAATTATACACATTTTAATACAGTCCACTCTTTTATTACTAGTCAACAATCAATCTAGTACAAACTACAACAATATCATTCGATTGAATCATTTTTAAATCATTTTGTGACATACCTAGTGACATTAAAGTCCTTCAAACTGCTGCTGAATTATGTGTATAAGAATGCCGTACTTTTGTCCTGATGTTAAACAGAAATGTATTTGAAGATTGTGTTTTTATTATATTCAAATTGCCATTAATAGAAAACAAATAAATACCGACGTACTCGTATGTAATATATATTGTGTAGAGAACATTTTAGCACTGACTATATTCTATTGTTATATTTTCCTGCCAAGTTTCATTTAGTTGACCCCAGTACGAAAACGTATTGATATTACCTCGCCGTCGGAATTCGCAATTGCACAAACGTGTAGCGGCGACGTACGGTGGAATGACAATTGTTCAAGACCAGCCAAAGCGACAGTTCAAACACAATTAAACTACAGGAAATTTATCTACTTCAGGAACTAGTTTTTTGCTTAAATAACTATTGAAATATTTCTAATTAAGGTAAAATATTTGCTGAATGGTATTAATAAAATATCTCGAATACTTTAAGACTTTCGACTGCCTCTGTAGTTTGGTGGTACTGTGTAAGGACTGATGCATTGGTTCGATTCCTGTTCAGTGCAAATATTTGTGTGTATAAACACTTGTATGGTGTGGGTGTTTCTATGTATAATATGTATGTATTTTTTTTTTATATTATAGCCTACCAAAGTGACTCCACCCCGCCTGATGGTAAGCAGTCAGTGGAATCCAGAAGTGACAGCCACTATACCAAAAGCCATCGTCTTAAACTGCTGGTATGGTGGCCTCCACTATGGCGGCTGGGAATGGGGTTAGGGGAAGGGAATGAGGGAGGTGAGGAAAGAGGAAAGGGAGGGAAATCGGGCCTCCGGCGCTCTCACTCACCGAACGAAACGCAGTAGTACGGATACTACTATTCTTAAGTCGATCTTCTATGAGAGGGTAGTACTTCCCCGGACGATCCGGCCCATTTATGCTGAAATCAGCGTGGATCTACTACCGTACAAAATTTACAAAAAATTAAGTATATCTGCATTCTAGAACCCGTAACACAAGCTGTAATATATGCTTACTTTGGGTCTAGATGGCGTCGTGTGTAGTTATTGTTATATTTAATTGACTTGGTACATGTACATTATTTTACATTGGTATCATAAAAGTTAGCCAGTTCAAAGCATATTATTTTACATCAAAATCTGATGTTTATTCAATTAAATACTATAATCATCTAAGTGTGTGTTATAGAGAAGTAGTATAATTATATCATCAGAATATTAATATAGACGGCAAATCAAAGAATTCTTCGAACACCACAAAGTAGAAGTATTTTTGTAAAGAATTAAATGAGTTTCTGTGTATACAAAAACCGTAATTGCTATTAAAAATATCCTTAATATCTTTTTGAGAAGTTGCCGAGTGGAAAATATACAGTAAATCAACGAGACTTTTAATTATGTGATGGCGCACCCCACTGATTATTGTGGAGTATTCTTTGTCTTTCAAATATGAACCAATATTATGTCTTGTACAAAAATTTTCCGTTCATTTTCTTTTAAGTTTGAATCAATAATAAGTGCTGTACAAAAGTTCTGTTTAGTATCTATCTCGTTTATTTTTCATATGCGAAATGGAGCAAAGCAGATTTAAAATACTTCGGCTCAAAGATTTCGGAATGAAATATGCCAGTATCAGGTCGATAATTTAAATTAGTGAAAGGCTACAAAGAGATTTTTTTAAATTTTTTTTGGAGTAGGTTAATACTTTAATAGTCTAGAGGAGCAAATGCATAATTTATGAAAATTTAGTTAAAGACAAATACGTTTGTATTGATGGTTTTTATTTGTTAAAACTTTTCATTTTCAGTACCAGTCATGTTTTACATTGACAAATAGACTCGGTTTTTGACCGAAACAATATAACATGGTCAAAACGTCATTTCAAGGCCACTGCAATTTGATTCAAATTTTAAGCAAAAAATTTATTTACGTCATGCAATAAGCAACTTAAAAGTTTAAAAGTTATTATGAAATAGCACAACTAGGAAAGTACTGTAACTCTAGAAGCACTGTTATTACCGCCGTATGGTTTTTACTAGCGGTAGTTGGTATTTCATTATTTTGAATACCCTTAAGGCTTAAAAGTTGTGTTGTTCTGACGGGAAAAGTATTATAGTCTGAAGTTGGAAATATATTTAAAATAATGAAACGCTAAACGTATAGAAAATCTATTGTTGAGGGTCACTAGTTGACCGACATGGCGTTCAAAGGCTTCCTATAATTATATAAGTTCCTACTTCACAAAATTTGTAAGTAAAACATGACTTTTAAATTTTTAATGTTCAATATTTTGATCAGAATACAAAAAGTAATGTTAATTATTGGTTATAAGCGACACACATAGGCTGTTGTCCTCTTAGTATACATTTTTAATTTATTACAACCGGCGCTGTTTTATAAAAATATTAAAGTAAAAGTTAGATATTGCTTGAAAACACCGATCTTAACAAAATTGATTGCTTGGGATAAGTTAAATGCAACAGTTGCGCATTCCAGTTAACCAGTAAACATTAATAGTGTTTCAAAGTGTTTAAAAGTAACATGATTGTGTTTAAAGTAGCTAATCAAACATGTGAAGGTATGAATAATTCTCGGTGTGTTCTAGAGAAGTGTAAATCCTTACAAATAGCAATCTGGCGTGGCGCGCCGCACTCCGCCCGCTGGCGCGTCGGTCAACCGCGCGGATAATGAGCTTGTTTGTCGTTTCCCAGCACGTCCTTCGCTTCTGCTACAGCGCTCCTTGTCTCACTAGCTTCCCGAGCTTGTCTCCATGTACGGAATAAAGATATTATTTGTTTTACACTAAAGAACAATATTATGTTTATCTAGTATACTTTATAGACAACAAATAGTTTTTTTGAACTAATTAAAGGTCCGGTCTAACTACTTGTTTGCATAAATTCTGTAAAATACAGTAGTGAATACTGTATTTTACAGAATTTATGCAAACAAGTAGTTAGCTATTTACATTAATCCAGTCCTACAGGAGTCCTAAGACGTATATGATGTGCTTGTAAATATACACGACTACCTAACTTATTAAATTTCATAACAAAATTTTGGACAAGATTTTTATTGACTGCGAGAGTATGTTGTATAGACAGAAGGAACTTTAGTGTCTGAAGCTAAATATAACTAATAGCTAATTTTTTATGAGCTATCAGTTACCTATATTTAGCTTTAGACACTACACTTGACATAATAGGTTATAAGTAATTGATAATTGCAGTACAGCTCAAGTACTTAAGTAAGTAAGTAAGACTAGTTCTGTCCGTGTGTAGGGATGCCAACAGAAAACCAGCGCTAGGTGTTATTTTGCCCAGCAAATGCTGAGTTGGCGACCCGTTTGATGTAAGCACGCAGACAGCATACATAATACTTTGAATAAATCCAAGTTATGTGCCTAGATTTTGGTTGATGGTTACTTTTTTTTAATTATTGTTGCGCATTTCGCAATTTATATCTATGTGTTGTCTGTGGCTTATGTCAATTAAATGTATTTTCTTTCTATCTATCTCTTTACTTACCGGTTTTACCCATTGTAAAAATAAAAGAAACAAAGTAAATTAACTGGTTACAAACCACTCCAATCACTCAATTAATAGTTACTACAAGTTTGATGAAAGTAATGTGTGATTTGTGACATATAATTAGCGACACGCCTCGTTTTCACACGAGTGAATAAAAACATTATTTTACATAAAAGCAACTGTTTGAAATTGTCTTTTATTTAACCGACGAAAAAAAAACGGCGGTGGTTCTCAAGTCGCGCGTATATATATTTTTGTATGTATGACCACACATAACTTTTTACAGAGTAGTCCGATTTTGATAATTATTTTTATTGGAAGTCCCATATAAATTTGGGAAAAAAATACAACCTTAAGGGTGGGACAACAGAAAATGATTGTTGATTATAAGTTAATAATATGTAAGATATATATAGGAGATAGCCAAAGTAAGGTAGTTTTTTAAAGTAATTAAGCATGTAGTAATTAGTAGATTATAGCCATTTTTTTTAAGTTTTATCTCTATTATAATACGCATGTCTTATCCGAGTATATTGTAACCTTATCTTACAAATTTTCTGAATGATGTTATAAATATTTATGTGTGATTTAGTAAAAATTGCAGAGAAATAGTTATTTAGAAAAATATTGCAATATTTCTTCATACTATTTAGAGAAAAAATACACTTAAAAGTCATTGACAACATAACTTAAAATGTTGTACATGAGACTAAATTTAAACACTACAACAAAAGTTAAGTAAAAAAAGTAATAAATCATGGGTATCGGAACTCATCACAATCTGTAGACAAAATTTGACGAAATTGTCAATCTTGAAAATAACACTGAAGCCATGCCTTCCAAAGAACCTACGCTGTCGCTGCAAAAAACAATTTCAATTTTATTTTAAAAGTTTTTTCTTTGAAATATTGAAGTCACGAAAACCTTATCTAAACTAATATTATAAAGAGAAAAAATTTAATATTTTGTATGTTTGTTTGTTGCGATTTACAATGCGAGCAACGCACACGGCGTCATCGTTTATCGTCGTGCATATGTACGTCACTCTCGAGCGCACAACGCGGACTAAAGGCCTCCATCTGCGTTGCTTCACCTAGTCACAAGAGTGCTATTTTTTTCGGGGACTCCCTCTACTTTTGTCCGGTCCGCTCCCTGCATGCCCTCAGTTATTCGGGCGAATTTTTGTACGCGGTACTTTTTAATCCCTCGTTTGCGTTACTCGATACAGTTGTAAGCGATCTATTTTAGCGGATAAAAAAGTACGCGGACAAAAATCCCTCGTCTGCGCATACCTTTTTTCATACGGTTTTATTATTGTCCAGAGAATTTGATCCTGTAAGATATGTACGCATATTGTAGTAAACAAAAGCCATGAACTTTAAAATGTGTACCTAATAATGTAGTAAAAAATAAACTAATACCCTCGTACGAAGCCGAATATAGCAAAAGTTTGAACTACTCTATACAATACGATACAAAACTATGCATGTGAGACTATATAATATCCTACACACATTCAATAACTAAACGTCCAATACGGAGCTCAGAAGTCTTTAATTAAACGCTAAGCTTGCGAATGTGAACAATTCATACGGAAAATTGAAGACAGAAATTGTCAGTTCTGTCAGCAATCAAACTTGGCTGGCTGATTAACATAGTTTTCACAACAAACTTCGTCCGATTAACTTCTGTAGGTGTTCCTCGCTAAGTTTAGTTCAGAACTAAGCGTTCTCTTGACGTTGTTCTCGGACATACTAAAATAAACTTTTATCTGATTCCTTATTAAACAGAGCTGATTTTGTCGTATGCTAATATTACTAACAGTTTTAAGTTGTTTTGTGTTGGTATTACAAAAATATTCCTCTTCAAAGTGGAAACGCATACTTTTGTCTTTGTGAAGTTGAAATGAACTAAGTTCTGTCCATTTCAAGATGCGCTCGAAAGTGCTCAACTTCACACACAAGTTACGACTATTTCTCCTGTATCTGTATTTTGAGAGCATTCTGATCTATCGCGCGTTACCTTGTGCTGTCATCTAAAGACAGACGTCATTGATATGCTAGATTTTTATATTGGGAATAGCACTTTAATACGTTAACTTACTCCTTTTTTTATACAACTTTCGTGGCAAACAAGCATACGTAGGTAATCTATAGAGATGGCTGTGTTTTACAAGCAGCGCAATAGAAATAACGCTTAGATAACACAACAAAGCCGTTTCCGACCACGGAGAGAGAATGAAGTAAAAGGGGAAAAAAGAATAGAACCGAGGGGTTATTTGGGCTGCCGGCGCTCTCACTCACCAAGCATATCACAATTAGCATGAAAACTAATATTCCGATGTCGATATTTTATGAGAGAGTAGTACTTCTCGGGTCGATCCGGTCCATTCATGCTGAAACCAGCGTGGATCTACTACCGTTAAAAACTCCTTCTGATATATTGAGTAAGTAATATTGAGCTATAGCAAGTGGTTAAATAAATATAAATAAAATAAATATACCAATAATTTTTTATCAGCTTTATAATTAACAATGATCACCAAACTATTCTTAAATTGGAGAACTATAACATCACGACACAAATGGACATAATAACAACGTTTTCTATTGACCGTAATATCTGCGTTAGTAGAAATGTTGGCACATGTTATTATGAGTTCAAATTGAATTTTGCACTGCGGGTAACGTCAACATTGCGCAAACGGTCTGTAAAATAACCCTAAACTGAGTGCCATTGCTTCGCCAAAGCTACGGTGTTAAGCAAGAATATAACCAATGCAAAATCTACTCAATTTTTACGACAAAAGATCGAGATTACAAGGTAATAATGGTACGTTACCTATACGAGCAGAAATTACGCTGTATGTCATAATGTTGACACACAGCTGCAGCATTTCAAAAATATACTGCAATAAAGGAAGAGACTTGCATCTAACCAGGCCATTATGACCTCGAAACTAATCAAGGCGAGTAAATTGAATTTAATATTGCAAGAACCCGTCCTGTTACTGTTCGTACCCGCTGAGAGTCACAGCGACGTGCCATAGATAGCTTCGCCGAATTAAACCTGCCTTAATTTTGTATTTTAACAACAAGATGCGGTCTTTCATTCAATGTATTTTCTAGACTTTTTATATTGGAACGAGTAAGTATCATTTCATTAATAATGCCAATCACGTGTATAAAATATATTTAAAAGCTCGTATTAGCTGCCAAATAATATTTATACTCAATAGTATATTTTGTATTTAATATTTGGCTGAATAAATAGTGTAATTATAAATTTTTAGCAACATATTTTACCAGTTTAAAGTTTACACATGTATACTTAACTATATGTATGAAACGGGTCTACTCGTGTTAGAAATTTATAAGGTGTCATACCTCTTTACCCGACGTTTCGGTCGAATTACACCGACCATGGTCACGGGCTGACTGCTATTTAATTTACACATGTATGAAGGAGATATTTTACTGGCGTGACTATATATTCATGTAGATGCACTGTAGGGACACTAAGTGACACATTGTATATATTTTTTTAAATGACAACTCCCGCACTTTGCAAACATACATTTAACGGACACAAAGTACCCCTTACTCGGAACAAATATTTATGGATCACAAGAAGTTTTGGGTATCAAACCCACAACCTTGTGCACAGCAATCGCTTGCTCCCCCACTGCACCACGGAGACAGTCAAAAGCAATAATGGAAAGGTAGAATTAACCTGTGTATTACTAAAATACCGCCTAGTACTATTCACTAACGACGAAGATAAACAAAAGCGTAATAATATCTCGGAGAGGCAATCTATTAGGTATGTTACCGATACACGTACATGTTTAACCTTCCTTGACAGTTAGTGTCACCGCGATAAACCTATAAGTTAATATTAACCTTAATGTTGCGGTTATATATAGCTACAATAAACTAAACTTAGGAAACTTTCTCGCTGATACTTCGTTGTTACAGCATTTATTGTATGTTATTAGTTATGACATTATAACTATCTGTATTATATTGTACCGTAAGACTATATTCTTTACGAACTTGGTAAGAACTCATCATGATATAGGCTTATGCAATATTCTATTTAACAGATATATTATGAACGCGTAATCGTGAAGACCCGAAAACGTCCTAATGGGGACGTATTGTCTTTAGTCTGCGTTATACACATTCTTCATTCATACATGAAGAATGTGTACTTTTTTCGGTTGTTTTGTGAGTGTATAACATATCTGTTAAATAGAATATCATTAGGCTTATGAGAATTATCACACAATGATTTTATCATGTTACTTCAGTGACTAAATAACACAAGTCAACTTACATATAGGTCTTAGTAAGAATCATAAATACAAGAAATTGAAAAAGGGTAAGATAATGTACCCTCAGTTTCTGAAAGGCTGATCAATAGAAAAATTACTAATCACTTGTTAAATCTCATGTAAAGTACCTTATTCGATAAAATTAGGTACTAATTAAATCAAACTAATTATTTATGCTTTTAGCTATCCGATTGGAACTTCACATGACATTTAACAGGTGATTAGTTAATTTTTCGTTGATCAGCTTTTCAGAAACTGGAGGTTTATATTTGATTGTTTGATACTACTACTATACTTACTATACTTTTATAAATCGCAAACTTTCAAACTTTCAAAGTAAATAAACTAAAAATAAAAATTGTAACTATCGACATATCTCGTCATCATCACGTACCACTTATTTTAAAGACATGCACTCACTCCGATTACGGAACAATCGAGTCAAAGTTCTTTAATTTGTGCTCGAGTGTACTTATAATAAAGTCAAGTACTGCGCGAATTTTGGTAATAAATAACTACAATCGGACAATTTCAACCTTAGGCGATCAGAAATTGGGTCAAAAATATAATGACATTTTGTCACGCAGGTTTATGAAAAGGGAGCCTATATTATGGGTACACAAAAGGCTTTTGATGTTAGTTAATTAGTCGAACAGTTTATTTTGTAGGCCTGTTTGAATGAGTGTTGAAGTGCAGACCATTATGGTCAAATGTATCTAAAGTACCAGAGGCCTAAATAATACGCTGTTTTATGTAATTTAAAAGCAATGGATAAAAAAAGCAACATAGAAATATCACCAAAAAATCAATATTATAATATATAATTTGTACGGTAGTAGATTCACGCTGATTTCAGCATGTATGGGCCGGATCGTCCGGGGAGTACAACCCTCTCATAGAAGATCGACTTAAGAGTAGTAGTATCCGTACTACTGCGTTTAGTTCGGTGAGTGAGAGCGCCGGAGGCCCAATTTCCCCCCTGTTCTCTTTCCTCACCTCCCTCATTCCCTTCCCCTAACCCCATTACCAGCCGCCATAGTGGAGGCCACCATACCAGCAATTTAAGACGATGGTTTTTGGTATAGTGGCCGCCATTTCTGGATTCCACATACTGCTTGACATCAGGCGGGGTGGAGTCACTTTGGCAGACTATAAAAAAAAAAAAAAACAGTCGTTGTAATAATATAGACTAACTAAACCAGCGAATTTTTCTGCGTGGTTGAATTTCCATGGTTTTTTGCCATACAAGTGTATGTGATTTATACCACGACATTATTAAAATATTTACCAAATCGAAAGGAAAAGTATTAAGTCAATTAATTTAAGTTATCAGTATAATTATTATTATTTTTTTTATTTTTATAAGTATGGGGACAGCAAACTTTTCAGTTAAGCTCACAGAGTTAGAAGAATATATAATTGAATTAAAATAATAATTTTTATCCCGAAAATCGGTCTGGTTCGCATGGGAAACAAAACTTATTTAATGCGTGGGCGAAGCCGTGAGCGCAACTAGTATACTTAATAATAATATGAAAAGTAATACAAAGTAATTAAAGTTCAAAATCGACTGTCAAAAAAAGAAATATAAATCTTGTACTTTTAGCCTATTTCTGGTGCAATCAACAAGGTTTATATAACAAAAACAAAAAACATAAATAACACCCAATAATAAAGTGAACGCAACCACAAGTGCAATCAGTAGTATTAAACAATTGTAACGAGAGGGAACAGCTCGATATTAACACCTACTTATAACACATTAAGCCTTCCGCACCGGCGGGGTCGGGCAAGCCAAATTAGATTCTCTAAGTTATATACAACCTTATTGGCTCAGACTACCTTCGACCGGCTTGATTAATGCCTGTGTAGTTTAAATTATCTCTTATAGGTAATAAATTATACTTCGATATTCTAGAATTATCAATATTTTAGCGTTTTATGTACGATTTAATATATTGACAAAAAAGCATTTAAGTATGTTTATACGAATTCTAAGACCCCTATCGCAAGTTATAACCTAAAATGTGTTTTATCTCCCTCGGGAACCAGACCTATTTTCGGGATAAAAAGTAGCCTATCCGTCTCCAGCATCGAATCTATTTACATAGCAATTTTCATCGAAAACGGTTATGCCGTTTAGGCGCTGAGTGATATCAAACAAACACACACACACATACACATACAAACTTTTGCATTTATAATATTAGTAATCCTTCTAATATTATAAATGCGTAAAAGATATAAATTATTAAAAGTTTGTTTGTATTTAATTAATATCCGTCTGTCCCGTGGTGTAACTGTGTGTGTTATTTTGAATTTTTTCTACTTACTGAGTTTAGATTTGTTAAAACTAGTATAATTCGTAATTATGAGCTGGTAAAAAGAAGAACAAAACAGTGGAACGTAAGTATACAGCAAAATAAATCTTAGTTTAACTTCAAATTCTACAAAATAACAAGAAACCTCAAGCGCCGCAACACATTCCAAAAGATAGTGTAATATAATAGCTTTATTTAGAAGAATGCTTTGGGTGCGAAAGATATATGAATTTATTTTTGTATACACAAGTTATATACTCGTAGTTTAACAAACAGCCGAACTAATAGAATATAGCCGTCAAATGACAATAGATCGGTGAAAGACAAAATAAAATGTGTCGTGTTTGGCTCCTCTTAAACATTTGTTTTTCGCACATAAATACATCAAGCCTCGTCGTAACTCACCCTGGTCACACCCTAAAGGATTCTAGAGTCGTTATTAAATGAAACAAATCGACAAAACGTTTTGGTATTTTTATTTAGTTTCTATAATAAATTTCACCTTTTAACGTACGATGTATTTCTTTTATTGTCGGTTTATTTGTGTACGTGCTCCGGTTTTCATCAATTGATGCTATGTTTTAGCTTGTCTTCGTTTTATTTATTACTTTCTTATTAACATGCCGACAGCCCATGACCTGATTAAGTCCAAAGGCTGCTTAAAGTAACCTATGGGCAGGCATATCCAGAAATAGATGAGTTTTTTGCTAAAAAGAATGGGTTAAAATTAGACTCATATAGATAAATTTTATAGATTAGCCGTAAAAGTTAACATTTTAATCAAAATATAAAAGCTGACTACCTTGTTCAGCTAAAAGTTATTTAGCAAATTACTTAGGTGTGGCTGTCAAGTCAGTTAAATGCTCTAAATGACATAGCACAAAGTACGCGTCTAATTCGCGTGAATCCCAAGAGTGCATAATAGTCTAGACTTTTATAATGACTCGACATTAGGTATTATGGTAAACAAACGGTCGGTACCTACTTGTGTAGTATGTAATAAAAAAAAACAAAAACCAAAAGTATATCTACAAACTTAAACAAAAACTTAAAGTAGTTTTCCTCAATATAACTTGAACAAACCAAAACATCATCTATGTATATTTTGCTTTTAAAAGCGCTATACTAATTGCCTTCAAATGTATATGGGATTACGTCTGAAATATGACCTATCTTGAAAAAAAGAATCATTAAAATCCATTCATAATTGGCAGAGAAATCGCGTAACAAACAAACAAAAAAAAACATGAGACCCGAATTGAGAACCTCCTCTATTTGAAGTCAGTTAAAAATATGTTCTACTACTATGATGCTATAAAGCTTTCACTGATATTTAAATATTTGTTTTCATCTTGAGTATACTTTGTCTATTAATTGTATGTATGCAAAGTCTCCCAGCAAAGGTTTGTTGCGTTTTGGAGCAAAAACAATAATAATAGGTAATTACATAAATAATGATGTAACTACATAGCCGCTTTTTTAAGAAATATATACTGCAACTATTAATTCATACGTACATACATTCATAAAACATTACTTTAGCCAAAAAATATCATCTCATAAATTTAATAAAGCGTCACCAAGCATCTTCGTCTTGGTCGTTGGTCACCTTTGAGGTCGTTATATTATCTTTTCTGAAACTTGTATGTACATTTATTTAAAAGTACCTACAAAACATTATCTTATGAGAATGTTACAAGCAATAGAAACAATTGAAAAGATCTGAGCAGTTAGTCGTGCCACTTGTGTACTTATATCTCGTTTGAGATGGTGTGGCGACGCGTCTCTGTTGTCTATTCTCTGTGCGGCTGTTTTGCAACGTTGCGTAATTTGAATGTTATTTTTGTGTCGTTTGTCTTCATGTTAAGCTGCGCTCGTCCGCTCCAAGCTCGCGGATCAATTTAAAACCGTTTGTTGTAAAGCAACATTTAAAGTTGCGCTCATTTGTGTAACTCAAGTTTAAATGTTTTTGTAGTGTGTTTACTTTTTTGGTATTTTTAAGTGTTATGACGCCGTACATCCCTACCTTTTTTAAATATGACAGACAATATATAAAACGCAGGGAACAATTTTATTGCAGTTTTGGTGAAAAATCAATAAATCTCTATGGATATTAATTGTTAATTTTAAATAATGTTATGAAGCAGAAGATAAAAAATAATTATGATTTAAGTTAATGGCACCCGCTTCGTAAACACGAGGTAGTGGGTTCGAATCCGGGCAAGTTCCAATGTGATTTTTGAAATCATATGCACTTTCTAAGTTTATCTTGGACTGACTGTCAGTGAAGGCAAACATCACAAACCGCCTTGAGCAAGCGTGGTGATTAACGCTCATACCTTCTCTATATGAGAAGAGACCATTGCCCTGCAGTGGGACAGTAAGCAGGCTGGTATTATTAAGTTATTTTTTGCTTTTGTAGATTGCACGGTTAAAATCGATCTTTTCAACAAAAAAAAAAGGTAAAAGTGATGAGAACATAATTGTACTTACAGTTTTTGAGTATTTCATTTAACTTAAGCAATATCCACTTCCAAAATTGTATGAAAACAAAAGTTAGATTCAGCAAACGCATGAAACAAAGTTGAACAGCTAAACTACGAACATTGCAGTGTAAGCATTATTCGCACAACTGCTGCAGCACTGGCTTATTATAAAGGAAAAAAACTTTTTTTATCAAAGATTGCAATATAAAGTCAATGGTAACAATAAGTATAAAGACGTTTTTGATATTTGAAACTGAATCTTTTGAATTTAACTATACACAGTGAAGTCATACAAATCTTCGACTCTACGGCTTCCACACCGATTTACTCAGATTATCCGAGAAACTTAAATAAATGTAATTAAAACACATGTATTGTCATGAAACCAGACCTCAAACTTAAATTGGATTTAATAGCTAATTCTCTTACTACATAATTATAATAGGTATAATTAAAAAAATAATTCTAGTGTATTTGTGACATTTAATTTTTTTACATTGTTTGTGCCTAGGCCGGGTGAGTCCATAAAATAATAATAATTGTGTAAAAAATATAACTTATCCTGTAATATAACAAGTACCTATTCTTTGTCAGTCAAGCTGCAATATAAATGTAAGTATTTAATAGTCTATGTACTTAGATAAAATACACACTGTACTATACACTATGCAATGTTGTAGCTGAAAATTTGAACTGAATTAAAAAGGAGAACGACGAACTTGTTAAGCTATAACAATAATGTTACTACCGTTTTGTTTTTACCGTTGTGTTGTTTGTAATATACTAATAGTGATGTAAAAGAATAGGTTCGGACGCGATGTTGTTGTCTTAGGACCGCATTAGAAGCTACTTTGGTACTACACACTGAACTTTTTTTTATATACAGAGTGTATACGACGGTATGACAATAAATGCAATTTCGTATAGTATGTGACATTATAAAGCGAGACAAAAAAAAATCTACTAAATATCTATAGATATTTAGTAGATTTATATAGACTTATATATTTACTATAGAATAGTTTAGACACAGGACAAATTTTTTAATTTCTTTAATTCTAAATTAACACTATGTAAGTACGACAAACGGTCACTGACTTAAGTCATAGTCCACGTCGAAGGATAAACGTTGCCGTTCATTACAGTTCAGTGAACTTGTCATAATAAAATGGTGTATTACTTCGTTACTATTAAAATATTATTTATTTTGTTAGAAAATTTCAAATTTTTGTTTTTCGTTAAATTACTTTTGTGATTAATTAGAAATCATTATTGGGCTAGTAACACCTGCCTTTTCATTTAATGTCAAACCGTCGTATACACTCTGTATATATTAGCCTACCAAAGTGACTCCACCCTGCCTGATGGTAAGCAGTCAGTGGAATCCAGAAATGGTGGCCTCCACTATGGCGGCTGAGAATGGGGTTAGGGGAAGGGAATGAGGGAGGTGAGGATAGAGGAAAGGGGGAAATTCTCACTTACCGAACGAAACACAGTAGTAAGGATACTAAGTCGATCTTCTATGAGAGGGTAGTACTTCCCCGGACGATCCGGCCCATTCATGCTGAAAACAGCGTGGATCTATTACCGTCATACCATCATTTTCTTTAAATGTACCATCACATATCTACATAAAACCGTTACCTTAAAATTACTATTACATTATATTAATACTGATGAAAGTTTGTAACGCTAATTAAAAGTTCTGAAGATGACATTGAAAATCCTTATGAAAGTAGTAAGACAAATAATACAAAATAAGTAAAATAAAGTATTGACAATCATTTACTTACTAGGTAACCCCGTAAGTAATATTTTTAATAACAAGCACACTTGTTGCGTCAGTGATAACAAGCACAACAAGTCTATTAAACATTAGTCATGCGCAAAGAATGCACCAAGCACCAATATTATTTTACAAAAAAATACTTGTCTCAAAACTTAATTTTAAATTAACTGAATGATAAAATTCTTATCACTCGCTTCTGAATCAGTGCGAATAACAATTGCCCGAATCACTGTTCTGTTAAAAGTAAAAGAACTTTAGAAAAGGTTCAATCTTGTTCCGCACCAATGTAAGAGCCGTGACGCACATTGACGAGCTCAATTGTCCGTGTCTCAGACGCTCCGGGCTCGGGGAAGACGGCGGCTCTCAGTATTAGCAGTTACTGTCTTATGTGCTAATCGTTCATTAATTAACAGATAAGCCGACTCTTACACCGACACTCTAGAAAGACAAAGTGGAGTTATAATTCACTCTAATTGAATATATTAATTACGATAATATTTACCAACTTATTTCTACAGGTAATTATTCTTTAGACTTATTCCTCGTTCTCATTTCTACCAAATACCTGCCGATCGCCACAGGGGCAAAGTTAAAATCCGGCAAGGCAAATCAAAATCTATAAAAATACTAATTTTCAAAACTCCCGGAAAATGTTTCCAGGTAAAATTAAATAAAGTTTACATTGTAATAATAAGTTTTACATTACAATGTATAAAAAGATTATGTCTATTAAAGTTTTTTTTCAAAAGTAGGCGTAGCCTGAGCTGAAAAACCAGTAAATAAATTATTGAAACACTTCAAATATCATAAAATTATGTCAGCCTTAAAATTATCTCCCTCATTTACAGTAGCCACATTCGTTTAAAAAATGAAGGTTATCATATTCGGTAAGGGTCAAAAAAGGAGACGACCGGTTCGCTCGACAGAGAATGTTAATGCATATTCGAACATTGTCGGTGTAAAGCAGGTCTCGTTTTTGCTTCCTAATCTGTTCGCATTTAATAAAAAGAGAAAACAAAGTAATCCATTATCATTATTTACGTTGGGTGAAGGTGGATAAGCGGCGCGTCGGTGAGCCGGTGACAGATCGATCGTTCATTCTCTTGTTCTGTCGATAATGATGCAAGGTTCACTATAAATTAATGTACCATGTTTTACTTCAGTTAGCTCTGAGCTATGACATGTTCGCAATACCAATGTTTGATACCATTTATAATAAACTGTGTTTTATGAAATATTTCTCTCCAGCTTTATTAAGCTGCTTAGCTAAAACATTTATTGAATACCTTTAAGTATACAATAGATTTCTTGCCGCAATTTCGTAGTTTTTATAAACTGTGATGTTGAAAATTAGGCCATCCTATTCTGTGTTTGAATCTTACTAAGTACTACTTAAATCTACATAGAACAAAGTCGGACAAAAGTATTCAAATCCACATTTAAGTCCGAATTTAAATTGATTTCTATTAAAAAGATTGAAAGTTTTTTAAGACTGAAATATCTTTCCATAAATAAAGTTTTTTTATAATTATTAATATTATTTACTTAAATTCTAATTCTAATTCGAACTCATAAAACTAGGCCGTAAATGTGCAACAAGAATGCTAAAAAATAACGAAGATTTGAAATAATATAAAACTTTATTGCAAAACCTCTTTGCTGAATTTCATTACTCTAGCAGCATTTCCCGTTCTATGTTTTAGAACTCACACTTGTGTTGTGTGTGTATTCGTGAACTGATGTTACTTATTACACACCCAGATTTTTTATGCAACGTTGGTGGATAACAATGGTTGTTCCTAAAGTACTAAGTTATTTTGTTCTAAAAAGATAAGAATCTTATACATTCATTCCTAAGTAACTTTACTGAATCATTAATATATAAAAATGCTCATTGTTTTGTTCCGATTCTGCTCTTGCATGGAGTTGCTTGAAAAGAGTACTTTCGGAATAACCAAAATTTTTTCAAGCATTGAAATATAATGCTTAGAAAACAAAACCAAGCCATTGGCTTTTTCCTTTCTCATCCCCTTCACCTTTGGGAGACAAAAGGAAGAAGAAAGAGCATCAAGGGCCAAGGACTCACATGCTTAATGTCATGGCTTTATCAATCTTGTATTATTTCATATCCCTTCAAAATAAAGTAACGAAATATTATCAAAAGTGCTGAAATTATTGTAGACAGCAATAAGTACTAAATCGTCTGAAGGAGTCTGACAAAAAATAGCGAGTAGTACGACGTCCTACAAGGCAGTACTTGTAAACATCTGGCACGTCTGAGAGTGCGGACAGGAACAGTGGCAATTACAGAGCGCGAGACATCTGCCTCGGTTGGCTTATATGCAATAAACTTAACAAAGAGAAACTAAGAAACACGAGCTTTTCGGAGAAGGTATGTTACAACAGTTATATACAAATAAAATAGTTACGCACCAACTTTGAAACGCACAAAATAATTCCTCGAAACGCACCAGTTTGGTGCTCTAACAAAAAATTCTGCTGCTACTAGTGCGTTTCTAGGCATATTTTTAGTGCACTTTAAAGAATACCTCTAATAACTAACTGATTTTGCCCGTTTTATAAATGGTTTTCTTGACGCCAAATTTCGTAATTTATCGATTACAGAATTTTTGTACTATACCTATGTAATTGTGATTAATAGAGAGCTTACGTCCGTTTCGTCCGAATATATATTTTAGCTCTGCTGTCAAATCCGATCTTGGCCGATGTCTCATCATGTAATATACCTGCAAAATCTCAGCTTTATAGGTTGACCTAATAAAACTGAGATTTTGAAACTACTTGTAGTTTCAAAATTAGATGTGGGTAGTAGGTTTTTCTTTCTTTAACTAGAATGAACCAGATTGAGGGAGTACTGCTTTCTCGTGAAATATCGCCGTAAACTTATACCTTCTTTTTAGTTGCAGTTCATTCAGTAATGATTAATATCACTTGCAGGTGGGCTATTTACTTGTTTATTAATTTGTATAATATATATGGGCGCTGTATTGACTTTGTGTTGGAATGACGTCATATCTGCGAATAATTAATGTATTAAAGAACAGTAGTCACAAAAGTTGAATAAATAAGCCTATTAATTAATTAAATTCATTATTTTATTTAGACACTCAAACCTGAATATAAACTTGTTATTTAATTTGGATAGATATTTCGTAAAATCAAATGCAAATATGTTTGTATATAGAAAAAGTGCTTCATATAGTTTTATATAAAAGGGCGAATATTGTTAACAGTCGTTACAGTCGTTTGAAATTCATCCGAGTGCAAACATCTCTTGTGTATACGCTATATTTCATAAAATACAGTATTTTCAAAGTTGTGCGTGATTATTACTCTTTGGATATGGATCCTGAATACCCGCACCGTGAAGCCGCGCCGACAGCAGCGGTGGGATCCCAATCCCCTATTTTGGGCGCCTCACAGACTGAGAAGAAGACCGAGGCGACCTTTACGGTACATGACGTGATGAGCTTGATTTCTTCCATCACCAGCAAAGCAGCATTAAGCGCGGTCTCTGCCGCATTATCTGCTAATTCAGCGAACAACACGATGCGCGGTAACTTCTACCTACCGCCATTTGATCCTGACATACGCTCTCATGACATCCGTGATTGGTGTGCGAATGTTGACGAGACTATTGTGGCTTTCAATATATCATCACAAGAAGCCAGGATGAAGGCTATCTTACAACTAAAGGGAAGAGTGAAAATTTGGGCAGACACGTGGTCGCTTCAATCAACCACGTGGCAGGAAGTAAAAGGCGACCTCATACGAACCTTCGGCAAGGAATTTCGATATGCTGACGATGTGCAGAAGTGGCGCAGCTACACCTCGGAGCAAGCCGACAACTACGCGGAGTATGCAACAACGGGCTGGACTCTGTTCAAACGTGTAAGGCCAGAAGCTTCAGACCCTGAAGTCATCGACGCCTTGATAACAGGTATTTATCCAGAGTTTATTAGGTCGGAATTATTAAGGAACACGCCCAATTCCCTACCTAGATTAGTGGCTATATTAAAAACATATCGTAAAAGAAAATCGGAGCGTCCCGAAGGCAATAATAGCAAGCCAAACAAACAGCCTCGAGTATCTGAGTCATTTGTAAAGCCAAGTGGTACTTGTTTTAAATGTGATAAGCCGGGTCACTATGCTCGTGAATGCAAGGAAAAGCGTCCACCTGTTCCATCTGACAAGCCCTCGACTTCTAACACTCATCCTTCTAATACAGTTAAAACAATAGAATGTCATTATTGTCATAAGAAAGGCCATAGTGAGAAGAGTTGCTATCGTAAACAAAATGATGAGCGTATGGGATTGACCAACAATCAAACTATTAATTTCTGTACCCCAAGAGATCGAAGCATAGTCAATATAACTATAGACAATAAAGTTTACCAATGCTTATTTGACACGGGTGCCGATTGTTCTTTGATTAGAAATAGGGTTGCAGGTTCAATCCCTGGCAAACGGAAAATAGTCAATGTTTCTTCTATGGGCATAGGCGGTTCCCCAGTAGTTTCCACACAAAGTATCATGACAAGAGTTGTGTTTGGTGACGTGTGTATAGAAGTAGAATTTTATGTGGTTAGAGATACTCAAACCCAGTTTGACATTTTGATAGGTTATGATATTGTAAGTACCCCGGGTATCAGCGTAACTGTTAGTAAAGAGGGGATATCTATTAGACGCGAATTACTTATTAATGAGTCAACTAAATTAACCTGCTATAACTTCGATATTATTAATGATATTAAGGACCCCGCTATGATAAAAAAATTGTATTGTCTTCTTGAAAGTTTTAAATCTAGTTTTACACTTGGTAACTGTGTTTCACAAATTAAGACTGGTGAATTGACTATAAAACTTAAAAACCCAGATAAAATAGTTCAACGCAGACCCTATCGTTTGTCACCTTTAGAACGTGAAAAGGTCAAATGTATTATAAATGATTTGAAAGAAAACAAGATTATCCAGGATAGTTGTTCACCTTTTAGTAGTCCTATTCTTTTAGTCAAAAAGAAAGACGGTTCTGATCGGCTTTGCGTTGATTATAGGGAATTAAATGCAAATACCGTTAGAGATAACTACCCTTTGCCTCTCATTGCCGACCAAATCGATAAACTAGGCAAAGCTCGTTATTTTAGCTGCTTAGATATGGCTGCTGGGTTCCATGGAATCCCTATTTCAAAGGATTCCATAGAAAAGACTGCCTTCGTAACACCAGATGGCCAGTTTGAATATTTACGGATGCCCTTTGGACTTTGTAACGCACCTTCCGTTTACCAACGAGCTATAAATAAGGCTCTTGGCGATTATAAAGATAATATAGCTCTTATTTACATTGATTACGTAATGATTATGTCAAAATCAGTTGAGGAAGGTATTAATAATTTAAATCTTGTATTAAAACGACTAACTGATGCTGGGTTCTCTTTAAATATATCAAAGTGTTCGTTTTTACAAACCAGTGTAGAATATCTCGGTAATATAATCCAGAATGGCACAGTAAAACCTAGTCCTAGAAAAGTAGCAGCTTTGTCTAACTCTCAAGTACCCAAGAACGTGAAAGAACTTAGGCAATTCAATGGTCTTGCAGGTTACTTTAGAAAGTTTGTTCCAAACTTTTCCAAAATTATGGCACCCCTGTATGAACTCACTAGAACAAATATTCCCTGGAAGTGGACTGATAGTCAAGATAAAGCTAGAAAAGAAATAATTAACCACTTAACTTCTTCACCTTTGTTAACGATATTTGATCCCGATTTACCTTGTGAGCTACACACTGATGCTAGTTCTCTTGGTTATGGCACTGTCTTAATACAAAGGCGAGACCAATGTCCTCACGTAGTCGGTTACTTTAGCATGCGAACGACCAGTGTAGAAAGTAAATACCACTCGTATGAGCTGGAAACACTGGCTGTCGTAAAAGCTATTAAGCATTTCCGTCACTTTTTGCATGGTCAATCTTTTAAGGTTATAACAGATTGTAATTCACTTAAGGCGTCAAGGCATAAAAAAGAGCTAAGTCCCAGGGTACATCGTTGGTGGGCATTTCTCCAAAACTTTCAATTTGAAGTAGAATACCGGAAGGGGGACCGGTTAGCACATGCTGATTATTTTAGCCGGAACCCTTTGGATCAACCCAGTAGTTCAATACATAGCAATCAGGCATCCAAAACATTACATTTTTCAATAAATACTTCAAACCTTGACCATAATTGGCTTCTTATAGAGCAAAAGCGTGATCCAGTACTAAAAAATATTGTTGATCAACTATAGTCTGATTCCATTCCTCAAACAATAGCTGACACCTATGTAATTTTACAAGACAAGCTGTTAAGACGAAAGGTTCAAATTGATAATAAAACCCGCAAGCTCATTATTGTCCCGCAGAATTATCGGTGGGACCTCATCTGCCACTATCATGACTCTTTACAACATTTTAGCTGGAAAAATAGTATATATATATAGTTGCAGAATTCGTAAGGGACCTTCAGGGGCAAAACAAGTGTCGTTACACCCGATAGATAAAATAGCAGTTCCGTTCCATACTGTGCATGCCGATATTACAGGCTGTATGACCGGCAAACGTAATCTGGCTGAATACGCGTTTGTTTTTATAGATGGTTTTACAAAGTATGTTCATTTAGTTTACACTAACGACCGCACGTCCGTAACGGCCATTAGGTGTCTCCGTGAACTCATATCTATATTTGGTACCCCGACGCGCCTAATAACAGACCAAGATAAAAGTATGACATCCACCGAATTCAAAAATTGTTGTTATGAGTATGGTATTGAACATCACGTTGTAGCTAAGGGAGCTAGCAGAGCAAATGGTCAGGTGGAACGCATTATGAAAATCATTAAAGATAATATGTCTGTAATTGAGCTGAGTAAACCATGGCACAATGCTATTCAGGACTTGCAGTTAGCAATCAATAGCACTGTCTGCAAAAGCACCGGCAAAAGCCCTATAGAATTATTGTTCGGAAAAAAATGTTCACCCCCAACCATTAAGCTTTTGCAAATTGACAATGATGAAGTGATTGAGGATTTGGCATCTGTGAGATCTTAGTGTAAAAAGAGGATGGACGAGCGATCTTTTCAAAATAAACTCTGACATGACAAAAACAAAGCCACCATAAAACCATTTAAAGTTGGCGACTTCGTCCTCATGCGGCGTCATGAACGACATACTACGAAACTTGGTTCAAAATTCGAAGGACCTATGGAGGTCTTAGAGGTATTGCCTAATGACCGTTATAAATTAAAACATGTTAACCTTCGCGGATGCAGTGAAAAGATCGCTAGCCATGACTTTTTACGACCAGCACCAGTAGCTCAAGCGGACCCTTTCTTTGATGAAGAGAGTGCCGTATGGGCGGATGAGGCGGATGAGCAGTAATTATTTTAATACCCATTTACCTATCCTAAGTTCCTTCCTAAAACGCTGGCTGGCCACCATGCGTATCCTTGATACCTGGTCTTGTGGGCTAGATCCCGTGGTGGGTGATGCCATGTGTAAGCTAGATCCCCATGTGGGTGATGCTTGTGGGTGAGCTAGACCCGTAATGGATGATAGCTGGGTGCGGTAGATCCCTATGTGGGTGATGCCACGAGTTGGCTAAGATCCCGTCATGGGTGAAGCCTTGTTTGTTAGATCCCGTGATGGGTGATGCATGCTACAGACTAAGATCCTATGATTATGTGAAACCTTTTAAGAACTTGTACTTTTGTATTTACCTACGATAATTCTCATTTTTATAATTATTATTTTCTAACTGTCAACTCATCAGCGCGAGGAGCGCGCTGGATCAGAATGGCCGTATGGGCGCTGTATTGACTTTGTGTTGGAATGACGTCATATCTGCGAATAATTAATGTATTAAAGAACAGTAGTCACAAAAGTTGAATAAATAAGCCTATTAATTAATTAAATTCATTATTTTATTTAGACACTCAAACCTGAATATAAACTTGTTATTTAATTTGGATAGATATTTCGTAAAATCAAATGCAAATATGTTTGTATATAGAAAAAGTGCTTCATATAGTTTTATATAAAAGGGCGAATATTGTTAACAGTCGTTACAGTCGTTTGAAATTCATCCGAGTGCAAACATCTCTTGTGTATACGCTATATTTCATAAAATACAGTATTTTCAAAGTTGTGCGTGATTATTACTCTTTGGATATGGATCCTGAATACCCGCACCGTGAAGCCGCGCCGACATATACCTATCGTTTGTTTCACGGGGTGCTCTGAGTAACTGTTTGATTTGGTGCCATCGTCTATTTTTTATCATCGCACCACTCGACATCACAGCAAAGTTCATCTACACTTCACTACCTGGACATGATCTCGTCTAGCACGGCTCGTTTCCAGCGTTCATTTCTCTCACGTACGTGCTGGCTCTGAAACGAACTACCAGCTGCGATGTTTCCCCAGCGCTATGACATGTCCTTCTTCAAACGAGGTTTTAAGGGAGCATTAATATCACGGTAGGCAGCGGCTTCGTGAAGCCCCTGGCATTGCAGAAGTCCATTAGCGATAGTTACCACTTAACATCAGGTGGGCTGTTGGCTCGTCTGCCACTGAAAACAATAAAAAAAAAAAGAACATGCATATAAGTTTGTACAGAGTAAAATATTTTTAAAAAGACCGACACTAGGCACGCTGAAGTAGAATTTGGACAAGTCGATTTACATTAATCTTTATAATCATATCTACGCTTTCTTGTAGCATAATTGTACTTAATTAATAAATAAAACAACTCAAAAGATAAGTTTAAACTGGCCGCGTGAATTCGTCGTCTCTTTCAATACTCAATACTCAATACTCAATACGTTTATTGCACACCATAATAGTAATACAGATGTTATTATAAGTACAGTTCAATATGGACCCTGTCGGGCACGGCAAACGTAGGAGAGAGGATGAAGACATTATCAGAATAATAATATTAACTGTTAATTTGAAATTATAAATGGTTTTTAAGATAGCATACATAAATTATAATTATTGTTTATAGGTGTTCTAATTAAATTATTGTTTGAAATTAAGTATATATTTGTATGTTTATTTTTACAATATAGTTTCATCTTTTAGATATTCGTCAATTTTGTAATAGGCTTTATTAATTAATATTTGTCTTAGTCGGTTTGTAAATTTTGTGTCACTTGTTTCATTTTTTAAGATGTCTTTACTAAAGTCAATGCAGTTACTGTGCTATAAATAAAGTTTTAACATGTTGACTGTTTTTTTGTTAAATAATACTAGTAAATAGTTAACGAAATTATCGTAGTGACACAGTGAGGTCACAAAGTAGAAACGTACAGAGAGAAAGCTTCCTACAAACGCGCAAATCGGTGGCACTACTACAAGCACGCGGGGCATGTGTGCGTGTCCACTGGCCGCTTGTCGCGTACACGGCGAGACTGGAAAAAACCGGTTGACGCCGGCACAGCCAGTTGACAATCTCAGGGTCAGTGCGACGCACGTTAAAGTTAATTGTCAATTATTTTATCGGTTAATTTTAATCGTTGAAACTATAATAAATATGTTAATATTTATATAAATGAAAAGTTTGATTAAAATTAAATAATGTTAATGATATTTAATAAGAATGATTGTTAATTTTAATGCGTTATAAGTTTACCTCTGTGAACTTACCTTCATACTTAACAGGTTCATCAAATTCTTTCGAAGTTTGTAGGTAGGTTTAGATTTGTACCTACTTAATTGAAATATACACGAATGACAATGTTCAACAATCACGAATAAAAAATCACATTAGCAACAAAACTTTTATAATATTATCAGCTTAAAACACTAAAATATATCGAATTTAGCTACTTATAAAGGCAAAACGACAGATGTTTTCCTATTCACTATGTAAATCCTATTCGTTTTAATGAGATATCAAAATCAGTAGGTACATAACAGAGTTATTCCGGTCTAATCCCCTGAATCTCATACACTGGAGATTGCTTTACTTTTTGTTATTTTCTATTCAGTTCTGATCGCGTAGGAGATCAGAAACAAAACCTAAATATATTTAAATATTTTATTCCAGTCGTATCCCCTAGTTATCTTTGACAGATTTTCGAGAAAATACGTGCAATAACTTCACGCCTGCCTTCCATTAATGGGGTAAGCAGAGACTATACAAGTGCGTATATTATTTTTATGTTTTTAATTCATTGTTACATAAACTGCTTTTCTCTTGAATGTACTTACCTATCAAAAACTCTGAGGGGATCAGACCGGTATTACTAAATTTGCAGAGAATCAGAACGGAATTAAAGAATAATTATAACCCTAGGGGATGAGATGTGGGGGATCGGACCGGAATAACTCCATATATAAACTATTTAAAAAATGTTTTGTTTGTCTTAACCTATTGTGACAACTCTACCAGAATAGGTAACATTTTTGCACTTTATTAGGAAGCTTTGCCTCTGTACGGCTACTCTGTGGTGAGGTGCCAGTAATCAGTGTGAACTTAATTCAATTCCCACATGAAACTAAACTTTGTATTTTGTAGGTTTGTAGTGTAAAAAGCTTGAACGAGTTATCAACTATTGTATATATATTGAATAGATTTATAAAAATAACAATTTGAATATAAATAAATTGAGATCTTCTTGCTGGCATTTACCTGCCTGATGTGTGACCTCGGTCCATAATCCATATTTAACTTTTCATTTGGTTGTAAATACAGAAATATAAGTTGGTTTGATTAAGTAAAGTTGATTCGCATTATGCATAACTTGCGCATAACTTTTAACTGTTTATTCAAGTTTATTTTTCATTATTTTTTTAAATAAGTTACAGTTTTTGGTACTTCCTGTCATGTATTTCATTTAAAACTATTGAAATAGAACTATAGTTAATATAGAACCATGTAAAACTTTAAGAAGCAAATATATTTTCAGTAACAAAAAGATGTACAGGTATTGAAATAACCTTTCATGTAACTTAATTCGATAATTTCTAAGTCAAATAAACTTTTTAACTCTTAACTTTTAGCACTTCCTTATTCTCAAATTCACAAGCTAGGACCTTTGAACCTATCAAAGAATCTAATTCGTCCAATAACCTACTTTTGCACGTTTGTCTTAAAGTTGACTTTTGCTTGCGTTTTTATATTAAGACTAATTTGAACAGTATTACTGAATTAAGTAGTAATATTGAATAAAGGTGGAAAGTTAAATACACCGGTGGTTATTAAAATACTACAAAAACAAATATTTTGGCACGCATTGTGAGTGCTACACAAATTCTGCATTTCACAAGCTAAGCGTACTTTAACTATTCGCTTTTGAACATTTTGTGATTTGTCGAGTTTGTTTCAGGTGTTTTATATTTTTAACTGCCCATTCGTTCTCACCATCATCATTTCAGTGATATATATCTCGTCCTATATTTTTTTAAAGTTCTTCTTCTTCTCTTGGTGCCTTTGGTGGAGGTTGGCCGTCAGCGCAGCGAATTTATTTCTGTCTTGTGTCAAGCGAAATAGTTCTTCTGCGCTTGCAATACTGGTCCATTCTCGGATGTTTCGCAACCATGATTTTTTTTTGCGTCCAGCTCAACGCTTTTCTTCGATTTTGCCCATCATTATTATGGTTTAATTTATTACTCTTGATGGTTTGCAAGATTTCGCGTTTTTTGCCTATGCGCTGGAGAACTCGCACATTAGAAAACCCTTTTTAAAATTAAGTGCTAGATTACTTAGAAATGTAAATTTCGAGTTATTCCGGTCGAATCCTCTGTATCTGATCTTGGTATCGGTTTATTTGTATTATATTTTCTATTCCGGTCTGATCCACCGTGTAAGGGGTCACAATTAAATTTCAATATTTTGTTCCGATCGGATACCCTAGTTATCTTATTATAGATTTAGGGACAGTTAACAACAAAATACATACATAACTTCATGCCTGTCTCCTATTAATGGAGTAAGCAGACTATACAACTGCGTTTATTATTCTTAATTTTTAGTTAATTATTACATAAACTATTTTTTAACCGACTTAAAAAAAAGGAGCAGGTTTCTCAATTCGACTGTATATAATATTTTTTCTTGATTGTGACCTTGAGTGATCTATCAAAAAGACTAAGAGGATTAGACCGGAATGACTTAATTTATAGTAGATCAAAACAATTAAAGAATTATAATTATAACTAGCGGAGGATCAGATAGGATTATTCCCATCTGTCTCTATGGGGTATTTGACCGAAATTACTCTAATTTTCTTGAACGACTACATAACTATAGAAACTCAATGATATAATATCCTATATGTAACACAACTAAAGAAAAAAAAAACGGAAACTCAAAGTCTTTGGCCTATTTTTAATCCCATTGTTGAAAGAGAATTTTTATAGAATTATCATGTTGCGTAACATTGTTATCTGTGGTAACAACAGCTGCTGCTCGAGCCTGCACAACTCGTTCTTGTTATTTTCACGGCAGAGCAACTGTTCTGGTTAGATTCCATTAATGTCCGCTAACGACCGGACGCACTCGTATTGGGGTTTAAAAGGGTTGAGAGGTTTTGTACAATCGTTCTGATAAAAGGGGATCGATGTTAAGCTTTTAGCGATTTAAAGATGTCTTTAGTCGTATTAATGCAAGAGCTATGAACAAATAAGAAAACGATTTTTTTAAATGTTATATTGTTTTTCATCAATATTCGGGCTCTTATAAACGCGCACATAGGCATAGAACAGAAATTCACGCATCACACAAAATTATCTCGCGTGTATGATTTAATTTAAATATGACGGTAGTAGATCCACGCTGATTTCAGCATGAATGGGCCGAATCGTCCGGGGAAGTACTACCCTCTTATAGAAGATCGACTTAAGAGTAGTAGTATCCGTACTACTGCGTTTCGTTCGGTGAGTGAGAGCGCCGGAGGCTCAATTTTCTCCCTTTCCTCTTTCCTCACCTCCCTCATTCCCTTCCTCTAACCCCATTCCCAGCCGCCATAGTGGAGACCACCATACCAGCAGTTAAAGACGATGGCTTTTAGTATAGTGGTCGCCACTTCTGGATTCCACTGACTGCTTACCATCAGGCGGGGTGGAGTCACTTTGGTAGGCTATATTATAAAAAAAAAAACCTACATCCTCATACACACATCCTCTTACACACACCAGCCATACGTTCTCCTAATTATAGTGCTTCTGAAGCCATGCGAGCTGGACTCAAGATATGGGTTAATCAGACCCAAACAAGGCAATTCGGAAAAATCTTATATCCGGCGGACGTCTGGCTAATATGGTAAAAAATAATTGTTTTAAAAAAAATATTGTTAAATTTTATGGAAGTGACCGATAAATATATAATAATATATATAATATATATTATATGTGGACACTATCACACACCGTCATCTAGTCCCAAGCTAAGCAGAGCTTGTGTTATGGGTACTAGATAACTGAAATATAATACATAGACATACTTTTTTTTTGTAAATATATACTTAGAATACATAGGAAACACCCAGACTGAAGACAAAATACAAATGTTCATCACACAAATATTTGCCTTCCGCGGGAATCGAACCCACGACACCCGGTGTCGCAGTCAGTTACACTAACCACTAGACCAACGGTGCAGTCTGATGATTAGATGCAACGTTATAAAGTAATTTAAAAGTAATTTTAACAAATCTAAAATGTCTCTACATACACTCGTTAATATCCTAAAGGGTCACCAAAACTTCTGACTGTTAACAAATCACTTCATTAATATATAGTACGGGTTCACAAGATTCGCAAGATATTCCCTCTAGGCACATTCACTTCGATTTTGTGTTTATTTTGATTTCAAACGGTCCGTCTTTGGATCCCGCGAGAAACATTCTACGGTAAAACTTATAAATATTCACTCGTGTCGTATTTACTTCATAAGCTGGTGTCTATTCTGGCGCCATAAGGAGATAAAGGCGTATTTACAAAAAACGAGACACGGAATAATACCTCTATGGTATTCTTTAAATATATACTTAAGATTAATGTAAAGGTACATCTATTACTTATGTAATCTTAAGTAACTACAGTATTCCATAAATTTAATGTATACCATAGAGATGTTTTTTCCGTGTCTTGTTTTTTGTAGATACGTCTTTTATTTGTATTGGCGCATGCGTGGTGTGACGTGTATTGCAGTGAAGTCGTCAGTGATTGGATGTTCGTTGTCGAGTTCGAGCCGGGTGTAGTGCCGATGTGTGTCGCTCCCTCTCGAAGCGATTCTCGCGCGCAACTGTCAACTTAAAGTGAAGTGTCTACTTAGTGTAATATATAAAATATTAATTTTAGTGAGTGTGAATTTAAAATGTTTTTAATAAGTTTAGTTTTAAATAATGTAATTTGTAGTTTAATAATCTTAAAGTGTGTGTGCAGTTATTGATAATGGATTTTGATATACTTATGATAATGGTGAGTATTATTACTAGAAAATTTTAGTTTCAATTAATGTAATGAAAGTGTGTGCATTAAATGTGTGTGCATTAAATACTAACCTATAATGAGTGGCGACTGTTGAGCGTCCAATAGTTAATATATAAACAAATTTTCCGATATTGTATGTATATTTTAGGTGATTAAATAAATAATTAATACCACAACAACCACACAACGCCATCTAGACTTAAATTAAACATATATTAATAGCTTGTGATATGGGTTCTAGAATGCGGATAGACATAATTATATATATTTTTTGAAAATACATACATATTATACATATAAAAATCCAGACCAATGTAAATAGACATGTTCATGCACACAAATATTTGCACTGAGCGGGAATCGAACCCGCGTGGCAGTCTATTAAAACTATACACATCTAGTTAAATGTATGTATGACAGTGTTTATGATTGTATGAGCCCGTTATGTAATTGTATGTTACTGGTAGAGAATGCCTATGGCAATATTTCTTGAGTAAATAGATAAGTAATTTTGATTTTGACTAAATAATTTCTATTATTTATGTATTTGCAAGGCTTGCTTAGGTTTTAGTTTTCAATAATATTAATTGGTATCAATAAAATATCAACCAAAATAAATAAAATATATTAAAATACATAATGCGTTACAAAATAAACGTTACATATGAATACTGAATCAAATTACTTTCAGGAACAAATAGTACCCATTTAAATATGAATGATATTATTATCGTTAAAACAGTTCTTATTTCTAATGTAACCTTTTCATAAATTAAGAATATATACTCTTTAGTTTTATGAACTAAAATTTTAATAACATCCATAATGTTTTACGTGCAATAAACATACACATAGCTTTACGCCTCTTTCCTTAAAAGTATCGGTAGAAGTGTATACGTTTTGCCAGTCAAGTTGCTCCGCATGTAAAGAAATAAACCTGTTGCCGTTTACTTGGCAGAATTCCAGACTTTTGGCTTGAAATTATTGAAAGAAGAACCAATATTATTTTATCCAACCCCAGGGTTGAACTTCGACCTGAGATCTGCTTGACAGTCTGTACACAGTACAACTGAACCACTGAAGCATAAGAGTATAAAGACGTTATAAAATGTTGAAGTTTTATAGTAAACTAGCTTCTAGTGACGCGGTTTCATGCGCGCCTTTGCTTACTATTCCACTCCTGGCGCCAGTAGTGTGATGTTACATAGCCTATAACCTTTCTTAAGAACTGGGCTATCAAACGCAAAAAGAATTTTCAAATATACCTGGTAGTTCTAGAGACTAGCGCGTTCAAACAAACAAACAAACAAACTTTTCCGCTTTATATAATAGTATAGGTTATTGTTCGTATTAAAACTCTAGACTGGCGAACGCACAGACAGATGCCATGTAGACAGACCTCTAATAAAGTGCTCCGATGACCCAGTAATGGTAGTAGGCAATTTGTGCATTAAACATGTCCAACGGTGGACATCTTAATTCAACTGATATAGAACATTATTTAAATACATAACTGTGTTTCTATCCCTGTTTTTAATGGTACAATAGAAAAAGACACAACACAGAGGCCCCCAGTGGCGTACCACGTTGTATTTTGCTACAAAATTGTCGTAGCGTTCGTAGGCATTCCACGAAATTTCGTAGAACGCCTACGAACGCAAATCGAATAAATAGCTTTAATTTTCAAAGATCAAAGAGAAGTTTAAACAACAACTGAAACAGTGTTTGTGTATACTTATAGTCTAAATATTAACATCAATAAGTATTCTATATTCTTTGATAGTTCAATAAACAAATACTGTAGAAATAATATTAATATCGCGTAATGTACGTTGCCGCTCTAGGCATTACTTTACATAGATACACTCCTTATATGATGATATTATCATTTTATTTGTACTTAGGTATAAGTAACAATGCTTATATAAATACTAGCTTCAAGCAGCGTAGTTTCACCCGTGTTTTTAGTTACTGCTCTGCTCCCGTCACCAATAGCGTGATGTTATATCGAAAGAGTTTGATTGTTTGTTTCTTTAAACACGCTTATCTCTGAAATTACCATTCGGTTTTGAAATTTTTTTTTTGCGTAGAACAGCCCAGTTCTCGTGGAAGGTTATATGCTATGTAACATTACGCTAATAGAGATGGGAGCAGAGCAGTAAGCAAGAACGCGGGTGAAACCGCACCGTGTAAAGCTAGTCATGTATAATGTATGGACAAGGCCTATTTAGCCAACTCGAAGGAAACAATGTAATTACATCTGTTCTAACCTCTTTATAAAGCTAAAGAGGATATTTTACTTAAACCGTTTCATAATCCAGCAAAACGTGACCGCTTTCTCATTCATACAAACCCTGCAATACATCATGAACTGAAACTCAAACTCAAAGCGTTTATTTCATTTTAATCACAAAGTATGATGTTTATGAACGTCAAAATTACATGAAGTCAGCTAATCAACCTACAGCCAGTAAGCTTACAAGGTAGAGCTGTGAGAACAACTGGCAAGAAACTCACGCCACTAATTTCAATAACAGTTTTTTGTATAAGTTACAATATTAACACTCAACGAAACCAAAGAACCATACAAAGTAATTATTACAAATCAACCATCTAATATAGGTCAAAATGGTCCAGTGGATAAGGCATCCGCTTCGTAAACACGAGGTAACGGGTTCGAATCCGGGCAAGTACCAATGTAATTTTACAAATCATATGTACTTTCTAAGTTTATCTAGGACATTTCTGACTGACGGTGAAGGAAAACATCGTGAGGAAACCTGGACTTAAATGTCTGAAATTGCCAATCCGCATTGAGCAAGCGTGGTGATTAATGCTCATACCTTGTCTATATGAGAAGAGGCTTTTGCCCTGCAGTGGGATAGTAAATAGGCTGGTATTATTATTATTATTATTATTATAACTATCTAATATAATTAACAAGGTTAAAAAAAAGAAGAGAGGATTTCAATTATTTATTTAGTTTCATCTAGTATGGTAATTTGACTACACTACTTTTAATTAAGATAGTAAATGTACCTCCTGGTTATATTGAACGACAAGGTAATGCTAGATATAGTGGCATATATGGCTTATTGTACAAACCAATGTCTGTCTATCTATATATACAGTCTTGCATAACACGGACACGAGCCAGCCAGGAGTAAAATACCAACGCTATTAGACTGCATTGAGGCGTGAATCAAAGATTCTCTGCAAAGTTAAACCAAGTCCAACGTCCTAAATTGTAGATACGGATAGTTTCTACAAGGCTAGTTTACGAGCTACTCTCTGTGTTTTCTTAGAAGCTTTGAGTAAGAATTCTGTTAAAAATGAAATAGAACGGTAAATTTGGGAGATTAAGTAAAGTGATATATATTTGTCCAACAGGGGCCACAAACTCTTATAGCAATTTTATTATAATCTTACTTTGTTACTCTCCATGGTACAAAAAAAAAAAAAACACAAAACACAAAGTAATAATAAAATAATACTGCTTTATGAGAGGCCTCTTTAATGTACATAGAAGTTTATTTCAAAACTATAAAATGTTTTTTAATAAACTGTAGTCTGATTTTAGTTATTGTTTTGTTAGTTATAAGCTTTATCGTGTTTTTAAAACACCTTTTAGTTAATGTGTCGTTTGGTCATATATATATTTTTATTACAATTACAAATACAAAGTTATAGTTCTGTATTTTTGTAAAAAATGTTTTTGCTCAAATATCAAATTAAACATAATTACAATCAGTTTAATCAGTTTCAGTAAATTATGCAAAACTACAAGAATTTACAGCCGAGCGACGATCTACATACATACATACATAGCTTCACGAATTTTATCCCCAAAAGGGTAGACAGAGGTGTTTAACCACCCACTTTTCACCATTTGTAACAGGGGACGAGCCTGTTGCCATATATCGGGCACAATTCCAGACTCCAGGCTAATACTGAGAATTTTTCAACAGATTTTAACATTTTACCCGGGAATCGAACCCGAGACCTCTGCGTGGTAATCCGAACACAGTACCACCGAACCACAGAGCATTCATTAGTCAGCGACGATCTCTGCTTAGCAATAACATAAGTACTATGCGTTACCATGACACCATAATTATGTTTGTTTCACTGGTGACAAAGAACTGATAAATTGAAGGCAAAACAATATTATTTAATCATACTTACACATTACTAACGTGTAAACGAAGTATTCGTTGCATTTTTATAATAAAAAAAAAAAAAATTTGTACTAATTTTAGCTAAAGTTGCTTAGCTTTACATTGTTGCTAACAACCAGCGAGCTTAATTAAGCAATTGCAGTAGCAGTGAGTACTTATATAAATTACAGCTTACAAGTACGAACAATACTGATATAGAAAATAAAGTAATTACGTCTAATTAAAATGTTATCAATAAACTACTATTAAAACATACATTTATATACATTCACTCCTTTTATTCCCGAAGGGGTAGGCATAGGTGTTAAACTACCCACTTTTCGCCATTATTTATTTTAGGTCCCATGTAACAGGGGGCGAGCCTGTTGCCATATATCGGGCACAATTCCAGACTCCGGGCTAATACTGAGATATTTTCGACAGAAAAACCCAATATTACTTTACGCGACCCGGTGATGGAACCCGAGTCCTCTGCGTGGTAATCCGTACATAGTACCACTGAACCACAGAGGCAGTAAAAGCAGTCAAATTGTAAAGACATATTTAATTAATTAAATTTGATGTTATGTTGAAATGACCGTGAAAATGTTGGACGGCTGGTATCATCACATTAGCAGCCATTATAGTTGAAGCACGCTTCCCCGCTCAGTTGTAAGTTGTGAACTGAAATATAAAAGATGTATGTGAGGTAAGTTAAGCTAACTTAGCTTAGCTCACGTAGCTGCGACGGCTGCGGACTTCGAGAACCCACTCTCAAAGTTAAACTAACTTAGCTTATCGTGATGTGACTTGTTCTTTAACTTTAGAATAAAATTATGGTTCTTTGTTTACATAATACAGAATTTATTCTTCATGTCGTAAATTAATTTGGAACAAAAATAAAAGTTGAATAAATAACTAGCGTTTTTGATTTCTTGGTTTTGATTGCTAAAGTTATAACCCTCTTAGAATGTCACCAATGAAGTCGTGAAATACAAATAATTGCTGTCCATAAATTAACACGTAGGTTACGAATGTTTGAAGTCAAGGAGGGTAATATTTTTCGAGCGTTTGTATGTGTGTATATTTCTTTGGGACGCTCTATTGCCTAAATGACTTGATGGATTTTAATGCATGTATGATCCTGATTTACATGCCGAGCTGTGTCAATTTTATAATTTTAAGTGTAATCAGTGTAATTGACTGTAATTTTGTCTTTCTGAATATAAATAAATAATATTTAACATATAAGGTGTCATTAGATTCGTATTGATTGTAGAAGTAACATAGGGTATATAATATATCAATGCCTTAATATTAAGGCAAGTAAGATATTATTTTCCGAACAAATTTTTCTCACTTCGTGAACTTCTGCATACCTACACGAAGTCGTATGTCTTCTCTTTCGTGTTTTATCAGGAGACTAGCGGACGTGAAGTGTTCGCATACGTATACTGTCTGCGATAGCCAGGTGTGAAGACTTTAATTTATAGCTAGAAATTTTTGTTGTAAATTTTTACCTCAGTCGCTAGACAGTTACGTACTTACTCTGATAAGTAACTACCTTGTCACTGCGGTAATAAAATGGGGTTGTAGAATTTTACCATTATATTATAATAGCTTCACGCAGCGCGGTTTCAATCGCGCCTTTGCTTACTGCTCAGCTACCGTCGCCAGTAGCGTGATGTTACATAGCTTATAACCTTCCTCGAGAACTGGGTTATCATACGCAAAAATAATTTTTCAAATTCGACTGCTAGTTTCAGAGATTAGCGCGTTCAAATAAACAAACACTTCTACTTTATATAATAGTATAAATGTATTATACTATTAATAATAATGTCTAATAATAATAATATGTGGACACTATCACACACCGTCATTTAGTCCCAAGCTAAGTAGAGCTTAATATAAACTTAATATAACTCCGTGTTCTTGATTTCTAGGAGCTAGAAAAGACAATACTGAAAAAAAGAAAAGATACCTAAGAGATAACATATTTCAATTTAGTGCACCTCATTTATTTTGTACGGCTTACATACCACGGTAATATTATCTATACAGTACTCCAACTTCATGCAAACGGACGAAGCTTGTGTTAAAACCACGGGGATATATCTGTTTTTCTTTGTTAGTTTGTATAATTAAAGTAAAGACGTGGTATTTTATTATTAATAATAGGTGTTTATTGTACTGTGTGTATGAATAATACATACATAATAATAAAAAATAAATACCCAATCAAAAAACAACACTCATTTTTATTGAACACTTCCTATTTAATTCACAAAGTATTTTATTTGTTTATATAAAAAAAGTATATTTACAATAACAAAACTAAATGGAAACACAAAGTAGGAAAATGTAATTAAAGTGCCGGAGGCGGGCAGCCCTATCGCATGTTTACGTACCGCGTGGCTGTAGGCATTTATTTAAAAAATACGGCCTAGTTACAATACTGTATAGATAGCATTACCGTGATTGTACGTTGTTTTTACGGTAGTACATCCACGCTACTAGAAGTACTACCCTTTTAAAGAAGAACGACGTAAGAATATTAGTTTTCATGCTAATATGTTTCGCTCGATGAGTGAGAGCGCCAGCAGGCCAAATACCCCCTTGGTCCTCTTCCTTTTCCCTTTTCCTTCCTTATCCCCTTCTCCGTGGTCGGCAACGGCTTGGTTGTATTTTCTAAGCATTATTATTACTGCGATGCTTGGAAAACACAGCCATCTCTATAGGTTACGGTTACCACTTACCATCAGGCCGTATGCTTGTTTGCCACCAAAGTTGTATAAAAAAAAACACTATTGAGTGTACAATATTAAGATTGAAATTGATAAATCGAAAATCAATGATTGTGGCGTATATTAAAAGCAAGTCGTTATATTTCTGTTAACGTACGACACGATATGAACAACACGGGTATAGATGACGTAGAATATTGTCTATACCCGTCTTGTTTTCCTACAGCTCGCTTCGAGTCAACTTACTGTCCAACTTTTGTATAACCTGCCTGAATGTCTAACGATCTAAATGCAGCTATTACTATTATTGGTTTTGTATTTACTTCTTTTTTAAATTCTACTCCACTATTCGAGAACCATATTTTATTTTTAATCGTACAATACGTAATAGCATGTTTGGTATATTTTTTAAATCTTAACATAACATACATACTTCACGCCTTATATCCCCGAAGCGTAGGTAGGGGTAGGTAGTAGGTATAGGTAGACCTATACCTACGGCGAAACGTGGGTGGTTAAACATCTGTTCAACCACCCACGTTTTGCCATTTCATTATGGGTCCGATAATTAACAACACAAATCATTTGACAGAGATAGCGGGACAATCTGGATGCGTTTCAGAGACATTTACACCAGAAATAGGAGGCATTTTAAGCTTTTGGGAGAGCTATCTACCCTGCAGTTTTTTTATTAAATAACTTAAATATATATATATATTTTAAATAAAATAAAGGTGCATAAATAATAATATTAATAATAATAAATTCTTTTATTGCTATATAGGTTCACACAAAAAAAAACATTCAAATGATACAACAGTTTCGCACAAATGATAAGTTGAACTCTTGTACCCAAGGTAAAATTACTTACATATCATCTTAAATTTTTGAGAAGCATTAACCTGCAAAAAACCAAATTTTATTATACTTACACTAATGTCATCTACATATCCTATCTTTATACGCTTAGTCGCAATTTGAGATAAACATTTTCGAATGTCTTTTATCTAAAATTTTCAGTATAATAATAATAATAATAAAATGTGGACACTATCACACACTGTCGTCTAGTCCCAAGCTAAGCAGAGCTTGTGTTATGGGTACTAGAAAACTGAAATATAATACATATACATACTTTTTTTTTTTTGTAAATACATACTTATAATACATAGGAAACACCCAGACTAAAGACAAATACAAATGTTCATCACACAAATATTTGCCTTCCGCGGGAATCGAACCCACGACACCCGGCGTCACAGTCAGTTACACTAACCACTAGACCAACGGTGCAGTCAAGTAAGTAAGTATAACAATTTCTATATTTTTTAACCGACTTCAGTAAAAGGAGGAGGTTTTCTCAATTCGACCGTATATATATATATATATATATATATATATTTTTATGTGTATACGTCGATAACGTCGTCGTTTATGAACCGATTTCGATGATTCTTTTTTTGTTGAAAAGTAGATATCCGAAGTGTGGTACCATGATAAGGAAACCATGATCTGATGATAACATCCCAGGGAAATCTAGGGGAACTTTCGAAAATCGTACTGAAGACTAGTGCATTTGTTACTTTTTTAAGGCACTACTATTTAGTAAAGATTTGGAGTCGATCTGATGATCGACAGAAGTACAGAAGATCGCAGAAAATATTTCGTATTTTGATTTAGTTAATCAGAATTTTAAAGTTGGTGCCAAGTAAAATAATAACTAGGTACCTATAGGTATAATCAATCCTAATTTAATATTGTAGTATGGTTCTTATACTTCTAATAGTATTTGCTTGGCCCCAACTTCAAAATTCTGATTAACTAAATCAAAATGCGAATTACTTTCTGCTAAGTAAACTTATTTTTAACTTTTTAGTTTCCTTCCCGTTTGAAGTCGGTTTTTTTTGTTTTAAATAATTATGTTACACGTAAAGTTACTGTGATGTACAGGACACTAGGCAGTATGCAATGTCACAACAGCTGTTTGGTACCACATTTATTCCGGACTGAGGGGCGATGTAAAGCTTTGACATTAATAACGTGTACAAATCATATGTAGTCATGGATCGTCCGGGGAAGTACTACCCTCTCATAGAAGATCGACTTAAGAGTAGTAGTATCCGTACTACTGCGTTTAGTTCGGTGAGTGAGAGCGCCGGAGGCCCGATTGTCCGCCCTTTCCTCTTTCCTCACCTCACTTATTCTCTTCCCCTAACCCCATTCCCAGCCGCCAATTTTCTTGATAGTTATGGTGAATGTTCCTAATGAGTGTAATGGTTTTTGGCTATTAATCTCGTTTTAATATAATCCAAGGTTATCTGGGTGCCGTAGCACAGTTGACAGACTTACACTTACTATACTTAAATTTATTGCTCTGGGCTAAAATAATTTAAATAAATCTCTTATTTACCTGTATATTTTTATACAAAGTAATATTTCCCCTGTGGCCTTGATATAGTATGGTCGTGCCCCGCCCTTCGTTTAGTAATCTTTCGTGCGTGCTTATACATAATGTACAATATAGGTAGTCGTGAACTTGTGACACGCGAACTGACCACAGCGAGTGCCGTTGTCCAACATTAACTAGGTGGTACTTGATACTTCTACTAAAACCAATCACCTTCACTTATGTTCAGCTTTTGGTGAAATGTGACTTTTAAGTTTGAACAGCTATTATATTTGTCTGATTTTGATGTGATAAACTCAACGTGTTATTAAACTAGGTTATAATTATAGATAGAAAAATGATAAGAGCCTTGATTTCAATGCCATCAACCTGCAGGGTCTTATTAAATACGCTACGTTGATAGCCTATTTAATCTTTATTGTTGTTTTTTTATTTAATGGTCGAAATAGCGTACTTTCTAAGTTTATCTTGGAATTTTCTGACTGAGGGTAACGGAAAACATTGTGATGAAAACCTGGACTTAAAAGTCTGAAATTGCCAATCCGCCTTGAGCAAGCGTGGTGATTATTACTCATGCCTTCTCTATATGAGAAGAGGCCTTTGTCCTGCAATGGGACAGTAAACAGGCTGGTATAATTAATATTTAGCTTATTTAATATCATTTATTCCATAAATAAATAGAGGCAAATTATGCCCTTGGTTAATATACATAGGTGTTACTTCTCTTCCACTATACCATGACAAACATTGTTTTCTCTTATTTATGACATACATAATTTAGTTTGTGCATATTGAACAATAACGAAGTCAATCTTTCTATTTTTGATAGATAGCAACGCAATAATAATAATTGTGACGAAAGTTTGAGACAACGCAAACGATCGTTTTATAAGAATAAGCCAAAACTGAAAGGACATAATGCCGAGGGACAAATATGAGGGGACCAGTGGGTTCCGACCCTGTTAAGGGTCACTATAACAGAGAAACTCCATATTATTAAAATTTTCTATTGAAAATGACATACAAAAGATTACTTTATTGTTAACTATGTTTTCAAAGTTTTATAAAAATTAATAATGAATTCCTAGTCGTCCAACCTATCTTATCATTATGAAGTCATGAGTGCCGTAAAAAAATATAAAAAAAATATGAAGCAACGGCAGTAGCGTTACTTGTTACTTGACTAAAACAATAGCCTCGATTTAGGCGACACCTATGTATATTCTGCAGCATACTTTTAACAGTTTTAAACGAAGAAGTAGCTTATTAAAAGAATAACCTCCTTTTATAGATTTAATAGATAATACGGTTGATTAACATTAATATTAACAATCATTAACATCAGCGGCATTTTGCTGGTCAAAGTAGTTCTATCAGTAAAAGGTCCCCGGCAAATTTGATGTCAATTTATCTTCGTTATCAATGTAACAATCAAATCTATTATTAAAAATAATGTGAACTGTTTCTTTTAACCAAAAATAAACTCGCCATATTTTAACGACCAAAGGATACTTGAAAACCACAGTGTCTTGGATGCCTTTGGGAATTTCAACGAACCGAAAAGTTTTATAGAGCTCTTGGTGATCTTCCTCGGGGATTGTAGTTAACAGGCCTGACGGTAACTTTTCATGTAGCATATAAAAACATTTTTGCTGTAGGTACCTTTGTATAAACAAAATTTACGCTGACAAAATAAAAATATTTCCCCTTTCCTTTATCCTTACTTCTTTCCCCCTTCCCACTCCTTTCACGGTAGGCAGCGGCTTCGCAGAGTCCTTGGCATTGAAGAAGTCCATGAGTGGCAGTCGCTACTTACCATCAGATGGGGCCGTAGATGTGACTGCCACTGTCAGCAATTAAAAACATAAACAATTAAATAAACAGTATTCCTCCAAAGCTTTATTATTGTTTATTATTTAATGTTGCTTTTACGCTACATAAATAACATGTTATAAACAAAACGCGGTTGAGATTGCGAATATAATTTACGAATGAAAAATAATATTTCGCCAACATTTGTGTGATACACCGCCTGAAATTACAATTTTTGTAACATAATTAAATAATGTCAAAAATCTCTGTGCACGCCACTGGTATTCAGAGAACGGACTTGATATTTTAATTAGCTTTCCTCGGCGCAGTTTCACCCGTGTCTTTGCTTACTGCTCTACTTTTGTCGTCAGTAGCGTGATGTTACATAGCCTATAACCTTCCTCGAGAACTGGGCTATCATCAAAAAATATTTTTCAAATCCGACTGGTAGTTCGAAAGTTTAGCGCGTTCTAAAACACAAACAAACTCTTCCTCTTTATATTAAGTGTAGATTTCATCCTATTTATCTATAGAATAAACACATAAAATACATAAATAATACATTGCCAAACCTTAACTTGCATCGATCACCTATGTTCGATTTTCGGCCAATGAACACAGCAATTACGTTACTCAGACATGTAATGTCTTCCACACCACATTGCTATATACATAGGTTGGTACCGTTCGTGTAATTCGTTAACCTGACAACCAATATTGGTGCTGCCAGGCACAAGGGTCATGTGGTTTGCATTTACCTTGTACGTTCCCTGTTTCGATTGATTATTACTTAATGTAGTAACCCATTTTTAACCCCCGACGCAAAAACAACGAGGTGTTTTAAGTTTCACGTGTCTGCGTGTGGACGAGTGTGTCTGTCTGTGGCATCGTGGATTCCGAACAGATGCACCGATTTTGAGTTTTAATTTTTTGTTTGAAAGGTGAATTAGTTGGGAGTGTTTATAGCTTTAATTGATAAAATATCGGTCCAAGATGGCCGCCGCTACAAAAGGCGGATTATCTTTTTTTGTCACAACTCCCTCATTATCGAATGAAAGGCCTTGACTAGTAGAGCACTATACACTATAATAAATTGCAAATCTAAAATGACTGCGACAACAAAATGGCAAATATTTTTTTTAGTTATTTCGTATAATGTATGTTAAAGGTTTTTTTAACATTTATTTATGTTTTATGTAAGATACTTTTTTTAATTTTTTGCTTTTACAAAAGACCCGAGCTCAAAATTGAAAGGACACGCATGCACTAGCAAAGAATTTTAGATTTTAAATACGCGAAAAAAGTGTGAAGTACTCAACGAAATCATTTGTTTCGAGATGCTTTAGATTCCAATCAATGAAAACAGATAAAATTTCTTAGAATTAACATTGAACATGTTTTATTATAGAAAACATAAATTATCATCGATTTCGAGTTCAATAACCCTACTTTAATTGCGAACAGACAAACCTGGGTTGTTCCATCTGTAAATGCTATGAATAATAATGTTCAAGAGTTTGTACTTCAGAAGTTATAATTATTCCCACCTACATGTTCCTACATACTCAGCTTGTTGCTCTGGTTGTTTTTTGATGCGTAATTCTAATACAATTATATTTATACCTTTACAGCTTTTTGATTTGTACTTTGATAATAATAATATATAATTTATTTCGGAAAAACATCCATAGGGTGTTAGTAACAATATACTTAATAACCATGATAGTAGCAGTACAGTACATGTTTATAATCTTCCCGTGATGACCCCCACCCAATGAGCCTGTACTGGACAGTCATATCGGGATGCTGTCATTTGTTGACAATAGTATTAATCCTTTTTTTTTCGTGGGAAATGCATTACGCATACGCTCCCGCCCGGGCAAGGCGGAGGGTTATGTCGGACACTCCGACCGCACTCAAAGCGCGGCCGGCATACCGACTAAAACCCACGGTGTTCCTCCAGACGGCTAGAGTGTCGGGGTCACGGGAGACGCTCGCGCATTCATCCGCGACCCCGACGGGCCACGGCCCGTTCTCCACACGCGAGCGGGTCCATCCGATTTGGGAAACCTAGCCCTCCCCCCCCCTCCCTCGAGAGGCGCGTGCGGAACACGCGCACTGCCGTCTCGAGCCCGTGCTGTTCGGGCGGCGAGAGTTGGGCCGTCGCGCTGGACACTCCACGAGCGTGTGAAGCGCCGTGTCGCGCGGGCAGATCTCGCAATGATGGCAGACGGACGTCTGCTCTCGGCCTATGAGACACAGGTACGTGCCGAAGCACCCGTGGCCGGTGAGTACCTGTGTCAGCCGGAACGTGAGGACGCCGTGCCTCCTCTCCAGCCACTCCTCGAGGACGGGACTTATCGCCACCACCGTGACGAGAATAAAGAATAATAATATTTATCCTATCCTAATAATAAGTAACTGCTTATAACATTATGTAATCACTCGTAGAATATATTTTTAATTTTTAATTAGTGTAAATAATTTAATTATTTGACAGCAATAATACTCAGCAATGAAACTCGTAGCTGATGAAACTGTGTTAAAGATGTATGTTTATTGTTGTTAATTGAAGTTTTATGTACGTGTTTAAATTAAGTTTCTTCGTAATTTTATTAAGATTAACAATTAACAAACTGCTTTGGCAAGTTGGCCGTACGGTCTTCTGTCTAAACTACTCATAAGTGAGACTGTGGTCATTAGTTTATATAAAATATGTATTAGTTTATAATTTTTCTTATGTATGTATTGGCATGTTATGGGCCTTAGATGCCTGAAATAAATGATTTATTATTATTATTATTATTATTATTAGAGGTAACTAAGTAAATAGGATGTCACAGCCAGCAGCGTTACCGTTAGAAATACCTATAAAAACTTATGTTCTTTCTACAAGGGTTAGCACGCAAATAATAATTACACAAGTTACTAACAAAGTAGCTTCTAAAAACGGTCCGATTTCAGAATAATATTTCAAAGCTTTAAGAATAATTTAAAGTTGAAAACAGATTCTCAAAGAAGTCTAAGTTTCCAATAAAAATATTCACTCGTAGAACTTCATTGTTGGCAGTGTAATATTAGGTGAAAATGTGAACTGTTTTGTGTTTTTCGAAAAGTTAATTTTACTTTAAAATAAGTAATGATCTATATTGACACGCCTTTAAGTTTGCTTCCAAAAACAAATCAACATTCCAATGCATCACTTGAAATTGAAAGAAACGAGAGTTATTAAAGGCAGTTATAAAATAATTTAAAAAAAAAATATTTTTTAACATCGATCTCGAATAATATAGGACTAGAGGGCCTAGACAAGTGGCTGAAATGAATAATAAATAAATAGAAAGAATAGATAATAAAAAGCTTAAGTATGTCAGTTCCATATATTTTTTAATCTATTCTATTTTAATAGCATTTATGCCACTTGTCTAAGCTATCAGGACAGACAGAAAGATAAATTTATTTACTACCTAGTTGATCATGTAATCTCCGATCTAGAATATGATACATTTTTCAATGAGTTGTGTGTTTTACTGCCCTATTATAAGAATTCTATTTACACAAACGAAAAGGATACAAAGAGGAAATAAAAATTGTCTAAAACATTTCACTCACTTATTGTAGATATCATTTAATGTTATACGCAAGTTTTAACATAAAAAATAAAACAAATTGCACTATTTTCTTTAGTGGGCTGTTGGGAGCCGAGCCGGTACTTCCGGCTCATATTAAAACAGTTATCGTACAATCTTAACTACCTCGAAACTATTGCCCCTACTTAAAATTATATAGTAACTTGTAATCAGATCTGAAAAAGCTACCTTACCGCAACAATTTCAAGGTCTAATTTAGTTTGATTCTACCTCCATTAAAAATCTGTTTTTAACCGACCGCCGGAGGAAAAGAGGGTAAATTCTTATTATTAATTCAATAAGGTTTTCGTATTTAAAATTTACCTTTAAAATCTTGAGAATAATTTCGTGTAACAATCTAAATTAAATTATGGCCTAGCATTTTAACGATCATTATAAATACAAATAGAAAGAGTTTCATATTCCCTTGTCGTTGGAAGCAATAAAAAATACTTGGGTTCTTTGGGTTAAGGCAGCTGGTAAAAACGGACCTTAATGATAGGTTGAATGACCTCGATATGAGGACACTTTATTACTCGATGTCTTTCTTTAAAGTTTCACATATATATATATTGAAACAGATTTTAACAGTTTTTCAACAGAAAGAAAGAAAAAACATTTATTCAGGCAGGGACAAGGTTTACAAATTGATATAAAAATAAGCTTAATGTAGGTATTTTAGTGTGCCAGCCTGAAATGGTGCCATCTCAACTTTATGCTGTGCACCTCCTGAGAGGTCCGCAGCGTTGATATTCTGATGGCACCCAAAAGGGTGACGTCACATATATCAAAATAAAACTAAACTATTAAAATAAACAAAAACAATAAATATGCACGAAAATAAACAATAACAATAAATACAAATAAATACAATACAACAGGAATGTTTGTAAATTGTTTTAAGGAGGAATACTCTATTTATTTTATGTTAAATCGTAATATTCTAATTGTAGCTACGACTACAGAAATAATAAGAGCATAGCCAAGCGACTGCTTATCATAAATAAACTTGGCGACAGTCCTAGAAACCGTAAAATCTCTCTTGCTGCCAGACTATGAATTTTTTTCACTTTCTCTCTCTGAACATTCAGGAACAAGAATAAGTCTTTGCTGATACTGTATATTTTGGTTTCGGTTCTTTGTGGAATGAAGGACCATTAACAATCGGGCTATATAGTTTGAGTAAGATCTCTGAGTAAAATCTGCAAAGCTACTATTTGTGAAATCTTAAAAATGATTATAAAAATATAGCATTCATGTTGCTTAAACCTTAACTCAAATTGTAAAACACTCAAAACCAGTAGTTGTTATTTGTCGTAAATAAAAAACCTCTAGGTTAATGGTATCAATAAAAATAAGTGATTGTTGGTACAAGGAAAATATAGTTTGTAGAAACAAACCTTGAGAAATAACATTCCAATCTCAGGCTTAACTTACATTAATGCTTTAACACTTAGGGCAGGAAAACAATGTAATAATCCATTGTATCAAAGGTCACAAAACTCATGCCGTGACGACAAGGCCGAGGAAATCGAGAATGGGATCGGACACGAAGCATTGGCCTAAACCAATTGTACAACTGGGGTCTACCAACACCTCTTATAGCAGTAAAATTTTAATATTACTTTGTGTTTTGTCTTTTTCTTTTGTACAATTTAAAACAAGGATAGAGACAAAATAAGGTTATATAAGATTGCTAAGAGGTCGTGGTAGGGCTCCTGGTCTCAAATGGGTTCAAGAAACAAGTAAAGTAATGTGTCATTATGTTAATAATGGGGACTTTTGGCTAGGTCTACCTAGTGTCAGGATTTGTTCAGGTCGCTCATAGAAGCATCCGACTTGACCTAACGATTGTCATCAACTTGGTAACAACCAGGACCGACTTTTAACGTGCCTTTTAAAGAATGGAAATACTCAGATTAAATACCAGTATGTGGTCACCCATCCATGGGCCAGCCGCACTCTAAGTTGCTGAAACCGCTAATCGTTTACCGATCAGTGAGCGCAACGAGCTATGAGCGTTTTCGTTGGCTAAAATATATAAGCTTCTGAACATTTTTGTAATGCGCGTTATATTAGCGTTGATGAGATGCCACTTCGTTTGTTCATCCGTCATATTAAGCCATTCGCATTCAAAATCAGGCAATATCGAATAACAGCAACTGATCCGTTTATACCAGCAATTAAACAGAACAGTAAATGATTGTTTTTTATTAATGTTCAAAAAAAATTAGAGTGTCTTTTTCATAATTGCCATGCTTAAGCGGTTAGCGAGCATGTTGCATGTTGATTAACTGATTGCACCAATATGTAATACAACCAGAAAGCTGTATGTATATTACTAGCTTTCCGCAGCGCGGTTTCATCCGCGTTATGTTATATCTTCGGTCACTGCTCTGCTCCCGTTGCCAGTAGCGTGATGTTACATAGCCTATAACTTTCCTCAAAAACTGGTCTAGCAAACGCTAAAATAGTTATTTAAATGCTAGTAGTTCCAGAGATAAGCGTTTAAACAGACAAATAAACAATTTCTTCCGTTTTATAAACTAGTATAGTGTTGGGTCTTTCTATTGACCCAATCTATTTCTTATATAAGTTCTTCGTTATGGTTACAACGCGTAGGAATTCTCAAATAAAATACTGAATATTGGTACACTGTTTACTTCATACTTTTACATGAGACACGGTACAAATACGAGGGAACGACTAACTAAGTAGAGAACTAAGGAACGACTTACTAAGTATAGAATTATAAAACGACTGAGGGCGCTGCGCTTGCCTTACATACGCGTCCCATACAAAACAGTTAAAAACTAAAGGTCAACTGACATGACCCCACAATAGATTATGTGAAATACAAATGATATTAAATATTTTAAATAAATAATAAAAAATTAAAAACAGCAAAGCTTCATATTATTATACGTGCATACAACGTTACGCGAAGACTAAAATTCTTCGAATACGTATGTCAGGATAAAACAAAAAAGATAAACATGAAAGTTACAGCTGACTGTCATTTTTGTCATTTAACTGTTGTGTGGTTTAGCACAATGTGGCCGTACCTTTTGAGGACGACGTGTAATTTGAAATTTGCGTGCGGACTCGTATAAGGACTTACGTTCTTTTAGTTTTTGATGCGGCTTATACGAGTATTTACACAGGCTTTTATGTTACATAAGTAATAATAATAATAATATTGCATCGTGATGTTGTCGCAGTGGACAATGGACTGACCCCGCTTGCCTTGGCTAAGCAGAACTGGCACAAGCCTGTAGTGCTTGGCGTCGACGACCGCCGGGTGGTATGGCAGAGCAAGGAGCTCCACGGCAGATTCTACCGAGCTTTACACGGTCCAGATGTGGACCGAACTGCTTCCGTGGCCTATCTACGCTTTGGTGATCTTTTCGGAGAAACCGAAGGATTTGTTTGTGCAATTTCTGATGAAGTTATCAAGACGAATAACTACCGGAAATATATCTTGAGAGACGGCACTATCGACATATGTCGTGCATGTCATCGCCCAGGTGAGTCTCTCAGGCATATCGTTTCCGGCTGTTCGCGTCTTGCTAACGGAGAGTACTTGCACAGACATAACCAAGTGGCCAGGATCATCCACCAGCAACTTGCTCTGCGGTACAAACTTGTGGACGCCGAAGTGCCTTACTACAGGTACAATCCTGAGCCGGTTCTCGAGAATGGTCGTGTGACATTGTACTGGGATCGATCTATCATCACTGACAGGACTGTTGTTGCGAATAAGCCTGACATAGTGGTGATAGATCGATTAGAGCGCCTTGTAATGATCATCGACGTCACCATCCCTCATGATGATAATCTCGTGAAAGCTGAAAAAGACAAACAGATCAAGTATTTGGATTTAGCTCACGAGGTTGTTGACATGTGGGATGTGGATTCGGCGATCATTGTTCCGATAGTGGTTACAGTGAATGGACTTATTGCTAAGAGCCTCGATCAACATCTTAAGAGGCTCGCGTTGGCTGGTTGGGTTAAGGGCCAGATACAGAAGGCGGTGTTGCTTGGCACGGCCCGCATTGTGAGGAGGTTCCTATCTTTGGAGCCCTAACCGCCGGTAGCTTGGTCCCTGTACCCGATGCCGGTGGGTCTCCAATTTTTATATTTTTAAATGTATGTGTTTTTTTTTATATATACTTATATTTAAAAATGTAATTTTGAGAATTGACTTAAATAAAGGAAATAATAATAATAATATAATAATATTCTACCACATTCACACAGCGCCATCTAGCCCCAAATTAAGCAACTATATTTGCTTGTGTTATGGGTACTAAGCAACTGATATACTACTTATATAGTTTTTTTTTTTTTTGTAAATACATACATATTATAGATAAATTACACCCAGACACAGAACAAACAATCACGCTCATCACACAAAGGTTTGTCCTGGGTGGGAATCGAACCCACGACCTCCGGCTTAGCAGTCAGGGTCACTAACCACTAGACCAACAGGCCAGTCAGTCTCTTTGAGTTACTATTTAGTTCCAATTTCAAATGCAATCTTTTTTTTTACATTTTTAATATTGACTAGACATCCGTACCTGCTTCGCTTCGGTATCAAAACTTTCATTCCGTCTCACATCAAACGCCCACAGAAAATATTATTGCATTCGTATTGTATCATTCAGATTTAAAATATTTAAATTCTGAAAGTCACTGGAAAATTTGGTAAACATAATAAAATATAGCCTATGTTACCTGCTTAAATTATTGATTTGTAGTTGAAAAAATTGTTTAAATCGGTAACGTAGATTTTTAGTTAAATCGTTGCAAACAAACATACAAAAAATCTAATCTATTCTTCTTATAATACTACTTGAGATAGAAATTATTTATATCATTAGTTTTATGCCTGAATGATCCTTTAAAAATAGAAAATTGTCAAAATAACCAGCTAAAATAAATAACTATATAAATATCAAAAAGAGGATATGCAACTTCAGCTATAAAATAATTATTACAGTGGAAGCTCTCTTTTAAATTGAAGTAGTAAAATCGAAGTTCGCTCGCTGTAGTAGGTACTCCCCTTCTTAAAATCGCAGCTATTAACCTAACTACCTACATGTTGTTTTAGTAAGTAATTAACGCTTTTAAAACTATTGAGGGAACTTTTTAATGGTAAGTACAGTACGTAAGCACTGTGCTAGAGGAGTTTCTAACGTTATACTTCCTTAATCAAATACGCTGTTTAACCGCCTTTTGTAAATTAGGATCTATTGTAAACACTTTATAAATGATTTTCATGTGGCTTATTTCGTGTGCTCAGGGCCTTTTTCCTCGTTAGATCAGCTTTCAAAAATGTATTACATAATTATGATAGCGAAAGGCAAAGTATGTTATCCTCAAGAAAATTTCGTCAATTGTTTTTATTTTACAGCTAAATTCGTAAATTATACCTACTTATAATTTAGTACAAATGATCGTATTACTATAAACTATACATGTATACCTATAAGCACGTATAGTAAGTAATCAATATGTCTCACTGGTGGAGTCATTAAAATTAAGTTAGTGTCTCGTGGCGGATATTAAGCCCAACTTGTTTGTCACGGGAGCCACTTGAGCTTTTCATAATCTAATGCCTGTACCTATTATATATTACGTTGAGTTAATTTTATATAGAAAAGATGATTTAGCCTTCAGAATTTACACCTTTGTATCACGTGAAAAAAATTTATTGTATTTATTTTTGTATTGCGCTCACGGAGGATTGTGTATAGTTATCTGCTGTTCAATTATGAAAAAGCACATTTTACACAATTTTTTATATACAGGTGATGCACACATTAAAGAATAAAAAATATTTGAAACCAATTAAAGGAACCTCAAAACGTGAACTAAAGTTAACGTTATCATAATCATAAACTAAACGTCTTTGTACTTAAAAACTACAATCTATTTTTGATCTTCAAACGCCTTAATTAGTGCCAGTTTATAATAAAGCTTATTAATATATAAACGTACATTTAGTGTTTACCTATACGTTCTTCTTTTATACAGTTTCGGTAGCTAACCCAAATTGATTACATATAGAAAAAGTACTTAAAAATAAAAAGATTTCCCCCAACAATATAAAATATAATAATATTATCTTTATCATACCTTTTAATATTTATCAAGTAACCTTCCTTAAAGTGTTCTCCAACTGAGTACAGAATAAAGGGACTTTCAACCCCATGTGTTGTCGGCAACTTAACTAAAACCTTGGCAAAATACGGGATTGTTGAATAAGAAAGTGTTGAGGACTGGCCATTACGTTCAAAGGTCACGCGCCAGGAGGAATTGGGCCACAGGTCGAGCCGCACATTCTATAACTAACCACGGAAATGGACGAGGGGGAAACCGAACAAAGAATAACTAGCGACACTTGAACAAGTTTATCAAGAAAGTTGCCTCTCGTAAAGTAAAAAGGACTTTGGTTTGACCTCACAGCTAAGACGCGGTTATGAAAGATGTGACAGCTGAGCTTACTTGTTACTGAGAACCGTTTATGTGAAAACATAATAAAGTTTACTATGAGCCTACTTTTGCGTAACTTTTTATTTGCGGTACGGTAAGGTTTAAATCTTTCAGTTGAAACGGTAATGATGACAATGAATAAATGTAAATTTTGGAGAGTACCACATTCTCAAAGAGAGGTTTTTGATTTGACGTAGCTACCGCGCGTGGCAATTATACACTAGTGGCAATTATACATTAGTGGTTTATGGTAATTATACACTGCAACATGGTGATTATAACTATGAAGGTATTGCTACTACAGAGAACCTAGAAAGGTTGGCGTAAATGCTAATAGAATAGAATATATTAAAAATGTATGGGCTTGACATAAGCTAACGCCAACACTGTCGTTAGCTTATGTCAATCGCATGCATTTATATTCTATTCTATTAGCGTTTATGCCACTTGTCTAGACCCTCTGGTATTTCCTTAGTCATCCCTATCGACACGTATTACAACAAAATACGGCTGCTGTATTATACTTTGTATTCGGATTCAACTTTAAATCCAAAGCTGCAATTTTTATAAACTATGTACACAACACAGCGAATTTTATAAAAATAAATTCTAAGAACTGATGCTGTAGTCCCTAATCATGGAACATCCCTACAACTGTCGGAACATATTACGGTAATGTAATCGGGGTTCTCGAGTTGAAGCTAATGGAAGTTGACTACTACGAGTATAGGTAACGTGTTATTACAATTGGATTGTTTGTTTTTAAAAAATCTTTATACAAATACATTGTGTCCTTTAAATGTGGTAACTTTATTTGTAAACCATGAATGTATATCAACTGATTATCTGCAAAAAAATAGATGTGTTTTTGTCAAACTATCACATTTTTTATCCTGATATTGATTTAATTACAGGAATTAATTAACCTTTAATAAAAGTTATAAAAAAAGAAAGAAGCAGCAGAATAAAATTGCTATAGTTCGCGCAGAGTTGCTTTTCTAATGGCATTGGCCAGGACACTTATCAAGCTAAACTTATCACCAAAATGATGTTGACTTGTGAAACATTATAAGAAAATAATTATGTTGGTTTAAATATCAATAGAATCGCACGTATTTTCGACGATATTTGAGCTAAAATTAATTAAATTCATTGATACAAAAACAATATCAACCCAATTCCAAAATATCTAGACTAGCTTTTTCTCTTATTTCAGCGTCTTTGGTTACTGCTCACTCCCATCGCCAGTAGCGTGACCAAGAACTGGGCTATCATACGCAAAAATTTTTTTTCAAATCCGAATGAAATCAGCGCGTTCAAACAAACAAACTCTTCGGCAATATTTACTTTTAAACTTTCGCGTTGCATGATTTAATAGAACTAAATATACGGGAATTCAGTCTGCTTGTGACCACGGCCGGTGTAACCTGGTCGAAACGTCAAGCAAAATAAGGTATGTAAATACCTAATGCATGATCGCGTGATTCCGTATATTTAGTTCTATTAAACTCTTCGGCTTTATACATAATAGTATAAATAGATGGAACAAGTATGAGCCGTGGTAGTGACACGTAGTAATGGTATTTCACATTAACAGCTCTCTTCAGAGAAGACAGGTTCGAGTGCCACTCGACTTAACACGTCGATGCTTCGCTCCTGTACTCCCCTCGACGAAATTTAATCTGAGAAGGGACAGGAGTAATCTTATATTACATTATGTTCTTCAGAATCGATGTTTCTAGTTTTGGGATGTAATAATAAGATCTCTCTTGTTTCACCAAAAACAATTTGCCGAATCATCACTTCCAAAAAAAACGTTTGCGAAAATTTCATTTGCCAAATAAACTCTTACAAAATAATTGAGCAAACCTAACGTTTGGCAAGTAAACGTTTGGAGAATAACTCGTTTACCAAATAGTACTTTAACCAAATTTTATTTGGCAAAATAACATAAGCTGAATAACTTGTATCGTCAGTTTTCAATTTACCATTTCTATTCAGTCAATTGTTTAGTCAATGACAAATGATTTGCATCATGTCAATAGTAACAAATTAAATTATAATTAAAGAAAATGTTTCTGGCATTTGCACAACATTGTATGGTCACAGTTCATTTTTATTTTTTTATTTTCTAGAGGGGAAGTGGGTTTATCCATAATACCGCCCCGTCCGAGAAAACTAGGCGGCTATGTCGGGCTCGCTGGCCTGAGATGGTACGCGGCCAAAATACGATTAAAACCTGAGCATCTACTCTCGCCTTAGGGGAAGGACCGCCGGAACTTTATACTACATCAGCGGATGGTCGCAGTTCTAACCGAACCTACAATTCTGGTAGCAGTTAATTTTTCGTTTGTAACCCAAAAAACCTTATACTACACGAAAACTTCCTAAAAATTAAAAAATTGGTATCCTTGTCTTTAAACCCTATAATAACTCATAACATCATTATATCCCAATTGTTGAAGTGATCAGCAACATAAATGTCAACATTGTTTTGCTTCTAAAATAACCGCTAAAATTCGCTCCAAACTTACGGAACATTAATAATCCACGAAGAAATTCTGTAGGTATAATATTTTAGCTGAAGCGTTGTCAGACTGGATGATTAGACGGCACCTCCGACATTTTCAAGACCGTTTATACGTCTTAATATTTACATAAAATATGCTAAAACCATTTAAGCGCAGTTTTTCTTTTCTTAGTGGCCCGAAAATATTGTTATGAATGCTGTCGGCCATGGGAATTTTAATAATGGCTCGCTACTTTGGCCTTTCGTTGCTACGTATTATACCTAATAAACTTTCACAGCGTCGGCATTTTGCGATGATTTAAAAAACCTTTCGGAGGTTAACAAGTTGTTCTATAAATATGTAAGTAAATGATTTATGAGTGTTGTTATAACATTATTTCATAAAAACGTAGATAAAATTTATGTCGTCATTTTTTTTTATGGGAGATTGGTATCAAGACGGTCTTTTAGTATTATAAGAGGTATATTTTAGATACCTAACACCTCTTTTGTCTTTTGATAACATTCCAGATGAATATTATAAACGTGAGTAGATTGCGACATGTACTAGTACATCAATAACATCGCTTCGGTCTAAATAATTGTACCTACTTATTGTTATTGTTATACTTAAGGTGCTAAAAACAAGTGGAGAAACCTTCACTCGTGATAAATTATGTACGATGACTGGTGTAATGTTGTCCTATTTTACAGTCCGTCTGTTTCTATTCACGTTATTAATAAAATATAACGATTAAAACAAGACAGTATAATTTGTTTATAAAAAGTTAACAAATTATAACAATAATAAAAATGCAAAACTTATATTAACACAAACCCACGGAAGAGTTTGTTTGTTTGAACGCGCTAATCTCTGGAAACCACTCGGATTTGAAAAATTCTTTGCGTATAGTAGCCCAGTTCACGAGGAAAATTCTAGGCTATGTAACATCACGCTACTGGCGACGGGAGCAGAGCAGTAAGCAAAGACGCAGGTGAAACCGCGCCGCGAAGCTAGTAAATGATATATGGCTAAAGTCTCCGCAGAGCTATTAATTACACCAATATCGTTATAACTTGTATCGGTACAATCGATTACAGCAAACTATCGAGAAACCAAAGTTACGACCGTTAGCTGTAACAGTATTAGATTCCATCATAATCTCACCGCCTAATAAAAGATCATGGAGGGTGGGAGTACTGCCAGGGATGGAATAAACTTTTATTAATAAAAGAATAAGTAAGTTGTGCGCAAAGAAATGCCTCGAAATCTCCGCACCTCGACACGGGTATAATAAAAAAGTAAGAGAAATTGATGAGTTGATCGTGATGGTTGGTTAAATTTTGCTACTTAATATTATATTGTTATAATCCTGTATTACTCTTGTGATATTTTCTTACACCGTATGTCAGTAAAGCTGAATAAAACTAGGAAAGTACATATAGCTACAAAAGTATCTACTCGTATACGTTTCCTCCATTCGAATACAAATCATAAACTAACTCCATAGCGATTTAAAAAGGGATGCTGAACTTTGATGTTTATATGTCCGCATAAGTTATGAAGGCAAAAAGGTTGATATCTCTCACTATAAGACAGCCGTCGATATCGTAAACTTGTTTGAAACCCGCAGTACGTTGTCTTCGATATAATAATATTTATGCGATTTCAAAGCTTTGCTATCATTGTTTTATTTTTTTTATATTTGTGTCCACAAAAAGGACTTCATTTTGTTTTATGGTTAGAAGTCAGTGAGGTATAAGAGCCAAAATTAGAAGAAAAATTTCTCCTTCTAAATGTTCAACAAGCCGTATCAAGTATTGAATCGTATGTTCTATACCTATACTCTTTAGATTCCACAAAGGGCACATAATACTTTAGTCCTGCACGTGCCATTCTAGATAGAAGGAGATAGGATAACTTCAAAATACTCATCCCTAGTTTTTTAAAGGCTGACCAACGACAAATTAATTAATCACCTGTTAAATCTCGTGTAAAGTACCAATTGGGTTACTAAAAGCATAATTATCCATGCTTTCAGCATGCTTTTAGATACTTTAATTTAATTAGTGGTCGTTGGTCGTTGATTAGCCTTACTGTGGTAAAAGCATTTAAAAAGACTGACATGAAGACATGAACTACCAGCTGCGGTGTTTCCCGAGCGCTATGACATGTCCTTCTTCAAACGAGGTTTAAAGAGAGCATTACTATCACGGTAGGCAGCGGTTTCGCAGAGCCCCTGGCATTGCAGAAGTCTATGAGCGACAGTTACCACTTACCATCAGGTGGGCTGTTAGCTCGTCTGCCACTGTAGGCAATAAAAAAAAAAATGAAGCGATGGTCTATGTAGTTGTAAAGAAGAAAGTTCGTGGGCTCTGGGATTTTAATACAGATCATACGTCTGCCACCGATCACGTACGCGAAACCCATTCTAAAGATAAGAACAGTTCTCCATGTAGGCTTTTTTTAACCCACACTGCTGAGTTAGGAGAACACATGCAGGTTACCAAAAAATATATAGGACTGACATAAGCTAACACCAATAGTCTCGTCTGTCTCAGCTCAACAGTATAGTCGTTAGCTTATATATCAATCCCATATTTTTTTTTTCTATTTTATTCTATTAGCATTTATGCCACTTGTCTAGGCTTTTTGATATCATGAAAACATACTTTGTATTTTTTACATAATAGAACATTTTCTACACGTAAAATTAATCTACTTAATTAAATAATAGTTTTAGCTTTTATAGTTGTATAACATTATCACAAAATAAGGGCGAGAGCACTACAGGGGAGCTCGGCACACCATGTACCACACTTTATATTTATTATATCGGCTCCCCTTGTTCACTAATAAACCACTTTTTTACCTGTATACCAAAAGATTTTATGAAACTGTCTTCTTTTTGTAAAAATTTAAATTCTTTTTGTAAAAATTTAAAAATCATAATAATATTTTGCATTGACATATTTTAAGCACTAAGTAGTCAGCAACAGTTAAAAAGTAATCTTTTAGGTTTGGTTCCCGGGTAAAATAGTATTAAATTTTCCTTTCAAGAAATTCAACAAAGAAACAGCAACAGCCTCGACTGCCATTTAATAAAACGCAACATAGCTGGCAAAATGTGAGTGTACACTTCTGCTAACCTCTTAGAATAAAAAGTGTGATGTTATATAATGTCCAAATTATTCAACAAAATTTTAATTAGCTAACAAAGACTCGTTTTCAGACTTGAGCTACCGTTAATTTTAACGGTAATGAATGTGCTAACATTGATATTGTACTAATAATATCTTTAAACAAAACTACGGGCTCTGCCTTACTTAGCTAACGGTATTATTTCGCTTTATTGAGTCAAATAACGTTGTAAAAGAAATAGAAAGAAATAGAACTTTAAAAAAAGCCTAAAAAACTACAGATAAGCTTTAATATCACAGATATCATTAAAGTACAATTTTGTATGACATTGACTACCAGTTCTTTATAGAGCTTTCTAATAACTAGCAAATTCAAATTCAAATTCAAATTCAAATTCAAATTCATACTTTATTTTGCAAAAACACAGGTACACTAAGGTGTTACATTATAGTATATTGTTCATACCATGTTTTACCATGTTGGTGTGCAAAAATTAATTCAAATACAGATTATTTTATAAATAAGAAACTTGTGATAAATTATTAAATAAAAAATTAAAATACTGAATACAATTAAATTCAAAATTAACAATGTCACCAATAAAATAATAATAATGATATAATATATCAATTGTCACTTATATACTAATATCATACTCACTTAATTTTATTATTATGTGTATGTTTTGTCATCAAAATATTCCTGAATTGAGTAGTAGCATTTATTTGCAAGAAACTTATGCACCTCTTTTTTAAATAATAAGGGTTTGCTTATGTCCCGAATCAATTTTGGCAACTTATTGTAAATTAGTGGTGCTTTACAGAACATGCTCCTGTTCATAAGAGTGGTTTTGCTTGGTACAACACACAATTTACCCAAGTGACGTTTTCTATCTCTTTTAATAAATAAGTTTATATTTTGCTTTACAAAAATTGCACACTCGAGAATATATATACTAGGGAAAGTTAACAATTTATGTTCTTTAAAAAGTGGCTTGCAAGATTCACTGTTTGTAATACCAAACATTCTTCTTAAGCATCGTTTTTGCTCAATAAACACAAGAGGCTAGTCAGGAGCATTCCCCCAAAATATGACACCATATCTCATCGAGGAGGATATATGCCCATGATACGCTGTTAAAAGTGCTTCCTTACTAGTAATATTTTTTAGCTTGAAAAGTCCGAATGCAAATTGACTTAATCTTTTGCAGATATATTCAATGTGAATTCTCCAGTTCATTTGTTGATCCACATGTAGGCCTAGAAATTTAATATTGGTAACCTCTTCAATTTTCACACCCATATAATTAATATTAACACGTTCAACGCCATGTCGGACAATGCTGGGCGACACTTAACTTTCCCTATTAAGCCACACAAAAATTTGAAATTGACAAAAAAACGACTTTTCGATTTATTTAATTACATTAATAAATATGCATTTTTAACTTACAAAACATTGACATAACCGCGAAAATCTTTATAAATGTGAAGATAACTCATGTCGCCCAACATTGTCCCCCATGGCCTGCTGCGTATGATTATTTGAAATTTCTTCCATTGAAGCCGCGCGGGTCACAGTGTCGCCCACTCCCGCCGAGCATCCCGTCCACGCGCCCCCACTCTAACGCCGCGCGCCGCTAGCTATCTTTGTGCGCGCGCAATTCTCAGTGCCCCGCAGGACGCTAGGGAGAACGCTAGCTGCGCATTTTTTTTCCCGCCAAATCATAAATACGCTACGACTACTAACAAAATAGACTAGCTTCTGCTTGTGATTTCATCCAATAGATTTATATATTTTTATTACTTAAAATGTGTGACTTTGATGATGCCTTTGAAATAACGGAGGAAGATCTGACACAGCTTCAAAACATTGAAATATCACTGCTGAACAGTAGTTTTCGTATTAGTTCAGATGAAGAGGAAATAGCGCCTACAAGGCAAACACGACGAGTACGTATCATCAGATCGGATAGTGAAGACAGCAATTCAGGATATGGGGTCAGTACGCAAGAAACTTCAAGCGTTACACCTACCACGAGTTCTTGGAGTGAACCAACAGGTAATCAACGCCAAATAATTCCTTTTACCGAGGTTTCTGGTGCTCCGCTGCATGTCAGATTATCTATGAATAACAAATCGCCCGTCGATTTTTATTCACTCTTTGTGACTGATGACGTGTTTCAACAAATAGTGCATAACACGAATCGATATGCTATTCATAACATTACCAATATGCCTGAAGCTACAAGAGGTGCACGTATTAATCAGTGGAGTCCGACTAATATAGAAGAAATAAAAAAAATGTTTGGCCTAATTTTATTCATGGGTTTAGTGAAATTACCCAGATTGGCACACTATTGGTCTAAAGATAAAATTATCGGGCATCCCTTTCCGAGAACAGTGATGTCCCGAAACCGATTTGAATTACTTTTGAAAATGCTACATTTTTCTGATAAAGATGATGAAAACAAAGAAGACCGACTACATCGAGTACGTCAACTGGTGGATAATTTAAATGAGAACTTCAAAAACAACTATACCCCTGGTGAAGATATTTGTATTGACGAGAGCATGGTTCCATTCCGTGGCAGAATAATATTTAGGCAGTATAATAAACAAAAAAAGACACAAGTATGGAATCAAAGAGTTCAAATTATGTACGATTCCTGGGTATACTTATAAGATTAGCATTTACGCAGGAAAAAACGACGATACAAATACAACGCCTACAAACGTAGTCATGTCTTTATGCGAAGATTTGCTCAACAAAGGACACACTTTGTATACCGATAATTGGTACACAAGTGTAGATTTGGCACGGCAACTATTAGACAAAGAAACTCATTTAGTAGGCACCATTCGAAAAAATAGAAGACAGCTTCCCAAACATGTTGTTACTGCTAAGCTCAAAAAAGGCCAGTTTGCTGCAGCCGAAAGCACCGACGGAATAACCATGATGAAATGGAAGGACAAGCGCGATGTGTACGTTCTGTCCACGAAGCATTCGGTACGGTTTCATCATGTAAATAAACGAGGAAATGTGGTATCAAAGCCAAAGATTGTTGTAGACTACAATAGAGTCAAAGGAGCCGTTGATTTGGCTGATCAATTAGCTGCTTACTCTACACCACTGCGAAAAACAATAAAGTGGTATAAAAAACTCGCTATTAATTTATTGCTTAATACTACGTTAGTAAATGCTATGATTCTATATAAAAAAGTTACAAATAAACACATTTCTGTAGTAGACTTCAGAAAAGAAATATTACAAGAGTTTTGCTCGAATCCTATGACTGAGACGGATGAGATTCGTGAAAAAAGATCAAAAAGAGGGAAGCACAAACTAGTAAAGAAAGAAGGAAAAAGTAGTATTATTAGAAGAGGGTGCTCTGAATGTTACAGGGGAAAAGTAAAGATGCTAGGTAGAAACCAAGCGAAAAATAAAGTAAAAAAAGTAAACACATTCTGTGACGACTGCCCAAATAAACCGTTTCTTTGTTTAGATTGCTTTAATAAAGTACATCGTTGTTTTTAAAATATTTCTTTAATATGATTGTTATTTTGTTATTTTTAGTTATTTCTAAAACTAAAATACTGTTTAATTTATATTAATTTACGTAGTAAATATGATAAAAATGTAACACTTTCAATCTGATCAGTGATCTCAAAGTATTTTTTAAGTTTCACTGTGTTATACTGTACCAATTTCATAAGTTTAACACAATAAAACCGAGTTTGATTAATACTATCATGATTTTTTATTTCATCTTTAAATCGGACACAATTTTTTTCCATAAAATCGTAAAAATAAATCAATAACGCACTACACAAAAAAAATGTAAGTTAATGCAAGACTATTATCAGAAAAACAAGCATAACTTTTTAACAAATTAATATTTTTTGAGTGCTGATATGATTACACTATTCTAGGAGGCCGCGCGGGTCATGCTACGTACAATATTGCCCTGTATTGTTGACCGACAGCTCAGAAGAGACGTTTAAACATAGCTCTGACTGTCGGGCACCATTGTCCCCCACGGCCTGAACGGAACATACTGGTGTCGCCCAACATTGTCCGACATGGCCTGAATGGAATTTATCATTTTATTCCGTGGCGTTGAACGTGTTAATAACATTTTTGTCTGATATAGTTGGTCTCTGCTTAAAGTTAATAATTTTAGTTTTGTCAAGATTTATTTTTAAATTGTGTAATGTCAACCAGTTAATAATAGATGTGAGCGATTCATTAGTGTTAGACTCTAGTAGGTTCAAATTAGGGTTAGAATAAAGTACCGTGCAGTCATCTGCAAATAATGTCATTTTATCTTTAATAAAATTTGGCAGATCGTTTATATACACTATAAAAAGTAATGGCCCCAACACACTACCCTGAGGCACACCATAATTAACAACCCTAGTTTCAGATTCGCATGTATGTTCTGTTTTAGACCTGATACATAAACGATTTATTTGCGTTACTTGCTGCCGGCCAGTTAAATAAGATGTAATGAGCATATGAGCATTACCCCTGATTCCACAATCGTATAGCTTTTTTAATAGAATATCATGCCTAACGGGATCGAATGCCTTGGTCATGTCCATAAATAACCCAGTCACCGGTAGTCTCTTATCCATATTGTCTATAACAGATCTAAGGAAATCGTAAATTGCCATATTTATGTTTTTATTTTTTCTAAAACCATATTGTTGAGGAACAAGTACGGATTGATTTTCTAGGAAAGAATACATACGATTAAATACAACTTTTTCAAATATTTTTGCGAATACTGTTATTAGTGCTACTGGTCTATAATTCCCCATATTCAATTTATCTCCTTTTTTGTAAATCGGTTTAATAATAGATTTTTTAAGTTTAATGGGAAATGTTCCTTGCTCGTTGCTCAAGTTAGTTAAATGTGCAAGAACAGGTGCTATGGAAACGGCAACTTCTTTTATTACTGACGTTATAATCTCATCAATACCAGCACTATTTGTATTTTTTAGTGATTTTATTATTAAGTATAATTCATTTGGTGTCGTCGGTGACATAAAAATAGAATTGCACACCCTCTCATTCGCGAAACTTCTATAGATAAAGTTATTATCATTATTATCATTAACTGCAATGTTTACATAATATTCATTGAATGCATTACAGATTTCATTAGGACTTGTAATTAATTGGTCATTGATCATTATTTGATTAATATTTAAATTGGGATAATTGATCTTTGCCCTATTTATTATATTCCACGTTGCTTTGGACTTGTTGCTCGATGTTTTGATGTAATGATCATTTTGAGATTTTTGCGTTAGGTGAATTATTCGCTTCAGTCTGTTAGCATATGTTTTACATATATTCTTGTTATGTGAACTTGGGTTTTTCCTATAGTTCCAAAGTAGTGCACGTTTCTTTTTAGAGCATAATTTTATTCCCTTTGATATCCATTTTACTTTAGCAGGCAGCAAATTTTAATTCGAATATATGGAAAACAAAGATCATACAGCAGCTTGAATAAATCAAAGAAGCAGTTGAAAGCGTCATCCGCTTCAATTGTCTGGTAGACTTGAGAGAATGATAATTGTTTTATATAGTTTTTAAATTTATATCTATTTTCTAGCGAGTAATCTCTTCTATATATGTACCAATAATCTAGTATAAATCTTTTACGAATAGGGCATTGTAGTATCTGTGCAGAGTGATCAGAAATACTTAATTCAACTAACTCACCTTTCGAGCACCTTATGTTGTGTATAATGTTATCTATGCATGTGTTACTAACAAACCGTGTAGCTTGGTGAAATTCTGTCTTCAAATTAAATGATAATAAGATATTTTTGAATTCAAACGTTATCCTATTTGGTTTTAACAAATCTATGTTGAAATCACCGCAAAGAACTAGTTTTTTATTATTATTTTTACACAAATAACCTAAAAGTGCTTGCAGTTTTTCATAGAAACAGTCTAAAGATATTGAGTCATACTTGGGTGGTCTATAGATGCATACAATATAAATGCCTAAAAGAGGTAATTCTATCACACAGCATTCGAATTTGTTTTCTACTGATAGTTTATTCATATTCTGTACTATAACATATTTAAAAGGATTTTTTACTAATATGCAAGACCCCCCATGCCGGGTTTTTCTCATAAAGGAAGTTGCCAATGTAAAATTTGGGATAAATAAACATTGCTCATCACCTGAATAAACACTTAGAATGTCTGACTTACTCATCAATCCATTTATGTTTTGATGAAATACACATAAATTTTTACTCACGAAAAAACGTACTATCATCTGTTTTTTTTAAGCTTCTTTTTTTTTTTAGCTTCCTGCTGTGCGGTTTCATCCACGATTACATCTTTGTTTACTGCTCAGCTCCTGTCACTCTTAGCGTGACGTTATAGACTATATGACTTTTCTCAAGAACTAGGCTATCAAACGCAAAAAAAATATTTAAATCCGACTAGTAGTTCTAGAAATTAACGCGTTCAAACAAACAAACTTTTCCCTTACACTTCCACTAGGAACCCAGCCATTAATCGTAAGTTAAGATTTTTACAACAACACTCCGTCGAGGTCCTAATCTCCTATAGGTGCTGCTCTTAGGAAACGTTTATAGCCTTCTAGCGGTTATAAGCTTATCTGAAATATCAATGTTTTCCAAAAAAAAAAAAATTTAAAACGACAGCTAACGATATCAGTATATCGCCTTGATAAGCTAATATTTGTTTAACCAGGTGCATAAACGCCGCAATTTTGACCGCAGCACCAAACCTAAAGTGTTGTTAAGAAAATAACCCCGTTGAATATTCAGAAGCTAAACAACGGTGTATTGCGTGGCTTGTTTTCATTACCATGATTGGACTGACCCTATTATTACCCCTACCTCGATAATATGCCGCGTTTGTATTGCTATAGCTAAAATTGTTTTAAATTGGTGTACAACGTGATGTATTAAATTGCCTGGTAAGTATTGCACCTTATCTTTTATTTTCACCAATTGAGAAGGCTCAAATTTACCCTCTAAATCAAAAGATGTTTATTTCATTTAGGTTAATTGAATTAACACTTATTAACGTTAAAATTATAAAATATCAGCCAATTAACCTACAGCCAGTTTACTGACGTTAGGGTAGGGCCATGAGAAGAACTGGCAAGAAGAAACTCAGGCCCCTCTTTTTAATCGCCAGGTTATTACAATTTTTGTATGTTACAATTATAAGTAGCATGCAAAATGACGCAGGCAATACACGGGTTTATTGCTTCTTTTATGGTCATTAACGACTTGTATGTTTAATGAGATTGTTTCGGAAATATTTAGATAGCATTGTCAAGGCCATTGGTCAGGCGACAGTATCCTCATTAGTCATCTTAGCTGTATGAAACAAAGGCAGAATACCTATAAACGTATGATTATGAAATTTATATAACACAATAAGTCATAACGATTTGATTAATTAATTAATATGGTATGAAATTGAGTAAAATTTTAGCATAAACCAACGTCTTGATTTGCATCAAACAGATTTAGAAATTACATTCACTAACTAAAACTAATCAATAAACCAGAAGAGTTTGTTTATTTGTTTGTTTGAACGCGCTAATCTCTGGAACTACCAGTCGGTTTTAAAAAATCTTATTGCGTATGATAGCCCAGTTCTCGAGGAAGGTTAAGGCTACGTAACATTACACTACTGGCGACGGGAGCAGAGCAGTTAGCAAAAACGCGGCTGAAACCGCGCCGCGGAACGCTAGTTTATAATAAATCAACGAGTTTTCCTTGCATATGGCTTTTCACGTTACTGCTCCGTGTGATTAAATTTTCGGCGTCCCTGATCTGTGAATATGCGCATCAGTGCACAGAACAAAGTAACAGTATCGTTTACAGCCTTCATAGTATTTTAAGTGTCTATTAATCGCGTAAAACAATAAAACGTATTTGGTAAAAGTGTCGATTAAAATCAAGATGTTCTTTTTTAAATCGTTCTCCTAACTTAGTTTATCCAACGCGTCATTGACTTTAATACGTGACTACGTCTGTTAAATGCTTTCAACTGAATAACTATTACGGAAAGTGTCGGGCCTGATTTATATTAATTAGACGTATTTTTGTAGAATGAACTTTACACGTTAAAATTGTATCAACAAGAAAAGGTTTGCTTCAACTAACACTACTTAAAGTCTCTCAGTTTCTTCTTCAATTTCTTATGTATTAAGAACTTCATCAAAATAAATAATATCTAAATATAAGATGTACTGCTCTTACGAGTATATTAATTTTAAACGGCATAATAAAATACTGGCTATGTCTTAACAACTATTGTGCTGTATGAATTTCTCCGAATTAGTCTGAATGAAATGGTAACCATTGCACATGCTTAAACTATTAAGTAATGTGCTTTTACTTTAAAGTTATTATAACTTAGAAGCTTATAGTTTGAGTAATTAAAACACTGTAAATAAAAAAAAGTATTTAAGTATGTATATCCGTGTCTAGAACCCATAACACAAGCTATATAGTATATGCTTACTTTGGGTCTAGATGGCGTTGTATGTAGTTGTTGTATTATTATTATTATTACTGTTATTTAATTTATTAATATCAAAGTATTTTCTTATTAATAATTTTAAAATCAGCTTTTATGAATATAAAAACGTTTTTTAGAAAATCCGTTTACCAAAATTAAACACCTATAGGTAATTTCGCCAATCTAAATAAAAGCAGAAACAGTTTCTCTGGCGGGTTTGTTAGAAAATCAAAGCAATTTACGCTCGTCAGGCGGAGACGCTGCGGCTGACACGCCCATTTGTCTCGCGGAGTCGGCTACGAACGTTCGACGGTATTTTGCCAAATGAGAAAGCTTCGAGACAGGATAACATTGCTTTAAGTGGAGGTTACCTAATGGCTGCGAAATATGTCGCAGCTTTTGGAATAAATTGACGGATTCTGTTCACTTTCATAATAAATGCTTTTGCTGTAGATTGACCAGATTAAGTTATTGGTGTATGTTAAAATTATAAATATTAATTAATAAAGCCTTGAATGCGATTTTCCAGTTACAATATTTAGATAAATTATGGCAGAATTTCTACTACTATGAAGTGACAAAACAATTATACTAGGATTTTGCAATGCTAACCCCAAGAGAACTCTTGACTGCATAGTCTATACAATTTCACTCTATTAGGCAACCTACCAAACTTTAAGATCGACTATTTCACGAAGCAATTTGTGATAGCAGATTTTAACATCGATTTTTGTAGATAATTTTTATTGCTGTTCATTTAAAAAGAGAACTAAAATATCTTGAAAACATGAAAATACCATTAGCCGTCGCAATATCGGTACTTCAAGGTTTAATGATAGGTCTCTTTCTTTTTTAGTTTAAATAAGCATTCAAATTGGTAGGTACTCCTAGATATACTTTATATAAAATCTGAGTTTAATTAACCAATTTCAACTATGTTGATGCAAATATTTATGAATACTAAGTATACAGCAAAAAATGGTTCAGTGTTTCAACGCTAGCAAACAAATGAGTCTGTCAACCACACAGGTGCGTTTACGTCACGACAAGACCGTGCGTTCATGTAATTTCTAGGGAGTTTAATTGAAGCTGGCATATACACAGATCTCTTCATTAAAATTAAACTTTGTTCTAATATACGGTCATAATATGCATAGTTAAACTCGCCATATCATTGTGTGTGTGTAAATGACTAACTTAACTGGTCGTTGCGGTTCAAGTTCATAACTTTGACCTGAACTCTCGGTTAATTGAAACTGTGTGAAATGATAATTCGAGTAACCTAACCTAACTTTATTTGTTTATAAGATTACATCTGAACTGAGGCTCTAAAACCACGTCAAAAATATCTACAATATCTTTAAGAAAAATAACTTATTTCAGATGTACTTATACTTTTATGTTTTATGTCAGCTTAAAATAAATTAACCGATTCAAACTTGAATAAAATCATATTGATTAATAGTGTTGTACATTCAGAAACATTTATAAACTAGTGACTTTTTAGCTGTTTCGCGTAATAATGACTATAGAGACTTGTATTTGATTTGCGGAATACATTTTTAATCAAATAATCAGAAACTGGAACAAGCAATATATATTTCTTAAAGACAAAAACCCATTTTTCCTCGTGCTGACGCTACATTGAAATATTATGTACCCTATGTCACTCCGACAATTAATACGAATCTAATAACACCTCATATGTTAGGCTGGTTTAGCAGCGCCGCCCGTTGGAGCGCGCGCGTTCGGAAATATGTCAGGTAGTACTCTAAACGGCGCTGCTCAAGCGCGTACAAGAAACGCTTAGTATTATCTCGTACATATACTACTATATACTCAATTGGCTGTATGTAATTACGCTGTAGAGCGTGCAATAAATATTGTTACGTGTCAGGATGGGGTTCGATGCAAAATGCCAGTTACGCGATGATGACTTTATTTAAAACTCGCACAATACTCTAACAGTAACATAATAAAGCAATTAACACTTATACTGCACTATCACGCTTCGTATATCGCTCTTCGTAAACTTCCGTATTACTTAGATGTTCGCTCGAGATCGCTGTATTCAAAACTGAACGAAGTGCCGACGGTCGAATCCTTTTTATAGTCATTTAATAGATTTCTAGAACCTTCCAGTTATTACTACAAAGATGCCGTCAGTTCTCGAAAACAGAACAATGAGTGTAGGTACTTAGCTGCGACGCGTAGGTATGCCTACCGCCGATGATCTATTGTTATACGTGTAGGTAGGTACATGCGAACGTTCTAGTGTAGGTATTCATCGTATAAGTGTAGGTAGGTACTTGCGAATGTTCTAGAGAGTAGGTATTCGTCGTACACGAGTAGGTAGGTACTTGCGAACGTTCTAGAATAGGTAATCGTCGTAACATTGCCCCCCTCTTAATCATGCTCGTCCCGAGCAGCGTTAGAACCGTGATAGGGTGCTAGTCGATCGATGTGGACGATCTTCGGCTTCTTTCTATCGCCCTGTCTTATGCGATAGGTCACGTCATTGATCCTTGTGATCACTTTATAGGGACCCTCCCAGCGGGCCTGTAGCTTCGGTGACTTGCCGATTTTCCTGAGAGGATTATGTAACCACACGAGCGTACCTTCCTCGAAGCCATGATTACTTGCTTTCCTGTCATAGCGAGTTTTCATCTTCTCACTAGCCTTGAGGTTGTTATCTCGCACTAGATCATGTGTCTTATCCAGCTGTGCCTGCAAGTTTGCGACGTATTCTACTGTCGGCTTTGGCGTATCAGGAGGTGTTCCGGTAATCAAGTCTACTGGTAGGCGTATCTCTCTTCCAAAGTTGACATTGGCCGGCGTAAATCCTGTAGTGTCATGAACCGCGGACCGATATGATAGCAGGAAGAGTGGAATGTAACGGTCCCAGTCTCGTTGATGGTCTTCGACAACCTTGGCCAGATGGTTTTCCAAAGTCTGGTTGAACCGTTCTACCATGCCGTCAGACTGCGGGTGCGCTGGTGTTGTCCGTGTTTTATGTATGCCGAGTAGATTACACATCTCTTGAAACAGGGCTGACTCGAAATTTCTTCCCTGGTCACTATGCAGTTCCAACGGCACACCAAATCGACACACTACTTCCTGGATCAACTTTTTGGCCACAGTCTGAGCCTCTTGGTTTGGTGTCGCAAACACTTCAGGCCATTTGGTGAAGTAATCTTGAACTACTACTATAAAGCGGTTGCCGTCTTCTGTCACGGGAAATGGTCCAGCTACGTCAATGGCAATTCTCTCCCATGGGGCTCCGACACTGTACAGCTGTAGCTTGCCTCTTGATCTAGTACGAGGTCCTTTTACCGAAGCACACGTAGAGCACTTTCTGCACCACTCCTCGATGTCTTCCCGACAGCGTACCCAGTAGAACCGTTCTCTCACCTTCACCAAAGTCTTCTTCACACCAAGATGACCACCTGATGCACCATCATGCACTAAGCGCAGAACAGTTGCAACTTTGTTTCTCGGGATCACCATCTGTAGAACTTGGTCCTTCCCGTCAGGTGATTCCCACTTTCTATATAGCACGCCTTGTTCCAAACTCCCCACTGAGCCCAGTAGGCCTTCGTAATTGGGCTTGCGGCTGATACGTCCTGCCATTTTGGTTTCCGACCCTGAGCCTTCCAGTCCATTATCAATTTAAGATCTCTGTCCTCTTTCTGTGCCTTACTGACTTCGTCTTTGTCCCAGGATTCATCGGTCCCCTGAGTCCTGACAATTTTCACTACCTCCTTGGACTCATGCTTCAAACAGTGTTTACAATCCTGGGAGCATGGACGTCGCGATAAGGCATCAGCGTTGGAGTGAATCCTTCCACTGCGGTGTTCTATTACAAAGTTGTACTCTTGTAGTTGTTCGATCCATCTCGCGACTTGGCCTTCAGGATTCTTAAACTGGAGTAACCACTTCAGTGCCGCATGGTCTGTTCGTAGAGTGAATTCTCTTCCCAGCAAGTATTTATTAAAATGTTGTAAGTCCTTCACAACTGCTAGTAATTCACGCCGAGTTACACAGTAGTTTCTCTCAGGCTTCGATAGAGACTTGCTGAAGTATGCGATGACCACTTGCTGACCATTTTGCTCCTGAGATAACACACCTCCGATTCCAGTATTACTGGCGTCTGTGTGCACAATAAATCTGCCTTCTCTATTAGGGTAGCACAGGACTGGAGCTGAACACAGCAATTCTTTGAGTCGTGTAAACGCACGTTGACAATCCGAGTCCCAAACGAAGTTCCTCTTTTCTTCTGTAAGGTGGTGTAATGGCTTGGCTATTTCAGAGAAGTTCTTCACAAAACGCCGGTAGTAAGCACTAAGTCCCAGAAAGGCTCTAACTTCGGTTTTAGTTTTTGGTACAGGCCACTCTTGCACCGCTTTTATTTTGTCTGGATCCGTTTGAACACCTCTATCCGAAATAATGTGGCCTAAGAATGAAACTTCTTTCTTGAAAAAGGCGCACTTCTTCGGATTAAGTTTCAAGTTTGATTCACGAAATCTCTTGAACACTTTCTCAAGATTCTTGCGATGTTCCGTGAAACTGCGTCCCATAACTATTACGTCATCTAAGTACACCAGACAGGCTTCTCCCAAAAGACCCACTAGTACGCGTTCCATAAGCCTTTCGAACGTAGCTGGTGCATTACACAATACAAATGGCATTACCCGGAACTGCCACAAGCCTTTGCCAGTACCGGTGGTAAATGCAGTCTTCTCCTTATCTTCTGGCCGGAGTTCCACTTGCCAGTAGCCACTTTTCAGATCTACCGTAGAGAACCACTTCATGCCTCCAAGCATGTCCAAAGTGTCGTCATACGGGGCAAAGGATAGCTGTCTTTCTTGGTTACGTTATTAAGCATTCTGTAGTCTACACAAAACCTGGTAGTGCCATCTTTCTTCTTCACGAGTACCACAGGTGAAGACCATGGGCTGGATGATGGCTCTATGATTTTGGTTCGTGCCATGTTCCCAATCAGCTCGGCTACTTCTTGTTCTTTTGCTAGTGGCACTCGTCTAGGTCTTTGTTTGATAGGCTGTGTAGCACCTGTGTCGATCGGGTGTTGCACTAACCCCGTTCTTCCAAGGTCGTTTTCTTCTTTGGTGAAAATGTCCTTGTAGTCCAGCAGCAGCTTCTCTGCTTCCCGATATTCGTTGGGTGACAAACTTTTCTTCGTGGTCTCTAATAACGGGCCCATATGGTTTGCCGAAGAGGCAGTCAGGACGTTCTCTTGAATCTTTCTCAGACTGCTCACAGCCTCACATCGTCCAACGATCGCGTTCTTCCTTAATAACATCGCCGAATTGCTAAGGTTGGCAACTTTAACTTTTGCCCCACTTCTAGTCATAATTAAAGTTCTGGCTGTGATTCGACTGGTATGGTGCCCAGGATCTTCCACTATGACGCAGCGATCAGCAGTCACACCCTCAGGGAACCTTACGTCGACTAAGGTTTCTGACCTCGGTGCCAAGGTTACCGTTTTGGCAATGTAGACCGCTATCGAAGAACAGCCCTCTAGAAAGACTTCTTGATCTGGGAAGCTTAGAACACCTTTTGCAATATTGACAACGCACTGCTGCATTCGTAGGAAGTCTAAGCCGATAATGCAGTCATCCGTTATGCTCGCCACCAAAACAGTTTGATGATAAATCTTCTCTCCTAGTTTGATTTTCACATCTGTAGCTCCGAAGACGGTCACTAGCTGGCCAGTCGCTGTTTGCAATTTGCAAGATGGTCGTGCGTCTTCCCATTGAATCGTTCGCTGTAGAAGTTCTGGTCGTACGATGGTCTTCGACGCGACCGTATCTATCGTAAGGCGAACAGCTTTACCATTGATTTCTCCAGCTGTTACCAGGCTATTATCGTCACATGCCTGTGATACTTGCACTGTGGGGGCTTGACGTAACCCAGCCAGTGCCCGCCCCGCGGCCCTGGCTCCGATTAGTTTAACGAATCTTGACTAGCGTCAACCTGAGTAGTGGTTGACACCGTTCTACTTCCTCTCTGGGCCGGACAGTTAATTCGGATATGTCCTCGCTTGCCGCATCCGTAGCATATAGACTCACCCCTTGGTCTAACAGCTGCAACAACTTCCCGTACTTTATGCGACTTGTAGTCATTTCGCACAGCTTCCACCTCAAGGGCATGTGCTAAGGCCGCATCTAAACTTGTATGGTGTGCCAGCCGAACAGTTGCTCTGACCTCAAGGTCTCTTATACCATCCACAAAAGCTTGCACCACTGTCTGGTCCACAGATGATGTATTGGAGGCATAGGCTCGTCGTACCAGGCGTTCAATTTCAGCAGCCCATTGTTGAAGTCTCTCACTCGACTTCTGAGTTCGATCCTTCAGCTGAGCTCGATAAACATGCTCCAGGTGCTTATCGCCAAATCGAGCTTCCAATGCCTTAAGGAGTGCGTCTAAGTTTCGTCGGTCAGCAGGTAAGTTCTCTAAGTGCCAAAGTAAGCGCCGTCAGTGCGTGATCATCTTCCCATCCATTTCCTTTGGCAACTACTTCGAACTGGTGTCGAAAGGCCGTCCAGGAAGACGAGCCGTCAAAGGAGGGAAGTTTAAACTTGGGACCTCCAGAAGAGACTGCCGCGGCCACAGGTGTAGTACTTGAATAAAGGACCTTAGTCTTCTGGAGCTCTTTAATCATCTTGTCATGATGGTTCATAGTGGTCTGGACATCTTCGAGAATTTCATCATATTTGCTGGTACGTTTTTTTACCACTTCAACGTCTTCTTGAAGAGTACTGATGACGGTGCTGAACCCTTCCCACTTAGTGTCCATCATTTCTTGAAGCTCACGGATAGCCTGGCGTTGTCCGTCTGTGGCTTGCAGTTGACCTTTCTTAAGGTCTAGAAGAGCTTGGCGTTGGCGCTCTTCAGCTTGGCGCTGACGCTCTTCAGCTTGGCGTTGACCTTCCTTCAACTCCTCCATGACTTGACGTTGCCGTTCTTCAGCTTGGCGTTGGCCCTCCTGTATAACGGCCAAAAGGGACGACATGTCGAAGCCAGAGCCCATACCCGTCGACGCCGCAGAAGTGCCGGGATCACTAAATACTGCTGCGCTAGACTTTTCAGTATCGGCCATAATAGATGATTCACGAGTTTCGTCTACCGCCGCCTGTCGTCGAGTGCGTACTCCCTCGTCGCGTGGTGTGACTGGCAATCCCACTTCTGACACCAATTGTTACGTGTCAGGATGGGGTTCGATGCAAAATGCCAGTTACGCGATGATGACTTTATTCAAAACTCGCACAATACTCTAACAGTAACATAATAAAGCAATTAACACTTATACTGCACTATCACGCTTCGTATATCGCTCTTCGTAAACTTCCGTATTACTTAGATGTTCGCTCGAGATCGCTGTATTCACAACTGAACGAAGTGCCGACGGTCGAATCCTTTTTATAGTCATTTAATAGATTTCTAGAACCTTCCAGTTATTACTACAAAGATGCCGTTAGTTCTCGAAAACAGAACAATGAGTGTAGGTACTTAGCTGCGACGCGTAGGTATGCCTACCGCCGATGATCTATTGTTATACGTGTAGGTAGGTACATGCGAACGTTCTAGTGTAGGTATTCATCGTATAAGTGTAGGTAGGTACTTGCGAATGTTCTAGAGAGTAGGTATTCGTCGTACACGAGTAGGTAGGTACTTGCGAACGTCTAGAATAGGTAATCGTCGTAACAATATACATACATACATACATACCTAAATAAATACATACATACATACACAAATTCGCCGGCATTACTTCGGCAGTTGGGCAAAAATAGTATCGTGCGTATCATCTTACACGCACTCATACTAACTTATACCCTCGTCCTTATTTCTAGTATTGACAATATCTCGGCTATCTTTAACCTTTGCTGTCTTTGTGTAATTAAATAATTACTCACTAGTAACATTTATTTCGCAAAGCTGTACTAAGAACGTTTGATATGCTCATACGAATTTATTCATGGCCTGACTAATTTTCGTATATTCACTACAATACTTTAATTAAATCTTGTGCTCTACTCTACGTGTTTGTACTTAATTCTAGAAGAGCATTGAGTCGATTAATGAAATTAGAATAAAACATTACGTTTAAACAATTAGTACTGTCTCAGTGTAAGATATTTTATTTTTAACCGACTTCAAAAGGAAGTTCTCTATGCTGTTCGTATTTTTTTTTGTATGCATGCTACCGCAGAACTCGGGTCATTTTTAACCGATTAGGAAAATTCTTTTTTTATTTAAAGGGTATAGATTTCTGCAATTGGTTGCATCTAGTCCATTTTTTTTTATAAAAATGGTTCAATACTTAGTTTGGTTTTAGTTTTATATTTTGTAATAACGAAGGAATAAAGAGATGTAAAACAACGTCTTGATGTCTATTGTGACGCGATAGTTTTGAAGTCTTTTTTTGTTTTTGATCCAAAAATTAATTATACTTTTTCAATAGGTACATATTTTAAAATTTTACATTGTTATAAATTTTTAGAAAAATAGTGTCGTAATTCAATTCTACTAGCAATGGAGAATAAAATAAGTTACCTTAAACTATGCTTATTACTTGAACTTATCTTAATTCCACCGCTCAAACCCATAAAAATTAAACAAAAAATTAAAATTAAAATTAAAAAAAATATGTAAGTATTTTCTTTATACAAAGTTTTGTACAATAACTTAAAATAAGTACTAACAAAACAAAGTCATCACAAAACTTTGTGAGAGTCTGGTGCATGTTGTAGATTTATCGCTAAATCTGTGTTACATGTCACAGGCCTCTCTCGCGGTTTGTATGGTGGTAACAAATTGGGTAGAACAGTTTTTGTTATGTTGTAATTATTGTATCTTGCATAAGCTATTAACAAATATGCATAAGAGCAAAGTAATTATAAAAAGAATAGATATTAATGTAAAAAAAAGATAGTGTTATAAATAGAGTACTTACAAGATATACCAGTGTGTGAGTGTGTGCGTGTGCATGTGCGTACACACACACACACACATACATACACACAAACTTTCGCATTTATAATATTAATAGAATGGACCTACTGATAACCGACAGAGCATCCGGCTATGCCTTTTTGCAATTGCTGTTTTAAAACAACATAAAAGTTAACAAACTTAGTAAAAGTTAACAGCGTTATCATAGCGTACCATTTAGTTTTATAAGTCTATAGGGATTAAAGTAATTTCATCAAAAAAATAAAAAAGAGAAACTTAAAGTAATCCGTATTACGCCACCTTTCATTGAATTTAATGAGATCCTCACAATTGTGTGTCAACATTGCGCAGGTGTATTTTTGTTTAATAAACCTAAAAGACTTAAAGATTACTTTGCTATCAAGGGTCATGGACAAAGAACATGTTTGAATTGTCTTAGGGTAAAAAGAAAAGTGGATTAAACGCATTGATAGCCGCCACCCATAAAGAGATTCTACTCAGTGATAATGCTGAGAAGAAACGGGCAACTACGGTGTTTGCTATCTAAGAAAGGTTTTATTGCAATGTTTTTATGCAGGTGTCTATTAAGATAAATTTTAGCGGCTCATTTTGTTTTTAATGCTTTACATTTCACATGTATTATCTTTATTTGTGTATCGTATTTATTCGAACGTAAACACTCTTTTGGGGTTAAATCCACCCTAATGGATAAGAGGACGGATTACAGGGAATTTTTGTCAATAACAAACAATTATTTTTGTTGCATGATTTAGAAGTTAGCAGGAAAACAAATATATATAAATATATGACCCGAATTGAGAACCTCCTCCTTTTTAAAGTCTGTTAACGACTTTGCTTTACATGATTTAGAGATTAACAGATTTTAAATACAACTTTCATTTTTACCGCTGTATAAATAAATTATAAGTGTATAAAATAAATTAGACTAATTAATTTACCAATATTAAGCTTCATGTTTGTTTAATTATCGTGTGTGAGACGTAAAAACAAATTAATGTTAATACGTGATACATTTTAAATAAACAAAGTTTAAATACATTGCTAACTGAGTTCACGTAGCAATAAAGAGGTATACTAATTATTTTCTTTATTTATTTAATAAAATATGAGTTTGGTTATATTTTGTGTTGGAACGTGGCACTTCATTGTTTCCATTGCAACGAAGAACGGAATAAGACGTCATAGTAAAACGTAATGTAACTAGGGACTTGAAGTTCCAGGTATTAAGTATGTCAGAAAGCAAAGAATTTTTCTACTATTATATTATCAGGAAACAGTACCTCTAAAATACATAGAACACATAAGCATTGATTATAAGATTATGCGTCTAGGTTTCTTCACTTTATTTCCTTTACCTGAATTAAATAGCGTTCAAAACAAATTAGAAATATACTTTATTATCGTCGCTATTATCGACCGCGGGAGGTTTACTGCTAAATATAAATTCAAGTAGGTCTTTTCCCGTCGATTTACTTTTCATTTAGTGTACAAGAAAATCCGAAATCCGTTTATAAAGCTCGAACAGATACTTTCCCCATATCCATTTTCACGTAAGAAATCATAATAAGACTTCCATTATCTTACTGATGAAGTAGGTACATCATTTTTGCATAAAAAATAAAGATACATGTATTACTTCCGTATACCACGTGGTATATGATACGAGCGACAGCGATAGTAAAATCTCTGATGGGTCCCGAATGTCAGGTCTTTATTTTTAGTATAAGTTAGGTGGCAAAATAGCATACAGCCTGTCTAATAAATGGTTACCGCAAGCTATAGTTTTAAATACGGGTAAGTATCTAAATGTTATAGAAATGACACTAAGGAAATGCAACAACAATGAAGGAGTAAAAGGAAAGAATACCAAGAGAATATTTAAAAAAAGTATTGCCAAATTTGAACGGTATAATATTTATACCGTTCAAATTTGGCAAATTGGCACGGTATAAATTTCTGCTGTTTTCGCAAAGACCACGATTAAAATAATTTACTAGATTTGACTAAACAGCTCAGTTATTGTAGACTCAAACTAACAAACTAAGATCCGCATTACAAATTAAAATAACATGAAAGTGTAACAAAATATTACGTTGCGTTTTCACAATAAAACAGAAGTTAGTAAAGTGCATTGTTAAATAACATCTCACGTCTCTTATAAACAGTACTGGAGCACTAAGGCGCTGTTAAAAATTCAAGAAAACTCGATGTTTTCCAACTGCGGCCCTCGAGGGTACACTTAACGCGACGCCGCCGGGGTACGATGAAATTCTTAATGGAGTAAAGGACACAACGGCTAATAATGTTTGAATAATTGGCTGGACTGAATCTCATGTTAATTTTTTTACATTATAAATATCTTCGTAGCCTATATCCCATTACAAGGCAAATGCCTATCTTACAGAAAAGGCGTGAGCATTATTTATCACGATTGCTTTTATTGGTCTAGGATTTTGTTGAAGTTTTTTTGATCAAGCTGATAATGTTATTAATATAATAATATCCATAGCAAATGAAAAGTATTACATGGTTTTGAAAAAATCACAGTATTTGCATTTTATACCCATACTAGACGTACGCCTTCGCTTCACTTTGGTATCAAAAGATTCATTCGGTCTCAAACGCCTACGGAAAATAAAATTGCAATAGTGACTTATTGCATCATTTAGGTTTACAAAGGCATTGAAATTTTGAAAATGACTGAATAATATGTTAAACGTAATAAAATATTATGTTACCCGTCTTATTTGTAGCTTCCTAAAGGTGAACGATTTTTTTAAATCGGTTACTTAGATCTTGAGGTAAATAGCAACATACAAACAAACAAATATTAGTTTAGATAAATAAGTATAGTGTGGTAGGTTGGCTATTTAACTCTAATGTAACCAAAATAAAAAGCAGTGACCCCAAATGTGAACGCAGTGGGAACCCGGCGGTAGCAATATCGATAATGAAATGTTTTAAATAAAAAAAATTACCTAGCTTTACAGCGCCTTCTGTGCAGATAAGTTTCTACCCAATTAAGGAAGTTGTCATGTATTTCAGATTAACTTAAAGTTAGAGTGTGTCTATTTAAAAAGGCTTAGAAAATTTGTGAAATTATATAATACGACGAGGACGGTCCAAACGGAGATGGCGTGACGACTTGGACGTCTTTTGCAACAAATGGACGGAGATTACTCATGATAGGCAAATTTGGAAGTCTAAGGAAGAGGCCTTTGCCCAGCAGCCCAGCCTTCTTGAGTGTCCCAACACACAAGAAGGCTAATTAATAACTTTTTATTACACAAAGTATAAACACAATAGTTTTGTATTTGTAGCCACGAACTATTTGGTACGTGCGTCTTGTCATGAACGGGTGCTACTTCGGATGACTGGTCAATCTTGGCATGGTATACATTTAATACTTAAAATCCCTTTTTTTATATAATGTGACAGTCACATTTTTTTGTCACGGTCACAACTCGCGTATCGAATATAACACGAAAATGTTATTTTGCTGCGTATCGATAGAACTGGAAGTTTTTCGTCCTCCTCACAGACTTCCGTCCTTACTTTTTGTATATTTTATTGTCACTTAAATTACTCCTTTTATATTATTTGAAGGATCCATAGATCCGTATAGAGACGGCAATTTAGGAAGATGAATGGTTTTTGTCAGATTTTCTTCACAAAATATGAAGATTGATGATTGGCTACATGCCTTATCTATCGATTTAGGTAACATTCCTTTTATTTATTTTGTCTGGTCCATATTACACTAAAAGTAACAGTATTTCATGAATAATTTTACAATGAAAAGAGTAGATATGATCTAAACTTATTTTCGTTCAAACGATATACCTAAAATAGGAATATCCAAAATAACACAAAGCCAGCTATAGCTGGCTACAGCTTTACTCGTGTATCTTGACTTACTTTAAATTTGGACGTCTCATAATTTTGGAACAAAATTGTGTAATCAAAAGGTCGACACTGAAAAGCAATTTACTTTAAACAATTTTGAATTAAATAGCGAAAATAAAGGTTAAATCTAAATATTATTTTCTATGTATATTATACAAAAAAAGTACTTATATCCGCATTTTAGAACCCAACACAAGTTTACATAGGTAGCGTAGACCTTATGATCGTGAAGCGTAATTAATTGGGGTCCAGATGGCGATGCGTATAGTTGCGATGATATTATAATAAAATAGTAATAAAATATTTGGTCAAAATGTAATTTGTATTTAAAACGTAGGGCTACTAGCCAGTCTTAAATAGATATTCATTTAACCGCCTTTCTAAAACCCAAACTTTTGTATTGTAGATCAACACCCACACGTTGAAAACCAAGTTTAGCTTTTATAAAATACATCACCAACTCACGATGTTAATCATCCTTTCAGGCTGATTCATATGTACCTACTAGGTTTCCGAAGCGCGGTTTCACCCTCGTCTTTAGTTTCTGCCCTGCTCCCGTCACTAATAGCATGATGTTACGTAGCCTATAACCTTCCTCAAGAACTGGGCTATCATACACAAACAGAATTATTCAAATCCAACCGCTAGTTCTTGAGATTAGTGCGTTCAAACAAACTTTTCTGCTTTATATAATATCTATATTGACTTTGTTGACTTTGACGCACCCACTTATATTAAGTGATGTTCTAGGCTAGTAATACTTTGAAGATTGATTATCATGTTACTACCTCTGTGAAGCGGTAGTACCGTGTACGGACTGCCACGAGTTTCCCGAGCGCTATGACATGTCCTTCTTCAAACGAGGTTTAAAGAGAGCATTAATATCACGGTAGGCAGCGGCTTCGCGGAGCCCCTGGCATTGCAGAAGTCTATGAGAGACAGTTACGACTTACCATCAGGTGGGCTGTTGGCTCATCTGTCACTGTAGGCAATAAAAAAAAAAAACGTAGAGGTCGCGGGTTCGATTCCCGCTCAGTGCAAATATTTGTGCGCATGAACATAACTATTTACATTAGTCTGGATGTCTATGCATATTATGTATAACAAAAAAAGAGTACTTCTTTAAGTTTTAATTATGTATTTAAGTATGTTTATCTGCATTCTAGAAACCATATAAAATGCTTATTTTCGCTCAAGATAGTGTTGTGTTATTATTATTTATTTATGTTTGTTACAGAATAAAACAAAAAGAAGATGAAGACATCAAGAAACATTTTCACTGAAATGTTAAAGGTTTTTAGAAGTATTAAATTGAAGCGGTGCAACAGGAAATATAAAATGCAGTGGTGTTTGCGCAGTTCGTCAACTTATATTTTGTCCCTATGGACGTTGCTTGTCGGATGCTTCAATATAGGTCAGTACTAAAATGTATTTTATATTAGTATAATGCAGACTTTATTTTTCTAAAACAATAATACAGAAATGAATTTATCTTGTTTTATGGTAAACAGTTATTTGGATCCAGAGGTGGACACAATCTTCTTGGACACAGTCATCATGTATTGTCTCTATGGCAACTTTTATTTTTAAGTAAAGCTAAAAATTTTAAAACCTCCGACACATTATACAGTGGCGACCATCTTGGATTTGAAATTTACTATACACACACACACACACACTTACTCACACACACACACGCACGCACGCACGTATGCACGCACGCACGCACGCACGCATGCACGCACGCACACACGCACGCACGCACGCACGCAGCCATGCACGCACGCACGCACACACACACCGTCGTTTTTGGGTCGGGGGTTAAAAATGATTTAGAGGTAAGTCTACAGTTGCAAAGTGAACAAAGACGAAGCTACCCAGTAAAGTAAAATAGCTGTCGAGTCAAATAAATTTTTTATTTTATTAATTTTTCAATCACTGTAATGAAAGTGAAAATAGTTTTATTATGTCTACGAATTTAAATACAAATCTAATCGCAACTACTTGTTACGGTTGACTTATAGGGTGAATTACCTAAAAAGGTGACCCTTTTCTCCCCAATTCTTTACCCGTGTTTACTGAGGCTTCGAATCTGACAGCACGCAAAATGACAGATGTCTCAATTGGCACTTATTCGGACATGTAATTTAAATGACAAAACAAAATCACAAAGAAGAGTGGAAACGTCGCAATTTAATATCATATTTTCGTGGTTTTCCATAATACTTAGGGTCCATTCACACAGACCGGCTCGGAGAGGAGAGCAGATTCTTATCACGTTGAAAACAAGGTTTTTAGTATTTGTATAAAGGTTTATTTTTGCATGTGCACTGCTTTTGTCATTAAGAATGCTTGAAGGCGCTTGGTGTGAAATAATAAGAGGAGCTGACCGCCTTCGTCGCGTACTTTTTCTCGATTGTGTGAGTGCAGCGGTTTGGCTCCGGTTGCATGCTCTTTAACGTTCGTGCAGCCGATCGGTTCGGATCGCGTGCTCTTTCTCGCTCGCGCAGCCGATCGACTCCGATTGCGTGCTCTTTCTCGCTCGCGCAGCCGATCGGTCCATCTGAGCTATCTAAATCCATGTTCCGACAAGCACACGTTTACACCGAAAACAAAACTTGGACTGCGTGAAGGACTGTAACTGCCTTTGTAGTGCATCCGACTGGCTCCGAGCGCATCCGACCGGCTTCAAGTGCATCCGACCAGCTCCGAGCACATCTAACCGGCTGCGAGCGTATACGACCGGCTGTGAGCGATTCCGAACGGCTGCGAGCGCATCCGACCGGCTCCGAGCGTATCCGCTTTCAGGTCGCTTCCAGCCGGTCTATGTGAAATAGTTGGCGGCTCCGCTCAGACCAACTCCTAGCGTATACGATCCGGTCTGTGTGAAAAGAAAAATGCGCGCCGATGCTCTCCGAGCCGGTCTGTGTGAACGGACCCTTACAGTTATTTTAAAATAACACCATGGAAGTTTCCAATGCATTATTTGCATATAAATAAAACTGTAAGCAATAAGGTTACTTACTTTTTATACAGATTTCACGTAATTTTAAATTAAAGCTCCGATTAGATGATAAATATTGAAAACCATGAAAATGTGACAATACATTGCGACATTGCCACTCTTACGTGTGAACGCTCTTTTAGGTTCCACAAAGTGTAGTGTTGACTTTGAATTGAGTACATCTTTCATTGTGTTTCTTAAATAATAAGAATGTATCATGAGGCTGAGGAATTAAAACATTGAACTACATATTTTTAGTTCACGCTTTATCACCAAATGAGTAGACAGTTTTGCACAGATCTTTGAGTGAGAGCCGGTTGCCATTATTCAAACAAAATTGTAAATTGCAGGCTAAATACTAGGTTTTTTTTTATATATTAGCCTACCAAAGTGACTCCACCCCGCCTGATGGTAAGCAGTCAGTGGAATCCAGAAGTGGTGGCCACCATACCAAAAGCTATCGTCTTAAACTGCTGGTATGGTGGCCTCCATTATGGCGGCTGGGAATGGGGTTGGAGGAAGGGAATGAGGGAGGTGAGGAAAGAGGAAAGGGGGGAAATTGGGGTAAGAGTTCATCGACAGAAAAAACCAACGGCCTATTTGGCAATCTGTGCACTGCAACAATAAACCACTGAGACAGATAATAATATACTAGAAATATATTATTAATAGATAACAATTGTTGAATATTTGATATATTATTATCATTATTTTAGTAATCGATAAAATGAAAAGAATAAATAAAGTTAAACCGATACAAATAGATTTCATAATTAGTATTTTAGTAATTCAACGCACATTGTTACCCTAATATGAATATTAAAATCATTATTTGAACAGGACGGTACGTACAACAGATTTACATGATCCATATAATCTTGGGTACGCTAGCAATCACGTTATAAAACCTATATTACATACAAGGTTGTTCTAGTTCATTCGAAACAAATTAATTTAGCTTTTACCTTGTTATACACGAGGTTATTGGTTTTAAAACTGGCAAGTAATAATAGCACATTTTAAAGATGTATTATGTATCTTATAATAGGCTATTTTACTCTATAAGAGTAAAAATCTAAAAATATATTATTGAGATAGCTTAGGCAAAAAGCAGCCGGAAAACTTTACTTTTAGTTCATAAAATAGCAAACTAAATTTTAAAATTCAATTCAAAGTTTTCAGCTTTTTCATAACACCATTAAATAGAATTCGCCATATTATGACGTCATACTGCTTTGTAGTTATGGGCTTAGTAACTCCCGTAAAAGATTGAATATGTAGTATATCCTTCCAAGTTAGGATATATATTCGATTAGCATATTCATATCTGTAAACATACTCCGCGGACTGATTCTCGCTCAGTCGCTCTCGAAGCGATCTAATAGAATGATAAACTGTTAACTCCGGCTTCTATATCCATATCCACGGAGTGGCTTATAATTATCTGTCAACTCTGGACACGGAAAATATTAAGGACATGGTAATGTCGCTTCATTACTCGATGGATTTACTAAATCTGTGATGGAGCGATATCGTTAAGTAATAATTGATTTTCTTCATACTTTACCTCGTCATTTCACCTACATACAAAGGTTTGAGTATATCTAAATGAAAACAAAATTGTCATTGAAATCAGTATGTAATAATGTTAAATGGACAGTAGGTATATATACCTATCTCTGCATACAATTCACAGTTCGAATTAAGTCAACAATGTTTGCATGCTTTTTCCCAAAAATGTTATTTAAATTATGGATAGTAAACTGCTTGTTATATTTCATAAATGATTTCAAATGAAACAGAATTTTAGTCGTTTTATCGCTGTTCTCTCTGCTACTTACTACGTTTTTTAAAGCGCTATTAGCGCGCGCGAAAAGCATAGGGACACAACATACACTGGTATCCTTATTGCGCGTGCTCGGTTCCTCTAGCTCTATTGTTCCGGAGTTACGTAGATATATGAATATGTCGGATATAATAATAATAATATTTTAGATAGGGAAGGAGTGGTGATATATCTGTTGCAGGAAAATTGTATAAATCTGCCGTTTACATACTGCCTTAGCATTTTGAAAATGCTCGATGTCATCGGCGTTATGTAATACGCCAGAAGCAGATTGGGTTAGGTTAGGTTTGAACTGTGACCCTCTGTGCACGAACCGAGCGACCGAAGCGAGCGTGCCACGGCAGCGAATTATATTTGTTGTTAAACTGGTTTAAACATCCTAAATTAGGTAAAAACTTTGCTGGTAATATATCTGGCGTTAATATGCCGAGGCAGATTGTAAACGGTCGATTAATACAATTTGCCTGCGACATATCCATTCTGGGATATATATCCGAGAGTCCCTCCCGAGTTACTCAAGCCAAACTGACGTCATGGCCACAGAGCAATATAGCGTCCACTGCATCCAGCGGTTTCGTCAAATTACGCGCGAAATTTGAAAATGCAAAATTTAAATGCATTTTTATGGCACCTATCGACTGTATAAAAATATTAAAAAAAAATTTGTTGATTATTAGCACTATACAATCTAATTGAGACACTTTTCAAAAATGGGTGAATACCCTATTATCTTGCACTATGTGAATAGAAAAACATCGTAATAAAACTTGATCTTTAAAGTTAGAAACAGTCAATTGCAATGGGGACGTCTCTATTGACGTTTAATGTACTCATCATCATCAGCATATCAGTCAAAAGACGTCCACTGCTGGACTTAGGCCTCCCCCAATTTTCGCCACCGTGGCCAGTCGTTTGCTGCCCTCATCCATCGGTTGCCCGCCACCCTTATAAGGTCGTCGGTCGACCTTGTGAGGGGTCTGCCCACGCTGCGTCTTCCGGTTTGTGGTCGCCACTCTAGAACCTTTCTGCTCCTACGGCCGCCAGTTCTGCGAGCTATGTGTCCTGCCCATTGCCACTTCAGAGAAGCAACGAGTCACCTCTTTCTCGAAATTGGACTTACCTAATAGAACTGATTGTCCCAGGTATATATACTCGTCAACGAACTTGGGACATAGGCCTAGGCATCGAGCCTCCGACTGTAATAGGAGTGGCTGTAACATGGACAATGGTCATGACTTTAGTCTTGTGCATGTTCACTTTTAGGCCTACTTGTCGAGAGATTTACTGAGGTCATCGAGCATTGCACTTTAATGTATAAAAGTGTACCGCATTTAATAAGTTTATTAAATGCGGTACACTTTTATACATTAAAATGTTTTTACAATATTAACAGCTTACAATCACTTTATTGTACTATTGTTTAAATTTAATGAAATTGGTTACTAACATAACATGGGCTAAACCTTTTTAAAGCAACAACGGATAGATAAAACCTTATTTTACGGTCACAATAAAATCAAGTATAATATTGCGAGTTATTTCCCAGATCTGTTCTGATTTTTATTCTCTAATTTCGTTCTGATTTCCTATATATTTAGTCATTCCGGTCTGATCACCTGACTCTTTTTGACAGGCTGATAACCTATTCGGTTAGCTGCCGGACATTATTTGCAGCTTCAACAGGTTTAATTTGACCATTAGATTAGGCTTGGCAATGATAGAATGAAGGTAATCGGCTTGGAAATTAAATAGTCAGATATTGGGATGATGTATCACCGGACTGACGTTAAATAAAATTCGCACTTACGTCTATAGTGTTGTTTCCAAAAGTTATACAAAATACTAGAATGCAATTACGAGTTATTCCGGTCTGATCCCCCAGATCTGATCCCTGGGGATCGGTTTAATTTAATTTAATTTTCTATTCCGTTCAGATCCCCGTACAGGGGATCAGAAACAAAAGAGTAATTGGTGTCGAGATTTTGGTTACTTTACTAAACTCTGGCATATATAGATTTATCAATAGACGCATACTTGATAACTACGTCTCTTTACCATGTATTTTATTTAATAAACTTACCATCTTCATTAAAAATAATTAAAAACCGCTGCCTCGTTTCAATTTCGTGCGTGCGTGTTTGTGTGTGTGTGTGTGTGTGTGTGTGTGTGTGTGTGTGTGTGTTATCACTCAACTTCTAAACGGCTGAATTGAAAATTGGTATTTAGATAGATTTGTTTTTTATCCCGAAAATAGTTCCCAAGAGAGACAAAACACATTTAAGACACGGGCGAAGACGTGGAGCGCAGCTAGTATGTAATAAAAACTTAAGAGCCCTGCAATAAGTATATGCATGAGTGATTATAAATGATTACTTGGTACCTAGTTTTCACAATGTAAAAATATGATCATAAACCAAACGAATTTGATAGGAACTAATAGGGGTGGCTTAGATAAGGGCAGTGTACATGATTGGGGTTGTCTTATCCCTGACAGTGGTGATCTTTCTACAGAAATAAATAAGCTGATATTTTTTTTATTTGGGAAAACTAACAACTACACAGTTTATCTAAAGTCTTAATATTATAATACAGGTATTTGTGTAGCATACAACGTTATCCACATGATAAAAACAAAAAAAAATATTTATTAAAAAAACCTAAGAGTATTGTGTTTTTTTGAAAACGATAATCTCTGGGACGACCACTCCGATTTTAATAATTCCTTTTGTAATTGATAGCCCAGTTCTCGAGAAAGGTTAAGGGCTATATAACATGACGCCACTGGTGAAGGGAACAGAGCAGTAACCAAAGATGTACGAAGTAAAATCTCGCTGCCGAAATCTATTCAATATAATGTTAACAAAGCAAACATCTATCGCATTTGCTTTAGTTAATTTATTGAATTTTCTCTTTGTACAAGTGAAAATAGAAAGTGCTTACATTTTCCAGAGTGGTTGAATGATATAAGGTTTTTGTGAAAATGTATCTCAGCGACTCATCTAGTTAATTAAATGTTAGTTTGTGAGTGCATTCAGTTGTTGACTAGACGTCTTTGATTGTATAATTGGATTATTTGCCTTTGAGTAAGCTTTACGAATAATTCAGTACCTACTGTTGTAGTCTTTCAGATGTTATTAATTTATTCTGTGGCATTTACTTTGAACTTTAAATTTAATCCTTTTAATATTATAAATACGAAAGTTTGTGAGTGTGTTTGTGTGTGATCTGATGTAGTGTGTGTAGATTCGGTGCTTGAGACGATCATAGGCAACATTTTATCACAAAAATTGTTCTGGTTCTCGAGGGATATAACAAAACATATTTTAGGCGCGGGAAAAGCCGTAGGGCGCAACTATTTATATTTTACAATCAGGTTTGTTGCAACATTTTCTGCTCATGTATAAAATTTAAGTTTAAAATACCTTAAACGTGTAAATTAATTCAGTTACAAAAAATTTGTTTATAGTTGCAAAAAAGCTATTTCTAAACCGAGAATAGTTCACTACAGAGAAATGAAGTGAAACCTCTAACATATAAACATTACACACGTGTCCGCATTGCAGTAAATACATTATGTACGAGTAGGTACCGGTCAATTACTTCTCATGCAAGTACAGCGTGCTAATCGTTTACTTTAGTTTATAACTAACGTCAAGTAACAACGTCAACAATATGAACATCTCCTTATTATCTATGTCGTTACAAAACTATGTATTAATTGTATTAAATTTGGACTTTAAACCACTACCTTATGGTCCGGTTCGTAAACTGACAGTTGTATTTAGGAAATTGTGACGAAAACCTACCACAAGCATACAAGCCTTACTACCAATCAACGGAACTACACTAAAATATACTTCACTCTAATCTGAATCCAATCTGAAATCAATATATACAAAAAAATGAAAGTCTTTTACTTTTTGACTAAACGGACTTACTGCGTCTGTGCTTCAGTGTTACTGTATACGGATAACAAAGTTCTCGGGTTCGATCGAGTTTTCTGTCGGGGAGGGGAATGAAGGAGGTGAGGAAAGAGGAAAGGGGGAAATTGGGTCTTCAGCACTCTCACCGATCGAAATGCAGTAGTACGGATACCACTACTCTTACGTCGATCTTCTATATGAGGGTAGTACTTTGCCGGTCAATTCGGCCCATTCATGCTTAAACCAGTGTGGATCTACTGCCGATAGATTACGTTAATGTAGATCATAATATGATCGCGGGATTATAATTATACACCTCACAATTGCATTAATTATGCTTTGATTGTCCTGGATTAGATAAAATGAGACAAAAGATTTGTCTAATACTTTTCATTTCATTTTTATAAAATTCATTTCAATGTTAAAATTCAGTGTTTATATTCCAATAATTTATTTGGAAGTATCAATGAACCCCGACTGGACGATTCGGATCACGTAACAAGAAAATATTTCCGATTATCCAGTATCCCTCGATAGTGTCCCCACGTGATTCCACTACCATAATATACGAAAGATTTCTCGGTTTTCAATTTATATTTTCGAATATTATTTTTTTTATTTTGTATTCTGTACTTTTTTGTCCTTGCTTGTTTATAATAAGAAAAGAAAAATGAGCAACAAAAGAATAATAATAAGTTAACGTGTTAAAGTTTGGAAGCAGTTTGTAAAAGTGATGATAAAAATTAATAATAACGCAACGCGTGTAGTTTAACGCCACCTAGACCCAAAGTAGACTATGTGCTTATTATACCTTGTGTTATAGGTTCTAGAAAATTGATATACTTATAATATACATTTTTTATAAGTACATACACATATACATAAAAATACCCAGACCAGTGCAAATAGATATGTTCATGCACACAAATACTTGCACTGAGCGGCAATCGAATCCACGACCTCCGCGTGGTAGTCCGTACACAGTACCACAGATTCAGTCAAGTTGTTAGTTCTTAGTATAAACCGATTTTAATGTTCACTAAAATGCATTCAAATATTTTAGATCTGTATAAATGAATGCAGTGTTTTGTTTAAATGTTTGTAAATGCATGCACTGTTTTAGAATTCTAAAAGGTTACCTAATTAAATTAGTTCGCCAATTGAGTTTCGAATTGATACCAAACGGGTTGGATCTGTGGCTTGAAAATCCTTTTGTAAATGTGTGGTTGTAAAATGTCGTAATTGAGAGCAAACAGACTGGAACTATAAAATGTAAAAACTGTTAGTTTTAATTTCACAACCCAATAATAGAACACATCACACGATCCCATCACATAATTATCTGGAAAAGATCGCCTTTAGCGATAAGACCGCCCATTGTCACTATTTATTGTAACATAATTTTATAAAAATAAAAAAAAAAATAAAAAATCTTTTTATTGCCTAAATTACAGTAAATATGACTTAAATAAAAAACTTAAAATTAGGTTAACAGTAAGTATGGCAAAAGGTGATAACTCAGCCGATGCTGCCAGACATACAATAAAATATATATATCAGGCAGCGCTGATTTTCAGTTACCCCTGGCTCCCTGAGATATTGAGCGGGCGCGAAGATGGATTAAATGTTCCTCTAGGTCAGCCATTTTTTATTGTTTAAGAACAACAAACATATTAATACAAAAAATAAAGTTAATGTTAACATAATGTGCAAGTGTATATGTGTGTGTGTGTGTGTGTGTATATCCAATCTAAGTTAAATGTGGTGTACAATAAAGCATCTTCTATTCTATTCTAGGTGTTGCCATAATACATTAGTGTTAGACTACTAAAGATATGTATACCATGGATACATTTTAAATGGCCTATTCTGCTTACCATCAAGAAGAGTGCAGTCACTTTGTGAAAATAAAAAATATTATGAAGCAAATTTGCTGTTTTTGCCCGACTGCTAAGTCAACGATTGTAATGTTTTCAAGCGTATATTAATAGCTAAATGTATTTCATATGAGGTGTCATTAAACGCACACGCACACGCACACCCACACGCAAACGCACACGCGCACACACACGCACACACACACGCGCATACACACGCACACGCACACGCGCGCACACACACGCGCGCAAACATAAACTTTTGCATTTATAATATAAATAAGAAAATAGGTTTTAATACATACATGATTATTGCGCATTATTACTGTATTACATTAGAATATTAAAGGATGTTTTACGATTTGAAATCCCTTGGTCGCTATTATTAAACTTTATTCTATTTATACAGCGCGTTTTAAATCGCTTTACGCTTTAGAATCGCTAACTTCAATGGAAAAGTGCATATTGGGTCTTTTTACTGCAGAACCAGCGCTCTGCACTAAAAAGATCCATTTTCCAGTGGTGGGACGTTTCACAGAATAATATTCGATGTTACTCCTTTCAAAAAGAAAAATTAAATTTCTTTTTCACATTTAAAGTTTTATTAAACTCTACTTTTTTGCAGCGCGGTTTCACCCGCGTTTAGTTACATCTTTGGTGACTGCTCGGCTCCCGTCATGAATAGCGTAATGTTACATAGCCTTCCACAAGAAACAGGCTATTAAACGCACCTTTTTTTTTAAATCGGATTAGTATTTCAAGAGATTAGCGCGTTCAAACAAACAAACTCTTTATATAATAACTAGCTTTCACCCGCGTTTTTGCTTACTGCTCTGCTCCCGTCACCAGTAGCGTGATGTAACATAACCAACAGGTAACCATCCTCGAGACCTGGGCTATCAAACGCAAAAAGAATAATTCAAATCCGGCTGGTTAGTTCCAGAGCTTAACGCGTTCAAACAAACAAACAAACTCTTCCGCTTTATATTATAGTATAGATTACATCCTTTCTATTCGCACTACATAAATGTTAGATACTGGTATTAATTTAGAATCCACACGAGGTTAAATAATTAACTACATTACACAGACAAAGTTTATCTAAATACTTACCAACAATATGTATGTTAATATTATAAAAAAAATGCTTACACATAAGCCTCATGTTAAATGTTACTGAAAAAACTCCATATAATAAAGATACCGTACTTTTACACACCCAAAAAGTCACGTTTAGCGAAAGTGTTCGTATTGCCTCAGCTTATCAACCCCGTTCTTCGTTCGTTACTTTCACTTGACAAATATTAGTATTAGCTTTTTATTTACGTTTTGCGGAACTAAGAGATCCTGTTAAAATGCAGAGGGCCTAGACATGTGGCATAAACGATAATAGAATAAAATAGATAATAAATGTATAGGATTGACATAAGCTAACACATGGGCTTAGACATGTGGGATAAGCGTTTATGCCAATGGTCTAAGCCCTCTGCTTTGCTCTGTTCGTGGACGAACAGATAGGAAAAACACTTGATAAAAGTGTCTTGATAAAAGTGTCAAAACATTGTTAATACGTCAAGAAAAATACTTTGTCGTGCTTTGTTAATTGAATATATTACGTAAATGAATGAATGGAAGTAGGATAACGAAAGAGATTTATGGACTGAAAAAGTTGATAGAGGTCGCCCTAGACGGACGTACGTGGATCATAATCGGTGATGTGTTACAAGCACCCGCGTAACCGACGTGTGTGTATGAAAAGATTAATAAATATTGAAGAGGCAAAGAAGGCATGTTTAAATCGCAGGCAATGGTGTTCTATAGTCTCTGCTTATTCCATTAATAGGAGACAGACGTGAAGTTATGTATATATGACGTATGTATGTACGTAAATAATTGCAAGTCTACCTTCTACAACCTAGTACCAATTTCAAATATGTATATTCACCACCTTTACATTAACCTTTACACGTGGTGTACATACAAATTAATATAGTATAACGATCGAATGTGAACCTCGAACTGTTAAGCACAGTTATACCACAGAGTACTGAAATTGTGTAGAAGCAGATTAATAATAAAAGATTTTTTTTTTATTTATAAATTAAGCAAATAATATATAGAGAAGGTGTGCAGCACCTTCTCTATATAAACTATAAGTGTGCAAAATTTCATACACCTCCGTCCGCACAATTTTCGTAAAAAAGGGATTTTGCTTCACGTATTAATATATAGAATATGGACTGCAAGTTACTTGCCAAGGCTTCTAGCGAGTATACAATGGTTGATATATAGGTTATTTTGTCCATAGAGAGCAAAATCCTTTGGGTAAAAAAAAATAAAGTTGCGTTACCGGTCAATACCGTCCGGTAATAAGACTACCGCTTAAGATATCGGTAGTCTGACTAGCAACATGGCAATTATAACAAAGACACCTTAAATGTAAAGAAAAGCTTTGTTTCAACATTAGACGTCAAGCTCAAGTTTTAAGCGGGGCGTGAAAAACCATCTTACTAAGCCGCCATAGTGCCTACCATACCAGTAGTCTGACTTTTGGAATAGTATTCACCACTTTTGGATTCCACTGACTGCTTACCATCAGGCTGAGTAGAGTCACTTTGGTAGGCTAATATAAAAAAAACAAAAGCACACACGTTGCTGTTTCAGTTTATCATAAAAAAAAACCTCGCGATCAAAAGGAGTGGCTTGAGTTTCTTGCCAGTTCTTCTCATGGCCCTGCCCTACGTCAACGATCTGGCTGTAGGTTAATTGGCTGACATTTTGTATTTTTTAACGTTCATATGTGTTATTCAATTAACCCAAATGAATAAATATATTCGACTTTGATTTTTGCATCTTAAAATCTAAATTCAGCTAATACAGCTTCAGGAAAACATTGAAATACTTTTACATTCTTCGTATTATTGTACTGTGAACTGTTACACTGTGTATGTAGTGTTCGTGTCACGGTGCCGTGTTATGACGTAACGTGTGTATCGCACGCAATCAACATTTAAAACTCGCCTGTACCGCTTAATTGCCACTTACTTATACATATGACGTTGCGGTATTGCGATTTTTTAAATTTATGCTTTATGTAACTCTTTTAATATAAACTCTCAAAATCTTTACACTTACAGCTATTATTGCACTTTCTTTTGAGTGTGAAATGTGATATAGCCAAACATACACATAAAATTATAGCTAGAAGAGTTTAGGGTCTCAGATTATGATGTATACTGCGTGCATAAATGATTTAAAAGTAGTATTTAAAAGTACAGACCAAATCGAATTAACGACAGTATTTTATTTGGCATTTATTGCAATTTTCTCTAACTTGTTATCACATTTCCATACAAAGTAACTTTCTTTACACGGTCAGATAATATATGTTGGATTAGGAACTCTATCATTTAATAACAAAAAAACAACCTCAACATCTGCTAGCAAATAATATGCCTCGCAGTAATATACTCTACAGAATTATCTAATGATGGCGATCAAACCGTCTATGAACTCGGCAGGCAATATTATTTAACACAGAATAGGCAGCAGCTTCCAGCGATAAGGCTGTCACCATTGCGAGCGTTAATCCACCTATCAAGAGTCGCGATTAAGGCAAAACCTTTCATAGGCTTTTGCTTAGCAGTGACAGTTTATCAACTGTGATGATAACTGTTATATTTGGTTGCATACTGACTTTATTATTACTAACTAGCTGACCCGGCGAACTTTGTTCCGCCTAACAGTCGATCAACATTACTTTATTTTTCTAAAATAAAAGAATTTTCTAAAATAAACGTAGCCTCAGTTACTCCTTATTACATCAGCTACCTGCCAATAAAAGTCCCGTCAAAATCGGTCCAGCCATTTCAGAGATTAGCCGGAACAAACAGACAGACAGACAAAAATTGAAAAACATTTTATTTTGGTATATATATATATTCATATACATGTAGTAAAAAACGGTTATTTCAATATTACAAACAGACACTCCAATTTTATTATATGTATAGATAACTAATAGTAATTATTAAGATATTAAAGTCAAAACTAGCAATTTGAGCTATTGCGTTATTATCTATCTATTCTATTATATACGTTTGAACGCGCTGATCTCTTGAACAACCAGTCGGGTTTGAAAAATTCTTTTTGCGTATGATAGCCCAGTTCTCGAGGAAGGTCATGGACTCTATGACACCACGCTTCTGGCGATGGGAGCTGAGCATTAAGCAAAGACGCGGGTAAAACTTTTATTTTTCTCCAGTTGCTTCGGGAGAGATCAAGAAAATAATCCTATACATTAAATCAAATGCAATCGGCTGTGATAATATCAGTCGCCGCATGATAGTCCTCATCTTTGAACACCTTCTTCCTGCTATCACCCACATTATTAACTTTTCTTTCCTCACAGGTAGTTTTCCATCCTTGTGGCGAAGAGCCTATGTTATTCCCTTACCCAAGATACAGAATCCTACACAACCCAATCATTTCCGTCCCATATCCATTCTACCATTCCTCTCCAAGGTACTGGAGGCCTGTGCCCACAAACAGTTGACAAACTTTGTAAACCAGCATAACCTTTTAAGTCCTTTACAATCTGGTTTCAGGCCAGGCCACAGTACTGTCTCTGCTCTCCTAAAAGTGACCGGCGATGTGAGGGAGGCCATGGAGGACACTGAAGTTACTGTTCTGGTTTTAATTGACTTTACAAATGCCTTCAACACCGTCGGTTACGATATCCTATTGTCCGTCCTTTCCTATTTTATGATCTCAACTGAAGCACTGGAATGGTTATCAAATTATCTTCAGGGACGCCAACAGTCTGTTCGCCTTGGTGAATCTTCATCAAACTGGCGAAATCTCAGCGCAGGCGGTCCTCAAGGCGGTATTCTCTCGCCTTTATTATTTTCAATATTTATAAATCTTGCAACTGTAAACCTTCAGTGCTCGTATCATCTGTACGCCGACGAATTGAAGCTTTACGCACAAGAGAGTGTTGATAGAGTACATCTGGCTGTTAACAAAATAAACAGTGACCTAGATACCATCAAAACCTGGTCGGATAGGTTTGGCTTGATGGTTAATCCTAACAAATGTCAGGCTATCATTGTTGGCAGCTAACGCATGATAAATAAACTAGATTTTTCTGTGATTCCACCAGTAGTTGACAGTTCAGTAATAGCACTGAGTCCAGCGGTCAAAAACCTTGGCTTGTACATTGACTCGACACTAAACTGGCAAGCTCAATTAACAAATGTTAGCCAACGAGTCACTAATACTCTTCGTGCTCTCAATCGGTTGAAAAATTTTCTTTCAATCAAAATCAAGGTTATGCTTGTACAAACTTTAGTGCTTCCAATAATTGACTATGGTGACGTGTGCTATCTTGACCTGAATGCAGACCTTATCAATAAGCTAGATCGTCTTCTTAATAACTGCATTCGATTCATTTTTAACCTTCGCAAGTATGACCATGTGTCTTCATTTCGCTCACAACTAAATTAGTTGCCTATACGTCAGCGTCGATGTTTACGTACTCTTACTACTCTCTTTTCATTTCTAAAGTCTTCTTATACTCCTTCATACTTAACGAACTATTTTAAGTATTTACATATGACCGACGATCGCAAGCTTCGCTCTTCAAATAATCAAATACTCTTATGACCTTCACATAACTCTAATTTCGTTGGCTCCTCTTGTTCAATCTGTTCTTATATGGAATGCGCTCCCTCCCGAGATTCGGATGTCCACAAACCGTTTGACATTCAAGATGAGGGTGAGACAGCTCCTTGCAAAAAATTTGGCAGAATCATCACAATAGTGATGATTCTGCCAAACACGTATTTATTTATGTATGTATATATTGATAGATATTTATTTGTTGTTAGGGTTATGTATATATATATCATAAATCAAACTGAAAAAATGAATACTTGATATTGTATCCAGTATAAATTTTTCAGTTTGATTGCTACTTCAAATGCACCTACTTTGTTTTATCTCTGCATCACCCTGTGAGGTTGACTGGTAGAAAATGCCTTTGGCATTAAGTCCGCCTATATACTCTGTATATGAAGTTATAAATAAATAAATAAATAAAACAGCGCCGCGGAAAGCTAGCACTAAAGCATAAAGCGGCAGAGTTTGTTTGATTGTTTGATTGCGCTTATCTCTGGAACTACATGACGTATTTGAAAATTGTAAACCGCGCCGCGGTAAGCTAGTATTTATATATTATCGTAAAGTTTCATTAAAAGCCATTCAGTAGTGTGAAACAGTTACAAACATTTATACATTCACATTGTATGGTTTGATTTTTTGATTGATTGCGCGTTTATAATATTATTGTAATTTCTCCTTAGTACCATTTTATGTCAAACAACATTTCGATGGCTGAACAACGCACGTTAGGTTTACAAAAATTCTGCTTTGATCGACTCTAATATTGTGCGTGACGACTTCAAATTAACCTCGATACGTGGACCGTTGATAAAATAACATAGGCTTGCTACATTTTAACGCGTCGCAAAAAAAAAGAACTTTGGGAATAAAACAAAAATTAAAATTTTGATAAAAATGCCGATTGATCTGTTTTGGGATAGTACTACATAACACGTTTGAATGTCACGTTGAAGTATTAAGTGTAGTAGCTATACATAAAAATTTAAAATTTATAAGTATTCGAAATTTTACCTACCTTTCTTTTTTTTTTAAAATTTTTCTCTCTCAAGTGGTTGCGAAATTATTATGTATCAAACAAGCTTTATATTATTATCATCGAGCAGTGTCTTGAATAAAAACTCTTTATCACTTAATTTCTGCTATAAAAACCTACAATAACCAAATTTAAGTTATACTTGATTATTATTAAAATAATGTTTTTAAAAATGTATTGCGTTTCATTCATTAAGTCTAATTCGAAAATCGTAATTTAATATTAAACTGGTTCTATATTCAAGTTCAAACGAAGTCAGAATTATAATTGTTCTATCAACTAGGTCGCGTTGAAACTGATATTCTTTGATTATGAAAGTGATATTCTTGGCAAATTAATTTAGACGCCTTTAAAATAAAGTGATCATTTAAGAGGGCTTTTCTGGAAGGGGACTTAAGGAATATCAGGTAACGGGGAGCATACAGCAAAATCCTTCTTTATAAAGAAGTTTATGATTAGTCAGTGGACGCAGACGTCTTCGAGCTGATAAATTAATGATTTGTAAATAAGTCCGATCTCAAATAAGTTCATGACTATTTTTTGTTGATATTAAAGTTTTTATAGTTGAGATCACTGTCGTAGCCGTATTGTTTGATACAAAAACTGAAACCAGAAACAAAATCTTTGTAAAATTTATAATAATCAAGATATTTTGCATTTCTGGCCTGCAAAACGTTCTTTTGTATCCAAGAACATTTTACCATAAAAGCTGCTGGTTTACTTTCATGTAGTGTTGTGTTATGTCATAACAATTATTATTCCTCATATATCATATGTACTTTCTTAGTTTATCTTAGACATTTATGACTGACGGTGAAGGAAAACATCGTGAGGAAACCTGGACTCAAAAGTCTGAAATTCCCAATCCTCCTTTAGCAAGCGTGGTGATTAATGCTCATGACTTCTCTATATGAGAAGAGGCCTTTGCCCTGCAGTGGGACAGTAAACAGGCCGGTATTATTATTATTCCTTATGCTTTATTTGTATTTAAAATCCTCGTCAAAGTATTTCCAATTATATGTTAAGTAGCGAACATCAGGTTTATTAATGTTCATGCTTCTAATATTCTAATGCAGTTAAATATAATATTTCGCTTAATTATCTGTGCTTAAGCTAAATGTTTAACCATTTTGAGGACATTGTCTTGTTATTCAATTAATATTTTAAGTACTTCAAGGTGTTGGCAGCTCTTAAATATTTAAACATCGTTAAAATGTAAGAAGCCCTTTACGTCTTAAGTTATTTCGGACTCTTTAACATAAAGGAATTAAAATGGTGTACTCTGCAAAACTTTGTAAATCATTAGTGACCTTTAATTATGTTGACCTTTATGTTACGGGATTATTATCAGCATTTCCGAATGTTCCAAACTAATTAACTCCTACTAAGTAACAAAGTAGATGATGTAAAAAAGTCAAGAAAAATATCAGAACACAATAATAGTTAATTCAATAGCAAATCCGGCAAAGGTCACGCACCTTTTCAAAGTAGTTCTTTCTCATGCAAAATACATAACACGAGCTCACGCAACGCGACACAACCCGATTTATTTTATAAAGAACCAAGAAGAAATAATAAAAAGCATGGAACGTGCGAACACTCACCGGTTATCGCGTGACCTCTCTCTTTATTATATGAGCGCCGAACTTAACGCCGATAATATTTTCTTTTTGTAATTCATATTTTTTATATTTTTTAATTTTTAATTATGTTACTTAGGGTAAGCTATTTGTAGAAGTATATTGTAGTTTAATTTTGTATATTATTTAATATTGTATACCAAATCGATTCGTTTATAAAAATCATTACAATCATCATAGCCGAAGGACGTCCACTGCTGGACACAAGCCTCCCCTAATTTTCGCCAGCGTGGCCGTAGTGAGTCACCCTCATCCATCAGTTGCTCGCCACTCTTAACGCTTATAATTGATTATTTTATAGAATAGTCTAAAGCATCTTTCGAAAATAGTTAAATTGAGGCTCAAAAACATACCAATTAATGTTACTTGAATAAATTAATAGAAAACAATGCTATTATCTTCACACATTATCCATTTACGAAGCTCCGGAAATAACAAATACCGATGCACACTGTTTGCGACTTTATAAACTAGAGGATAGAGTATCAGCTTGGTTGAGTTCATCTCGGGTTTTGTAAAAGCTGTTTTGGCTGATAGCACGATGTCACTAATCCCAACATATCTAAGGAAGCTACGACTTAAATTTATAGTGGTGTGAGACCGCAGCTTAAGCGCGGCGACAATTTGTTAGCAACATTATATAAATTTCGAAGTGAATGGTTTTGTTCTATATCCTTGCTGTCTAAGAAATGGTTTACAATAGCTTTCTTACAAGAGATTAACTGGTAGCTTCTTCTTGATTATACGTATATAAAGCTGAAATATAGTCTACTTTATTTTTATTTAAGTACATGAGTTCAAACGGCATAGTCTTCTTTATTTTTATCAGGCAATTAATTTCGCTACTCTTGATATTAATCATAAGGTCAAATTCTGCTCTGTCACAGATCGAAATTATAATCACCCTACAGTAGAATCTACCTCGCTTCATCTCTGCATCACCCAATAGGTTGACTGGTAGAGAATGCCTCAGGCATTAAGTCCGCCTTTATACATGTTTTGTATATGAAGTTTAAATAAATAAATAAATAAGTAGACTGGTAGAGAATGCTCAAAACATTAAGTTTGCCCAGGACCTCTGGACCTTGGATTGACATAAGCTAGCGCCAACGCTTATGTCAATCTCATATATTTTTGATCTATTCTATGAATAGAATAGAAATCTTTGACACTTGTCTAGGGCCTCTGGCTATCTCGGCATTGTACTCTGAATGAAATTGACACTATTATTAGTATCAATTTCTAAACGGAAAAATCCGTAATTCGATATGGGGTCGAATATATGACTCGAGTTTTAGCCGTTCATACATTTTAAGTCATACCGTGAGATGTACGACAACGTGAATGATTTTTATCACAAAATTATAATTAATTGAATAGGTCAAGTCCCTATAATATTTTTTACTAGCACGTTCACGTATTCCAAACAAGCAAATACTTTTGAATATAATATCAAAAGTTCTTTTAGAGTTATTTACGTAAATTACGTATATATATAAGACCATCAATCACATTATCTAAATAATCTCGGTGCAGTTATTGATGCCGCGAGGCTTCTCACTCGAGGTAGCGCCTAACAGCTGTCGATGTAAACAAAAGACCCAATTATATCGTTGGGTAGCATCGTTCTCAAGCTAATTCACAGTTGCCGAATTAATTATCTTGTCAGGTGCTCATTGAATGGCAATATGGATGTTCAATAAATGAACAAATATTGGAATTTTAAATGTCTACCATTGAATTCAAATTGAAGGCAAATGACACTTATGAATTCTGATTGCTTTATTCAGTTTAAAACTTATAGTTTAAGACTTGAGTTGAGTTTTCTTTAGTCTTAACATACTTTGTTTCTGTTAACTTTAAAAATATTGTATACTATATATAATAATAATAATAATAATAATAATAATATTCTACCACATGCACACAGCGCCATTTAGCCCCCAATTATATTTGCTTGTGTTATGGGTACTAAACAACTGATATACTACTTATATACATTTTTTTTTAGTAAATACATACATATTATAGATAAACTACACCCAGACACAGAACAAACAATCGTGCTCATCACGCAAAGGTTTGTCCTGGGTGGGAATCGAACCCACGACCTCCGGCTTAGCAGTCAGGGTCACTAACCACTAGACCAACAGGCCAGTCGTATTATCTACCTACATATATCGCTCGGGATTTAACAAATTTTTTTGCGTCATTTCTTGTCATTAAGGTTTGAACGCATAAATGTTTTATTTGGTTTAAAATTGTGACCATTTGAAATGTTGAATTTAACAACTGCTTTTAAATTTTGAACTGAGTTATGACACTGTTACCTTAAACATTAAATGAGTATTTAAATACTCATATAAATGTAGACTTTAATGTTAACCATTAAAAATTAACCCAAAATTACAAAACCAAAACAAAACAAAGCCTCACTTGCTAGTGGCACTGGTGGTATGAAATAAAAGGGTTTTATATTTTTATAACCGCTTGCGTTCGCTCACACGTATCCTCGTACAATTGTTATCAAGAAATACTGCGCTCTTACTTACTGGATGGAGATCTCATTGTATCGTAGATTGCCCCCACAGTTTATCTGATACGTGCACGACGCCGACGCTCACGATACTCGGTGGGAGAGAAGGAACAACAAATTGTCGGTGAAATGAGAGCATCATCACGTTTATCCTGTACGTGTGGCACGCGAGCTTTAACTGTGCATTGTCACGACGAAACACACCAACGGTTTATTGTTTAACTAGCTTCGCACTGTGCGGTTTCACCCACGTCTTTACATACTGCTCTACTCCCGTCGCGAAAATGATGTTACATAGCCTATAACCTTCCTCAAGAACTACTTCATTGTGACCGGGAGATGCATTTACTTTTTTAATTAAAATACGTAGTCAAATTACTATACTAGATGAAACGAAATAATTGACATCCTCTCTTCTTTTTTTTAGTCTTGGCAATTAAATTAATTGGTTAGTTTGTAATAATTACTTTGTATGGTTATTTGGTTGCGTTGATGTGTTAAAATTGTAACTTGCAAAGTTAACATGTAATTTTTTTATTGCCGACAGTGGCAGACGAGCAAATAGCCCACGTGATGGTAAGTGGTAACTGTCGCTCATGGAGGACTCAGTCTCTGGCTTTGCTCCTGCAATGCCAGGAACTCTGTAAAGCCGCTTGGTCAGTCGAGGAAAAAGGAACGGGGAAATTGGGCCTATATTATAACATCACGCCTCTTTTCCTTGAAAAGATAGGCAGAAGGTTTTTGTAACAGTGGGTGAGCCTGTTGTCATGTACCGAGTACAGTTCCAGACTGAGGCTCATAAAATACTTAGTAAATCTTGACAGCAAAATCCAAAATCATTTTACCTGATCCGTAAGTTGAATACAATTTTTTTTTTAATTTTTTTTTTTATTGCCTACAGTGGCAGACGAGCCAACAGCCCACCTGATGGTAAGTGGTAACTGTCGCTCATAGACTTCTGCAATGCCAGGGGCTCTGCGAAGCCGCTGCCTACCGTGATATTAATGCTCTCTTTAAACCTCGTTTGAAGAAGGACATGTCATATATAATTATACAAACTAAGTAATCTAGTTGAATTATTGTAAATAATTAGATTAGTTCGTTCACTTATGCCTATACCTATAAATATCACTCATTTTATGTGACCTAAAAGTCTCATGTTTTATTTCTGTAAAGGTGCTCCCTCACCGCAAACTTAATGTAACGTAACATGATTGATTTTGAGCATTACATTACAATACTATTTCCCTGACAGCCGAGGATTCGCTTGTAATAAAACCAGCCTGTTTACTTGCCTACTGCAAGGCAAAGGCTTTTTCTAATAAGGCATGAGCATTAACCACCACGCTTGCTCAAGGCGGAGTGACAATTTAAGACTTTTAAGTCCAGGTTTCCGCACGATTTTTTACTACTATACCTTCAGTCAGAAATGTCCAACATAAAAAAGTACAATTGATTTCAAAAATCACATCGACACTTGCCCGTATTCGAACCCACTACTTCGTGTTTACAAAGCTGGTGCCCTATCCACTGGGCCATTTTGACTTTACTTGTAATGTAACATTCCAAATTGAAATTATTACACATTAGCGCACTGTAGTACTCTAATTGTATTATTACAAGTTGCTCAGTGTAATGCTCGCTTGGCGTTTCTCACCAATATAATGTTACGTTACATTATAGGTAAATGCTCGCAGTGAGGGAGCATCTTCAGATTAACTTCCGTGTAGCACATAAATATTCGAGGCGTAGCGTTATTGACAGTTTACTCGTAGCAAATATCGTAGTGATGCTACGGAAGAGCGCGTAGCTAATATTCGTTGCTACGTAGCACTCGTAGTTCATAGCTGTCAATTTGGCGACACCCGTAGCATTTGGTTACATGATATAGGGGTCTTCTGTCTATTGATCGCTATTCAGAGATCGGTTAAGATGAGGTATAAATTGCAGTATTACGTATATTCGAATTTCTCGGCTCTGGAAGTAATTTCTCATGGATGGGCGGGGTTAACTAGAAGCCGGCATTGTTTCAACGGTTCAAGTTTTTGCACGTTATACTTACACACGCGAGTTTAAAGGTAGTAATTACACGGGAGATTAGTTTTAATCCTTATATTTATAACATTATTAGGTAGAAGAAAAGTCGAAATATTATGTAATTTACACTTTTGGCAACATTGGCAGACTAGCATACAGCCCACGTGATTGTAAGTGGTAACTGTCGCTCATAGACGTCTCAAAGTCCATAGAATAGCAATGCCGCTGCCTACCCTAAAAAGAGTGAGGTAGGTGAAAGGATTGACGGAGGTAAAGAAAAACTAAGGGAAAATTGGGCCTCTTTCGAGTTTCGAGTTTTCTATAACTATAGTAGAGTAACCTAAACTAAATAAAATTCATAAGTATTTAATTTACAACAAATTTTTTAATTTTGCTTGTATATTAAAATTTTAAACATCTATGAAAATGCAGTCTTTTTATCTTCTAAATTAAATTAAATTGCCCATAATATAAACAGTATTTTTCTTTTTGCATATTAATGGACTTGGAAAATTAACATATTTTCTTAATTCATCATAATCATTTTAGCCAAAATGCGTTTACTGCTGGAGAAAGGTCATGCTCAAGTAGCACAAGGCTTTTATCATAATTGCCACGCTTGGCAAACAGATTGGTAATTGCAGACCAGGTTTTTTTAACAATGCTGTTGACCTTTATCAGTAGATTTAACCAGTGCCTGCCTCCTTAAGTTGTAGTTTGTTGGTTTTGTAGACGATCGAAGTGGATTTTTTTATATTGTCTTCAGTGGCAGACGAGCCAACAGTCCATGTAAGGCTAAGTGGTAACTGTCACTAATGGACGCGAAGCCTACCGTGATAATAATGCTCACTTTAAACCTCGTTTGAAGAAGGGCATGTCATAGCGCTTGGGAAACACCGCAGCTAGTAGTTCGTTCCAGAGCCTGCACGTACGTGGCAGAAGTGAACGCTGGAAACGAACCGTGCTAGACGAGATCGTGTCCAGGTAGTATGGATGAGCATTGCTGCGATGTCAAGTGGTGCGATGATAGAAAGGAGACGATGGCACCAAGTCAAACAGTTCCTCTTAACGAGTACTCACCGTGAAATCATCAGAATCATTCGGTAATTTATTGCGTTAGTGAAGTGTGAACAAAATGGACTTGTATATAAGTGTTTTATCTATACTTTTATCTATAGTATTATAATTATAAAGCGAAGGAGTTTTTTCGTTTGTTTAAACGCGCTAATCTCTGGAAGTACCAGTCGATAGCCTAGTTCTCGAGAAAGGTTATAGGCTATGTAACATCACGCTAGGACCCACGGGAGTGGAGCAGTAACCAAAGATGTGACGATAAAAACGCCTGGGTGAAATCTCTCTGTGGCAGTTAGTTATTAATATTGAGCAACATTACTTTTCGACGCAATTAGTTTAATTGTGGCAGAAGTGAACGCTGGAAACGAACTGTGCTAGACGAGATCGTGTCCAGGTAGTATGGATGAACTTTGCTGCGATGTTGAGTGGTGCGATGATAGAAAGGAGAAGATGGCACTAAGTCAAACAGTTCCTCTTAACTCTTCGTGAAATCATCAGAATCATGCGGTAGTTTATTGCGTTTGTGAAGTGTGAACAAAAGCGGGCTTGTATATAAGTGTTTTATCTATACTCCTATACTATTACATAAAGCGAAAGAGTTAAAACATATTTTTGCGTATAATAACCCAGTTCTCGAGGAAGGTTATAGGCTATGTAACATCAAGCTACTGGCGACGGGAGCAGAGCAGGAAGCAAAGACGCGGGTGAAACCGCGCTGCGGAAAGCTAGTTCTATAATATAAAGCTAGAGTTTTAATTGTTTGAACGCGCTAATCGCAAAAACCACTTTGCATTTGATAGCCCAGTTCTCGAGAAAGGTTGGCTATGTAACATCACGCTAGGACCCACGGAAGTGAAGCAGAAACTAAAGATGTGACGATAAAAACGCCTGGGTGAAATCTCTCTGTGGCAGTTAGTTATTAATATTGAGCAACATTACTTTTCGACGCAATTAGTTTAATTTTAATGTTGTTAAAATAGTAAAATATTTTATATCTATATAATAACTGTGATTCCACAAGACATTTATAAGCTCCGAGTACTATTTTACACGTCGCAAATATATCACCAGTTTATCGTGGGAACAGACATTTATAGACGGAAACTCCATTAACACTATTAATAGATTGTCCGCGTTTATGTAGGTAATATCGTTCTCCTATTTTCATTTCATTTGTACAAGTTATTTTTCTTTCACACGTTCGTAAAGATGTCATCACTTAATTTTAATAATAAAATATACTGGCACAGAGATAACCTGAAGTAATAATTTTAATTTTATGAATTTAAGAACTTTGTAGAGAAAAAGAGGTTTCCTTAATATCTTTTTGTGCAATTCCGGTAGCACACGCCACAGCTGCTAGTATGTGGTTACGTAAATGGACTCCTGTTTTCTAAGCATTGCTGAAATAATACTAAGGAAATACAAACAAGCTGTCAAAATTGTGACAAAAAGGGAATGACGGAGACGAAAAAAGGGATCAAAAGTGTAATTGTGCTTTCGCGCTCTCACTCACTCAAAGAAAGGCAATAGTATGAAATTATACGTCTAACTAAACTAATATTAGTTAAGGTTTGATTTTTTGTAGGTTTGTTTGTTTGTGTGCAATGATTTAACTAAAAATCTACGTATCCAAAAAAGCATCTCACTAAGCTGCACCAGTAGTCTGTCTTTCGGAATGATTCCACTACTTCTGGATTCCACTGACAGCTTACTATCAGGCAGAATGGAGTCACTTTAGTAGGCTTATATAATTAGGTATGTAAAAAAAAAATATTTTTATGTATGACTATTTTATGTTATTTACTCAAATTAAGATAAAATACACCATCAACTGCTGATTTCTTCATCAAAAAATCCATTCAGAGGTTGTCTGGAAGAGATCGCTCTAAGCGATTTTTGTCTATGTGCACGAATTTATTATGTGGTGTGTACAATAAAGATTTTTTTTCGTTTTTTTATTACTACCGCACTAGGGAACAAGCCCTGTGTTGCGGGGTACTTTATAAACATACATGTAACGGACACAAAGTACGCCTAGACTCGAAACAAATATTTATGGATCACACAAAGTTTTGTCTCATGTGGAGATCGAAACCTCGTGCACAGAAGTCGCTTGCGCTCCCACTGCACCACGGAGGCAGTCAGATTATTTTTATTGTATTGTTTTGTCGTTGTAACGGTCAATTGGCCCAGTGGTTAAGGCAAATGCTTCTGGGTTTGAATCCGGGCAAGTACGCCTTGAGCAAGCGTGGTAATTAATGCTCATCCTTCTCTACATGAGAAGTAGTCTTTGCCCTGCAGTGGAACAGTAAAATCAGGCTGGTATTATTATTATTATTGTATTGTTACACTTTTCTAACGTAAATTATTCATAAGCAACAATTTGTACCTTTTTTGCTCATATCTATATCTTATAGAGATGTTTGCTTTAAATATTCATGTTATCGTTATGATCACATTAATATTTAACAAGCAAATAACTTGAGTGTGTCGTCAGCTAAGAAAAATCCTTTGATATATTATAGCATCGTTAGTCGCACCATCTCCTTCTCGGAAACTCAGGATTGTTAATCGCGCCATTTGTCACGATCGCGTTCGCTATTCACCGACATGAACAATTCGAATTTTGCGAACGATTTCGAAGGGAAATTGAGTTGATATTCTACTGGTTGATCGTGATTATTTTTAGATAAATCAGGAAACCATATTTTTTATACTGTATTTCATTTGTTAAATGTAAAATGCAATGCACACTTTAATATTAAGGACGACTGCGGATATCACTAGTCTAGGTTTTTTGCCTGAGATTTTACGTCAAATTGTTTTTATTTTGATTGAAAATTTATCAGTTTATTGATAATATTATGGGTCAAAATTTTATCTAAAATATTGACCTTTTTACCTTTTAACCTTCGTTGCTGTAATACTGTGCCAAGTTTAGTCCGCATTTAGTCCTCTTGGTAGCAAATTTTCATCTACTAACAAAACTATACTTCCTTCCTTAAACTTTAAATTATTGTTAACAGGTATAGTGCAAGCAGAATCACTAGACATGGTGAAAGTGTCAGCTGTCGTAGGCGGCGATGCGACGCTCCCGTGCGACACACACGTACCACAAGCGTCGGATATACTGCTACTAGTCGTGTGGTATAAGAACGACGTACCGTTGTATAGGTATGTTTAGCAAATTATTCTACTGTATATTCGATTAAACTTCTTAAGTTCGGTGGCACTGTGAACGGACTACCACGCAAGGGTAGCAGGTACCATACCGCGTGTTTTCTATGTATTCTAAATACGTAGTTACAAAAAAAAAGTTATGAATTATATTTTAAGTTATCTAGCACCCATTACACAAGCTCTGCTTAGCCTGGGACTAGATGACGGTGTGTGATAGTGTCCTCATATTATTATTATTATTATTGCTGCTCCCAGAGACATCATAGGTTTTGTTAGTGACGTATTATAAACTCAACATTACTTTTGTTCAGCAAGTTTTTAATGAAGAAATGTAATTTTTTTTTAAAATTAAGCACGTCGTTTATATTTGTTTTTTCATCATAATGCGGTCGGTCGCGTGCGTCGCCATAACAACAATCTGCTCCACGATGTTTCAACTATTACGTGTTCATTATTTTGTTGACTGACAGTGATTGAAGAAAAGTCTTCAGTGTATTCCAGCAAAGATTTTTGCAAGGTCAATATGATTGTCAGTAATCTGTGAACTTTCAACATAAATTTCACAAGATATTAATGTAAAATAAACTGAGTATGTATTTTATATGTTTTCTTAAAATACTTGAATTTTGATATTATTATCTTCCTTCTCCAAATTATCGCTTGTGTAATTCGAACGATGTTTCAATGAAGGTTAGTAGTAGGACTATTAACCACATCACTGTATTCATTAAGATTCATGACTCATTCACAGTAGGACGATGTTTACATATTTTATGAATCGTTCAAACGAACATTTGTTATGCATGTGAGACACCCGTGTGTATAAGCATGTAAATTAGTCAGTACAAGAGTTATCTGGTGTCAAAATGTAATAATAGTAATAATATCAGCTTTTTTATTGTCCCACTGCAAAGCAAAGGCCTTTTCTCATATAGAGAAGTTATGAGCAATAATCGAAACGCTTGCACTAGGCGGATTGGCAATGTCAGACTTTTAAGTTCAAGTTTCCTCACTATGTTTTCAGTCAGAAATGTCTAAGATAAACTTTGAAAGTACATATGATTTCCAAAACCACATTGGTACTTGCCTAGATTCGAACCTACCACTACTTCGTGTTTACGAATTGGGTGCCTTATCCACTGAGCCATTTTGACTTATAAATTGCAAAATTAATAAATTATTGCGACATTGCTAATAAATGCAAAAGAGTTATTATAGAATTTAGCAGGGCTTACAAAGTGTACCTTTATACTATATTTTGTTAATCGTACCTCTCACCAGTAACTGTATTAAAATATTTATTTTGTAGGTACCTATACCAAAATGAGCGCTTCTATTGGTTACTTTGAGAACTAAATATCTCATACAATTTTTCAGTTTTATGATGAGTAGGTACCATATTTTATACAACAACATCGCATGTAAAAGAACTTTTGGAGGTCGCATTTAAAAGCAGACATTTATCACTATCAATAAAACATTATTTAGCTGAGCTTTTCTTTAGAGGTTACTCAACATTTAGGCAAGTCTTGTTCAATAGCAGATTTTACCGTCTTTCCTCCTTTATAATTACCGCAGTAAAATTTAGTAATCATAAATATTTAACTTAGACATACTAATCGCATTGAAAACATTTTGCAACATTAATTAAGATATTTCTTGAAATATTGCTTTGTTTAAGCAAGAAGACAGTGAAATTTTCAAGTAATTACATAATACATTTTCACTTTAAACAATGTATAGATTTAAAGCATAAAATTATTATAGTTAAACCTTATTCGTAATGTACACAATAGTCGTTTCGTTTTTAAATCGACTTGACTATTACTTCATGTATTAATTTCAATCATAATTAATTTAAATTTGTTTTGAGCAGTTACGACGGTCGCATCAAAGGCCCAACAGCGCACTGGTCAGACGAAGTGCTCGGCGGGCGCGCTCGATGGCACGCCTCCACTCCATCGTCACTTCGAATAAGTGACATACTGCCCACAGACCGCGCCGTCTACAGATGCAGGGTTGACTTCAAGATATCGCCCACTAAGAACCACAAGATTCGTCTAGAAGTAATCGGTATGTTCAACTTTATACTACAAAAAATAGGGGGTAGTCAACCTAAGAATGATAGTGACGTATGGTCAGTAGCGATGCTTGGCTAAGGCCTATATACAGTAAAAGAAAAAAATATAAATATACAGTAAAGATCTCTTTTGATTGAAATAATGATGGTGTAATCTTGGAAATGTCTTCAGGCTACAATTGGCAATAAAATAAAAGGCTATTGTGAAATACTAAAAGAACAATCAGATATCCTGATATACTATACATATCTATTTACGAGTATGTATACACAGACTACTAACACTGCCAAAACTTTAATGATATGTTAAAGCCTCAAGTTATGTTCTCAGAAATTTTAACAAATGAGCTCGACTTGCATTTCACTTTATGGAAACGTTAATTACCGAGAAGATATGCATGAGCGCGATATTTGTTTTGAAGTAAGTAAATTTTCTGTTACTTTATGCAGCGGGTATGTGTTTACAGCTAAAGGCAAATCTTTTCAGTTGTTTTGTTCCCATCGGCTTTTTAATTTACTTCTAAAGCAGCGCTTACAGTGCAAGCTTTCCGCGGCGTGGTTTCACCCGCGTCTTTACTTACTTCTCTGCTCCCTTCGCCAGTAGCGTGATGTTACATTGCCTATAACCTTCCTCGAGAACTGGGCTATCTTTTTTTTTTTTTTTTTTTTTTTTTTTTTTTTTTATTTCAGTAATCTTATTACAAATAAATTGCTGAGACTTCCCAGTGAGTAATCACAAGATACTCGTGTTGGGAATGACCCGCTGCTTCCCTTAAGACTACAGTTAGATTACAAAAATAGTGGTGCATGTGTGTGTGTTTGTAAGTGTGTTATGTGTGTGCGTGTTTGTGTGTAAGATTGTGTGTGCGTGTTTGTGTGTAAGATTGTGTGTGCGTGTTTGTGTGTGTATGAGTGTGTGTGAGTGTGCGTGTGCGTGTGCGTGTGTGCGTGTGTGTGAGTGTGTGTGGTGTGTGTGTGTGTGTGTATGTGTGTGTATGTGTGCGCGTGTGAGCGCGTGCGAGGGTGCGTTTGTTAGTGTGTGTGTGTGTGGGCTATCATATGCAAAAATAATTTTTGAAATCCGACTGATAGTGCCTGATTTATGATTTATACTCACACGATTTGTACACATAACTATATTTGTCTTTTGTTACACTGTTTTGCAAAAAGTCAGTACTAGTACACAGCACTCACGACGTCTTCACTTTGGCCTACTTTGTCATAACTGCGACGCTCACACCTGCTAACTACTGGATTCCAAGATGGAGATAAGCGGTATCCGTCTTCTCGGTTGAAATTTTGGTACTTTTTAATTTCAACCGCTTCTCGAGCTATCGTGGAGTAGTAATGCCGATCAGTGGAAAGCACTTGCGGCTTATGTAGCTCAATCCAGTGGTTGGATCCTGACTCTAACAGGTGTTCAGCAATCGCAGACTTATTTGTTTGACGGTTCTTGACAGCTGTGATATTTATATTCTTTGACCCTTTCCGCTATTGTGCGCTTGGTTTGTCCAATGTAGGAACCTTTTAATAATTTTCTAACACGAGTAGACCCGTTTCACAAATATAGTTATGGTAGTGCCAGAGATTAGCGCATTCAAACAAACAAACAAACTCTTCCGCATTACATAATATTTATAGTAAAGTATACAAGTAGGTACCTATTTGCAAAGCAGCGTCGGGTTTATAGTGACATCAGCCGTAGTCAGAGAACTTAGTGTAAGTCCGGCTTCACTGATGTACCAGTTATGTCTATACTATAAAATGTTTTCACACCAATATTTTATCAGTGTTGCAGTCACCTGGTCCCATGTCGATTATGAATTTATGTGTGGTGTCGGAACGTAGCCAAGTACTGGCAGTTTATTGCAGGAACATCTTGTAGTTGCCAGAGTTATACACTTACGTAAGCCTTAGGATGAAATAAATAACGAATCGTATTTTTATCTCAGAGTTAACTAACAAGATTTATATTTGGCTTTCATTATAAAAATAAATATAGATACATAATATAATTTCAGCAGTAATAAGCAGTATTTTTCTATTTGTTAAAAATGCATCTATGGAGATGTCGCATCTAAATACTCAATAAAGTAGACATCTTCTGTGGTCGTAGGTTACATAAAATATTGCATTTGGGCGTTCGGCCAATAAAATTTCAGTTTTATTGGCTATTAATTCTTTAAGTTTTATAATCGTAAAATATATAATCGCTATAATATTTATATCAGCAGTTAATCCAAATTAAATTGACTTTTACTATAATATGGTATACATGGGTACCGGTGACATCAACATTGGTCTCAAAATATTAAAAGTTTTTAGGTAGCTAGAGGTTTCAAACAAGCGTCAAATGGCGGGTGGTTATGTTGGACTCTCCAACTGAACTTAATACGCTACTGACACCAACTCCAATCGCTTATGTACTTTTTTTGTGCTAGTTTTTATTAATACTAACCACACCATGGTCCACCCACAACTGCTGGGCGAAAAGCATTTGGTTTGAAGGGTTTCTCCATAGGAACCATCTCCTTTTGGAACACGTGCGTCGCCGTCTAGAGCCTGTGCAGTTTGGGTGGTAAATCTGACCATATCGGGTGGTTCAAGAAGGTTAGACTTGCTAAGGTTCCACCTTCTTTAACGCCTTTAATTATTATTCTCCAATCGTCAGAACGTATTTTTATTACAATGTTATTAATTTTATTATTTAAATATCTACTTAGACATAGGTGAGAACAAAGACGGTAGAAAATAAGTCCGTTATGACATGGGTGTTCAGAAAACAATGAAAGACTTAATAAGATTATGAATGGATTATTGTCCTGAATAATAATGTACTGCTCATCTGTGTACTAGTTTCAAAAATCAGTTAGGTGTATACTTACAATACTAGTAACCTACCAATGGCGATAGAAGCAAAGTCTTTTCATATTTTTAACTTTTAAAACATTCAAATCAAATTTCTTAAAACAAAACAAGATAACATTGCACGTTATCACGTCGAACCATTTAATTTTGTTTCCCGTTTTTATTACGTTATGATTTAAATCGATCCCAAAAGGCCAATTAACCGTTCCATTAAAAAAACCACAAACAAGGAAAATATGGCTTTGGGTCCAAGTAAATTGGTGTTGAGACTCTCTCTGGTATATTCTGTTCCAGGATTACGAGTTTAATGTAGGTCAACTCAATTATAAAACGACATTAGCCTGCATGATTCATATTGAACAGATTTATTTGCTCTTACAACATCGCGTCAATGTGTTCAAATATTTTCTGACAAATAGTATACTAGTAATCATAATCAAATCGTAGACTATATTAATACATTTTAAGTATTTTTTACCTGCATAGATGGTAATAGATGACCCATTTTGGGCTAAGGAGGGGAGGGAATCCAAAAAAAGATTTTTACTACCCCAGTAGACAGAAATATAATGATTTGGAAATAGAAAGAAAGACATATTTACTTATTGACAGTATTTATTTACTGCCCACAGACAAAAATAACAGGAAACAAGAAAATATATTATAAAACTTGCATTAAAACCCCATTAAAACTCTTTGCACCTAAAATGTTTTGCACAGTTTTGACAGAATAAATGAATAAATTATTATTAATAAATTCATATTAATGTTACCTTATCACAAGAGACATATTACAAATCAGTAATTTCAACGAAATCTATCGTGAAAATTATAAAAATGTCGAAGCTGATTTTCTTTAAGCCATATTTAATCCTCCTGTCACATAACTTAACTCTATTCAAAATCCTTATTCAGTTATTATTTTATACCCTGATCAAAATTCACATGATATTTCACGTACTAGTTGCGCCGTACGGCTACACCCGTACCTAAAATGTTTTCTGTCTCCCTCTGGAATCAGACTGATTTTAGCGTTAAAAAGTAGCCTATGTTCGTCTCTGACACCAAATCTATGCACATAACAATTTCATCCAAATCGATTCAGGTTCGGTCAGACATCGCTCGCGTGATATAAAATCGTGTGTTCTGTTTTAGAGCGATGTTATCATACTTGAAATGGTTCTTAACAGCGATGCACAGTTTTTGCATGATCGTGCGACCTTTAATATATTCAGTAGATATCAGTATGTTTGATCGCACGTTCTCACGATCACTTTCGTAGCGCGAGCGATGACAATAGGACGATGCCTCATGCCGTTTAGGCGCTGAGTAGTAACAAACACACACACAAACTTTCGCATTTATAATATTAGTACGTTTTAATAAATTTGTATAGCATAATATTCTTCACAGAACTACCTGAAAAGCCCAAAATTTTCGATGAGTTTGACAAAGAAGTACTGGGCGTCGCTGGACCTTACGTCGAAGATACCAGCATGAAGCTCACCTGTGTTGTAAGTGGAGGTAAATAATAAATCTATTGTCAGTAGTATTATTTTGTGGGTATTCCAGATGGTGAAATCACAGTGGAACTAATTAAATTCAGATAATTATGTTTCCAAAATTGCCTAAATTTTATTATATTTAATTTTTAGCATCATTGATTACAGTGATATTTATACAAATAAAACGTAAAAATAAGTTAACCAGATACACAATGATAAATGGTATACATACATGCGTAACAACAGATCTCTTTTTCGTTGCTTTCTTCAATAACAACAAAAAAAGAGAAAAGGTAACCAAAAGTAAAATTTGGTAACAAAGGTAAAAAATAAAAGAATACCTATAAGACACAGTTTTAAATTGGGGTTCAGCAATTAAACACTCAATTACTCAATGATGAGTTAAGCACTTAATTTTTCGAAGAGAAGAGCTACAAATAAATATACTTTTATATTATTATATTTTATTTTACATTTAATGCTAATTAAAAGTGCGGTTCATTTATTATAAAAGATTTTCTGTTAAGATTTAATTGCGTAATGTTTTCTGTAGCTCTATGAGTGCATTTTTCTCAAGGTGTGACAGGGCAGCGTGAAATAATGAGAAAATTTAGTTCTCAAAGTTAACACTAGAAGCACAAGAAGCGCTGTTCACTTTATAAAAAAAATTCATTTTGTCACCGGTAAGAAATAAACACTTGTAACTCATGGTAGGGTTACAAAATAAAATATCTTTTTGTTGTTACATTTAAAGCACCCACACTCCATTTTAGATAATATAAAAGGTAAATAATAAACAGAAAGGCTAAAGTATTGAATTTAATATTAAATTTTTGGGTTCTCTTTCATTGTTTAAAAAGAAACCCGATCCTTTGAAAGGATTACATGAGGACATAAGTATAACATAGAGTGATCCTTTGAGAATTTTAATGTAAAATAGGATAACACAGTAACCATGGAAACAATACAGCCATTGTATGCTTATGGTAAGTAAAGACTTGATATTGTCGAATTAATGCAAGCGCATGTGTTCCCATCTAATCATGATCCTGGGTCTTTAAAGCGGAGCGTGAAAAAGCATCTTACTAAGCCGCCATAGTGAAGGCCACCATACCAGTAGGCTTTTAGAATGGTGTTCGCCACTTCTGGATTCCACTGACTGCTTACCATCAGGCAAAGTGGAGTCACTTTGGTAGGCTAGTAATAAAAAGTTGTCGATAGGTTTTGTGTACAGTGGATTGGTTTATTTATGTTGTGTGGTAAACCATCGTTTACCATTACTTACATACAAGAAAAAAAAATATTGCGTTTAAATTAATGTTTAAGATTTAAATTTAATATGTTGAAATCTTGGTTTAAATTAAAACGAACTAGGTACCTAAAAAATATAATTATTTTATTATAATTATGACCTCATTTCGGGAAATAACACAAACGCCAGTGGAAACCTCGATGAAATCAATGAGGCTTGCTAATTAGCGTTTTTACATTTTATTCTAAGACTTTATTTCACTTTTCATTCATTTCAGAAAAAATTCTGAAGTATTATATTTTATTGAAACATTTTATCTAAATGTATATTCATGTAGACGTTGAAAGCACCACTCAAAAAATAAACCTAATTAAAAAAAATGTCTTGCACATAATTTGATGAAAAGAAATGTTTATAGATAGACCAAAATAAATTTTGTAATATTTTCTTTAAATAAAGCTTATACATACTGAATTGCTTTATTACTATCTCCTTAACTTACTAATAATTAACGTTGAAGCTAAATGCTGAAGCTTCGCTTGCGTGATTCAAAAGTTTACATAATATTTTTATGAATTATAGCCTATGTATGAGCAATATCACTATAAAATTTTATTAAAATTTATGCCGTTGTTTTTGCGTGAAAGACTAACAAACATCGATATATACATACAAACTTTCGTGTGTATAATATTAGTAAGTCAAACACAAAAATGTATATGTAATAACCACAAGTGTCTTATAAGGTAAACCAATGCCGCGGTTGCGGTGGATGCGCAATGACATGATCGTGTCAACGCTAGCGCCGGTCGAGGATGGATCTCGATTGAGCTTGCTCGAACTCAGGATACCGAAGCTGAGCAGAGAGTACTTCGAGGCGGTGTACACGTGCGTCGCTGACAACACGGTGCTCGTGTCGCCGCTAAGAGTCAATGTGCAGATACAGATATATTGTAAGTACTTTATGTATTCCTATTTTTACGATTTATCTATAGAAAATAATATACAGAGATAATGGTTTAGCAAAATAACTAAATTTTCAATATAGTTAAATTTTCAATATAGTAGAACAGTTAGGTTTTCCAGTTGATTTTAGTTTTATTATATATAACACTTCACCAACGCATGTGTTCCCATCTAATTTTGATCTCGAGTCTTGTACGCGGAGCGTGAAAAAGCATCTCATAAAGCCACCACAGTCTTCTTCTTATCGAGTGGTTAGTGGTCAACCTAGTGTCAGAATTTGTCCAGGTCGCTCGTAATTTATTATACAGGCATCCGACTTCACCTAACGACTGTTATCAACTTGGTAACAACCGGGACCGACTTTCTACGTACCCTCCAAAGCACGGAGACGCTCAGATCAAAACCCACTATGCGGTCACCCACTCATGGGCCAGCCGCGCTCTTAGTTGCTTAACCCACAGATGGATTACCGATCAGTGAGTGCAACGAGCTATGAGCACCACCATAGTGGAGGCTACCATACCAGCAGTTTCATACATTGGTTTTGGGGAATGGTGACCAACACTTGGATTAAATTGGCTGCTTACCATCAGGAAGAGTGAAGTTACTTTGGTAGGGCTAATATATAAAACCATATACAACTCGGCAACAAAAAGTTTCATAAAGCATCTAAACTTAACAATTCAATTTAACAACCTACGCAACAAATAGACTTAATACATCAATTTAGCTGTATACTTGTATATAAAGGGAGTGTTTAATGTTGTTCATTACATAATAACATTCGGTCATTTGTCTAACTAAACGCCAGCGGACATTATGAACGTTGACAGCACACTACGTCACCGCACACCTTTGTACGTGACCGTTGTGATGAATAAGGATAAACAGAGACACGTGTATCATACCGGAATTACTTCTAATAGTTTGGCTTATTATGGTCCTAAGATTGTAATTATTTGTCGCTGACAATAATGATGCTGTCAGTTCGTTGCTAAAGGAGCCTACCATTCCGATAGCATGTATAAGAAAACATATTTTATCATTCATCCTCATCATTTACATAATAAGTTTTATAAAGTTTGCATTGACTAATGTTATTTTTCTGTTATTACAAAATCACCGATTCAAACCTATATCAAACTCGCTAGTGTCCGGATTATCTCAGATTTGACGGTTCACTGGTAGACAAGATTCTTTTGTCACCGCGCTCCTTCGGGGGTCATTAGTTTTTATTAGCGGCACATTGTCCTGTCGTGACGTCACAGCCACGTCGCTTGAACAGGAAATTATTCTCCATTATAATAACCCATGGTGACATTCGTTCAGTAATGCACGGTAAGCTCACCTTTTTTGAACAAAGCTTTTAGTGAACGATATTATTTTTGTTTTCAACACTTTTAACAGTTCGTGTATTTAATGGAGACCATTAGCGTTTTAGTTTTCTATTAGTTTGGTTTTAATGTTTAAAAAGTTTTTAAACTTCATCATTTTTATCACTTTGTTTACCTTGACACAATAGAAAAAAAGACCTGTAATGTCTTTCTGTGTTTAATGGTCTGTTAATCTTCTGTTAACTGAATGTTTTTTTATAAAATTAACTTAGATATATTTTGAGATCGCCGTACAAAAAAGGCGGCTATTAGTTCTGCAAGCTATGTGTCCCGCCCATATGCCACTTCAGAGAAGCAACTCTGCGAGCTACGTCAGTGCCTGCGGATTTTTTTGTTTCTCAAACAATCGCGCAGGGAGACGCCTAACAATAGCCCGCTCTATCGCTCTCTGAGCAACTTTGAGCCTTCTAACAAGACCCATAGCTAGCTACCACGTCTCTGCTCTGCATGTCATCACTGGCAACACACACTGGTCAAAGACCTTGGTGTTGAGTGCGGACGAGAAGATTATGTTGTAGCTTACCGAACGCTGCCCAGCTGATTATCTAATTGATATTTCTTAACTCGCGAAAGCAGAGCGACTAATAGAACCCGTCTCATCTCTACCCTCTAAAAAGCCATCAAAAATAAATAATTATTAAAAAAATAATAAATAAATATTTCAAAGCGTTAAGGCGTACATTTGTGGTTTTCATCATTGTACTATAATCCAATCCTGAGACTTTATTGAAGATGATTTGAATAAAATCACACCCTCTGAAGGTACGTTTTCACCACAATTTTTGGAACTGCTAAGTCGACTCTAAACTTACGGTCAAAATTTCCACGACAAAAAATAACCGAGAGAATCTATTACTACGTAATGTACAATGTATCTATTTCACGCATTTCTTTTATTATCGTAGTTATTTATATTGATCGTCAAATAATATTTATCTCAATGAAAATGTATCTGCTAAATGAGTTACGAGATTCGTAATCAGAGCCAAATGTTGTTAATAAAATGAAAATCAATGATTTGGTTTAATTGTCAAATGACAAGACACAGAACAGAAGTGTCACACACAGACCATTAATTACATATATTACCGGTACCTTGTTATATTTATTTATTGTTGAGATATTACATTACATTTTGAGATAATTGTTAGAAGTTCATGAAATTTAAGTACAAAAAACTCATCATAACTATTGTACGTGTAAATTTTGTCGCTTATGTGAATGGTATAATAATAATGTTATATAATATTATTCCTATTTAAGTAGTAAATAATGCACCCCATTCGATCTTACTACATTGTTTGTTGACAGTGCGGCCACTGTATGTGGAGATATTGGCAAGAGAGCAGCCGCTGTCTGTCGGCCAGACCGCTGAGCTCGCGTGTAAAGCTGTCGGCGCCAGACCACCTGCTACCATCACGTGGTGGCTGGACGATCAGCAAATGACTACACCTGCTATACAAAAGGTAAAATAATTTTTTTAAAATAAGGTTTTTAATTATCCTAATTTTTCGTCCAATCTGATATTGATAAAACTTAAATGAGAAATGAAATGAAAAGAAATATATGTTTATTCATATAGGTTAATTAAATTAACACTTATGAACGTCAAAGTTTACAAAATGTCAGCAAATTAACCTACAGCCAGTTCGCTGACGAAGTAGATCCATGAGAAGAATTGGCAAGAAACTCAGGCCACTCTTTTTAATCGCCAGGTTATTACAATTTTTGTAAGTTACAGTTTCAAGTAGCATGCAAAGTGACGCAGGCAATACACTTAACTCTATAGATACTTAATTACTTACAGCTTTCTATGTTGTAAAGAAAAATTAAAAAGTAAAATGTGTGCTTTACAGGCTGCCTCAATTTGCATATTGCTACAAAAAGGTAAAGGCAACATGTGAATTGTGATAAATGTTTGAAGCCGGGCTTTTCAAAATTGTTTATAAAAAAAAACAGACAGATAATTAAGATGGTACTACTAATACCCTTACTTAAAATACATCAAAATAATAATCATTTATTTTATCGCTCACTACAATTAACTATTTCAATATAACGTCTTTATTGCCCAGAATTCAGATGACAAAAACGAAACGATATCATATTTGCGGTGGACTCCTCGGTTGAATCAGCACGGACGCGTCCTGACATGTCGCGCCACTCACATCAAACTAGAACACACAATAGAAACTAGCATCAAGTTAAATTTATACTGTAAGTTAGATTGTTTTATTCTGATTTTATTCTTAACATCATTTTCAGTTTCATCTACTGCACATAGGTCATAAGAATCCTTCATATTAACTGATTCCAAACCAGCTTCATCTGTGAATTACCCATTACCTTTAACTTTACTTAATTCTTTATTTTAAATCATATTTCAATTCAGAGGCAGCTACAGCTACTATCGCTTCTAAAATTTCGTGTAGTTAATACGACAGAACCAATATTATATAATTGTATAATTTTTAATGTATAGGCAGAACAATACGTTATTTACAGTAGACAACTATTGTTTATGCATCTCTATAATCTTACTGAATTGAGTTTATTACTTGACAAATCTGATGAAATATTTTTTTACACAGATGTACCAATTGTGACATTACAACTGGGCTCAAAGTTGAATCCTAATGATATTGAGGAGGGTGACGACGTCTATTTTGAATGTAACGTCAAGTCAAATCCACCGTCTTACAAAGTCGTCTGGGAACATAATGTAAGTATTGTTACTTTTAATCTTAACCACACTGACAGCACAACGGTTAAACTTTTGTAATCTTGCTCAAGTCAACAATTGTTTATTGTAATCGGAGTGTAAACATCCTGCAACAGTTTTAATGAAATAATTATAATTGGCGTGCTCAAAATATACAACTGTGATGTACATTGATGTGGTAGCAATAGTAATTAGAGACTACCCTTGAAAGTTGAAGTTTTATTAATAAAACACCAATCATATTTTGCTCCAAAAAACACAAGGACAACTCACGTACAGAGCGAGCACTCTCGAAAATAAAAACAGTGGTGGCGTTAATTATTTATTTTTATGCCTTTGATATTTCATGATTCACATTTAATTTGGTTATTTATGCATGGTGATAATGGGTAAGACACTCAAATTTATCGTCAAATACATTAATTTTGTATTCTGTTTTTTTGTATCATAGTAAATTTCCATCACTATTTTCTTTTGTTTTTGAAGTCTTTGTATTTAAACATATATATAGAATAACTGTATTTGTTTCCAATTGCTTTGCAACTAGGGTCGAAGTTAACCTAATTTAATCTACTTTATCATAAAATTTGATTTGACAGACCAAATCTTTGTGTTCGTTTTCTGGATTTGTAACTATTAATAGAACTAAACTTCATATTAAATTAGCGACCTGCCTTGATATATGCCGCTTAATTCAGTTCTATCGTAAAATCTTCACTAACTTCTCCTACCTGTAAACTATCTTCCTGTCGAATTTCGTCATCGCAAATTAAGTCCTTTTTAAGATTTTATGTTTATTCAGTCAATTTTTAATTACCTTTTGTTTTTCTAAATCATGGATTAACTTCAATCCGTAAGTCTTCTTCTTCGTCTTCTCAGTTTTGTGCATGAATTTAGTATAAATTACAATTGTAAGAGTTTCAGTTAGGATATAATTTGCAGGGTCAACTTATGACACATAATTCACGAGCCGGAGTCATCGCGGGCTCGGCACACTTAGCATTACAAGGAGTCAACAGAAAACAGGCTGGACAGTATTCATGTACTGCGTCCAATGTAGAAGGCGATGGGAAATCACAACCTGTGAATCTACAAATAGTTTGTAAGTATTCTTATAGACATTAAATACACACTATTGTACACAGCTGAGGGGAATGACAACAATAGTGTTTTAAGTCTCACTGGTGAGTAAACCGGTGCTAGTAGATCGACGTTGACGTCAGCGTAGTTGACAATGTATAGTGTTTCTATAACTAAACTCTTCGTTTCACCACCTTTTTGAGAGTCTTAATAACTTAGATTCTTTAACAACATTTGAATTGTATAGCAATTCATGCCGAAATCGAAATGGCTCAGTGGATAAGGCACCCGCTTGGTAAACACGGAGTAGTGGCACGTACCAATGTGATTTTTTAAATCATATGTACTTTCTAAGTTTATCTAGGACATTTCTGACTGATGGTGAAGAAAAAATCGTGAGCAAATCTGGACTCAAAAGTCTGAAATTGCCAATCCACCTTGAGCTAGCGTGGTGATTAATGCTCGTGCCTTCTCTATATGAGAAAAGGCCTTTGTCTTGCAGTGGACAGTATACAGGCCGGTATAATATTTATGTGCGAGGTTTCGAACATATATTCACAACCTCGCAAACTGGAACAGTAAATTGAATTTACATGTGACATGTAAATTACATCACTTGCAAATCCTTGATTGATCTTAGATTGATTTAATTTTCTATGCTATTCCTATAAGTTTCGTTGACTAGTTGTAACGCTGTAAATTTTTGATTCGGTGACCTAACAATATTTCGTTTCTGGGTCAAAGTATAAATTAACTGAAAACATTTTAGCACTGATGAATTCTTCAGTAATTATGTATTAAAATTTCTAATTTTCTTGAAATATTGCTCATTTGAAATTTGTAACGTATCTTCGTTTGTTATAATTTAAGCCTAATGGTAAGAATATTAATTTTAATTCGGACGTGTCAAACAAAATCGATTCGAGGTAGAATTTTTACCAGAGTTTATTGTTATAAATTATATGACCATATTGTTATATTTTTAACAATTTGGTCATATAATTTAAATACATTAAAGAAAAAAAGAAAACGATTAAATGCGAGTAATAACTAATCCACTTTAAAGACAATAAAATTGTACATGTTCAACTAAATATTTGAACAGAGTTACCATGTAATCGAATTAAATAACTAGATGAAACTATTAACGAAAAAGTAAAAGAATGAAAATCAAAACTCAGCCCATTTGTAACAAAAATGAAATACGAGTACCTTGTGTATATATTTTATATTAGACACTGTTTGTTGCCACAGCTTCGGCTTCAGCTGAAATACATTAAGACCAGCAACATTTTATTTTTAAGAAATCGCATGTATATAACCAAATAACAGCATATTTCTTTCAAAATAAAAAAAAACGCAATAATACACAAATACACATAGTAAACGAATAAAACTCATCACACTTATGTCTGGTACTATCTGGTACACAAATGAAATGGTTCATCCCGTGATATATAGCTCCCTACTGCCAATAAACTGCGTATCATTGATTGCCAATATGTTTTATGAGCACATTTATTACAGCGAATAAAAACATTTTAAATATGATTGATAATATTGTAGGTGCTGGTGCAGTTTGGTTTGTTGTTTGGTATCTCAATCGACTTTATTGAAAGCTGCTCTTGTTATATATTTACCCCCTTATTCATAAACATCTACTCATATTAGCTAAGACAGATTTATATTTCGTTTGTCTTTATTTGTCACCTTGACATTTGTACTAGTAAGAAAGAGACAAAAGCCATTTATCTGACTTCAACTAACTATAGAGGCTTATAAGATTTTTATGAAAAAAAGGCGTTAAAGTGTAAGCTAATACAAAGTCCTTCTTCGTTTATCAAAAGAAATTATACTATCATAGGCCTGACAGGCATATTAGAAAACTACATACATACAAAGCTTCACGCCTTTTATCCCTGAAAGGGTAGTCAGAGGTGTAACCACCCACATTTTGCCATTTTACTTTGGGTTCTATGTAACTAGGAGAGACTGTTGCCATTTTACTGGGCACAATTTTAGACGCCGGGCTAATACTGAGATTATATATTATATTTGACTTTGACTTTGACTTTGACCCGACCCAGGGATCGAACCCCCTAAACAGTGCCAATCGAACCACAGAGGCAGTTTGTGGAAAACGCATTGTAATTTACTATTTTATTTTTGTAAGATTTTGTAACCGGTTTTTTTATAATCTTGTATTAGCAAGATTATAAAAAAACCGGTCCAACAAACCACTGTCATTTTGTTACACTAGTACTAATGTACCGATTTTTTTTAGCTTGATCTCAGATAGTCTTTCTATAATATAAACAAATTCAATACCTTATAGAAAGCACCTCCAAACAATGGATCTAATTTATTTATTTTATTATTTTATTTTACAGAAGGCTTACGGACTAATATAACATTATAAGAAAAAAAAACACATAAATATTAAAAATCGCCAATTACAAGCCTCCACAGGTATACATATATCGATTTTGCATGCATGATATAATCTATTACCTTTTTATAAAACATAAAAGAAAACAAAACAAAGCTATACATTTTAATTTCTTCATCTAGGTCAAATCTGTACTAAACTGTGCTAAGCATTTTTAAAGTAAGAATCAGCCAAAAGCCGTCTCAAGGTCGTCACACTAGTGCAGAATGTAATGGGAGGCAGTAATGGGAGGGTAGTTCAAGATAGTTTGTCAATTCTATAGATGTAATGAATAGGAAGCCCCTCAATATAATATTGAACGTCGTTCTTACAATACGTACAGTACATAATGGTTAGGTACTTGTTAGAGAGCTTATTGACTTTGTTGTGATTTGAATTGATTGAATTTTGCTATTTCCGTAGTCTACAACTATTCAAATAATATATTCAAATAATAATAAATAAATGGTAAAAAATACAATTAATATTATAAATGTGAAAGTTTGTGTATGTGTGTGTTTCCACTCAACGCCTAAACGGCTAAACCGATTTCGATGAATAATTGGTATGCAAGTAGATTCGTTGCCGAAGACGGATATAGCTGTTTTAATCTAGGTAATTGATCTGGTTCTCGAGGGATACAGCAAAACATATTTTACGCACGGGCGAGGCCATGGGGCGCTAATATAATGTATATATATATATATATATATATATAAAGTAACTGCCTAAATGTAGACAGTGCGTTTTTATCACTAAAAACAATAGATAATTATATCAAGTCATTATAATCATAATCTTTATTTGTCATAAATAAGGTACATTGGTGTTAAAATAGCATAAATTTACCTACTAATAGGTACAAGTCCATTTAGCCATTACAAATGGCATGCAAATGTAACTTAATTAATAAACAATTTCATTTAATTTTAAAACACAGTATCAACGCACTTGGTCTGAACTAATTTATTAATTACAATAGTAAAATTAGATTTATTTTACGGATATTGTATTTATCAGCCTCGTGACTAGCTGTCCGCGGCGCGATTTACTGCTCTGCTTCCGTCGCCAGTAGCGTAATGTTACAAAGCATATAACCTTCCTCGAAAACTGGGCTATCATACACCTAATCCTTTCTGATTATTCAAATCCGAGTGGTAGTTTCAGAGGTTAGCGTTCAAATAAACAAATAATTAAATTCTTCCGCTTTATATGGATATGGATTAAAAATCTAAAATTATTGAATTGATTACATACATAACATAATTTAACAAACCTTCAGATATTATCATTGCTATAACCATTTGCATTAATTAACAGATAAGCCGATGTGTATAACAACAACAACAGTGATAGTCGGCGTCGCGATCAATGAGCCGACCAAAGTTACTTGCGAAGTGGACGCCTTCCCCGTGCCCAAGAACTTTCAATGGATTCTCAATAACTCCATGGGGTCGGTAGAAATTGAAACCGTGAGTACCATAAAGTTTATCAATTATTAGACTCCTGCAACAACTTGAGGACATTTGATATCATTTTTGATCAACAAACAATATATACTATTGAAAAACAAAAAAAGCTCGCCTTCCTGAAACAATATAAAAAGAAGGACCTAATTTTTTTCGCGCTGGTACATTGAAATATAATGTACCCTATGTCACTTTCACAATCAATATGAATCTAATGACTACTCATACGTTAAAATCTAACAAGCCATTTAGGCTATATTCACCAAAGAAATAGATAAATAAATAGATATACATACGCTCGAAAAAGACTACCCTCCTTGACCTCATAAAAAATATGTTACAACAATTTAAAAATGTGTTTACATCTATGTCAAATTTGAGTTTTCTGTTATATTCGTGACTTTTATTTATTTTTATTGATTTATTATTTTGAACAAGATTATATAAAATTAAATGAATAAACGCAAAAATAAGGTCTTGTGAGTATTTTGCTAAAATTAAGCTATCGGTGCAAGTTCTTTTACGAGTAAATGCTCTAGAAGCAAAATGAACCGTGGCCGAAATTAAGACATCGCATCAATGTCTGTTTATCATCATCAATTTACCAAAATTCAGTAAATATTTTCTAGAAAATAAATCTTGTCCTCTTATATTTTGACATCAATTTTGTCGAACAATATTCATTTTGTGTTTCCTTGTTCTGCCATTACGACATCCTTTTTATAAAAGTACATTATAATATACATACGGTCCTTGTCATTCCATGCGAACAGCACTCTTTATGAATAATCCTTTGTTTTATTGAAATACTCTGACAACATTTTGTCCATGTATCGCCCTTTTCGGTGTTGAAATTCATGAGTATTTTGTAAAATCTAATTTCAGTAACTCGTTAAAGTGAATGATTGGGTTGTGCTATGACAACGCGCAATACTTTAATATTTAGATTTATATACCTTTAATTTACTTTAGCAGATGAGTCAGCAACTCTTTAAGTTCATTTCAACGCATAGGTACTGAAAAAGATATTTTGAACATATACCTGATTATATTGATATTTCGATCCGTACAAAGAACTTGAGAAAATAGTATATGGTTTATAATATAGTATTGCAATGCAACTATGTAATTAAAAATTGGTTATATATTATTTTCTATTAAATTATTCTATCGTATGTTGTTAATTTTATGTGCCAGGATAAGTACACTATCGATGCCACCGGTCGCTCAGTCCTCAGTTTCACTCCAACCTCTGAAAAAGATTACGGTTCTCTAGCCTGCAGAGCTACAAATCTTGCGGGTCAGCAAATCGAACCATGTCGATACTCATTACTGCCAGCTGTCAGACCAGACCGTCTTAGTAATTGCACATCTGTGAATCTAACTGATGATTCTGCAGAAATCAGATGTGTAGCTGGTGAGTGTTAATGTTTTAGTTTATATTATTGTTAATATATTTTACTATTCTTTACAACGCTATATATATTTTAAAAGTAATTAATTTGTCGAAGGTTATGACGGAGGTCTTCACCCATCGTATTTCGTAGAAGTTTGGGAAGCGAAACATTTAGTGGCAAATGTTTCTACACCCTTACCAGCGTGGATACTCCGAGGGCTTGGATCAGGCAAGATACTAAAGCTGGTGTTTTATGCGTATAATGCGAGAGGGAGGTCAGAAGCAACATCTATGAAAATTAATACGCTGTCGCGTCTGGTTTTACACTCAGGTACATTATGACTTCTGAATAGATAATAAGTTTGAATATAAATTTTAAAAGTCATTAATAAATAAATTAACTTTCTCATTTGCTTGAACATGCAGAAAAAGTTTGTTAGTTTATGTAATAACACGATATTACTTTGATGATGTATTATTTTGAAAAGTTACCTAACCGTCAGTTTTATAAATATCTTTTGTAATATTATGCAGATAAATTTGGCTTTAATTTCTTTAACAAGAGTACTTGTAATTCGCATAACGCTGTACTATTATGACGAATTATAATATAAACTTCTGAGGTTACTAAATTAAACAGAGACTTAAAAGTAGCTACACACTATCACACCAAATTGCAGAATAGTGAAGGTTTTGTCAGAATGTTTAAAGCTATGTTTTTCACAGAGGGAAAACCAACTAAAATAAGTGGAACAGACGCAAGTTGGCCTTTGGGAGTCATTGGTTGCATCGCTGGAGCTCTCATCGGTGTCATTATCATCGCTGTTGTGGTTAGAAGAAGAAGACATTTACCAATGCAATATGAAGGTAACAATTAATTAATATGAATATTTATAGTCTGTTCTTGTATTATGTCAATTCATTTACGAAACCAAGAACAAAAATTGCAAATAAATTTAACGTTATTGGATGTCGAGCGAATTGACGAACAAATATTTATTACTTAATAGAAGAAAATAATGTGATTTTAATGATGAAATAGAGACTAAGTAGAAAGAAGTTAGTTTAGTTCTAATACGTTGAAAGAATAGATAATAACAATATAATAATAATAATAGCACAACTACAGCACGCCATATGCACCCAAAGTAAGCATATATGTTATGGGTTCTAGAATGCGGATAAGTATACTTAAATACTATTATTTTGTAAATACATATGTTATACATAGAAACACCCAGACCAATGCAAATATTCATGTTCATGCACACAAATATGACCGAAAATCGAACTCGTGACCACTGCGTGGTACTCAGTACACAGTACCACCGAACCACAGTATGTAATATGTTTTGACTACCTCAAACTTAGAGCTTTTAATGCTCTAAGACCTCAAAACATAGATTCAAATTCAAATCATTGAGATTTAGATGGAAGAACTATACCGAAATCTATTTATCAAATGGCAATGCCTGTAAAAGCCGTTACGGGTTGGTTAGACAGACATGCATGGACCAAATAGGTGATGTGTTGGCGAAGGGCCAAATTGGAAGCATCCGTAATCGTCAAGTCTAATGAAGAGATAAATAAATGTTCAAGTAGGGAACGTTATTATACTTAACTGTGTTTAGGTACATACGAATTTGTTTTAGCTGTCTGTTTTGCTGCATTAGTTGAAGTATTATTATTACAAATTAGTATAATATATTATTATTAGTATTATTTAATTATTATTATTACTTCATTAAACAAAAAAATCCATAAAATTAAAATTCAATAACATTCAATATTACAGTGACATTTTGTCACTGTACTGAGGTCACTTGCAAGCAAAAATAGACGTAATTGTTTTGTGATTATGCAAACTATATTATTTTATAGTGTAAAGCAATTATATGGTCGACTATACATCCTCTTTTTTTAATTGGAGAGAGAAAAGGAGAAAGAGGTAACCAAAATTAACCAATCAAGGAAAAGCATCGCGACATTTTAAAGCACTGTAATTGGATGTTGATGATGCTGTGTAGGAATCTTATCATTATCGTAAGTACTTTTAGGCGCGAACAGGTATATTTAAATCGCAGTGTTTTTTTAGTATCTGCTAACCCCGTTAATGGTAGACAGTATTTATTACGTGTTCAATTTAAATAAATGTTATGATTGCAGTTGAGTTGTAGCGTGTGCTATGGCTATAACTTAAAATAAAGCAATATAAGTTTGAATTTTACTGCAATATTGTCGCCTGAAAGTGTAAAGCAATTTCGCAGCAGCTACTTTCATTTTCATAATAACATTTTATATTATAGCCTTGATGGCTTAGTGGTAAAGGTACTTGCTTCGTATTCAAGATATTGTGACTTTTTAAATTCATGCATAATAAAACATTAATGATTTACGGTAAAGGAAAATATCATACATATACATAACTTTACGCCTGTCTCCCATTAATGAGGTAAGCAGAAACTATAGAACGTCATTTGCTGCGATCCAGACATACCTCCTTAGCCTCTTCAACATTCATTAATCTTTTCATACACACACGTCGGTTACGGGAGCTTGTAATTATGCCCTTTGTCAACACATCACCTATTTGGTCCCCGTATGTTCATCTAGGGCGACCCCTACCAACGTTCACAGTCATTTCAGCTCCATAAATCTATTTCGTTATCCTACTTCCATCCATCCATTTCACTTGTGCAAACCACCTTAACATACTTCTTTCAATTTTAATCACCATATTATTATCATCGAAAACATCGATACTTCGAATCCGACTTGAGCAAGCATGGTAATTACTTCTTATGCTTCTCTGTATGAGGAGAGGTCCTTACCCTGCAACAAAAACAAGATTATAAGATTAAAATAATAATCTCAAAGTTTAGACCTACAAAAAATCAAAAGTCCGCCTGCCTAAAACAAAGTGGCATTAAGAATCCCATTATTTCTCGTGTTGACGCTACATTAAAATTTTATGTACCCCATGTCACTCCTTCAATCAAAACGAATCTAATGAACGTTAAAATTCATTAAGCCATTTAGGTTGTAGAGTGTGCCAAAGAAATAGACATACATACCCACAACTGTGGCAGTAGGTAGGGCAAAAAACACAATATCTAATCCGAAGTATTTAATGCTTTATATCGGTGTTCAAGTAAATTATAGAAGGTAATAAAAACTATATAGCTTCGTTTCAGCCACAAATAAATTGAGATTGCTTTGACGGCCAGGTTTACGTGAATGTTTCGCGTGACTGGAATATTCGAACGCCCTGGACGGCCCGGCTGCGTTGTTAGCGCCACTGCATTTCAAATGTTATTTATATCCTTTTGCATTTCAAATTGAATTGCATATGACGGTGGATATTGACATTTTTATTAGGTTTGATTGGTTGTTTACTTTGATTTGCTCCGTTGGCCGGGCGTGAAAAAGCATCTCACTAAGCCGCCATAGTGGAGGCCACCATACTAGTAGTTTGGCTTTTGGAATGATGTCCACTACTTCTGGTTTCTACTGACTGCTTACCATCAAGCAGAGTGGCGTCACTTTGGTAGGACAATATAAAAATATTTTTTAAGGTATGATTAACTAACAATAATTTATGTTTGAAAAATAAAACATTTCTTTAAAGTAGAGTCCAGATTATGACAATAAGCTTGCCCTCTGCCCTCTATTATATTAGACCCAATATTAATATAATTGTCCAAACGTAGGTGTAACATTCTGCCTACACCTACCTATAAAACATTCTCTATTTATTCGTATAAAATTTTATTGTTTCAATCAATTTATAATTCTTATCTACATCACATCCCCAAATACCCACTGAGGGCATAGACAAGTGACATTAATGCTAATAGAAAAGAATAGATTAAAAAAATGTATAGGATTGACATAAGCTATCGCCAGCATCGTCGTTATTTATGTCAATCCCATACATTTTTTATTATATTCTTAGATTAGCCCTTAATTTAAGTGACGTTTTTAGTGACTTAGTATAAATTTAGATGACAGAAATATTTTTAGATCTAACTTAAAGTTTGAAGCGTTTAAAAATTGGGGCAAATAGTCTGCAACAAACAAAAACAATTCTGAAATTGCAATAACTATTGCGGACGCCATCTTAATATTCTTTATTCAAATCGCGTAGTACTTTTAACAACGTCAACAAAACGAGGCCACGTGTTATGTGAACAAACTCTCTAACCACTTGGTAAACAAAACGGGAGTGCTACGACTTACCAACGACAATATTGCTATATCGGTACCGCTGCAAGAAATAAAAGGCTTAATCTTAACAACTTGCTTTGGAAAGACTATGTTGAACTAAATTTTGATGATAAATATAAATATCTAGCTGTTGCCCGCAGCTCCGGTTGCGTGAAAGTCAGTTACCTATCTCAGTTTTCATACAAATTTTCATCCCCTAGTACACCCTCTTGAAGCCATTTTGATTAGATAAAAGATAGCATACGTTGCTCTTCAAGGTCCATTCTATCTTTATACCAAATTTCTTCGAGATCAGTTCAGTGGTTTAGGCGTGCAAACGTAACAGACAAACTGACAAATAAAATTACTTTCACATTAATAATTTATAATGGATAAAAATAAAACAGAATATTGTAGCATTAGTTGAATGCAATACAATTACACGATACAAGTACTATTTTTTCGTACATTACTTTCACTTTCGCAGACAATAAGACCTATTTAACAGTTTTCACTGCTGTTTTATTGATTGCTCAGTTAAATTTATGGAATTTTTAGTTTAGTGAGATCATATGGTAGAAAGTTGCAGCAATGCAAGCTATACAGAGACTCTAGACAAGTGGCATAGATTTCTATTCTATTCATAGAATAGGTTAAAAAATATATGGAATTGACAGACGCTGACGCCAGCATTGTCGTCAATTATCGCTTATGTCAATCCCATACGTTTTTAATAGAATAGAATAAAAATCCATGTCACTTGTCTAGGAAGTTAGTAAGAAATACCAGTATATGTTTATTATTCCTTGCTCAATTTGTATAAATCTTACATCATAAGTTACTTCTAATTACAGCAATGTTATATTGAAGTAAAACCATTCAACTGATTTTCTAATTAGCTGAATGACGTAACAGATATTTAGCGTAAGACTTTTACAATATACTTTAGATAATTACTATGGTTTTTGGCTTTCTTTTTCATAACGATTTAGTAGAAACGCTGCTTAGAGGTAAACCGAACTCGAACGTTTTTCAGAAATAATATACTTTTAGAATTATTATGCAAGAAAACTGTTAAGAGAAACGTTGTGCCAGGCCAGTGCCAGGTGGATACAGAGACTGGTTCGTAAATGTCGTGTCAGACAATAGTTGACACTGATCATTGATATCGATTTAACTTTTTGTTATTCTTCGAACCAAATAGAAACTTAAACCATCTATTTAGAGAGTCTAAAGTCTATCTGAAATATATACACTCGTTAATGGGTCGGTGAGTCGAAAGTTTGTGTGTGTGTGTGTTTGTTACCACTAAGTGCCTACACGGCTTAACCAATTTCGATGAAAATTATATAGATAGATTCGGTGCCGAAGACGGACATAGGCTACTTTTTATTCCCGAGAGAGACAAAACACATTTTAGGCGCTGGCGAAGCAGTGGGGCGCAGCTTTATAAAATAATAATTCTATATAAATAATACAATTATTACATCTAAAGCTTAAAAATTACACAATTATATACATTTTATTTGGATAAATACATTTTTATCAAAATACTGGGTGAAAAGCAAATGTTAGGAATGAAAAGTGTCCCATATTTCTAGGTATATCAGATCGATTGTTGTCAAGTGAGCTTTATACTGAGTTCTGTTGAATACATTTTTTTAAAATTAAATCACTAAAACAGTATCTAACTATGAATAAATGAAGCATGACGAAATCGCAATACTGTGAACAAATTGGACGCTCGAAGTAGGATCACAGATAGCACAATAATACGCTGGGAACTTTATCGATTTCAAACCTCACACTTCTCCGTGAGCGTAATATGCTTAAGAGAGAAATTCTTCTTCTTCTTCGTATTGTTACGTAGATTGAACTATTAAATATATACTATATTAAGTAGTTTGGCTTTTGGAATGGTGTCCGCCACTTCTGGATTCCACTTACTGCTTACCATCAGGCAGAGTGGAGTCACTTTGGTAGGCTAATATAAAAAAAAAAAAAAATTAATTAAATTAAAAAAGAAACACAAATCAGTGTTGCTGCAAACGTAGCTAAACGTAACTTGTGTTCAACAATAAAATATTCTAGTTCTTTCCAGCTCCTATACAGACGGTGAAGACGTACAAAGGAGGCATTGAAACTGTTAATAGTTCTCCGGTGCAACCTGATGATAAGAATCCTGATGTAGTGCCACTCGGTAAAGGTAATATTGGTATATAAATTTAATTTATTTAGCTGCTAGTATAAGTTCTTTTGTACAATTGTTGCACATTTAGTAGCAGGTTCTTATATCTTCCAGTTACAGAGAGTTAATGTAAGGGCTTTTAACCAGAGGTCGGAATAGGCAGAGCTATTTTGGTTTATTCCCGGTATTTTTACGTATTCTAAAAGAATGAAGGAAATAGAAATGGGTAATAATTTGTTTTGCGTAAATCACGACATCGGATGTTGGAAGTTGCAAAAAAGTAAGTGTCGTCTATTTTTAACGTATTACAATTTTTAAATTTAATAATTAAATTTAAAATTTCGGGGCGTAGAGCTCGTCCATATTCATATTACAAGTATTAAAATTAGCTCTACCTATTCCGATCTCTGCTTATAACTGTGTGAAATACTCGTGACAAATATTTTATCTTTCAAACATAAAAGATTATAATTAAAATAGAGATTCAAATAACTACACTATTTATCATTAAATAAGTTACTCAAGTCACGTGACTACTTTTCGTAATGGAATAACAGCTACACAAATTGTACAAATTCACGTGCTCTAAACGTAACAAAGTGAACATCGTAGAAATCCGTCTACATGTTTTTCTTCAAATTGTCTGTTAATATGTTCCTGTTTGTTTAGATTTTAACAGCGCTAGAGACATAGAGCGTCCACCAGAGCCTCCTCCGTACGGGTCAGTGATATCTCCTCCCGTAGGCTCTTCACGAAGTAGTCACAGCCTTCACCTACACGATACAAGTACAACGTCAATAAACAATGCATTTGATGCTCATGTAAGTATAACTTAAACTTTAATCAGTGATAGAATGACTTGCAAATGTTTGATTTAATTTTTAAGATTACGTACCTCATAAGGGAAAACGGAACCCTTATACTCACTGTATTGTCCGTCTGTCTGTTTGTCTAGACCTTTTTCTCAGTAACGTGTGTGTTTTATCAAGCTGAAGCCACCATACCAGTAGTCTGGCTTTTGGAAAGTCCACCACTTCTGGATTCCACAGATTGTTAACTATTAGGTAGAGTGAAGTCCCTTTTAAAGGCAAATATAAAATAAAAACTTTTGTCTGCAACCTCTTGAAGCTGTGAAAAATCAAAGTTCTACGTTGCTACACAATAAGATGCCGTTTATATTACTTATATCCATATCTAACTACAAGTTTGTACGGCACGCTCGGTGGGCGAATCCGACCCACACTTTAATGCTTTTTTATATCCTAAATTGACATTGTAACAAGTCTTATTAATTCCAAGCAGAGCCTCGGCATCTTAGCAGATGAACGTTGCAGTGTAACGACGGGTACACTTCCACATCGAAGAGAGATTGTCACAACTAAAACGCCTCTCCTTGCGAACGCAAGAGAAAGTCGTGTTTAAGTGTTACCTTTAATATTCTTTGCTCCAAAAAGAACATGTAAGCATTTATTTTTATATTATTTTTCACGTCTAGCATAAGTATGTGATATGGCTTAGGAATGTTTCGGATATGCGATGGTTATAAAAATATAATTATTTACTATTATTTAAAACTTTTATTGTCTCCGATTTGTACTTCTCAGTTCATATTTGTACAACTGTGGCTTTAGGAATAGACGGTTCACCGAAGACATGGCACTTAAAGGCAATTTATTTAAACAGATTTTAAGAAAAAAAAAAATTAAAGTACCACATTAAGTTGTACCTACTTACTGTGTTGTAATACAATTATTACTTCGGGCATAATAAGTATATTATACTCATATATATAAAAGTATATATTTTTGTATATATGTACAACGAAATCAATTGTAAAAGACTGTACGGCATATTCTTTTTGGGGCAGCGACAATTAATGTAAACTAGATAACAATTAATTAAATGTTTTATGAACGATATTAACTTTCTGGATCAGTGATACATATTGTCGTCTATTGTAATATCAGTAAAATAGATGTTCTCAATATTGGCACTAATATATCAAAGTTTATTACGAGATCTGTTATTATATTCTTTGTTTTTATTGTCCCTAAAACTAAGTGTCCTTCGTATAATATTGTATAGTTACAAATGGATCTCAGACATTTTTTCGTCTGTTAATTTTTTGGCAGGACTTTGCCACATTTCTTTACAAAGTATCTATTGATTATTTTTATAAAATGAATGGTAGAGACTATCACTATAAATGACTGTTTAATGTAACATGTAAATATTGTAATATTTAGGTTAAATAATATCGCACTACTAAACAATTATATTGTTGTTATAAATTTCACATTAAATTATTTCATACTCTCTCTATAATTAAGCAATTAATTATACCTGTTATAATTATTTAGCGTTTGCGTTATTATTATTATTATTGAATAATTTCTATGTAAATATACTTACTGCTGTTTTTGAAACTGGCTCAAAATTTTTATACAAGTGTTATGTTTGTATGCATTTATAGAATATAATACAATGTTTTTAAAATAAATAGTTAGAAATAATAAGAAAATATAATTATCATTTTAAATTTCTTTAAAGTTAAGCAGACAAATATTAAAATATTATTTTTATTATTTAAGTTTAAGATGGTCAGTACATATTCTTATAAAATAAAATTTAATACTGGTTTTAGTTTTTTTCTGTTCACGTTAGCACTGTCTGCAGACATTAGAAAACGTGAGCAAAACAATGCCGATACAGTATCATAAGATAATTGTTTCATTAACATTTCTTATCAACAATATATCTGTACAGAAGCTGAAAATTTCAATACACTGCCATAAAATATTACGATAGAAAACAAAAGGTAATAAAGCTAAAGCGACTTATTTCAGTTTGATCCCCCAGGTCTGATCCCCTGCGATTATTATTATTCTTTAGTTCCGTTTTGATCCCCTATAAATTTATTCATTCCGGTCTAATCCCTTTAGTCTTTCTGACAGGTAAGTACAGTCAAAACCACTTTTGTTAAAGCACCATTGCAATCTTGAATTTTTCATTTATCTCCTAGTAAGTCTTGATGTAATTAACTTTTAATTAAATTACTTATGTGAAAATAGGCTTTAACTTTACGGTAAGTGTTTTAAAGTTGATAATCCACTACCTTTAAAAATACTGCGTAGAAGTTTTAACCGTTGATTTTAAAAACAGAATTTTATGTAAGTAATAGTACATTTTCATCTATCTATTTCAGTAATAGTTATCGATATAGCGTCTACTGTTGTTTAATTGTTTTATTGAAAACGAACAGCATTGGCTTAATCTAGGAGATGAATGCAGACCTAAAGACTGACTATAATTTAATTATTTAATGCAATTTTAGACATTCAGAATTTAATAAATTTTATTTATATTTATTATTTGTAAAAAATATTGAATTACAGGTTTTATTTAAGTATAATAATATTAATATAACTATAAGTCACATTGTAAATGTATATAGCGAATTAGTTAAGATCTTATTATTATAAATGGAAATGTAAATGAAATTCACTGTGATGCTATGAAGTTTATTATTCTTTAAATTATTAATTAGAATAATCTTGTTACATAAGTAAATCGAATAATATACTGGCGGCTATAAGTTCAAGTCGTATATTGTATATATTATTATAGTTAGTTAAAAAATATGTTAATAGTTAAAACATCTTAATTGTTTGTGAAAATTTTATTTTGTTTGTAGAAAATACACTTAATGTTTATAAAGAAATACAGCCAGTGCAATCATAATGAAGTAATCATTATAAATATAGCTAAAATTAAACATTCTCTTTATTAGTTATTCCTTTTACTCTGAAACAAAATATGCAAATCTAATAAAGTAGTCACCTCTGACAGTCAAAAGGAAGTAAATAAGCCTTTCTCTAAAAGCTTTAAAAATATTCATTATTTATTATTCTACGTAAAAATAGAAAAAATACTTAGTGACTTCAGTTTTTTGGTTAATAAATTCATTGCATTCATTATTCAGAATCAAGATTAGATTTATAAGGCAAAATACGATGAATTTCGAATGGGTTCTAAAATACGAAAGTTTATCTTATGTCTTTTCAGTTGCAAAATTAAAAAAGCAATGATCTTTTATATAATTATGATGAAAAAAATGCGAGAAAAACACTAAATGTAAGCTACTTTTTACTGACCTCAGCAGTGTCTTTCAGTACTTAAAATTAGTACTTTCAAAGAGTAATAAACCACGAGAATATTTAATAAATATTATTAGTATAGAAATTAAATTGGTTAATTTTATTAACACCTCTGTCCTTTGTTATAATATAAGTTCTCACAATCAAAGTTAATGTAAATTAATTAATAATTAATTTCAGTGATTTTTAAAGACTTCTTGACATATCGTTATTATTAAGCTATGTGTAATTTCTTGAAATAAAGTTGCTTCTAAGCAAAACATAATATTACTTCTTTTATTTATCATTTTACTCATATCAATGTTTCTTAATAAATACTTAGGTACTATTTAGGTTTAAGTAAGTCCTTAGCATTTTACAGTAATAATAACCCTTCAAAAATCTTACTTCTGTATATTACGTAGGAGTTCAAAACTTATCTAGCATACCTATAAGTTGCTGTTAATATTATTCGTATTTTCAAAATTTACCTTAAATATTACTGACGGTTAGTACGGTAGTACGGTGAAAAATTAGTTATTTCGGTCAGATCCCCTATATCGGATCCCTTGTTACTGAGCCCCTGTGGGATGAGTTTTATTATTATTTTATATACCGTTCTGGTCCGTGCAGAGTATCACAAATAAAAAACATTGTGAGGAAACTTAGACTTGTATATTGTCTACACGTTTAGAGCAAACGTGATCAGTGCTCAGTAATCTTAATTTCTGTTTTAGAAAACTGTCTTACAGAGGGAGAAATAAGAGGTACAATACTTTATTTTTACTTCATTATTACTTTATTTTATATTTGACTGGCCTGTTGGTCTAGTGGTTAGTGACCCTGACTGCTAAGCTGGAGGTCGTGGGTTCGATTCCCACCCAGGACAAATCTTTGTGTGATGAGCATGATTATTTGTTCTGTGTCTGGGTGTAATTTATTTATAATATGTATGTATTTACAAAAAAAAATGTATTTAAGTAGTATATCAGTTGTTTAGTACCCATAACACAAACAAATATTATTGCTTAATTTGGGGCTAGATGGCGTTGTGTGAATGTGGTAGAATATTATTATTATTATTATTATTATTATTTTAATGCATATAGAGATAGCATAGTATAATTCTTTCACTGCTTTTAGTGGCCATCACTTACTACTGCATCTGAAAAGCAAACATTTGGACTTGTAACATGAACAGCGCTGTTTCAAATCCAGTGGATTCTCCTTCGTCCGCGCTGTCAATTCAACCATTTTTACTTACCTTTTTGTTGTCCATGAACAAAGGTTTTCACTTCTTTTGTTTCTGTTTCCTGAGCTATTGTAACACTGCCCAGCGTTCGTTAGAAAGACTTATTGTAGATCTTTTATGGTTATTTTTGTAAAATCCGGATGTATTAATATTTTATTTAGCTCTCAGTAATAATTACATTTTATATTTACTTTATTTGATTTTATATGGTATATTATTTAGGTAGAAAAGTTAATGTTGGGCCGCAGAACGCATGGACTATATCGAGTGTAGAAGTACTTACCTATTTCTTATCGAATATCGACGAACATTATAAGTTTCTAAACAGCGTTTTTTTCGATGAGCGAGTCTATTACTCATATGGTCTACTTTATTTTCCTTTTTGTTTTACATTCTCTTTCGATTTCAAGGTCGCCAAAGGCCTCCGTTTGTCTCACCGTAAACAATTAGTTTTCAGAGTAAATACTAGAGGCGCTGACTATTATTCATTTAAATTACCATTTTATTCTGAAATTAAAAATACTGCTGCTGTAAGTATAAAAGCATGGGTAAGTATATTTAATTTTCTAAGATATACATATATAGCTTCTTTTTACAATTTAGATATTGCAGAACTCATTTTCGAATAGACAACAATAACAACAAAATTAATGATAATAATATTAAAATAAACGACGATTGTCTTGTTGTGACAGTTGGAGCAAATGTATTAAATACTTCTTGGAACTTTGATACTATTTTCAGTCCGATTTATATGCTAAATACTAGGTACTGTAAAGTAATAACCTTAGAATAAATTAAAATTTATGCATAGATTTAAAATACGACCTCACTTATTCATAGACTTTAGCAATGCCAGATTTAGCTAAACCTCTGTCTACAGTAAGATTAGCTTTAGGAAACACCACTGCAGGTATTTTATTCCACAGAAAATAATACTGAAGCAAACAACGTATTTATGAATAAACTAGCTGCGCCCCGCGGCTTCGCTTGCGAGAAAAATGGTATGTGTTTAATTAATGTAAGTCAGGAACCAGACCGATTTTTGAGATATAAAGTATCCTATGTCCGTCTCCAAAGTATTGATATTTTATGTTTTCTATTACCGTTATGTCGAGTTTGGTAAACAGGTACAGTCAGAATGTAAATTAAAAGCGAGTGGTATTAAAACGTTATTTTATTAATATACATACCAATGTTCATCGAAATCGGATCAGCTGTTTAGGCGCCGAGTGGTAACAAACATACACACAAACACACACACAAACTTTTGCATTTATAATATTAGATGGATTCCAGCTAGCTAGTGATTTTTATCTCTAGAGTTTAGTAATTTGCTTGCGTCACTTTGCATGGAATTTTAACTCAAGAAATGTTTATTAGCTAACATTTAGTTTTTTGCTACTTTGACGTTCAAGCGTCAATTTATATGAAAAATCAAGCATAAATATATATTATTAAATACAAGAAGCTCGCTTGCCTAAAACAAAGTTTTAAAAAGAAACCTTTTTTTCCCTGCTGATGTTACATGATGTTAATACGAATCTAATGACGCCTCATATGTTAAAATCTATCAAGCCATTTAGACTGTAGAGCGTGCCAAATAAATATAGACATACATACCCACATACATACATACATACGCTCGAAAAACATTATTCTCTATGACTTCGGCAGTCGGGCAAAACATATGACTTCGACTTAGTGAATTATCATCTAATCTAATTTATTACTACAAACCTTATGTCCAATCTATATTGATCCCAAAATATAGTGAGAATACAAACGAATATACAGTGTTGATTTCCCGTAGCACAGAGCAGCGTGGCAATAGCGTTCGATTGCGTCCAATCACTGGAACGGTCATCCTGATTGAAACGAGCTCCCATTGTTGACTCTACTTGTCATTAGCTACAATCTTGTTGTGTATATCTGTGTAGGTATAAGGGTAATAATAGTGTTTCTTTATACTTAAAAAAAATAGTTTTGAATATTTTGCAATCCTTATTTTATCCAATGTCATTTCAATAATTATGACGGTTATACGGCACATTAGCGATGGTAATTAATTAATGATAGGAAACTTCTTACTACTGCCCGCTTTGTATTAAATCACTACGTCGTCGTTTGGTAAGCAGATTGGTTATATAATTACATAGGTAAACTAGTACAGTGCAAGCTTAATAGAACGCACCTCAATATAACGACTGCCTCGATTTAATAAATTTTTCGTAATCCCTTGAATTATCCAGAGTCAATGTAAAATATACCTTTACGTTGCGAACATTTTCTGAGAACAACTTCTTTATAACGAATTTACATCTATCAAAAAAAGTATAAATACCTCTAATTAACCATTATTTTTAACCCAAAACCTTTATAAAACGTTCCCACCAATTGACCCTTAATCCCATACTACCTATGTGATTCATATCGTGACAAGTTTTTACCTCTTTATAACAAATTTTAGACTAACCAAACCTCATATAACTACCCTTAGTTTAACAAATTACTTGATATAATAAATATTTACTTATTCCCTTCCGATTTGTTATAACGAGGTTGTACTGTATTTGCTTATTTGCCTCTTACGACAGCTTGGTATGCCGCCGGGAGGAATAAGGTGATGCGATATTATAGACCTTACTCTCGTTACCCTCGTTCACTAATTATTTAAAGATTATTGTGTTACATATTACGTCTTACTAAATAATTATGTAAAACGGCATACAACACGACGCCTGATGTTTCTTGTACAAAATTTTCGATTCGCATACAAATGAGCCGTTCATACGATCACAGTATCCCGTCTAATCCGACATCTTGAATATTCAAGTGGCAATTACCTTAATGGTGGATATCTGAGGCAACGGCGCGTGTTATTTCATACAGAACACCTTCAGATAAGGGTTAGTGGTGTACAACTTGTGCTCAATACTAAGTTTATTTGAATATGTGTTAGCGGTTGATAAATGTCGCCTGACATATTATAGGTCACAACGACATTCAATATTCTAGTGTGCTTAGGTATACGAGTATGTTTTAAACAGCTGATTCGATTTATAACTTTAATTATTTTCAGTCAAATATTGGCTGGATAGCTTAAATATGAGTGGGTCGCATCGACTGAGAAAGCATGTGGGTATATTTTATGAAAATAAAATAGCAATTGAACTCTGTTTCTATTGGCAAGTTGTCATATTAATTTATGTGCATATATATTTATACAATATATAAAGCGGAAGAGTTTGTTTGTTTGTTTGTTTGTTTGTTTGAACGCGCTAATCTCTGGAACTACTAGTCTGATTTGAATAATTCTTTTTGTGTCTGTTAGCCCAGTTCTTGAGTAAGGTTATATACTATGTAACATCACGCTACTGGCGACGGGAGCAGAGTAGTAACCAAAGACGTATATAAGGCAAGTAAATGTAAAAATATGCGCAATAAAGACCTCGGAATCGTTGTATCGCAAAACAAAAATTGCTGTTAGACATGAAATGACTTAGTTGACTTGGCAATCACATAAAGCTGACTACATCTAAAGAAAGATGTTACTGTACCGTTAGTTACACTTTCAAACTACTCATCATATCAGCCACAAGACGTTCACTGCTGGACATAGGCCTCCCCCAATTTTCGCCACCGTTGTCGGTCGTTCGCCGCTCTCATCCATCGGTTGCCCGCCACCTTTATAAGGTCGTCGGTCCACCTTGTGAGGGGTCTGCCCACGCTGCGTCTTCCGATTCGTGGTCGCCACTCTAGAACCTTTATGCCCCAGCGGGCGTCAGTTCTGCGAGCTATGTGTCCTGCCCATTGCCACTTCAGAGAAGCAGCTCTGCGAGCTACGTCAGTTACTTTGGTTCGCCTGCGGATTTCTTCGTTTCTCAAACGATCGCGCAGGGAGACGCCTAACATAGCCCGCTCCATCGCCCTCTGTGCGACTTTGAGCCTTCGGATAAGACCCATAGTTAGCGATCACGTCTCTGCTCCGTATGTCATCACTGGCAACACACACTGGTCAAAGACCTTGGTCTTGAGACACTGCGGTAGTGCGGACGAGAAGATATGTTGTAGCTTCCCGAACGCTAGCTTCAAACTACTAAATCATCCTATTTCGTACACAGTAGGTCACACCCTACACACGCAGAGTCATAACAGATGTGTCTCAATATAAAAACAATAAGGTAATAATCGTAAATCACCTATGAACCGCCATGCTTAGATTTTGACATTTTTCGGCATTATTACTAATATTATTTGCGCCCCAGCTCCGTAGGATACCGTTATATTAAAAGACTAGCTTTCCGTCGTGCAGTTTTACCTGCGTCTTTGCTTACTGCTCTGCTTCCGTCGCCAGTAGCGTGATGTTACAGTGCTTTTAATGTAGCTTACAACCTTTCTTGAAAACTGTTATATCAGAAGCAAAAAGAATTTTTCAAATCTGACTAGTAGTTCCAGAGTAGAGCGTTCAAACAAACAAATAAACAAACATACTTATCCACTTTATATTATAATAGTATAGATTTTCTATCAATAATTTGAAAGTACCGTTAATATATTTAATACCATGATAGCACCAATATTGATAATAGTGGCGAAACTTCAGCCAAAACTGAAACATTGTTTTGGTACTTCTAAGATAAAATTTTACTAACAATTAGATATTATTACCGCTAATAAAGAGAATATATATTTTTTTATAGTAGCCTACCTAAGTGACTCCACCCCGCCTGATGGTAAGCATGGAATGGGGTTAGGGGAAGGGAATGAGGGAGGTGAGGAAAGAGGAAAGGAGGGAAATTTGGCCTCCGGTTACTCAGCGAGCGAAACGCAGTAGTACGGATACTTCTATGAGAGGGTAGTACTTCCCCGGACGATCCGGCCCATTCATGCTGAAACCAGCGTGGATCTACTACCGCATAAAAATAATTGGTTTAATATATCAACTGGATTAATAGCATTAATCAATCTAAAATAAAATTGGTAGTAAAGTGTTCGTTGTATTGTTTTGAAAGCTGTCCTAAGTAAAGAAAATGATAATTGTTTGCATCGACATCAGATTAGCCAAGAGAAGTCCACTGTTAAACATGCAACACATAGTTAAATTGATGTATATAGTTAAATATTAATTAGATAGATTAGTGAACTAATCCTGTTACTTTATTACATAATTTTTTTACTTTCCTATTTATATAAATATTTTGGTAGTTTAAATCAAAAGTTGTAATGGCTCAGTGGTGAAGGCACCTGCGTCGTAAACATCTGGACATTTCTGACTGACGTTGAACGAAAACATCGTGAGTAAACCTGGACTTCTAAAGAAGTCTGAAATCCCTAATTCACTTTAAGCAAGCGTGTAGATCAATGCTCGTACCTTCTCTGTATGATATTTGCCTGCAGTGGAATAATAATGGGTCGATATGATAAAATATAAACTACTAAAATATTTATATAAGAAAGTATTCGTGACTAGTCTAGATAGACCTTAACCCTTACCCTGTTAGTTTTCAATAAGTTATGTTCACATGTTTATCCAGGATCCAGGGTCTCGCGTGTCTCGTAACCCTTACATTAGAAGCCAGAACTTATCTTTTTACTGTGAGGTCACGACGTCAGTGTAATCGAAATGGGTACGCGGAGCGGTGAATGGGTATCAAGGGAATCGGGGTAAGTTGAAACAGACTAGATAGGACATGATTGAAGGGCGTCGTTTAGAAGACAGAAACCGGTATTGAATATAATATAGTACGTGAAAAGAATCATTTCGTATAGTTATTCTTACGTATCTTTATTTGCGATTAGTAATTTGAAATAACCAGTTAATAAAGGTGGATGAAATACGGTCAAAGTAAAAATACTCAAATGCGTAAACCCAACATTGGCCATCTTTTGGCTGATAATATAAAGTTGATGGTTTGAAGCAACTAAGTATTTCCTTACAGCGATGCTTATTTGTTCTACGAGAGAGAGTGGCAGGTGGTTTTGTAATTGCTAAAATTAATTCGTAAAGTAGGCAATAATCTTTAGAAGCCATTTTGTTGTACAGGTTGTTAAAAGATTTTACTTTAAATTTTATCTATATCTTAATCGTTAATTATATACTTCTTCTATCGTATAATAAGCAACAAATCTGCAAACAAAACTTTTAAAAACCTTTTTCTAGAACTACATAACCTACATTAATAATATAAAGAAGAAAGATTTGTATTTCTGTATGCAACGAATAAACTCAAAAACTACTAGACCGATTTCAAAAATTATTTTACCATTAGAAAGCTACATTATCACTTAGTAACATAGGCTATATTTTATCCTTGTACTCTCACGGGAACGGGAACCACGCGGGTGAAACCGCGTGATGTCCGCTAGTATATTTCATATCGTGACTATTGACATGGAATATTTATATTCCATATCCTTACTATTGACATTGAAAATTTAATAAATATTTAATTCAAAATTTGTTTACATACAAGATCGAGCGAATAAATAGTACATATCCCGAGTACGGCCGCTGTTGATCTACATCGACCTCTAACTGCACCAATACGTCGCTGAGGCTTAGTTGTCACCGTTATGGCTGTTCCCCGAGATTAACGTGAACGCACGCTAAGTTGCCTTATTTATGAGTTCGTTGTACTGTTTTGTTGGCTTGTTGTACTCTGTTTGTAACTTTAACGTAAAAAGTAAAGTAAGACTTAGGTCTTACTTGAGATAATTCGAAGGCTTAAATGAAGATTTATACTCGGTATGCATTAAGTTATGTATGACTTATTCCTCTAGCTAGTAGGCAAGTTTCATCTTTAAGAAACCAGCTAATTCATCAAAAGTTACCTGAGGCCCTAGACAAGTAACAAGTATTTCTATTCCATTCATAGATAGATTGAAAAATGTGTGGGATTGACATAAGCTAACGCCAACATTGTCGTTAGCTTATGTCAATCCCATACATTTTTAACTCTGCAAGATATAACATTATTGTTAAAAAATAACTAAGTACCAAAATTTTTTACCAATTCTGTAGGCTGCCTTATAATAGCTAACGTGAGCCTTCTTCGTCGGTAAAATTTTGCTTTCTATGCTTCTTTTTTTCTTCGAATTGCTTCAGCCCAAAAGATTGTCAAAAGATTTTATCACTTTTCAAATATCATAGCTTGATGTTGCAAAAAATTAACAAATAATGGGATAACTAGGTACAGAAATGAATGATTGTAGAATATTTGGGTAATTTATTATTTTAAAATTATGCTGCAATGAAGTCCATTGCGGTTATTACTAAACTGCGGCCATAATTTGGCTCATTGTCAAAATAGAAAGTCAATGGTAATTCATTTTAAATTTATAATCAATAGAATACAATAGTATATGTGTCGGTCTCGTTGGTGCTACTGAGCTCAGGCGAGCCAAGATTTTCTTATCATGAACGTTTGTTGAAAGGCAAGAACATTGTTCTTGAAATTACTGTATTAATGTGTTATGTTACTTTCTGAGCGATCGTTAAGCTTAACACATGTTAAAATAAGCAGTTATAATAATCTATAGTTTGTTTTAGTTTGTTCGTTTGAACGCACTAATCTCTGCAACTACCGTTCGGCTTTATAAAAATATATTTGCATGTGATAGTCCAGTTCTTGAGGAAGGTTCACTATAGGCTAGGTTCATCACGCTACTGGCGACAGGAGCAAAGCAGTAAGCAGAGACACGGATGAAACTGCGCCGCGAAAAGATAGTAATTATAATACATACTTATGTAATTAAACGGCTACCACGAAATTATTTACAATAAGTTTACTGCAGTAATTATCATTTCACCAATTAAATACCTGTATTTCCAATAGTGCTCAAATACGGTACATGGATGTGTCATCTTTATCCGTTATGCTACTTCGTTTGAGCGTAAAATCTTCTTGTAGTATCTCTTGAATACAGTATTAATTCCTGTAACAGCACATAAACTTTGAAGCCACCATAAAGTGTTAACAAATTTATCAAAGTTTACAGTGGAAGTCGAGACGACGGCGACGCGTTTGTGGTCAGTTAAGGAAGACGGATTTGATCCTTAGGGTTTTAGAATATGTTAAAATATGCAAAGTTGTTAGCCTCATTAGCCGTTTTTTAATTACATTCTATTTCGTTGGTTAATAACTATAAGAAAAATATTATGTTTTAGTTAATAAAAAAGCAGAATCACCTAAATACTGACTGAGATTACAATGTCAAAAGAATAGAGGTAAAATTACTAGTCATAATATTTTTGGAGGTCACTATAAATAAAAAAACGAACATTGTTAAGTGTTCGGCCACTAATTAAGGTGTGAAAAGGTAATATTATCTTAGACATGATGTCACGTCGTCGTTCAGTTTCATTACTCGTTTAAAAATAGAAAACTAGAACGTACCTTTTTAAATATTCTCGTTCGGACGCCAGATATAAGCTAAATGATTCGATAAATTCGTTTGTTATAAACTAAGGTATCGATATAATTTGATTATTCGTTTGTTATAAAGTAAGGTATATAGGTAAATAGCCTACAAAAAATATAAATACCTAGCTTTCCGAGGCGCAGTTTTACCCGCGTCTTTGCTTACTGCTTTGTTCCCGTCGCCAGTAGCAGATGTTACATAGCCCAAAAACCTCCCTCGAGAACTGGGCTATCATACGCAAATTTTTCAAATCCTACTGGTGATCTAACAAACAAAGAAACGAATAAACTCTTACGCTTTATATAATTGTATAGATGTAGCTATCTATCTTAGGCTAAAAGCGTTTACTGCAGGACATAGCAGCTTCGAATGAGAGGAGTTTACCACAATCAACATTCATGGAGGCGGATAGGAGACCACACTCCATATTGCGTATCAAATATTTGACACACTTTTGACAATAAGAACGTAGGTATAAATAACTTTAAATGTGGTTCAATACAAAAACCTTACAGAGAATACCAACAACTGTAGCGCATAATAGTGCGAAGCGGTAAATTGTACAAACTTGTGCAATTGAAACTCTACTGTTATAATTTCGGCTGCAACGAAGTTGTTTTTACCACAAGTACACCATTGAACGACTGTATCTTGGCTAAACATTTACCTAAACTACCGTTTATTAAACAATAAGACCTATCTAGTACAGGAGCTATCTTTTTAAAATATTTCTAAACAAAATAAACAATTATGAAACGACAGTTACTATCTATCTATACTTTTATGTAAAGCGAAAGGTTTTTTTAATCTCTGGAAATACCAGTCGGATTTGAAAAATTCTTTTTGCGTATGTTAGCACAGAACTCGAGGAAGGTTATAGGCCATGTAACATCACGCTACTGGTGACGAGCGCAAAGCAGTAAGCAAAGACGTGTATGAGTTCTCTTCTCCCACGTACGTGCAGGCTCTGGAACGAACTGCCAGCTGCGGTGTTTCCCGAGCGCTATGACATGTCCTTCTTCAAACGAGGTTTAAAGAAAGCATTAATATCACGGTAGACAGCGGCTTCCCCTAGCATTAAAGAAGTCCAAAAGCGACAGTTACCACTTACAATCAGGTGGGCTGTTGGCTTGTCTGCCACATAAGGTAAAAAAAATTAAATTGCCCCGCATTTTTTCACTGCCAGAATAAAACATGATCGTGGGTACTTATTAGACTCTTTTCTTACAAAAAAAGTAAAGGGTGGGGTAGGTATAAAGGTGTTATATAGACTTCGGAAATGGTTATTTAATTGTAGAAGCATTACAGTGCAAGTACGAACAGTATCTCCATATTAACATAAACACACAAATAGAAGGCGTAACGGGCTGTGAGTCAGATTTATATCGGCGTTACATAGAGCCTGAAGGAAAATTGGCCAGAAAAAGGGTCGCGAAAAATATTTCAATATGCCATTCACATTTTTTACGATCGTCATGTGTGCCGCCTTGCGATTGTGCGGAACCGCAATATCGACGTATACTTTCGTTTCTATTTGCTTTTTGTGAGTTTATTAGCTTTGACAGTTGAACGAATAATTATGATGACGTAAAAAATACAAAGTGCCCACGTGCAGGGGCAAGTCGATAGTGTCGATAGACGCTGGATAAATCGCTATCTTAGGCCGGTATTACATTATCATATTTAAATCATATAATTACGATTTCATATCTGTCAAATTCTATGATCATAGTTATATGATGACGTTCTTCATTTTTACATATTACACTTATTGATCAAAGAAATGTCATATACCATCAAGCCGTGTTTTCCGTTGCTATGGGATCCTGTCCCTTTCCTTCAAAGCAATACACTAGCTCCGTCTATTTACATACAGACTCTGCTAGTGCGTTGAATATGATTCTACTTGTACACTAGCTGTCAAAAAGGATCCCGTATCTATGATCATAGAGAATATGAATCACATGTAGTTATTATACCGTCATATGTTCTTTATATAAAAATGACTCACACATCTATGATCATATTTCTATGATAGTCTAATAGCGGTCTTAGTAGAAATAGGGCACAAAATAAAAATTACTACTTTTTATTTTAATACTAGCTTTCCGCGGCTGGGTTTCATCCGCTCTAAGTTACATCTTTAGTTACTGCTCTGCTCACGTCGCAAGTAGCGTGATGTTATAATATAGCCTGCTTTCTTCTAGAATTGGGCTATCAAACGCTAAAAGAATTATAGAATTAACACGATGAAAATTGGTGAACAAACGCCTTAAGTCTCTTTTCCATTAAAGCTCGATATAGGAGCATTAAATAAAATTATAATTTTTATCCTTATTGAAATATTTTCGATTCCAAAGAGGGGTGTTAATGATGTACCTCGTTAATCTCGTTAAGAGTTCTGTTTTCTCTTTGTGCCACAAATATAAAAGACAGGATAATTTTTTTACACTTTTAATTACTTACGTAACCTTGTTATTTTGATTTTAAGGTGGTCATCACAAACTTCGATGGCCGAGTATGAAATTCTTTCTATTTTTAGTCTATAGGTATGAGTATATCTTGGCAAAATTTATTAATCTTTTCAAGCTTATATATAGAGTAGTTAGTTTATACGTTAGTAGATCTACGTTGGTTTCAGCATGAATGGGCCGGATCGTCCGGGGAAGTACTACCCTCTCATAGAAGATCGACGTAAGAGTAGTAGTATCCGTACTACTGCATTTCGTTCGGTGAGTGAGAGTGCTGGAGACTCAATTTCCCCCTTTCCTCACCTCCCTCATTCCCTTCCCCTAACCTTATTCCCAGATACGCCATAGTGGAGGCCACCATAACAACAGTTTAAGACGATGGCTTTTGGTATGGTAGCTACCACTTCTGGATTCCACTGGATACCATCAGACGGGGCGGAGTCATTTTGGTAGGCTAATTTATATAAAAAAAGAGAAAGAGCATTACTTACTAAGTTCGCCAGTTTATGGTGACTGAGTGTGTGGCGACTGCAAACTCCTTCTTTTGGGATAGACCTATTCCTGCGATGATGGCCGTTTTTATGTTTATAATGTTATTTTTTACCTAACAAAGTGATTTCACCCTGCCTGATAGTAAGCAGTCAGTGGAATACAGAAGTGGAGTTTGAGATTACACCTTGGCCTCTACTGGCGACTAAGATTGTGGTAGGTGAAGGGAATAAGGGAGGTAAGGAAAGAGGAAGTTGCTGCTCCGACGCTCTCATTAACCGAACGAAACGCAATAGTACGGATACTACTACTCTCACGTCGATCTTCTATGAGAGGGTAGTATTTCCTCGGTCGATCTGACCCATTCATGCTGAAATGCTATGTAAAATACTTATAATATAATCATTGATTACTGACATAATAATATCGATAACTTTATTTTTTAAAGGTGATCAGTTTACCTGTATGTTAACATTATTAATATAAATAAAACAAATTTTACTTGATACTTACAACCAAAAGAAAATGGCAACAATGTAACAAACCATTAGACTCTTAGATACGATCTAAAATACGATCGAATACGATAGAAACGATTTAATTAAATAATAATATTTTAAGATGCAGAGCATAATAAAATCTAAAAAAAGGAGAAAGAAATAAATGTTTCGGGATATAAACTCACCTTTGCGATTTAAATTAATCTCTAGCTAAAGTTAAATCTAAAATGAGATTGTTTTAAAAAAAGCTAATAGGGTAATTTCAGTTAGGCAATCTCATAAAATTATTTAAACGTTGTGTAATAAAAAGGCACACAACTGCCTATAAAATCCTCTTAATTACGTAGAGAAAGACGACCAGAATTTTCTTTTCACGACGTCACGTTATTGTACGAATTTAACATTGGAACAAGCGAAATATATTAATAGAAAACAAAAAAGTCGGCCTGTTAAAAAAAACTGAAAAGAAAGAAACCTATTTTTTTGCGTTCTGACGCTACATTGCAAAATTATTAAACCTATGTCACTCACACAATTAATACGAATCTAATAACTCCTCATATGTTAAAATCCATTTAGCTATTTAGGCTGCAGAGCGAGAAAAAAAAAGTATTTACATACATACATACGCTCGAAAAACATTAACCACCTTGACTTCGACGGTCGGGCAAAAACATTAAAATCATTGAAAATACTATAATTTTATAAAAGATGGTCGCTCTTTAGACAAACAAGACCACTTTTCAAAGTACAGTAGTTCTAACGTAGCTTCACAACATTCCAGTGTGTTATTTCTCCCTGTGGGCTCTTTTAATTACTGCCTGCCCCTACATGTATCATAAATTCTAATGGAGACTTACCCGTTGGCCCGGAGGGCTGGGCCACAAAATTGCATTTTAGAATTTATACGTAACCGAGTCACAGTAAACACATGATTACCAATTTGCATATTGATAATATTATGCTTCAACATTGAACATTGATTTGACATCATTGCATACTTGATGCCTATCTAAATAGACATTGATGCCTATAATTGTGTATTCTAACCAAATAATGTGTATTTTGATTTGTTGATGTTTAGTTGAACTCTCTGCTTGGCAAATATTTATTTGAATATTCCATGTAGGCTGTTGGTGATTTGTATCGATTACGTAATACATATTTTTATATCTTTTGGGTACATTTTACTCATTATAACTAGTATAATACAATTTTGGTGGCAAACTGATGCAACGTAACCTATGGTAATAGCAGTGTTTTCAAAGCACTGCAGTAATAATGCTTATAAAACACAATCTAGCCATTTGCCTACATGTGTTGAAGAAAAATGTAAATGAAAGAATACCGAGGTAGGGGCCATAAATATGTCGATAAAAAGTAAGCTATCTTCCCATTCTTCAAAACCGACTTTGAAACAAACAAACAGTAGATACTTTAAACCGCTTCTTAGTTTATATTCGCACAAAACAAATAATAAAGGAAAATTGAAAAAGCCCGCTGATTATGTTGCTGCTGTGAGGCGTTTTAAATGATGACGTCATTAACACAGTTCAAATTAAGCGCATCATATATTTGGGTTGAAAAAATTACCGTCTTTTTCAAATGATTCACGAGTGTATTATTTTCTAAGAATTTTGAATTTCTACTTAGTCGTCTGCTGAATGTTGAAAAACGAATTCAGTTTTGTAACTTAGTATTTGTCTCGCCTTTTTAACTTTAACAGACTTCAGTAGCTGGTCTAGAAGTAAAGATTTATCTGCATTTAAAAGACTAATCTTTCGAGTTTTCAATAAATCATTATCATCAGATTTTCATTCAAAATATTTATTTTCTAACGTGGGTTCATTTTTTAAGTAAGGTGGATGTTTTAAACATAATAAGGATCTTTTTATTTTATTTTTGACATATTATGTAAAGAGAATACGTAAGGAAGTCAAATTAAATCATGTCAATCAAACAGTTTTACCAATTTGAGTAATCCTACTCAATCCTCATGTCCACGTAGTAATAACACAGAGTATGATAAAGTCGTAATGGCCCAGTGGTGAAGGCACCCGCTTCGTAAACACAAGGTCGGGAATTCGAATCCTGGCAAGTAATAATGTAATTTTTTATATCATTTATGTACTTTCGAAGTTTATCTGGACATTACTGACTGACGGTGAAAGAAAACTTCGTGAGGAAACCTGGACTGGGATTGCCAATCCGCCTTGAGCAAGCGTGGCGATCAATGCTCATACCTTCTCTTTATGAGAACAGGCCTGTCCCTGCAGTAGGATATAAGATAGAGGCCTATGCGATGATGTTAAAGCATCAAATTACTGATCAAAATATATTAGATTTAGAATTTCTAGTCTGGCAATAAGTTTTCCGTGAATAATACCTATCTAAGTAATTTTCCTTCGCGAATATCTTCGTGGATTTTTTGTCATATAAGCACAATTATTTCCTACTGGCTTCTCGCAGTGCGGTTTCACCCGCGTCTTTGATTATTACTCTGCTTCCGTTGCCTGTAGCTCGATGTTACATAGCCTACAAACTTCCCCAAGAACTGGGCTACCATACGCAAAAAGATATTCAAATACGACTAGTAATTCCAAGGATTAGCGCGTTCAAAATAACAAATTCTTCCGCTTTATATAGTAGCATAGATTTTAAAGCAAATACTTCTTTCTGGCTTAAATCCGAGTATTTGCTTTGTGGCCGCACAAAAATCATAAAAAAATTCAGTCAATATCTGCAAATAAGGAAATTATGAAACCGCAGCAAAACGCTGGCATTCAAGCCTTTTGTTCATTCAACACGTCCTTTTATTCTACGTTGAAACCGCTTTAATCGAAAATTCGTACTATTTTTTGTTTAATTACGGTTTTTGAATGTTTGCTATAGTATTATAATAGTCTAATTGTTTTTTTGCTGTGCTTATTCTCATTCAGAGGTGGTATGTATAGTCAAATTCCAAAAATATTGTTAACACCTCAGCTAAAACGTAATTTTCTAGATTTTCAGTTAAAAGTAATACAAAATATCATCTTAGTGCGGTCGTAAATCCTGTCAGTTACTTTAATACTGGGTGGCGCAAAAGTACTGGCACTAAAGAAAATACTTTTTTTTTTTATATATGACATTTTCTGTCATTCTGTTGTTGAAAATTGTGTAGAGAACAAATGTAAAATACACTGAAAATAAACATGGACCGTTTTACTCCCCAAGAACGTGGAATAATTGTGTCAATGTTCTTACGGAATAATTCATCAGTGATAAGAACACAACGTGAATTTCGTCGACGATTTCCCCACCTTCCGGCACCGATTGGTCGCACAATTCGACGCTTTGCCACACGCCTTGAAGCAACTGGCTCAACATTGGATAGACCTAAGTCTGGGAGACCAAGAACAGGCCGTTCAGCTGAAAATATCGATGCTGTGCGCGAAGATGTGGAAGAGTGTCCAGAAACATCAACGAGGCGACGTGCCACGCAATTGGGCATTTCCAGACGGACCCTGCAGCGTATTTTGGTAAAAGACTTAAAGATGTTCCCGTATAAAACTCAAATGACTCATCAGCTGCTGCCTGCTGACCACCGAGCTCGTCTAGATTACTGCCAGCGCGTCATAAACCTCAACCTTGAAGAGGATGATTTTCCTTCAAAATTGGTTATGAGTGACGAAGCGCATTTCCATCTCTCAGGGCATGTCAATAAGCAGAATACTCGGTTCTGGGGCACTGATAATCCGCGCATTATTCAAGAAACACCTCTACACCCACTAAAAGTTACTGTATGGTGTGGCATCTGTGTTGACAGAGTGATCGGACCCTATTTTTTCGAAGACGCTGGAGGCAATGCGATTACTGTCACTGGAGAACGCTACAGAACCATGTTACGTGAGTTTTTGATACCCAGTTTGGACGAATTGGGGCTGGAGCACATCTGGTTTCAACAAGACGGCGCTACGGCACACACAGCGCGCGACACTATGGACTTAGTGAGGGACGCTTTTCCAGGCCGAGTTATCTCTCGTTTTGGCGATTTGCCTTGGCCTGCAAGATCACCCGATCTGACCAGTCCAGACTTCTTTCTTTGGGGTTTTTTGAAATCTCGGGTGTATGTGAACAAGCCACAGACTCTCGCAGCTCTAAAAGAAAACATTCGTCAAGAAATAACGAACATATCGCAGGAAGTGTTACGGCAAGTTATGCAAAATGTCATAAATAGGGCTCAAATGTGTATCAACTCTGGAGGTCACCATTTAAAAGACATCATCTTTAAATCCTAATGGTACGAAATTTAATGGCACAAATATACATTTAAAAAAATCTAAATCTAGTTTTCTAATTTAGAAAATATGTTATAGCTGAACCAAATAGGGTCTTTACTTTTGCGCCACCCGTTATAAATTTTTACAACAGAAAGACTTATAAATCAAATTTAAAGGTAATTTCAGATATAAATATTAGAGCATTAAATCCTTATATTTGTATCTCGAAAGGATAAAACAGCCACGACTGCAAAAACAAATTAAGTCATTACAACTGCACACTAACTTCCAAAGCAATTTAAAACTTTATTAGAACTAAGCTGAGTGTTGATTTTGTCGATAGTAATGCACACTGTTAATGTTACTTCGATTGAAATCCGATCGTGAGTGTGTTTATCTAAGCTCGGAAGCTTTTAATTCACATTTCTGTTTGCAATGAACGGTGCAATGAGAGAGTTTAAATCCTTTTTTTTATTTTAATCTTCGTTTTTGTGATTGATTTGATTTAGATTATATGTAGATATAAATAAATCAATGAGAATGGCTCACGACCGGCCAAGATGGCAAAAATTGGCGAAGGCCTATGTTTAGCATTGGAAAGGGGAAATTTATTTGCGAACTGCACAAAGGTTACTCCTGTGGACATTGAACCACTGTGTCACCGAGGCAATAGCATTTAATTGAAACTAGTAAAGTTATTGTTATGATGATGAAAATATGACTCCCAATTTCTCTGCATATGCACAGTTTGTAAACTACTACTACCTGTTACTGTCCCATTGCAGGAGTAAGCCTCTTCTCTTATAGAGAAGGCAGATCTCCATGCTTGCTCAAGGCGGATTGACGAATTCAGACGTCTTTTAGAAATCTAGGTTTCCTCAAAATGTTTTCCTTCACTATTTTATACAAGCAAAGTAATAAATGTTAAAGTTTATATTAAACATCCAGTTAACAGAAGTTATTCATGTAGCCTTCAGTGGGAACAGCCAGTGGATGCACAGTTAACGAACCGTCATAACACATACACAGTGTACACTAACCGTATAACGTAGATAAAATTAAATAGATTATATAACCCGTAGTCGCATGGTATCGTCGGTATTGGTAAGTAAGTATTGTCAGAAGTAACTAATAGAATACTAGGTACAAGGAGGACAGCAGAGTGATAAAACTTACGCGTACTACGAGCAAGCGTGGCGATAACGACAAACATCCTTGGAATATATTGGATCTCTAGATACCGGTCTGTTTTAAATAATTCTGCGTATGATAGACCAGTTCTTGAAGATAGGCTATGTAACATCGCGCTACTGGCGACGGAAGCAGAGCAGTAACCAAAGACGCGGGTGAAACCGCGCCTCAGGAAGCTAGGGAAACAATAAGAATTAATTTGTAAATCAAATCCTAACTATATCAGGGGTAGGCTTACCGTAACACTATTTTGTTACACCAGTGTGAAACAGAAAATACTTTTTTCCTACGTATCACACTACGTGATATATAATACCAGCCTGTTTACTGTCCCACTGCAGGGCAAAGGCCTCTTCTCATATAGAGAAGGTATGAGCATTAATCACCACGCTTGCTCAAGGCGGATTGGCAATTTCAGACTTTTAAGTCCAGGTTTCCTCACATTGTTTTCCTTCACCGTCAGTCAGAAATGTCCAAGATAAACTTAGAATGTACATATGATTTGAAAAATCACATTGGTACTTGCCCGGATTCGAACCCACTACCTCGTGTTTACGAAGTGGGTGCCTTATCCACTGGACCATTTCGACTACTTGATATAACTGGCAATAACTAGTTCTAAAATTTATTGTAAATTTTACTTTGCTTGATTTGTAATAACAATGTTGTAATACCTATGCAACATGACCTCAATTGGCTCTGAGCTCAATTTAGCTAATCTGATTAGACAGACGCTGGACATCTAACTGATTATTATTGACATTTACTACATGTAGATTGAAATTGAGTTAGGAAGGTAATTGTTACGTGAACTCTCACACAGATGAGATATATTAAGTTGCAGTTAGTTATACACTTTTTAAAATATAATCATTTTAATTTTTGATTAATACTATACAATGACACTACAAAAATACGAAAGAAAATAAAGTAAAGTCAACTAAAAACTAAATTCTCAAACAAACAATGCGTAACTTCTTGTGGCGAGCTTAATATGAGTGGCGACAATACGCTCTTGAATACCCTTGAGAATGAACCGAAGCCTCGTGTCCGGCTTTAGAGGCAGACTCGAGTGGAATGTCAATAGTTTCCGCAGGACTCTCAAGTCTGATTAAATGGGTCACATAGTCCGGCGTCGACGTGTTATTGTTATTATATTACATTGTTACACTTTATAATATCTACTCCATATTTTATTTTGAAGCTTTTAGTGCTCGGTAGAGGTTATTGAAATGTGATAATTGTTCGCGAGACACATACCTAATATTCTGCATCACAAAAGAAGTCTGCCCACGACACCGTACCATACCATGACCGCGCTATGAACGTATCTGAATCGGCAAGCAACATGATACGCTCTACTATGCCCACTAGAGCGTCTCTTGGATTAAAGTTTGTTTATAGAAACCCTTGTAAGCCGTTTGTGAACTAGAGTTGCGATGGACGCACCTGCAGAATCTAGATGCACAGTTGTGTATTTTTACAAAATAATGTCACGAATTACACTAAATATTTTGTAATTCGTGCAATGCGTCGTAATCATTCTTCAGATAATACAATATATTATCCAATATTTGAGTTTCTGTTAAGTATACTTAACAAAAACTCATCTCAACTGATCTCAAACTCAAACTCAGCAAATCCCAAGCGCTTTCCACAATTAAAATGATCCTACGAAAATTAGGGGAGGTGTATATCCAGCAGTGAAAGTACATAGTTCAGCTGATATTATGATGCTGATGTGGAAAGAAATAGGTAATACGACCGAAATAAGTTAGGGTAACTTATGCAACAAAGTATTATTTATTTAAAATAAAAACCTAAAAGCAACTTACGTTCACGACCTTCGTCAAGGGTACAAGCGAATATGAACAGTTTATTCAAATATTCTATAGACATGAAAGGACTAAAGTGGCGTGTGACTTGCTGAATAAGGGATATTGAAATATACGTCATTGTATAAGGTACAGGTGTGTTTGAAAAGGAAATAATTTTGTTTGCTGGTCGGTTTTGATGTCTAAGGCACAGGGTCTTTGAGATTCAACGTTGTTTCACAAGCACAGAAATTAAGTTATGTGGTTGAAACACTTGATTTCTTTTATAGTCAGGTATGTTAGACACTCAGAGCAAAAGCTCTGGAGTTAAACGGTGACCGTTTGACCTTAGGAGACCAGCTGTCAAAGATGCGAAAGTTTGTGTGTGTGTGTGTGTGTGTTTGTTACAACTCATCGCCTAAACGGCCGAACCAGTTGCGATGAAAATTGGTATGAAGATAGATAAGGTGCCGGAGACGAACATAAGCTACTTTATATCCAGAAAATCGGCCTGGGTCCCAAGCGATACAAAAGAGTATTTTACACGCGGGCGAAGCCCTAATCTATAAAAATAAAGTTTATTATAATGTCTATTGTAATACACCTTTACAGTAGGTGCCTAAAATTAGTAGATGTTAAACATTTAATCAAAATTCAAATAGAACATTGTATTTATACGAACTAGCTGCCGCGAACTGACAAAACATTCTACCAAAAGCAACACACCACTCGGGAATGAGAGTTGTAAATAATTCCAACAGTTTGAATTTAACTCATACGTTAAATGGTTAAACAGAAGGGTATACGTTTGCAACCGTAGAAATTGTCTCTATTTTCTTTTTAGGTTTAAAAAAACAAACCTAAACGCAGAATCCTCAGCAAGACGTCAAATTACATTCTTTCGATACCTATAAACTGATTCATGGTTTTATCATGGATCAGTCTCGAGCTTAGCAGTGTTTGGTTTCATCACGAAAGTGCCAAAATTCTTGCCTGAGGTGATGATGATAAAAAATATTTAGAGTTGGAGAATCGCATAGTTGTATACCTACTTGTTTTTTCACGCAAAGCTATTTTCGAAGTTGCACGTTCGGCCGCATATTTGATAAGTATTTGAGCAATTCACGTTTCACAATTTACACTCACCTGAATCGCTTTATTGCGTCCTGCTAAATAATATTTTTATATGGAGTTAATTTATTTAAAATTTTTAACTTACTCGTGTAATATAAATATGAATTCCCGCATAGTAACGCCTTATTACGGTAATAATTAGCGAGCAATTCTGTGACATTTTAAAATCTATTTTTATTTTATACTAGTTGCGCCGTGCGGCTTCGCCCGCGCGAAAATTGCTATGTGTTTCATTAATGTAACTCGGGAAACAGGGCGATTTTCGGGATAAAAAGTAGCGTATGTCCCGAAACCAAATCTATGTACCTACATACCAATTTTAATCAAAATCGGTTTAGCAGTTTTCTTAGTTTTTATTTCATACGAACCTTCTTCTGACAATAACAAACACAACAAAAAAAGAATTAGCGAAATTGATCTAGCTGTTCACGCGTGATGCCATGACCAAGGGAAATAGGGATTCATTTTTATATAATTATACATAGATATAGATGTAGACAAGAAAATAACCTTTATACTGAGATTATGTTTTGTTCAAGTATTTTTTATATAAGACAGATTAGAGAAACATTATGAATTCTAGGAAATTTCATTACCTTTTCCTCATATTTTATATTTAAAGCTCGTCGAAAAATAACAAATCCAACGCCCACTAATGAAGAATGTTTGAATAATAGATATTTTACAACTTAATGCTCGTGTAATGTCACTAACAGTCAATCCCTTGAAGGTCAGGGAGAGACAGAAAAGAAACCATTGAACTCGGACTGCGCAGTACGGTCTGCTATTAAGACTGCCGACACTGTGATCGCCACAGACCATTAATAATCCAGATTGATCGCCAACCCACCCACTTTAAAATATTCTCTACAACACTACCGGTAGTGGGTTGGTTGTGCGGTGGGTGTGAAGCGAAATTTTATATCTTATTAAGCTGTTTATTAAATAATTTAAACCAATTATAACACTTTTTATCTATTTGTAAGGACTCAATAAAATAGTAATTAAAATTGCCACTCAGTGCAATATTTGTGTGCATGAACTTGTCTGTTTGCATTGGTCTGGGTGTTTCTATGTATATTATTATGATTAATAATATTATAATTATGTATGTATTTACAAAAAAAAAATTAAGTATGTATATCCGCATTCTAGAACCCATAACACAAGCTTATAATGTTTACTTTGGGTCTAGATGGCGTTGCGTGTAGTTGTTGAAATATTATTATAACAAAAAATAATATAAATCTAGCACACAATTAAATAGTTAAAAATGTTTTAAGCTATATTTCACCTGCAATGTTTGATTGTGGTCAGTATTTAACTACACTAATAATACAAAATACAGTGTAATGACAACAATAACAACTAAATTGAATTGGCAGATAAAATAATGACAGGTCTATAAATCTCCATTAGCAACACATGAATAACAAATACACAAAGTAGGAAAGTTTATCCACAAACTGGCCAATTTATACATAAGCTTAGATTAATGTTGAAATCATTATTTGCAATTGTGCCCGATAATAGCAACAGGCTCGCCCTCTGTTACATGGTACACAATAAAATATGACAAAACGCGTGTGGTTAAACACTTCTGCCTACCTCTTCGGGGATAAAAGGCGTGAAGCTATATATGTTTGTATGAATCATTATTTCGTGGTTAAGTATTCGCTATATATAGAAAGAAAAGTGCTGATGCCATGTCAAGTAAGGAGGTTAAGGAGATGGCTCTAGACAGAGAGAAGTGGCAGGAATTACATCAGTTCTACTGACAAGAGTCCAACTCCTAAATTTATGGATGGAGTATTTGATTAAAAGGTTTTACACCTTGTATTAAATAAAGAATTATTATTAGATCTGTTTTATTACAAATGCAAAAATAATCCTGAAATACCTTACAAGTAGAAAGAGATCCGGGTGATTAATATCATCACAATAATATTAACTGACACTGTCAAAAGATGGAGGAAAAAGGGGACGGATTGTGACATCTATCAGAAGTGTAGCAACTTGCGTGCGATAGAGAAAGTTGAAAGTACTGCACCGGCAAGAGAAGAAAGAAAACACTGGCAAGAAATAAATTGTAATATTGGTGAATGTGTATAGAAACGCACATTTAAATACTTCTTTGGAGTTGAACATTTATTCAGAAATGAAATGTCCAATATTAAATCCGTGCAAGACTGATATATTAACGTTTTTTATTTTCAAAACAGGTATACAAAGCTTAAAACAAGAAAAATCTATTATTAAAAAACAAAAAGCCCGGCCGTCTAAAACAAACTCAAAAGAAATAAACTTTTTTTTTGCATAACTTTTTTGAATTGAGGGCAATTAATACGAATCTAATAACACCTACGTTTTAAAACTCATCAAGTCATTTAGGCTGTAAAGCATGCCAAAGAAATATACATACATACACACATACTTATATACATACATATGTATGTATGTATGTATGTATATAAGTATGTGTATGTATGTATGTACATACCTATATAAACATACACTAAAGTAACTCGAAAAACCGCCTTGATTTCGGCAGGTCGGACAAAAATACTCTTTTATCTCGACTACTAATACTGCCTTATAAGGGGATAGTGATTTACGTTAGGTGTCAACGATTAGCATAGGAGTAGCTGCCCGGTCTGCCCTGTGCATTTCAATTACTACGCTTTGAGGCACCTCACTGAATTATGTATCGCCGCTTTGATTGAAATGTTTGATCGTAGGTATCTACGTCTTAATTCTCTAATGTTTACCTTGTTAAGATTAAAAATGCTTGTATAAAATATTATATTATAAGATTTTAAAACAGTTTAGGTAATTTATAATTATTTTACACTATAAAAGTATAAGTAGGTAAGCAATAAATATACTTAGCATAAGAAAGTGTATGCAGATTGTAATGTAATAAATATAAATATACCTATTATTAATATTGATCATAACGTTTAAACACGAAGCATCAAATTGGGATCCAACGAAAATAATATTTGGGATTCAAAGGCAATAAAATATGATTCTCTTTCATTTTTTAAATTTGGATTCCAACTGAAATACATTCTATTTTTTGTGAATTCCACCGCCAAAAATATTAAACTGGGATCCTTCGGAAATAAATCTTTATTCGACTCAATGCATACAAAACTACTTTATTACTAACAGTTAACTCCATCTATCGTTAGTCTGCAAAAAATCAAGTAACAAAATATTATTATTATTAAGTTTATAAAAACATTCATTGGCTTAGTAATACTGAATACCTACTTTTTAAAGATGGAAAATGGTCGTAAACATAAATTTATTTATTTAGCTAATGAAAGAATAAATTAGTTATAGAACGACACAAGAAGTACATCATTATTTTTTAGTGTCTACGATCAAGTTCATGAAAAATGGAAATTTTTGTTAGTAACGCCATCTATTCATAGTACCACAAACTAAGTACTTTGCTGTTTCAGTACTGACCGATAAGGGTTCAAGGTTTAGGTACGTATATAATTATTATATTAGATGCCTCTTTGGTTTGGTGGTACTATGTACGGATTACTCGAAAAGTGATATTGGGTTTTTCTGTTGATAAATATTCTCAGTATTAGCCTAAGGTATGGCATTGTGCGTGATATATTATTATAGCAACAGGCTCGCTTACTGTTACATGAAACCTAAAATAAAAAAAATAAAAAATAAAATGGCGTAACGTGGGTGGTTAAACATCTCTGTCTACCCCCTCGAGGATTAAAGACGTGAAGATATGTATGTATGTACATACAATTATTATGGTAGGTAGTTACTGATATGTGATAGAAGCACGACTGCGGAATCTATTTTTGTACCGTTTCAAATGGTAGCTAAAAATTTGTAATGAACTTCCTAGGAAAATGTGGCTAAAATTTAAAATCGAATAGCAACCCATTAGTCATGACTCTACTTTACGATGGTTATTGTTATATACTGGTTCACATAATTTAGGTTGTGTTTGATACAATTTGGTCTAAGATTTACGACAATTGATAATATTTTAAAGGTTTTGATTCACTTGCGAAAGTTTTAAATGTTTTGAGAAAGATTTAAATAAAATATAATATTTTTTAACAAATAGAAATCCAACTTCAAACAGGAAGGAAACTAAAAAGTAAAAAATAAATTTACATAGCACAAAGTCATTCGTATTTTGATTTAGTTAATCAGAAATAATTAAATAAGTATTTTATAATTTTAAAGTTGGTGCCAAGTACAACAATAACTAGGTACTTATAGGTATTATCAATCTTAATTTGCTATTGTAGTAAGGTTCATATAGATTTAGTTATTGAGTATTTCCTTAAACGACGGAGTTATCCGTGAACACACATAAATATATATATATATATATATATACGGTCAAATTGAGAAACCTCCTCCTTTTTTTGAAGTCGGTTAAGGAAGCACAAGTTAGAATAGATTAAAAAATTACGGGATTAATAATAAGCGAACGCCAATTCTTTTTGACCTATTCTATTCTATAGACTAGTTCCTAGCTAGTCCAAACCCTTTGTCGCGGCAAAGTTTATAGTGAAACATGCAATACCAGTTAGTCAGTTTAATCGTTCAGTTCAGTTAGTTATCTATTTCATCTGTCATTCTGAATGGAGCTTTATTAATTTTCTATGCCTTTTATAATACCATTTTCTTCTTCTTCGTCTTTACGCTCTTGGCAAAGTGGTCGTGGTCGTCATGACGTACTATTGGAAGGTGCAGATGACATTTACCTCACGATGTCTCACCAGCTCTCACTGTTGGAGGTCATCCTGCTGCATTAGTTCAAGGAACCGCCCACAACAGACTTTGTCTGGTCGGACCATCACCTGGGTGATCTTTCGCGCAGTCTAGTGCCTTTCATTTTTTCCTGGACGACGAGGCGTTCTATGGAACAGTTGTCGCGTCTGAAAACGTGTCCGAGGAAAGCCAGAATGCAAGATTGTACTATGGAGAATAGTTAGCTTGATTCCGAATTCTTGAAGTAACGAAACATTTATGCGGAACTCACTCCACGACACTCCAAGCATTCCTTTCCAGCACCACATCTCAAGGGCCTTAATGTTTTGTTCTTTCCACTTCTCGCAATGTCTACGTTTCAGGCAGCGTACAAAAATATGGGAAAGATAGTTTTATAATACCTTACTCACTAGAAAGGGAGATACAGAGAAAAACACTGAATATGTAAATGTAGTATTTTATTTAGTTGCATGTACTAAAAACATGCTTTTCGGAACATTACTTCTTTGTTTAATCGACAACAAAATGTAATTTATGACGCTATACATAATAAATTCATTTATTTCTTATAATGAGCAAATTTTATTGTTACTATTTACATAATTATGACCAGTCTGTGTTAACATTTTGTCAAGTATTTTATAGGACATTTATTTTATTGTATTTTAATGTTATTTTTATTTCAAATAAAATAATTGAAGATGTGTATTCAAACAGGCAACGTGCACACTGTTACACGAAAGATATATATTTGTTTGTCAATGCATTATGCAAGCCAACATTCGTCCTTACAAAATACAACCATTTTAATCCTAAGCCACTAGTGAGATTACTTACAAATAAATGTCTATTGGCATCTCGTCACCTGCATCTTCTAGTTTGTGATCATAATTATTCCAAGTTTATTTTACAACAATTATTTATCAGTCAGTTTCTTAATTATGAACTCTTAGACCAAAATTTTTACATTTACATTAATTTACGCTATCATTAAAATTATCTTACTTTTATTATTTACACGTAATACATCGCTAAGAACATGACAACGTGGTAAATTTTTATGACATTGATATTACGTAGGTGATTTTGTAAGTACGTACTATCGAACCAACTGAATATATCTATTTTGCTAATAAGAATTATGCTTAAAACTATCAAACTTGTAAGATCTACAGTGTCTAATGCACTTAAGACGTTTTCAATACTAACATAACAACAATGTACTCAGCAAAATGTCAGTGGCTAATAGAATAATAACAAGCTTGTTGCCAAGGAAACCTGTCTTCAAGCGAATTTTCACCGAAGTACTTGCATTTATATGGATTGACAAAATGAGCTTATGGGTCATGATTTACTTGATTCGATAGTACATATATGTAGTTCTTTCTTATTCGACAAAATGTTTAACAATAAAAGTGCCTATTGTATAAATATTTACAATGTATTTCTTAAACACGACTCTCTTGATGTGCTCCTAGCAATGGAGTTTTAGTTGTAACGATCTCCCGATGTGGTCTTGTAACGTTGTTAGCGATGCTTTGAAGATCATTCTGAAATTGTACACAATTTTATAAATAATTCGGTATTATTGAGTCAATTTAACATTATTATGACATTATTATACAATAGTAGATCCACGCTGGTTTCAGCATTAATGGGCTCTCTCATAGAAGATCGAGGTCAAATTAGTTTTCATGCTAATGTGTTTCGCTCGGTCACGGTAATACTATCTATACAGTAATCCATCTTCATTCATACGGACGAAGCACGAGCTATGCCTACGCGCCTCGAACTCGACATGCGCTTGGCACGCAGACAGTCGCGACTGTGCCGCAGTGACGAACGGACGGTGTGTTGTTTTTTTAACAATAAGCGCTCGATTCTTTTATTAAAAATAAGTAGTACATATTTAATATGAAGAGTAGGATATATTGTGCTGTTTTTGGTTGCATGAGTTCGTCAATAACGCATCCAGAAATAACTTTTTTTACATTACCTGGAAACTCTGAAAGGTAAGACTATAAAATAATTTTACTTACTTGTAGGTAGGTACATAATGTGTGTTTTTTTAATGGATAAGTATTTCCTTTTATCTCCCGAAAAAAAATGTCTGGATTAATAAATAAAGTGAATAGAGTAAAGGAAAGTGATTGACACGAGTGAAATAGGTAGTTATAGGCGGTTCATGAATCATGATACGGTAGGTACGCTTGTGTTAAAACCTCAGGGCATGTTTGTTTTTTTTTGTTAGTTTGTACAATTCAAAGTTAAGACGTGGTATTTTATTATTAATAATAGTTGTTTATTGTACTGTGTGTATGAATAATACAAGAAAAAATAATTTTCTATTCAAAAAACTACACGCATTTTTATTGAACACTTCCTATTAAATTCACAAAGTATTTTATTTGTTTATATAAAAAAGTATATTTACAATCACAAAACTAAATGGAAACACAAAGTAGGCGAATGTAATTAAAGTGCTGGAGGCGGGCAGCCCTATCGCATGTTTACGTACCACGTGACTGTAGGCATTTATTTATAAAATACGGCCTAGTTACAATACTGTATAGATAGTATTACCGTGGCTCGGTTATACGTGAGTGAGCGCCAGGAGCCCAAATACCCCCTCGGTCCTCTTCCGTTTCCTTTTTTCTTCCCCATTCCCTTCTCCGTGGTAAGCAACGGCTTGGTTGTGTTTTCTAAGCATTATTACTTCTGCGATGCTTAGAATACACAGCCATTTCTATAGGTTACGGTTACCACTTACCATCAGGTGGGCCGTATGCTTGTTTGCCACCAAAGTTGTTTAAAAAATATATATATATTTCTTAGAATTTGTGTCATTGTTGCTCTGGATGCCAATTTATTAGTTTCAATTAGGTACGGTACTTTATTTGACAAAAAAAGTAGTCAATAGAAAACATTTAAAATTTTTACAAAGTCGGTATGTGATATAATTCAGGAGTAATTAAAATATTATTTAATAATGATAGTTTCGTTTGCGAATTATTTCGAAACCAACAGCTATTATAAAGCAACGCAATAAAGTAGCTATTTTGAGACAACACTCTTTTCAATTTACGTAATCAAAATCAATGTTAGTAAATTTTATTTCATTTAAAATAAGTATACAAACCTGTACATCGTAAGAGTAGTGTACGCGTGTCTGTGTTGATATCAGTGGCATTTGGGTGTGCGCCAAGTTTTTCGAATTGGTCGTGTTCTTTGATGTGCTAATCGCGGCGTATGATGGCGGGTCCGGTGTAACTTCAATTACGTCTAATAAACATTTTTTTTTGTTAGTAAAATGGAATACAACATTATTCTAAGAAATCTGTATTGGAAGAACACATTAGTATGAATACCTTGAACTATCTGGTCATCAACTAGCTTCAAAAAGATCTTTACGTAATCAAAAACATTATAATATACTATTTACTTTTAAACTTTCGCGTTGCATGATATAAATTTATAATTTGTTTGTGACCACGGCCGGTGTAACCTGGTCGAAACGTCAAGCAAAATAAGGTATGTAAATACCTAATGCATGATCGCGTTAATTCCCGTATGATTATAAATTTATTATAATATACTCATGTATAACTGCTACACATTGGTTTAGCTATTTAAGTGATTTAGAAGAAAATCTATAGAGTGTCTTTACTACCAAACTAAGAATCAAAATATCAAAATTACCTCTATTCAATCGAATGAGATCTGGGTTCTTGTCATCGCCATCTTGATTAGAATTTTGTCTTTGTGTAATCACGTTCTGATTTTTCAATGTTGCAAGTGTTACTGCAATGTAATAAAATATTCACTAAGATTATAAAGAGAAACGATTTTTTTGTATGTTTGTTTGTGGATAAACTCACAATCTATATAACCAATTTGAAATATTCTTCCACATATATAGGTAGCTACAATATCAGCGAGTAACATAGACTATATGTTTTTGTGGTATACCTACCTAAGAGGACGAATGTTTTACGAATAACTTTAATAAACATAATTGACAATATACACAAAGTTCTGTTTATTATCACATAAATACCTACTGTTTAAAGATCTTTGTTATTTTACTCTAGAGTACAAGCTACCTAGACGACTTGACTTAACAACTAATTGTGATTGAATTCGAAAGAAAATTTCACAGATTCACATTAACATTAGTTTATTTATGCACCCTTTTCGACATATCTCTGCATCTCTCTATGGTAGACTGCTTCAGGCATTAAGTCCGCCATTACATAATTATATTATTGTATGAAGTTGAAATAAATAAATAATAAATAAATAGCCGTAATTCTTGGGCGAGTACTTTTATTAACTTTATCATGCACAAAAAAATTAATAGACTTAAACGAGCCAAGTAACAACAACAAACAAGATATTTAGTAAGATATAAATACTGACCTTCATAGTCACTGGATCTATATCGTATTTTCGTAACAATGCATGCCAGGAACAATACAGCAGCCACTGTCACCGCAGCAACGAGGAAAATACTAACTGCCCAACTTACATCCCAAGCGTCTTCGGTTTCTGTGAAGTATAGAAAAGGAAAATTGACTACACGCTGTTATATTATTAACCATGAATATTATGATAGCAATATTGTGATAAACTTAAATTACAAGAAAAAGGTTACTAACAAAAAAAAAGGTTTTAGCTATAAATTTATAAACATACGGGAATTAACGCGATCATGCATTAGGTATTTACATACCTTATTTTGCTTGAGGTCGTGGCCGTGGCCGGTGCATGATCGCGTTAATTCCCGTATGTTTATAAATTTATATCACGCAACGCGAAAGTTTCGCCCGCGTTTTTGCTTACTGCTCTGCTCCCGTCGCCAGTAACATGATGTTACATAGCTTAAATAACCTTCCTCGAAAACTGGGCTGTCATACACGAAAAGATTTTTTTAAAACCGACTGGTAGTTCCAGAGATTTGCGTGTACAAACAAACAAACAAACGCTTTATATAATAGTACAGATAGGTATAGATTAATCAAAGTTTTTGTATAGGTAGTCAGTTTTATTAAGTATAGTCGATATTTTACAAAATGTTTTAGTTCTAAGTTGATCAATCAAAGAAACGAAAATTTATCGATTTGTTCTATTAAAATGCGATTCCAATTTAATAGATCTTACCTGTTCTAGATGATAAATTTAAAGCAGTTTCAATAGTGAAAGAAAAATACTCGGATCTTCCCCTCTCGTTGGCTGCATACACTATTATCTTCAGTTGTCTGTTGTGCTCTATTTTCCTAAGGTTCCATAACGCTCCGCTGTTACTTTCATTCACTACTAAACCATCAGTAGACCACACTTCTACTATGTAAATACTTTGCCGGCCACCATCATAACCTGGAAATATTTTGTTTTATTGCCGACAACGGTAGACGAAAAAACAGACCACATGATGGGCTACAGTGAAGGGAGTGGGGTAGGTGAAAGGATTGAGAGAGGCGAGGAAAAGGAATGGGAGGAAATTGGTTTCATGTTATAGCCAATTTTGTGTTAAATATCATCACCATCATCATCATCATATTATATCAGCCGTAAAACGTTCACTGCTGTACATAGGCCTTCCCCAAGTTTCGCAATCCCTCATCCATCGGTTCACCGGGGTGTACTATAACCAGGCTTAAATTTTTATGATATTGCTCACTTTTTTATAGAAACATTTTTCTCATTATACCAATGAAACCACTTAACATATGTAACGTGAACTTGTCATATATTTAAACTGTTATATGTTCTAAATCTAAACTATTCATAAAAATATTTATCTTATTAGAATGTCTGCTCATAATTTAGTTTAATATTTTTGTTTATAATTTTCAATGTAACGTGCAATATAGACCACGTAAAGTCTGAAATAAACGGTGATTATTATTTTCTTTACTTACGTTATTTCTATTATTTAAATTTTTAAATACATATTTATAAAAAAAAAAACATACGACCCGAATTGATAACCTCCTCTTTTTTGAAGTCGGTTAAAAAGTAAAAAATATACATTTAAAATACAAAGAATAGTTTACCACCGGCATCGAGACTGGAGTCCAAGCTACGGTTAGAGTTCCAGAGATAAGAACCTCCGTAGAATACGTGCCGTGTCAAGCAGCACTGCCCTCTGGATCTGGCTCTTGACCCATTCACCTAATGCGAGCCTCTTTATATGTTGGTCGAGGCTCTTTGCTATTACGCCATTTACGGTAATAACTATCGGTACAATGACAGCTGAATTCCCATCCCACATGTCGACAATCTCATGAGTTAAATCGAGATATTTTATCTGTTTGTCTTTCTCAGCTTATTATTATTATTAAAAATAGAAATGATTTTATTTTTTGTATGTTTGTTTGTTTGCAATCATTTAACAGTTAACGATTTGAAAAATTCTTTCATCTTTAACATAAGCTATATTTTGTTTTATTAAACATATTATTTTCAGTAATTTTTAGAATTTAAATATTAGGGTCTTCGGTAATCTAAATGATGCAATACGACACTATTGCAATGATATTTTTCGTAGGTGTTTGTTGTAAGACCGGAGGGAGGGAGGACGGACGTCTAGTATTTTATAAACAGCTTTAAATACAATTCAAAACGTACCTGGCAGACACAACAAATCTAAAGAATCATCAGTCAAATTGTACACGGTACAGTTAGTAGGAGGATCTGGCACTGTGACTGGTAGTAGAATATAAACACACGGCGACATTTGCTGGCCGGCTACGTTCGTCGCTCGACATGATAGTGTACCATAGTCTTTATCGGAGGTAGTGGTGTACGTGAGAACAGATCTACCGCCTTTCGCATCTACTGTGAAGTGGTCCTGTAAATGATAATTATATACATACGTAACGTTTATAATTTAAAGTTTTGATCTCTCTGTTTCAGAATAACACACCATGCAAGATTGAAGTGGCGCGGTGGCTTATTACAAAATCCAAAACCGATTACTATAATTATTTTATTTATTAAATCTAAACGAATGCAAAAAATAATTGCATTCGTTTTTATTTTCATCAAAACAATTTATCTATTCGGTAATAAAAAAATAGTGGTCTAGGTTTCTCGTCAGCGAATCGACAGTAGACAAATCTATCCACTAAATAATAATCTTGATGTTAAATGTTTCATTAATATGAAATAAATGAATTACAGATGAAAATTATATCTAGTAATACCTACATAATAAAGTTTACAAGATAACTTATAATCTCAATCGTCAATAAAATAAAAATCATTGTAAAATACACATTTGCCAATCAGCTATTTGTACCTACTGGATTTATTTTGACCGATCCCGCGGAGCTGTGAAGTACCCACTCGAAATTATCTGGCGGTGGAAACGCGTCCACCTCACACACCACTGTCGTAGGTTCCTGTAATGCAGTTCGTTTGATCTTCATCTCCTTGTCTTGGCATACCGGTCTATCTGTGTGAAAAGTCATTTGTTTCATTTTCAATATAAGCTTATGCCTATTAAGTTACCCTAATAAAGGTACATGTAAGACAACTCTCGCATTAGAGAACAAGCCTTGTCTAGCAGGGGACTTTACATACATACATTCAACGGACACAAAGTACACCCAGACTCGGAACAAATATGAATCACACAAAGTTTTTTACCGTGTGGGGATCGAACTCACAACTTCGTGCACAGAAGTCGCTTGCGCTCTCACTACACCACTTAGGCAGTTAGAGTTTATTAAGTTAATAGTGGCTATAAATTTTAATGACTTTAATTTCAATATAATAATTTAGGTGCTTCTTCCTTTGAGAAAAGAATATCAACATACAAACTTTTTTTCTGTGTCTTATTCATTCCATGTCGTACGTTTTTAAAATAAAGACATGATGATTTGCCTATACCTACATTAAGTAGAGCCCTTAAATAACAACTATTATTATGTTTGGCGAATAAAATTACTACTTACATACAACTTGCATAAGCAAAGATTTGGACTTGCCGTCACCCTCGACGTTTGAAGCGGTGCACGTGTAGTCCCCGGCTTGGTGCCTTGATACGTTCCGGAGAGCCATGTTCGTGTTCCCCGTTACTATGACTCCGTTGGATGGACTGTGTTGCAGTTGGAGACCCTGTAGGTAATTTAACACAGGTATTTACGCACACTAGAATTTAAATACCGCTGTCAGTGATAAGATGACATTTAAACGTGACTGGTCTTCCCGTGCCACAAATCACACGAAATGTTTTGTAAGCAGTGTTTGATTGAACTGAGCCTGTTCCAAGTGCATTGATTTAAGTAAATACAAATCATAAAATCCATACATTGACTTTAAAATTATACATACTAGAATTAAGATATTAATACTGTCGCGAAAAAACATAAAGTTATTAAAACACCAGAGGCCCTAGACAAGTGTCAAAGATTTCTATTCTATTCATAGAATAGATTAAACAATGTATTGGATTGACATAAGCTAACGCCGACGCTTATGTCAATCTCATACATTTTTAACTATTCTATGAATAGAATAGAAATCTTTTACACTTGTCTAGGGCCTCAGGTAAGAATGATTCTATGTCGGCCACATTCGGTCAAAAATATTTATACATTTTATAAGTGTGACAAACTTGCATGTTTTACAGCTTAGATCTAACAATAAAGAAGAAAATAATAGAATTTGGTAAAACACTAGGCGATGTTCATTGTGCCTTATTTTCATTTTAAAAACTTTTCAAAGTTAAACGTTGCATAGGCAACGACACATTATAAAAATACTCGTATTAAAGTATACATTTTTTACTCACGTTATATTCCCAAACAACTTTGTAGGCAGGTGGGTTGGCGTCAACGTTACACGTGAAGTAAACATCATCACCTTCTTCGATGTCGTTCGGGTTCATTTGTGATCCGAAATGTATTGAGGATTCTGGCATATCTAAAACAAAATATACACCTGCAATCTGGATTTTTAGACTTGACTATTTTCATAACTTTTTGTAATCTATTTATTTGTAAGGAAATATTTAGGCTTCTTTTCATGAATTCGCAGTAGAAAATTGTAAGGTGAACATAATACTACTAAGGCCCTATTGCCTCCTTTCCTGTTTCCTCATCTCCCTTAATCCCTTTACCTACCGCACTCTCTTCACGGTAAGCAGCGGCTTCACAGAGCAATGCCAGAGACTCTGAGTCGTCCATGAGCGAAAGATACCACTTTCTATCACGTGAGCTGTTTCGTCTGCCACTATCGGCAATACAAAAAACCTATTAAAAATATTCGTTCGTTATTTTATTTTTTAATTATTTTTATTGAAGCATGTGTTTTTATCATTAAATATCATTGCCTAATAATAACTGTAATTGTAATAGATTGAAATAATAGAGATTTAATTTATAGCAATAAAATGTATTTTACATAAATATAATGAAATTAATTGAACCAACAATATAAATAAACTACTCACAAAATATATTCAATAGTAACTCGCTTTCAATGCAGGAGCGGTTGAAGTTGGGATTTTCCGCCTTACAAGTAAGCATTTGACCATTGTGTTCTTTCATTGGAATCCATTGCAGGAGAGAGTCTGTAGTATTCCCTTCAGATACCTCCTGTAAATAGATAACAATAAATAAATAAATATTGATTACTACTTGACCTCCTCTGTGGTTCGGTGGTACTGTGTATGGATTGCTACGCAGAGGCGACCTGCAATCCATACACAGTACCACCAGATATTACGCAATGTTAACTATTCTGAGGGTAAAGCGATATGTCATTCTCCTGAGGTTAATTTGTCGAACAAATTGATGTTCACACCGAAATCCTAACAATTACTGGGCTGATTTCGTCAGTTTGACTTAACTGACATAGCATTTATTGGTTTTATTAGTTTCGACAAATTAAGACCTTTCTTCTTGTAATAGTTTTAATGTATAAAGTCTTAAGTTTTAAAGAAATAATCAACAATAAAGAATCAACAACTTTTCGATTGCGCGGCCATGACTTTCAATCTTAAATATTTCGTAACATATTTATCTAGAACTTCTAATTCTTCTTTCGACAATTTTCGACAAATTCAGTCTTCAATATACAAAAAGAATTAGGTCTCTAACCCAAGCAGTTGCTGAGATCTCCATGGCCACGCAATCGTACACGTTACGTTGGCGCGGCCAACTTAAAACCCTTATAACTTCTTTATTTCTACTTCGACAATTTTTTTGTTTGTACCCTTCGATTTCGACAAATTCTGACAAAATATTGGGCAAAGTTTTTTTCTGATTTGATAACTTGGCGGAGCAATCGTAACACACACAAGTACATGTAGTTACTTTATTTGATTTATTTTATCACGTATTTCAATATTTACAGCTAAATTTATTTATAAATATTTCGGTTTAAAGATATTTATTTTTCTCAAAAAAGAACAATTACAGAGTTCACTTACATTGAGAAAAGTACAAATAAAAGTAAGTACATGCATGCATTAGATCTATGAGTTTATAACAACAGTTTTTGTGTGTAATATTTTTTGTGTGTCTTGTAATGTAATGTCTGGTAATATTTGTACAATAATACCGATTCACTCGCAATGGTATCCATTTTCTTTCCCCCTAGCCACCACGTGAGTGTCGCGGGGGGTCTCGATCCTGTTGTTTTGCACCACAGCTCCGATTTTCTCCCCACAGACAGTGGTTGCTCTCTTGATGTTATTTCTATTGTCAGCGGCTTTACTGAAAGGAACGTTGCTTGTAGTTAATGTTTCACATTGTACAATACACGTAGACTACTTTGAAACAAAATTGTACTTGAATTAATCATTATGCAGATTAATTCAAGTAAATTCGAGCTCACTCAATATTCTGTTTTTGGTTTTTCGAACTATTGGCCTCTTTTACCTGTCTAACCGATTGCAACAGTACTGTAGTATTAAGCTATACGCTATAACTGTCTTATTTACGTGAAGCAACAACCATCAGAGGCCTACTACCATCTTTTATATTACTTTGTGTTTTGTCTTTGTCTTTTGTACCATTAAAATCAAGGATAGACAGAGTAAGGTTATGATAAGAGTGCTATAAGGGGTATGGCCCCTGATCTTCTTAATACATTGAAACATTAACATTAAATGTAATATTAATTCTGTACAACCTACGTAATGATTTAGGTTGCACAGATATATACATTAATGATGTTTAATTTGATTGATAGTTAAATTCAGACTTGACTGGAGTAGAGTAGGAGGAGGCACTTTAAGGTACTCTCACCAAGGTAAGGTGGGTAGAGAATCGATTAATTTTAACTGATCAACGTTTTATTTAAAATCAATTTGTTGTATTACTTTTTGTTTTATTGTGTAGTTGTTTTATTATTTCAGCGTCACTAAAATTGATATACATGAAAGGGCTTGATAAAACTTCAAATATTTACGAAAGCACCGAAGTGGCAAGACAAGACTAATGATGCAATGGAACTGACAGCTATCAGGAGATCCACGGATAACAATAATTGTTTTAAAAATACATAATATCTCTTTGATAGATATAATGTTTTCCATCACGCTATCATAAAATAATCATTTTTATACTTTTATTAAACTAGCTGTTGCCCGCAGCTCCACCCGTGTGAATGTCGGTTATATCGTATTTCCATACAAACTTTAATTTCTTAATTCACCCTCTTCAAATCATTTTTCGAATTGATAAAAGATAGACTAGACCTTGGAGAACAACATAGGCTATCTCTATATCAAATTTCATCAAAATCCGTTCAGTGGTTTAGGCGTAAACGCGTAATAGACAGACAGAGTTTTTTTCGCTATTATTAAATTAGTGGATTAAGTATAAATATGGAAGTATTGATGCTTTTACAGCAAAGATAAACAGTTTTTACTAAACTTGATGATTATAAGTTGTTATAAACTTTTTAGGTAGATATATAAAAATATATTTTATAAATGAAGAAAATCGAAAATGCTTTCTTTTCACTAGACAGCTATTGTCCCAAAAATAAGCAGCTTATAGACACATCCTCAAGATTCGTGTCACGTCTCACTTGTCTATTATCAAATTTCACACGAATATCATAATACATTGAAACGCTATTGAGAACATACAAAAAGAAATGTGTAGGTACAAAAATGAAGTCTCACACTAATATACTGGATCTTTAATATTGAGCTTATTTTTTCTCACGGTGATATGTAACTAAAGGAATAAAAAAATTAGTTCTCAGAATTAATACTAGGAGCGCTGTTTACTTAGAAATTTGGTTAAAAAATACTCATATTGCGCTTCAACAGATGTCTTAAATTACAAAAATAGCCGCCACAGTTAAAGGGATAGATAGAAAGCATATCAGATAACGAATAGCAACGTTACCCACGAATTTAAAAGTAAATTCCTCCTTTTGCAAGAGGCTTTCATTAACATGCATCAGTGGTCATCCTCAGGCTATTATCTGTTTATTCTAAATTGACACCGTGTTAGAAATCACCAGATTGACTGTATTCCTGAAAATTCTTCCTGATACACACAGATACCTGATATACACTACAACATAGAAGAACGTATACTATATATTTGCAGCCCAAACCTATCTATCGTACTACCTACCTAAGAGCTCTGAAAGCTGATACTATCTACTACGGCACTGCTATATAAAAATGTAATGGGTACTTACGGTACAAATCAACTTTGACGATATTTTTCTGTGGTGGTGCCAACAAAGTATTATTTGCGGTACAGGAGTAGGTCGCGTATAGATGCGCTCTCGTGGCGTTACTGATCACCAGCGACAAAGACCTTGACGGTGCCACGTCCTGAGTGGGGCTTAGTGTGTCCAGTACGATGACATCGTGAAGCCATTGGATTCTGGAGGCCGGATAACCTTAAACAAAAACGGTTAATGTTATATCCTATTGTTAATCGCACATTTAATTTTAAGATCACTTGGTCGTGAAGAGTAACTGCTGTTCATTGACTTTTACTGTTCCACTTAAGCTGTCGAGCCGCTACTGTGACGCAAAGACACAGAATGTAAGAATATCTCTTAAATCCTGCAAAGCATTTTTTAATCCCGTTGCTAACCGTTCATTCTAGGGCCTGGTCTAGCAGACATTATAATAATAATAAAAATATATGACCACAACAACTACACACAACGTCATCTAGACCCAAAGTAAGCATATATTATATAGCTTGTGTTCTAGAATGCGGATATACATACTTAAATACTTTCTTTTACAAATACATACATTATATACATAGAAACACCTAGACTAAATCAACTGAGCGGGAATCGAATCCACGACCTCTGCGTGGCAGTCCGTACACAATACCACCGAGCCTCAAAGGCACTATGCATGGTATACTGCACATTAACTGTTTCTCTCCAAATAACTACAGGTATCGTAGTTATGATGCAGAATTATACATTAGAATAGTCTTTTAAAAAGTAGATATAAATATATACCTACTTACCTCCAGTGACGGTGCAAGTAAATCTAAGCTCGCTTCCTTCATGATAAGGTCCAGCAGTACCTGATATTTCTCTGCCGTACATATCGAAGATAACTGGCTTACTCGGCAGTTCTGTAACAGAAAGTTACGTGACTAATGTGAATTTTTTTAGCCTTCTCTATATGGAAAAAGGCCTTTGCCCTGCAGTGGGACAGTAAACAGGCTGGCATTATTAAAGTTAGTGACCCTGCATTGCACCTAAGTTTCTTTTCTGGTTCTTACGACATGATTATAAATTGTTTAAATTCTCTGTATAATGTCTATCAGTAGCGAAGAGTCACTTTTCCGAGGAGGGAAGCCGGTGGAACTAAAATATTTTGAGTTTCGGAAGGCTAATTAGTCTTTGAGTAGACACGCAAGCAGTGATAGGTATAAGGAGGTCAGGACATATTTATAAGAGAAGCCGGCAGTAATCGTGTTATATGGACGCTTCGCCACTGATGTCTATACTAATACTATAAAAAGTTAATGTTTGTGAGGTAGTAGAGTGTAATCTTTGGAACCACCTTTCGGAATTGAATAATCCTTTTGTGTTTGATAGCCCAGTTCATGAGGAAGTTTATAGGCTATGTAACATTACGGTACGAGCGACGAGAGCAGAGCATTAACCAAAGATGTAAAATGACGCGGTTGAAATCGCACTTCGGGAGGTTAGTTACACCTATATATCGAGCCATTCCCACCAATTCGTCATAAGAGACACTTTTATAAAAAATCGAGATTTATACTGTATGAGTTTCAATTTTTGATAAATTGCCGAAAATGGTTCCATAACTTACTAGCTGCGCCCTATGGCTTTGCCGGCGCCTAAAATATGTTCTTCAGGAACCAGACCTACTTTCGAGATAAAAAGTAGCCTATGTCCGTCTAAATCATCACACTAGACACACAAACACACACAAACACACAGAAACACACACAATCACAAACACAAACACACACACACACACACACACACACACACACACACACACACACACACAAACACAAACACACACATACACACACACACACACACACACACACACACACATACACACACAAACTTTAAACTATGTAATATGTAAATAGTAAGATGAATATTTCTAAATAGGATTATTCTGTCTTTACCTTTTTAGCGTTTCGTACTTCAATAGGAAAAACGCTACTCGTATAGGATCAGTTTGTTGTCCGTTTGTCTGTCAAGACTTTTTCTCAGTAAAGCGTGAAGTTATCAAACGGAAATTTATATCGAATACTCTTGTCTGCACTCTCGTGATTAAATATCTAAGTTCTAAGTTAACTCAATCAAAAGATATGGACGTTTATCTACATCTACACTGTATGCAACGAATAAACGCAAAAACCACTGAAACAATTTCAAAAATACTTTTACCATTAGAAAGTTACATTATCAATGAGTAACATAGGCTATATTTTACCCCGGTACTCTCACGGAAACGTGAACCACGCGGGTAAAACCGCGTGACGTCCGCTAGTGTTATATAAATAAAGGCGGCTCACGATTAGTTAAAGTAATGGTATTTGTCTTTCGACTAAGTTATTCCGGTCTGATCCCCTGTATCTGATACCCTGAGGGATCGCTGATATGATGAGGATGTTTTTTTTTCATATACATTTCTACAGATGAAGGTCCCTTACCCTTTTAAAATCATAAAATTTTCAATTAAATCGATAAGCCGCTTGAATTAATTTGTTTTGTAACACAATATAAAAAAGAAATTCCCACTGAACAAGAGGGTCCGATAAGATCATAAAATGTGAAAAGAAAGAAGACATCAAAATTATAACTGCTACCAACATTTTAGGATTTAGGTGTTCATTTTATTGCTCACAAAAAAATATTTATTAAGGCACTTTAATTCAATATGACTACAAGTCAAACAAAATGTTGCTCCTAACAGATATCGTAAAAATGTTACAACTTACTGTTGTCTGCACACCGATATATCATACAGACACGGTAACTCCCCATAAAAATTTAATTTCTACTGCCCTACATTTTTACAGTCTGTGTACACCCGTAAATCATCATAGGGCGTTCAAATTTTACTTAAAGTTTTCGTGTTGATTCGTCTAAGATAAGGAAGGGTCAAGTTTACGATCGTACCAGTTTTTATCGAGATTATCCGAGGGTACGACTTATAGCTTTTTGTTGGGCCACCATTTCAAGGTGAATTATTTTATTAAACACAAAAGGGAAAACAGATATGGATGCGAGATTATAAAGAAATTCAAGTTCTGCACATCAGCGCAAAGATCTCATTGCGATAAGTAATCCGGTTTTGTGTTTTAATTTTATCTGTATTTTTATGTTTCTTTTTTGAGTCAAAAATTTCAGACAATATGCGAGACACATTATAATTAAGTATCTAATTTTTAGTACCTTGGTTTCAAATAGGTACTAAGTTAGATGTAATAGTATAGATGCATGATCAACTTTATAATGCCACAAAACATGCAAAATTTATCTTTCAGAATGATATCAAATTTGTAATATTTATAAGTGACCTGCATTTTTAATGGAATGGATTTCAAAAAACAGTTTTTTTTTTTTAAGTTTACAAAAGAAGTAGTTGTATCGGTAAGAAACCTGCTTATCGTGTTTTAAAGCAATAAAATGTAATTAAGTTCTTGTTCGTAGTTTTAAGTAAGTATAAAGCTAATTGTTAGGTCAGTTATATTTGTCAGTTATGCGGATAAAGTGACCATAAACATGGTAAAATAACAGTTATCCTCCAGTTACCCTTATTTTGTAATACTGTTGTAATAATTTGAGACAATAAACGATTATTTGGGTATATTTTTATTGTTCATTAATTGTTATTGTGATTGCTAGCATCATTATACTTTTCTACTCGTATTTTTTCATAATATTTATTAAATTTTGGTGGTAGGTAATATTATTACGTATCTAAATAATTAAGCATATTATATTATTATTATTGACTGGCCTGTTGGTCTAGTGGTTAGTGACCCTGACTGCTAAGCCGGAGGTCGTGGGTTCGATTCCCACCCAGGACAAACCTTTGTGTGATGAGCATGATTGTTTGTTCTGTGTCTGGGTGTAATTTATCTATAATATGTATGTATTTACAAAAAAAAATGTATATATGTAGTATATCAGTTGTTTAGTACCCATAACACAAGCAAATATAATTGCTTAATTTGGGGCTAGATGACGCTGTGTAAATGTGGTAGAATATATTATTATATTATTATTATTATTATTATTATATTACATAGTTAGACACTTAACCGTTTTTTATGTTGTAAAAAATTAAAATATAAAAAAAGAAATTATCTTTTCTAAAGCATTGTTTAAATGTTAATGAGTAGACGAAAACTATTTTTTAACCGACTTCAAAAAAAGGAGGAAGTTTCTCAATTCGACCGTATATATATATATACTAGCTGTGCCCGCGACTTCGTCCGCGTGGAATAGTGATTTTGGGCAGCATTTTTTGGATATATCTTTTGGTTTGTTTTGAATTATAAACATCTTCGTTTAGGTGAATAAGAAAAATCTTTACAGTAAATGCTTCTCTATCTACGATATTAGACGTATAGCCATCGCGGATCCAAACCATACAGGCTGCTAGGATTACTTACACGTGAATTGTCATCGCGAAACATAGTCTTAGTTAGTTAGAGTCTTAGTTGCTTAATAAAGATTTATTTATTATTATTATAGGCTCACTGGAAACTGAACTCGTTTAAAACTAAACGGGAAATTGTTTGGAATGAAAGAAATCCGAGGAATAAAAACGCTGTAAGTTTTTTTTTTATATTAGCCTGCCAAAGTACCTCTACTCTGGCTGATGGTAAGCAGTCAGTGGAATTCAGAAGTAGTGGACACCATTCCAAAAGCCAAACTACTAGTATGGTGGCCTCCACTATGGCGGCTTAGTGAGATGCTTCTTCACGCCTCGCTTAAAAGTCCCAGGATGAAAGTTAGGTGAGAACACATGCGCTGGTAAAGAGTTCCAGGCTTTAATTGAGCGACAAAAGTATAAAGTGCTGAATCGTTTGGTTCGAGACCCTTTAGATTGCACTGTGAAAGGGTAGCACTTCAGTCCCGCATGTGTCGTTCTGGATAAAAAGGGAGAGGGAAGAATTAATTTAAAGAGCTGTTGAGGAGACTTAAATACTTTTATTTTTGTAAATAGATACATATTATACATATAAACACCCAGACCAATGCAAATAGACATGTTCATGCTACAAATATTTGCACTGAGCGGGAATCGAACCCGCGACCTCACAGTCCATACACAGTACCACCGAAATACAGAGGCAGTCGATTTCCCCCTGACTTTTCCCTCCCTTTCCCCTGACTTCTCCCTAACTACCCCCGCACTTTCCCCTCACTTCTCACTTCTCCCTTCCTTTCCTCTTCCTCCCCCTCCCTTCACCCTCCCTCCAAATTTCAAGTCGCCAACTTCAAAAGCAAAGATCTTTCCATACAATATTTCATCCCTTATTTCACTCCTATAAATCCACCCCAGTAAAAAAAAAATTATGAGCGTATTTTTTATTTAAATAAAAGTATTCCAAAACAAAATTTCAAAGCTGTAACTTAAAAAATGAAGATGTTTCATACAATCGATTTCATCCCTTTTCATACACTTAAGGGTTGAATTTTTAATAACCCTTTCTTTGTACACTTCTAGACATTAAGACAAACACACCCTCCAAATTTCAAGTCGCTACGACCAGCGGTTTAGGCTTTACGTTGTCTGTCAGTCAGTCAGTCAGTCAGGACAAAGCCTTTTATAATATGTGTGGATGTATGGATTAGACGTATAGCCATCAGGGATCAAAGCATACAGGCTGCTAGTAATGCTAACACGTGATAGTGCCACATAAAGCTGAACGAAAAACAGCTAATACTTAGATCCACACCCACAACTTTTAGTGTCTTACCTTTACTTTAATGATGTGATTCTTTAAATTGACATAACTTTTTTATTTATAAACCGATTGACATGAAACAAACACTAAATGTTAAGTGAAGCTTACCACAATATATTAGTGAAAACCATATTTAAATCGGATAAGCCGTTTCTGAGATTAGCGTGCACAAACGCACAGACAAACAGACAAAAATTTTAAAAATCATTGTTTTGGGTTCTATTTGCGTTGATATAGGTCCCAATAGTAATTTTTCTCATATATCTTCCATGTACAGACAGCGATCGGTTACATTTTTATTACATGTATAGATTTTTATGTGTGTTCGCGGATAACTTCGTCGTTTATGAACCGATTTAGATGATTCTTTTGTTTTGTTGTAAAGTAGATATCCCAAGTGTGGTACCATGATAAGAAAACTAGGATCTGATGGTGGCATCCCAGGGAAATCGAGGGTAACTTTCGAAAATCGTACTGACGACTAATGCATTTGTTATGTTTTTCATTAGGTATTTTAAGGCACAACTATTTAGTGAAGGTTTGTAGTCGATCTGATGATGGAGCACAAAGACTGTCGAGACAATTCCTCAACGATTTACAGCAATTACTTGGTGTTTGGACTTAATTCATTTGTAATGATGAGAACTTCAAAATTATAAAATACTTATTTAATCATTTCTGATAAACTAAATCAAAATACGAATTACTTTCTGCAAAGTAAACTTATTTTTAACTTTTTAGTTTCCTTAGTTCTTTTTGTTAAAAATTATTTTATAATAAAAACAGTTTCGCACAACTGAGTTAGTTTAGAAAAGCTTTGCGGGTGACATGATGGCGTTAGCGCAAGACGACGCTTTAAAGTTTTTCAATAAAGCTTTGTTCCAGGGAACGAGTTTTCTAAGGAAAGTTCACATCACAGCCACTTTCTGATACAAGTATAGAGTTTAATAGGTACTGCGACACTTGATCACAATGTTTTATAATCCGTCAATTTGCACATTCTTCTTATCGTCGACGTAAGCATAATTCTGGTTATTTTTACACAGTCACACTTAAGTGACACTCAAGTGACACTCAAGTGGATGAACCATATAAATATTTAGAAAATTAAAACAACAAACCAAATAATTTAGCACTACACACTTTTGTCGCCTAATTAAAGACTAAAACTTTTTACCAGCGCATGTATTCCCGTCTAATTTTAATCCTAGTTCTTTTAAGCAAGGCTTAAAAAACATTTCAATAAGCCTAGAAGGATCCACTAACTGCTTACCAGGCAGAGTGAAGTCATTTTGATAGGATAATATAAAAAAAAAGTTGTTGAGATCAATTTGAATTGTATAAGCGAACAAAAATATTTTCTATATTTGTCAATGTCTTGTTGGTTTCTTTATGAATAAGTATGATTAATTAACCTATTTTTGTAAGGTACAAAGTTTAGAAAAAAAGACATTGTCAAATTGACGTCAATCTCTTGTGAACTTTCACTTTCATTCATTTTCATTTTAATGAGACGCTAGAATACTGAAACGGGGAACAATTAATTGAGGAATATTTTGGCATCACCTGTCGATCTGATAATTAGTTAATGATGGTGTAAAATATAAATTGATTGCGAATTATTATTAGTATTTGGTTCTCTTTAGTAATAAATTTCAGTCAAAGCTACATCAATATCGTAATTAGCGATATGATGTCGAGTGGCAGGCGGCACGCACTATGTTTATTATTATTATTATTATAATACCAGCCTGTTTACTGTCCCACTGCAGGGCAAAGGCCTCTTCTCATTTAGAGAAGGTATGAGCATTAATCACCACGCTTGCTCAAGGTGGATTGGCAATTTCAGACTTTTAAATCCAGGTTTCCTCACGATGTTTTTCTTCACCGTCAGTCAGAAATGTCCAAGATAAACTTAGAAAGTACATTTGATTTAAAGGTATACGTAATCGAAAACCAATGTGTTTAAGTTTATAAGATGAAATAATAATAATAAATAGCTAACAAGCCTGATATTGTGGTAGTGGATCGATCCGAATGCCTTGCAATGATAGTTGATATTACCGTCCCTCATGACGAGAATCTCATGAAGGCTGAAAAAGACAAGCAAATAAAATATCTTGATTTAGCCCATGAGATTGTTGACATGTGGGATGTGGATTCTGCTGTCACTGTGCCGATAGTCATCACCGTAAATGGTTTAATAGCCAAGAGCCTTGATCAACACCTAAAGAGACTCGCATTAGGTGGATGGGTCAGGGGCCAGATCCAGAAGGCAGTATTGCTCGACACGGCACGTATTGTTAGAAGGTTCCTCTCTCTGGAACTCTAACCGCCGGTGACTTGGACTCTAGTCTCGTTGCCGGTGCTAATCTATTTTTTTATTTTTAAATGTGTATTTTTGTTGTTTTATATACCTACCTATTTAAAAATGTAAATAATATGAAATAATGTAAATAAAGAGAATAATAATAATAATAATAAAATTAGAAAATAAATAAAGGAAATAATAATATTCTACCACATTCACACAGCGCTATCTAGCCCCAAATTTGCAATTATATTTGCTTGTGATATGGGTACTAAACAACTAATATACTACATAATATATATATACATTTTTTTTGTAAATACATACATATTATAGACTAGCTGTTGCCCGCGACTTCGTTCGCGTGAAAATTCAGATGGGTGCCTCTATGAGAATATTGCGTGCCTGATTTTATGGCAATCGTACATTGTATCAGTATTATCCGTCTCTATGGCGAATCCAGTTTAAACCCGCTACCGCTAAAACTGACAAACCACTTTCACACAAACTTGCGACTCTTATTTGCCCTTTTAATAAGGGTGGTTTCTGAATATTAAAAAAAGAGTATTTTCTAGTAATTTGGTAATCCTACTACAAAAACTATAGAAGTTTCATACAAACTTTGCCACCCCTTTATACACCCCCTTAGGGGATGGATTTCACAAAATTCCGTCTAAGTGAGCACCTATATTCTAATAGGAATGACAATGCAAAGTTTGAGATTCCTAGCACTTGTTGTTTCTGAGATTTCGTGATAAGTGAGTGAGTGACCTTTTGGGCTTCGCTCGCGTGAATGTCGTTTTTTCCAATAGACATTTTTATATTGTTGAAATACTGTTTTTCATACTATTTTTTATCTCCCCCTCACTCCCCCTCACTTCCCTCTCACTTCCCCTCACTTCCCCGTTAATTCTCCGTCACTTTCCTCTCACTTCCCCTCACTTTCCCCTCACTTCTCCCTGGCTTTCCCCTTACTTCCCTCTGACTTCTCCCTGACTTTCTCTTCACTTCTCCCGCATTTCCCCCACACTTCCTCTTCACTTCCCCTTCACTTCCCCATCACTTTCCTCTCACTTCCCCATCACTTCCCTCTCACTTTCCCCTCCCTTCCTCCTTTTCCTCAGTTCCTCCTTTTCGTCCCTCCTTTCCCTCCCTCCCCCTCCCTGTAAATTTCGAGTCGCTAGCTTCAGAAGCTAAAGATCTTTGTATAGAATATTTCATCCCTAATTTTACCCCTCTTTAAGGATATTTTTTATTTAAATAGAAGTATTCCAAAATAAAATTTCAAAACTGTAAGTTAAAAAATGAAGAAGATTCATATAATCGATTTCATCCCTTTTCACACACTTAGGAATAAAATTTTAAAAAACCCTTTTTTAGTACAACCTCTAGACATTTAGACAAACACACCCTCCAAATTTCAAGTCGCTACGACCAGCAGTTTAGGCTGTGCGTTGTCTGTTATTCAGTCAGTCAGTCAGGACAAAGCCTTATATAATGTGTATGGATGTATGGATTAGACGTATAGTCATCGGGGATCAAAGCATACAGGCTGCTAGGAATGCTAACACGTGATGAGCCACATAAAGCTGACCGTGCGAAAAACAGCTAATACTTAGATCAACGCTCACAACTTTTAGTTGTGTCTGACCTTGGGCTTTATTAATTGTCATCGCGAAACATAGGCTCACTGGAAACTGGACTCATTTAAAACTAAACGGAAGATTGTTTAGAATGAGCGGAATCCGAAAAATAAAAACGCTATCAGCTAATTCCGTAACCTGTTAAAGTCTCTGTTTCTATCAGATTTCGTAGTAAATTAACAAATGTTTGACGTGATTCTTTAAATTGGCATAACTTTTTTATTTATGAACCGATTGACATGAAACAAACACTAAATGTTAAGTGAAGCTGTTATGTTACCGCAATGTATTAGTGAAAACCATATCTAAATCGGATAAGCCGTTTCTGAGATTAGCGTGAACAAACGCACAGACAAACAGACAAACAGACAAACAGACTAACAGACAAACAGACAAACAGACAAACAGACAAACAGACAAAAATTGTAACAATCATTGTTTTGGGTTCTATTTGCGTTGATAAAGGCCCCAATAATTTTTTTTCTCATATATCTTCCATGTACAGACAGCGATCGGTTACATTTTTATTATATGTATAGATTGTTTTGGGTTCTATTTGCGTTGATAAAGGCCCCAATAATTTTTTTTCTCATATATCTTCCATGTACAGACAGCGATCGGTTACATTTTTATTATATGTATAGATAGATAAATTACACCCAGACACAGAACAAACGATCATGCTCATCACACAAAGGTTTGTCCTGGGTGGGAATTGAACCCACGACTTCCGGCTTAGCAGTCAGGGTCACTAACCACTAGACCAACAGGCCAGTCAGCCAGAAGATAAAAATAAGAATTAAGATAATTATTAATTATTTTTCTAAAGAAGGATAAAGTCTACTAAGTTACGAGCTAAGAAAAAAAAGTCTGTCATCGCAACTAGTTTCGAATGAATAGTATTCTTTCTCATATCACAACTGGTTGCGAATCACAGTTGTGATGGCATCCGAAGGGAAAATATAGGTATTTGCATTTTTGTGGTAACATTCATTTTAAAACTTTAACTAATATAGAACAATATTATTACGTACCTATAACATCTAAAGCGATCCTATAGTTTTTTGTTGGTGATAAGTAGAAGTCTACTCGGCATCTGTAGACCGCCCGGTCCCGAGCTTGCACGTCGCGCAACCGAAGTCCAGGTGTAGGTACGCTGTGCCAGTTAGCACGATTGATATAAGGGTCATCTATCCAGTGAGCTGATGATTCTGGTAAACGCGTATCGTAACTGCCAAAGAAAATTAAGAACAATCGGTTTAGGAAATTACCACAGAAAATGTTACCGTCAGTAATAACAGTGTGGGTTGTTCATCACTAATAAATTAAAATTCAGACAAAGTAATTGATAGCTTTGTGACTCAGACTGAAATAAATTAATATACTACATCATAAAGTGTAATAACCATTACATTTATACCACATCCATATTGACCGAAGTAATGTCTGTCATGATGAAAATTGTTTATGATATATCTGATATCTGATGGTACTTGAATAAATTTCAATAAATCCTAATAAGCTTTGTTGTTACAAAATAAATCTACTGCATTTGACGCGAATTTGTATTTCAATAGCTCGAATAACTTATGGTATAGAAAAGATAGTTTTGAGCTAGTTCTTAGTTTATCCATGCGAATAGGAATCCTTTTATCGTTGCATTTCAGTTTCAAGGAGTTGCTCTTCGTGTCGCTAAAAGTATTAAGATCCACGCTATCGAAATTGTCAGCATCTGCATTGGGAACAAATGAAAGACAAACCAAAAAGTAGCGAGCAAAAAGATCGGTATCCTCAACAGCTCTAAGCAATAGTGCAGCTTGTCTCAACGAGTCTTAAATTTATGTTCAACCATACGGAGAGAAACATTTCCACCTAAGGAGTCTTTAAATAAATGATATAATACACTACTCATGAAGCCGCTGTCTACCGTGATATTATGCCCTCTTTAAAACTTGATTAAAGAACCACACGCTGTGCTTATTGCATTATAGCAAAAGTGTAGTCATAAACAATACATTTATCTATAACGCATTCAAATATCATAAAGTTTCTAAAATTTTACTCTGTTAGTGGTGATGCGTAACCACGTGATATGCATATTCAATTTTACAATCTATTACCAAAATTAACGAGTAAAAAGATTTGTAAATATTGCTGATATTTACTATTTCATTTCACAAAATAGAGTGATTCATTGTGAATTTAATTCATTTTCGTCAATACAGCATGACGATATTGGTAATGCATTTTAACTACTATTTCTTTTCAAATATCAAAGTTAACCACGGTAAGTACAGCCTGTTTTAAGCCGTCAAAAGATTTCAGGGAACTGATAGAAATTTAGTGTAATAAATATGCAGTAATAAGTAGATAGCTACGTGGTAGGGTTTTCTTAATGCAACGTGAGTTATTATAAATAATGTCAACAGTCCTTACACAATACAACATTTTAAATTTGGTAAAATAATTATTGAGATAAGAGATCATTTGCATTTTTTTATGAAACTCTACATGTCCTTAATCTTTAAAAAATAATCCTGTTTTTCTCCGTGTCAAACTTTCAAACATTCTTGTTCATAAAATATTACAAAAATATTAGACCTGATTTTTTAAAGTTTATTAAAGTATTTCCGTAAAGTAGCTGAGTTAGGAAATCGTTCGAGTTTGCATTGCAGCGTAATGGCAACTTGTGCACGGCGTTCAATTTCGGATGCTACTCGGTGCGGTTTTGTCACAATATTTGCTGCTAGTGCCGCAATGCGCCGCACCTCACACAAAAATTTTTCGACTCTTTATATAAAATTTAGATATGCCGTGTATGTCTAAAGTAAGTCAAAGGCAAATATAAAACATTTTTCAGAAGGGTCGTGAACTCGTACATTGTTATACAAAAGTTAACCTTAGTTTGTTTGTCATGATGAATATTAAAAACCTTTTCGTTATTTGCTGTACCTATAGCAATATTCATTGTGTAAGGTTTACCCAAAGTTAATTATTTGTGGTCCCAATTTAACTTTGGCTTAAATTATATAATTTTCACAAGGCTAATTAGTAGTGACGTAAAGGAACAATAATTCAAAAATTTTACGATCAAAATAATTTCAAAATTAAAGAAGAAAATTTACTAATAGTTAGCTACCGTAGGCAGATTCTGACGTGAATCGTATTTAGAAGTAGCTCAAAGTTTTCGGTAACAACATAGGTTCGCTTGAAGACAGTATTGTTTTAATAAAAAAAGTTTTGTGATTTTGGGAATCTATATCTTTAATACGAGCTTGTAGTTCGAACTCATGCAGCCTTTTTAAATGCAGTATAGACATTTTTCACGACTAAGGTGACAAAGAAGCAAACGGCCTGCCTGATGGTAAGCAGTTAATGTATCATCACTAGCGCGTTGTCGACCCTGAATGATGAAAACCATTAAACTCCTTTCTTGAAGATCTCCATGCTGTAGTCTCTCGGGAAAACCTCTACGTCCCTGCCAAGGTTTTTCCTCTTTCCACAACCTTATCGTACGTGTGAGAAAGTTTCTCTGAAACCTTACTGTACAGCACAGAGGTTCTAAGGTATGAGGATGAACTGATAAACATTACTGATATATACATATTTATATTTTGACGGCAAACATGGTGCAAAAACTCAGGCCTATCGCAGATTCGCTTTAAGCAAGAAAGTTGATCAATCGTGAGGGAGAAGAAGCGTTTACTCTTTATTAGGAATAATGTGGACATGTAATTTCCTTTACAAAATGAAATAAAAAATTTACAAGTACCTTGCTTGATTTTTTAATCTTGGATGGGACGCGTGACAAGATTCTTAAGGATTCCACTGTACTAGAGATCGAGCCAGGTTTTGTTTAAGTAAGTTCTTATTCAGACGGTGTCTAAATATTTTAATATCCTAATTTAACTCTTATAAATGACACAAAGAACTAAGCTAAAAACTTCCATGCGGTAATCTACAAAACTAATTGTCTAGAATGACTCTAACTTTAGAACGCGCTGGATAATCGCAGTTCACGTTCAAGTTTGTGGTATTCCAAGTGCATTGATCCTGGGTAATTATTCTAACAGCTAGAGGAATAAAGTAGATACAGTTCCTGGACAATTTAAAAAGAAATATTTGACGTAGTAAACAAACTTTAACAGCTTTTATTCATAATGCATTTTGTGATAATCGTTAAAGTTATCCAATATACTATCTCGATTAGTAATATTTTTTGGGTGCTTTATTCAAAATATAAACCTTTTGGTAAGTGTCGGATTATCTAGCATAATGAAAAATATAAAAATAACTCACATACTATTAATATTATAAATGCGAAAGTGTCTTTGTGTATGTATGTGTATTTGTGTGTTTGTTATCACTGAGCGCCTTATCGAGTGAACCGATTTTATGAAAATTGGTATGTAGATAAATTAGGTTTCTCATAACGTTTTCCTTACACCGTGAATCCATCCTTACCCACAGTGAAATTAAAATTCACACGTGGCATTAAAATCCAGCAACCTTGAACCAACCATGACCTTAGTTTATCTTAGACCGCTACTTTAAAAAAATGAAACTGTTCATATTATAGCTAAAGCAATCTATAATTTCATTTCATTGGCTTCCTTCAGACGTATAAAGTTAGTAGTCACGAACAGAAGTTAGTTCATTGATTCGCAAATTTATTATGGCAACTTTGTTACAATGTCGATATCAGTTTTCAAAAGCAGAAACTTTCTACCGTGAAACGAACATTACGTTACTTAGCTATTTATATGAAACTATAGCTATAGAAAGTTGAAATTCAGTATTGTTACACAATAATTATATTTTTATATTTGTATGCTGTACTGCTGACTGCCCACTATAATTTAACACCTTGCATGCATAATATGTATGTATACTCATGTTAAAACAAATAAAATGATCTTTATCTTTATTCAGCTACTTTTTCACTACTGTACCATTTCTGTTTATGATCTTAAAGTTTAAAATATTAATGATTTCGTAGTCATTAACACATAAACGTTGGGGAATTAGATCTGGGAGATCCGACCGGAATAACTCACACAAACTGCACCTAGACTTGTAACCAATATTTTTGGATTACGCAAAGTGCAGACAAACGCACTCCTTCACTGGGCCATAAATTACATTAAATATTAAAAAGATACTGACAAATTTATACTCATACGACTGGCCTGTTGGTCTAGTGGTTAGTGACCCTGACTGCTAAGCCGGAGGTCGTGGGTTCGATTCCCACCCAGGACAAACCTTTGTGTGATGAGCATGATTGTTTGTTCTGTGTCTGGGTGTAATTTATCTATAATATGTATGTATTTACAAAAAAAAAATGTATATAAGTAGTTTATCAGTTGTTTAGTACCCATAACATAAGCAAATATAATTGCTTAATTTGGGGCTAGATGGCGCTGTGTGCATGTGGTAGAATATTATATTATTATTATTATTATTAAATTATTTAAAATATTACAAATTTGTAATTCATCATCATCACCGTATCAGCTGAAAGACGTCCACTGCTGGACACAAGCCTCCCCTAATTTTCACCACCCTAGCCGGTTGTAAGCCGCCCTCATCTATCGGTTACCCGCTACCCTTAAAAGGTCGTCTGTCCACTTTGTAAGAGATCTGCCCACGCTGCATCTTCCGGTTCGTTTGTAATTACAATAATGTATTTAATAAATTATCGAATTAAAGTGTTTAAGTGTCATGTCATCATAGCGTTAAACTTTGGCCATCTATAATAAATGATAATTATAACTTACGGATTAATCAGAGTGTAATTCTAAATGTTTTCAAACGTTACGAATTAAATAAAAATTTGATATGAGTAATAAGACTTGAATATAATGAACTGAAGAAGAAGAATAAATAAATAATGTTTTAACCTGTAGACGGGATTGACATCGATGTACCACACGATGAGCATGACGCTGTCGTTCTTGACGCTGGTGTGAGTAGGACAGGGCAGCTCCGCTACGCCACCCACTATGGCTGGCACATTCGTCACGGTCAGCGACACCGGTGATGACACTCGCCCTGTTCAACAATTAAAATATATTCTAATAGAAGGCAACTAAGTCATTTAAAAGTTATCACAATTTCAATCAGCCTATCACAGACCACTGCTCGTTATAGGCCTCTCCTAATTTACGACATAACATTCGGTCCTACGCTTTTCGCCTCCAGTCTACACCCGCAATCTTTTGTACATTAAAAATTAACTAAACTTATATTATAAAGAGAAAATATTTGATTTTTTGTATGTTTGTTTGTTTGTTCTAATTTAACTATCTATGTAACCGATTTAAAAAATTCTTTCATCTTTAGAAAGCTACAAATAGGACTGGTAATATAGACTACATTTCATTATGTTCAACTTATATTTCAATATTATAAACGCCTTTGTAAATCTGAATGATGTAGTACGTTATAATTTCCTTAGGAATTTGTTGTTAGTTCGAATTAAACTATTGATAGCAAAGCAAAGCGTTGCCAAAGTAGTTAGAAAGTAATGATTTTGGTTCAAAAAAGAAAAAGGTTCAAAAGGAAAGGTATTATGTCACTAAGTCTGTTCTTCGTATTCATACACCAAATAAACAAGGGCTCAATAACAGTTTGTTTATTTGATTTTGTTTGGATTATATATCTTGACATGCGAGGGTAAGCTGGATCATCTGACAATGTGGTTGATACACCTGCTAACAACCTTTTTGATGTTAGTATAAAAAAAGGGCCAGACCTACGTCAACCAGGTAATAAGAACCACGGATTCAGTACTAATACTAATAACTCTTGCAGTTGACAAAGATGAATATTTGAACATATTAAATGTGAAGGTATGTCAACAGAGGGTCGCTTATACATGTTATTTTTTTAAGTAGCTCTGTAAACTTTTAGAGTATTTACTAAGACATTTATAACAATTATTGAATAAAAATTGCCAAAAAAAATATTCCTTTTTTGTGTCTTTTTGTCTATGTCAAATAAATGTATTTTCATTTATTTTCTATTTTCTTTCATGTAAAGTTAGGAAATATGGCGAAGTGACTCTTTGTTTATAAAGGTGCGACATAACATTTTTGTAAGTGAAAGAACATTTTAGGCCACGAATGTTTGTTTTAAGCGCACGCTATTACAATTAAATACGCTCTTATAGTTTGAAATAGGTGTCCTCTAAATACTCCTGGCACAATGCCCAAAATCACAACTAAGAAATTATAATAAAGAGAATTGAAAAAAATGTATAGTAAAAAAACAGATTATTTGTAAAATAGTAAATTTGACAAATAAATGACAAATACAAATTTCTAAATATTTATTTATCTACAACCAAAATTAGCTAATTGGGTCTTTGTCAATGTTTACTTATAATATTTATTATGAATGATCTATTTTAGTAACTATATATGTGCTCCTCAAATGAATATTATTTAGTTATTTTTCAAAAACAAAGGAACAAAACATTAGCAAACTAGTAGAAGTAACGTATAGCCAGTACAGACTTGTACAGAGTATTAGCAGAATTTATTTACGACCTATGTAGTAAAGAAATTTAAAGTTTATGGTTTTAATTGATGGCATCTCGCCTTGAGCAATCAAAGTTAATATAATTTTAGTTAAGTTCGCAAGTAATTAAGCGACAGAAACATTATTATACCACTCGTAAAATCTTGCGTTAAGGTAGAAAGTCTTGCCCTCACAGTAAAAATACTATGTGGATTTTTAACAAACTACTAAAGTATAAAAGTTTAAGTGGTAAATTGTGAAATTGACACACTGTTAGCACCTCGTTAAGAACCGTATAATGTAATACTTGTAGTAGGTATTTATTTATTTTAGGTGTCATGATTACACATTTTGCTCTTTATTAAGAACATTCTTTATTCGTTTTTCCAGTCTTCTTTATGTAGAAACCACATAGTAATTATGCTTCTTCTTTATTTGTCCGACGGCTGCAGTCGAGAAGGGTAATGTTTTTCGAGCGCATGTATGTATGTATGTAAATAATTTGTATGTATGTATCTACCAAAAATATGATGTACATTCTAGTAGCAGTCTTTTTCGCCCGTTACATTTACTTTCTACGTGAGATACAATCCTTTACCGCAACCACCTTTTGTCGAATTCTCTGTTTTACGACTACGAAACTTACTCTGCAAGTACCTAATAATACAGGTACTTACCTAATGTTGAGAAGTTGGGAAAAAAGAATATATGAATAGAAATAGCCGTCGATTTACCAAGTCGTAAAAACAGAAACGTGTGTGTTTTTCTTTTATATTGTTGTTTTTGTTCTAATATATGTAGGTAAATAGAATATTACGTTGCATAAAAACAAGATTATTTTGTACATAATGTTACGGTAGTGGTAGACGAGTAGGTTGTGTGAACCACAAGCGATGTGTTTCGATGGAACACGACTTGTCGACACGAAAAATCCAATATTGCTTTCTTATAATATCATTATTAAATTTATATTGATCAGACGACAAGCAATTTCTATGTTAACTGTTCTATGATTTCATTCTAAAAAAATATTTAGTTTGATCAACCATAAATTATTGCTTACCCGTGAAAGAGACTCCTAGTTTATCGCTTTGGATTTTTTACACTAGCCGTTGATTTCGTTTCATGAGTCAGTGAACTGAATATATATTTTTTGTTCTTTAATTGGTATTTTCTCTGCTTTTTAGTTGGAACTTAGGATATCTTTAGTTTAGCGTACATTATCAGTCACATATATAATAAAATATTCTTTAAAAGAAGATTAATTAATTACTTTTATGTATTAAGTTCAAATTGTTATAATATTGTTATGATTGGTACTCAATTTGCCAGTTATAACTCGGGTAAATAATCTAATTTGATTTATTGGTCCTTAACAGTTAAGAAAACTGTAATTGCTTTTGTAAATAAAACTACTTAAAATAGGTATTATAGGTATTATAGGTATAAAGTAACATAATTATTGTTAGTATAAACAAGAAAGTTTTTGATAAGCAGGAAATAAACTTGGTCACTCCTAAGTTATAAATCTTTTACTAAGATAGCAAGCCGGCCTGTAAGCTCCGTGCTACTGATTATGCGGATTCGTGTCCCATTACGTCACACATGATTAGGTTTGTTTAATAATATTTTATTTTATTAAGTAGAAAAAATAAATAAAGAAAATCTGTTTATTTTCACATACAAGTAACGCACATAAAAAAGAGTAAAAGAAACTTTAGTATCTAATACATATAGTATATAAAAAATAAAAACATAAAACTGAAAAAGCAAAAAAAAAGTATATAAATTTATTATTTTGTTATTATATAATAAGTTTTTTTTCTTGGTTTATTGTTGCCGCCACATGAGAATGGCGTTGGATAAGAGTAGCTCACGATCCGGCAAAGTGGCGATACCTATTTGAGAAAGGCTTGTGCCCAGCTGAGAAAATCTTCAAGCTGAAATTCTGAGTAGTTATATAAGATTTGAAGAAACGCATAGCGAGGTCATATAAAAATAAAGTCCGAAATTTCCAATCCGCATTGAGCAAGCGTGGCGATCAATGCTCATGCCTTCTCTATACGAGAAGAGGTCTTTCTCTATAGTTAGACAACAACGGGCTGATCTGATGATGATGATTTGGATTGCATATAAAATCTTGTAACATATTTAATAATACCAGCCTATTTACTGTCCCACTGCAGGGCAAAGGCCTCTTCTCATATAGAGAAGGTATGAGCATTAATCACCACGCTTGCTCAAGGCGGATTGGCAATTTCAGACATTGTCCAGGTTTCCTCACGATGTTTTCCTTCACCGTTAGTCAGAAATGTCCAAGATAAACTTAGAAAGTACATATGATTTGTAAAATCACATTGGTACTTGCCCGGATTCGAACCCACTACCTCGTGTTTACGAAGTGGGTGCCTTATCCACTGGACCATTTCGACTTATAACATATTTATATTTGTTTAAATAAAAAAACACATTAAATCTCTAACAAAGCATTAGATATAAACTAGCTTTCCTCGTCGCGGTTTCACTCGCGTCTTTGCTTACTATTCTGCTATCGTCACCAGTAGCGTGTTACATGTTACATAACCTTCCTCGAGAACTAAGCTATCATACTCAAAAAGAATTTTCAAATGCGACCGGTAGCGAGATTATGGCGTTCAAACATACAAAAAAACATACAAACAAACAATCTCTTTCGCTTTATTTAATAGTATAAGATTTTTTCCCTAACCCCATTCCCAGCCGCCATAGTGGAGACCACCATACCAGCAGTTTAAGACGATGGCTTTTAGTATAGTGGCCGCCACTTCTGGATTTCACTGACTGCTTACCATCAGGCGGGGTGGAGTCACTTTGGTAGGCTACAATAAAAAATAAAAAAAAAATTTTGTTTCTGATCCTCTGTACGGGGGATCAGAACGGAATAGAAAATAATATTAAAATAAACCGATCCCTGGGGATCAGGTCTGGGGGATCAGACCGGATTATCTCTATTTATACGAATCTAAATTATCGTTAAATATACTCGTAGATACAGACACTACATTATTTTCAAAAATAAGTTTATTTTTGGTGCAACAACACCGCACATGACTGTCCGCAGTATCTGACGTGGGCTAAAGATTTATATTCTCTTATTGTCTGCGAAACAATATGTATACCGAATGTATTGTCTAACAGCCATTATGATTCCTCTTGCCGTTTTCGACACTGGTACAAAATTAAACATTTTCAAGGTAGAAGAATTTATTTTTATAGTTAATATTTAAAGAGTTTTATTGTAAATTGATTCAGGGCTTAAGATAACTCTTTTTATTTTTTTTTATGGCCTCCAATAGCAGACTAAGCAAAAGCCCACCTGATAGTACGTGGTATGTGTCTCTCATTAACTTCCACAATGAAACACTTATGAACGTCAAAGTTTACAAAATATCAGCAAATTAACCTACAGCCAGTTCGCTGACGAAGTAGAGCCATGAGCCAAGAACTGGCAAGAAACTCAGGCCACTCTTTTTAATCGCCAGGTTATTAAAATTTTTCTAAGTTACAGTTTCAAGTAGCATGCAAAGTGACGCAGGCAATACACTTAATACTATAGATTAATATTAAATAAAAATATGATAAAACAGTAAAATATTCTAAAAAGTTTTCAATAATCCGGAAATTATAACTTCTCCATCAATAGCTTTTTATTTATGTTCGTTCCATATTTGAAAAGTTAATCTAACGAAGATAGATTATACCTCAAAAAGAAGATTAACAAAATAGATTGATAAGCTTAATAAAATCTCGGCCCAAAATTTAAAAAGATAAAATGTGTTTCTGGGAACAGTTACGTATCAAATTGGCTTAATTTTAAACCTGAGTAGTGTAAAATTATATAGTTATTTGAACTATTCATACATATAAGTTAGATCCTGTGATGGTAATTATTCCCCACTCTAGTAAGAGAAAAAGTTTAAGTACTGCTATGAGCAAATTCAGAAATCTGTAAACAGAAAATATTATGGATGGAATTTAAATAAATCGATGGCAAAGAACACACTTGCATGAACACTCGAGATGCAAAACGAGTAATGACGTGACTGACAGTTAGTCATGCGCGCTTCCGAAGCGGAATAGTGTATCACGTCTTGCTCAATCGAATGGCTCCACAATTTGTGAAACTATCGCATAGATTGACAGAGCAATCGAGCAGAAACGAAATGAAACGAAGATCAAATTACAACTTCTATTTTTAAAATCGAATCTTACTCAATTTATATAAATACGTTTATCTGCTCAACTTGAAAATCCATACTAATATTATAAATGCGAAAGTAACTATGTCTGTTACACTTTCACGCCTAAACTACTATACTGTAGATAGAATAGACATTGGGCAACATAGAAATCATTTATCTCGAAAAAATGGCTTTAATGGGTTGAAATAGTGGATGAAAATTTGCATGAAAAATGCGATATAACCGACATTCACGCGGGTACTAGCTGTTGCTCCTCAGATAACTATGACACAAACGCATTAGGTTAAGTGTCGTGGATGTTGTCAGAGGTTCTGTAAAGAAAGGAGTATAATTCTTTATACACCTTTATTCTGGTTAGGGAGCGTAGCTGTTTCAATCTCGGTCTGATTAGTAAAACGCTTGCAGTTTCCAGTTGGTAAGAGCAGTGATGTCAATCTGTCGATACAGCATACAAATACCACTTACTTAATATACCAATACATACCGTTCTGTTCCGCAATTCCTTCAATGCATTCAGATGTGAATTGCATAACTTTGTGAACGTTGAGGCTCGTAGCTTATTCGGAAATAGAGCAACCGAACTTTGGATGTCGAAACATTAAAGGGGCGTTATAACGTGAATTTCAATTCGGCAAAGTCCACTTACCGATACGTTTCTGGACTGTAGAGATTTAGTCATGGCATTTTGTATCTACAATTTTGCGGGAGATTTTAGTGCTAACGTTAAAAAAACTTATCTATACTATTACATAAAGCGGAATAGTCTGTTCGTTTGTTTAAACGCGCTAATCTTTGGAACTACCAGTCGGATTTGAAAAATATTTTTTGTATGATAGACCGAAGTATAGATATAGAAATAATATATTAAGCATACTAAAATATAGCCTATGTCTATTGGTATATCTTGATTTTTAATGGTAAAAGAATTTTTAAATCGGTAACGTACATTTTTAGTTAAATCGTTGCAAACAAACAAACATACAAAAATCTAATCTTTTCTCTTTATAATATTAGTTTAGATTCAAACTTAAGCTTTATCGAAACAAGTTAGAAAACTACTAGTGACGAACACTTGATAACTAAGCAGTTAAGATTATGTTAGCTAGGTCACGATAGAAGCTTATACTGAGTAAAAAATTAGGTCGGTGAGTATAATGGACGACGTAAAAGTCTGACATGACCAACATAAGTCTCGTTATGCGGACGTGAACACTGAGTCTGGTATAAACCCTCATTATCATTCGGAACATGTAATGTCCTTTCTGTGTAGCCAGGAACAAAACAACCTTGTGACCATTTAATGAGGACTTTTCATGATTTAAAAATAGAACAAAGAAAAAAAATATGTAAGAGAAGGTTAATTGATGTACTATATCTTGTTAAAAAGTGTTAATAAAGTGTCAATAAAATACTATTGGGCATAAAAAAAGAAAACGAAAATCATATTATACAAACACAATTTTTATGACCATGTATTGAATTGTATTCCACTATACTATCACAAAGTATTAATAAATTGCCATTTAACGCCACTTTATACTTAAAATATGAGGTCAAATCAAAATTATGTATTTTCATATAAACTTCGAAGAAATAGAATCATCTTGATTTACAAACTCAGATTGGGTGACTTTTATCGCAGTTGATATGGTTGACATTCATCAATTCACCACCTATACAAAATTACTGGATCACTACTGCTACTATCCATAAAGTATATTATATAATTACCTGATATTGTTGGATGTAGCATTATAAGCTGTAAGGAAGCTATCACAGCGCTCACATACACACTATACATTTTGCTTTAATTGTTATATTTTCTAACTAAACACTAAATATCAATTTAATAATATACATTGAGACTAGAACACTTTATAATATTGTCTAATATATAGATTAGTTCACTTCCAACGTTTCTCGGTGTCATCGAAACCTGAAACAAAATAAAAGCTTTAATCATGGTAAGCACGTATCAATGTTTCAAGGAGTTTTGAAGTTGATGAAGTATTTTTAAATTATTCCCTACGTCACAAACAGTCTTGTCGGTGATGTAAAAATAATAAAAAAAAACAATATACAATACGTAAATATTCAGAGTTTATTGAAGTTTATATGGATCACAAATTTTTAAAGTTACTATCGAAGATAAAAAAATTACATAGATAAAAATATAACATGTATTTCTTAAATATATATAAATCTTGAATTTTTTTAATTACTTTAGACAGCTCTAAGAGTGTCCAAAAGTTTATAATATTCGAAATTTATAAAACATGACTACGGCAAGACTCGCAGGCATAAGAAGAAACAGGTAATTCATTTAAAGTTGCACGAATAAAATTTTATATTTATATGGAAAAAAAAAATATAAAAAACAGATCGAGTAATAAGTAGAATAAATTTGATTATAACAATAATATGAATTTAAATACATTTGTCCTAACTACCATAAAGGACAAAAGCCAAAACGACCCTTTTCTAGATTTGGGTTGAGGGTTTTACAAATCGGTATTAGAATAATCGAATATTGGTGGTATAGGCAATTGATTAACATCTTTATTTTCAAGGTGGAGTTATTCAAATGTTTGTAGGTACAACGTAATTGCATAAAATTTGAATTGGTATTTGACATTTCTAAACATTATGTAACGATGTTAAGGAAATATAAGACAATATGATTTTGCATTTACTTTTGATGCTAGCTTGTTGGTGAGCTATCGTAACCTTGTGTAATTTACTAACTGGCGGCAGTCATACTGGCTGTTCCAACCTTGTTTACTTTGGATGGTTTCCTAACAAAAGATCGTTTATATTTAACGTAATTTCGTGAAATGTTCTCGAAACTTTCTTCGGTTACATACATAAGTAAGTAAATTTCTTCTAAATTAAGTACCTACGTATTATAATTTCTAACTAAATTAAATTGTGATAGATTGTGACTTCGATTAAGAATTTCTGTATATTTTGTAGACTAGTCGTGTACCTTATAATATTAAGCCAATTTTTCAATCCAATACGCTATTTTAAAGTATATTATGAATCGCCTACGCTAGCCAACCATAATCCTTAACGTTTACGTTCAACTTACGACTTCCAACAGCTGCGTTTATCTACCAGCCTATTTCGACGCTTATTTAATTAAATATAAGTTTCAACATTGCTTTTTATCTTCCTCTTCGACCAAAATATTCTCACGGCCCATTTCATTTATTCAACAAAATAAATTGTTATTTTCTTTATTTTTTTATTTTTTTCAAACATCATCTCGCTTATCTGAAAGAAGCCGTTCTACGTCACTATTTTATTGTTGAAAATAACATACAAATCAGAATAAAACATGTTTGTATTACGTCAAAAATAAATCTCGTATTCTAGAAGCAGAATCAGCTATCAGATTCAACGATCGTTCCACATTTAAAAATAATAATCACCTGTTAGCTACAGAACGGAAGGCCTACAGCTGGTACTGTCCATGAATATGAATAAAAATAAGGTCGAAACAATGCACTGGTAAGCGGCGATGAAACGTTACAAACACCGAGCTCAGACACTCGGTATCCCGTCGAATGCTAAACTCACTAAGGTTTAGCAGTCATCTCTCTCTCTCTGTACCAGCACTCTTCACCGTTAACCCTGGCGTACAAAAGCTGCGATGTTGCAGCATATAAAATGGTTAACAGGTTACCACCATCAAGATTCCATTGCGTAGCGTGTTGAATGTTCCATCGCGACAAGAATGAAAAGTTTATCTGATCAACAAATACTGTCTAAAATAAATTACGTGGGACGACAATTGCGGTACGACTTGGTATTTTATATAGCTTTTTCCTATTCGTTTTGTTGGAAGAGATAATTATTCGTTGATCGTAAGAAAATATTTTGTATTCGTTTGAACGTCTGTCATATATTTTATGTCTGGTCGTAAAGTTTCATCGACGCGACGTACGATACATTTAAAGTATGTCTCGCCAATAATCAGCTCATAAATATCTGGGTTAACAACTGTAATAGGCAGTTTTTCTTAGGCTAGGAACTTTTGCGAGCGTCCTCAGAACAATTTACCAAATTCTCACCACAATCTGATCAATGCCATCCCGCATTTTTCACATTTCTTTAATGTAGTAAGATTTTATGTACATCCACGTTTCGTCAGCAGTGCTTCGTAACAGGAGATAACCCTGTTATCATTAACTGGACACAATAATACTTGAATCCGAGATTACACTGAATATTCCCTCATACAGAACAGAAAATCTGTACCTGGTACTGTACTATACAGGTTTGCTGTGTTTTTAACAGGGTAAACAAAAACTATGGAATACAATTTATTACACTACATACCTCTTTTGTTATTTAATATTAATTGATCTCTTCATTAACGAGTCTTTTTTTATTTGACCCTTCTCCAAAATACATCACTTATTAATGTCCGTCAATGGCAACACCTATCGGATTTTACTAGGAAATCTAATTTATACACCTTTTACTTTATTTTACTTTTTTCTAATTATTATAGTAATAATGTATTTTTTTCACAAATACAACGGAAGGATAATTATTTACCTACAGTCTATTAAACAACAACATTTTAATCTACTATTGTAACAGTCTTAACCTAAATTAGTTTCTGTGTTAGTGCTCCTTCATGCCTTTATAGATTGTTTATTATAAATTACGTTTTATGGCAGACAGTTTACTCTAAGAGAATTTAAATTTATCCTTATTGCCCGAATGCCATAGTAAAGAAGGGTAATGTTTTTTGAACGTATCTATGTATATATTTTTATGAATATATATGTCTATTTCTTTGGCACGCTCTACAGCCTAAATATCTTAATGGACTTTGAGTTATATTCAATGTAGCGTCAGCATGACAAAAAAAATGTGTTTCTTTCTTTTACTTTGTTTTAATCAGACTGATTTTTTGGTTTTTAATAATATATATTGCTTCCTAATAAACTACCATGCTTTGTTCACTGCAGTTATATAAACCTGGGGACCGAAATTGTGTGGCAATCTCCATGAAACCCATTTACCCGAAAACAAAAGATACACTCTTCTAATAAAAACAGATTGAATAGTTACGTAAACAGTTAGCACGGATCCCTTATGTTTAAGTTTGTGCGTGACATGTTATTTACTTGAATTCAGTCCGTAAAGTTTCAAGTTTATGTGTTTGCGACGTGGAGAAAGGTTGAATGACGCTATTATCGGTCTGTATATTTAAAGGTTTGGGTTGATAGAGATAGAAAATGAAGATAGAGATGGCAGATCTAGATGTTTCCATCTTTGGTGTTCTCTTGTATACTAAAGTTGAAGTGCAAGACTGCGCTAAGACGTATGATTTAGTGTTATCGAGTAAATTGTTGGTTATTAGTAATAAAATAAAATCGTTCTGCTATTATGTGACGAAGTAGAATATTGCTTTTTCTAAAACATAAAAGAAACTTAATTATAATAAACTTTAATAATACAAATATTTGTGTGCGAAAACACAAATATTTGCACTGAGCGGGAATCGATCCCGCGACCTCTGAGTGGCAGTCCGTATACAGTACCACAGAAGCAGAATATGCAGGGTTTATCTTTTTACAAAATCAAACATTTTTAATTCTCATTTGTATTTTATTTACCTGACTATGCCAAATACCTTGTTTTAGAAAAGGCCAATGACCTGCAATAGGTGTCTTCATGGTATAATTGTGATGAGAATTTGTTTAACTATTTAACATAATTTTCTGTAATTTATAAGATGTTTTTATTTTCAGAAAGTAAAATTAATTACGTCGAAAATCGACCACTAGGCGACCACTAGTTTTATCCATTAGTTCTAAATCAATATTAAATATCTTTTAAAACTTACCGGTATGTAGGATAAACATCCAAATTTTGCAATAAAACTCATTGTTCACAAATGCAACTAAGTATTTTATACTAAGTATATTCATCTACAAAAGCATTAAAGAGAAATTACACTCAATTTATTACAGTTTAAACACGCAAACCTTAACAACTCTAAATGATTACAAAAACTAAGCACATGCACCCACTGTTAATTTGAATTTACAAGAACTTATTTTAATTAATAAACTTAATACGGCCAAGCAATATTATGTGGTTATTGACACGTCAACGAAACATCGTTCATATGTTTAAAGCATTAGTAACTCGTGTTCACCCCACGAATGCCGTGCTGACACTAACATAAGGTCGGAACTTGATGTCCTTATTGCGCTTGCGTAAAATCGCTTCTCAGCGGAACTTATTTGCCAGTTAATTAATATATCAACTTTTTCCCGTTCTCCATAACTGTCACTTTAATATTTTAGCTTAGTGTCTCTTTTCTGGGGTGAATCTTATTTCAGAAACTTACGTAAGTGTTAACTTTGATATCTATCTGTATTAATATTATAATACTAAATGGTCCGTTTTGACAATTATCAGCAAGTCTGTTTTAATTTAATAATTATAAAAAATTCTTTCTTCCAGTCGTATCTTCATTACTGAAGGTCGTATCCGCTTTGATAGGTTTCTGGCAGCTTTCTAATTATTGTCCGCCATGTTTTCCTGACTTCGGCGGTACGTTAGGCGGTGGTGACTGGTAGACCAGTAAGTAAGTTAATTTGGTCACACCAGCGGTTAGGCGATTTAGCGCAGGGATTATAAAAATAATTCTAATTAATTATATAATAATGAAATATAATTTTCATTAAAAAAAAGAACAAACCAGTTAAAAGAGCCATAAAGTCCACGCAAGCTTATATAGCTCTCTATAATTAAGTAATGCATTCAACTCAAACACTCTTCTGTGTTAGGTATTTTGTCTATTGAGGAAAACTGCAGTTACAAGACAATTACCTGTAACAAAATATTACTGTGTCCAGTAATAACAATAACCCTGATGATTGGGTAGCATATTAAGATGATTTTTACTTAATGCAAACTCAGTAATAGTTCTTTTTCGTGCATTCACATCAGGTTTAACTTTTGTGGAGCAACACTGTACCTTGTAACTTTTGTGGTTATTTGTTATTTTTTTATTGTTACACATCCACACCAGCAATAACATAAAATTAAAAAAAAATACCTTTAATATTTACTGTTTTTATAATTAGGCAACGTTACGTAACATAATTATTACTATACTAACACGACGACATATATTATATTAACAATAAATAACTTTTTGCAATCAAATGTTGCTCAGTAACAAATTGGAAACGTTGATCAAAAAAAAGTAACTGAGATTAACTAGTTGTAATGATTATATTTAATTAATATAAGGTTAAATATAAGGTAAAAACTAAAAATTGAACATGAAAATGTTTTTTTTTAAATATAACTGTTTTTCTTACCTACCTTAATTTTTACATATCTACCCACTTTATACGTATATAAATCAAGCTTTTTTTTATAACCTTTATATATTTATACATTAATCTGTAAGAGATTTAATGCAGATATATGTTAGACTAGGTATTCATAGAAATTTATCGTACCTCTAGCAGGTAGTTCTTCTGCCACCAGAGGGGATGGATGTACGTTTAGTTATTATAGCCTACCAAAGTGACTCCACCCCGCCTGATGGTAAGCAGTCAGTGGAATCCAGAAGTGGTGGCCACTATACCAAAAGCCATCGTCTTAAACTGCTAGTATGGTGGCCTCCACTATGGCGGCTGGGAATGGGGTTAGGGGAAGGGAATTAGAATTGGGCCTCCGGCGCTCTCACTCACCGAACGAAACGCAGTAGTACGGATACTACTACTCTTAAGTCGATCTTCTATCAGAGGGTAGTACTTCCCCGGACGATCCGGCCCATTCATGCTGAAATCAGCGTGGATCTACTACCTGAGCATTTTTTGTTTTATGCTGCCTGTTAGTTGTCTTTTAAAGGTTAAAAACGTTACTTGCATAAATTTATAAGATTATTGCATGTAGATGTATAGTTCTATGACAGATTTTTCAGAGGAAATTTATAATTAAGTTACTAAACTTTTCTGCTCAGAAAAAGCCAGATTTGAGTCAGGAATTCAAATATGTGCTATTATCATGAACATGATCTACCTTAAAATATGTATGAACTAACATAATTATTTAAATAGCAAAATAGCCATTAGACATTAGAAGTCAAATTATGCTAGAATGAGTCAAGCATTCTTTTGTGCCGTTCAGCCGTTCTGATAAAAGCCGGGCTTGTCGCTAATCCGAACTTATCTTTCTTGTTATTTAATCTTAATTAATTAGCTACTTTTAATGCATTAAATTAATCGAGATTAATTTGGATAGTAAGTGCCTCTAAATAGAAAAAAGCTGTCGCTGTTCTTTTGTATGTTTTTCCTAATTTCATCTATACATACGTGTATATCTTCACGCGTTTTATCCCCGAAGGGGTGGGCAGGTTTTTTTTTGTTTACATTAGCTTACCAAAGTGACTCCACCCCGCCTGATGGTAAACAGTCAGTGTAATCTAGAAGTGGTGGACACCATACCATCTTCTTAAACTGCTGCTATGGTGGCCTCCACTATGGCGGCTGGGAACGGGGTTAGGGGAAGGGAATGAGGGAGGTGAGGAAAGAGGAAAGGGGGATAATTGGGCCTCTGGCGCTCTCACTCACCGAGCGAAACGCAGTAGTACGGATGCTACTACTCTTACGTCGATCTTCTATGAGAGGGTAGTATTTCCCCGGACGATCCGGCCCATTCATGCTCAAACCAGCGTGGATCTACTACCGTAAACCGTGTGGTTAACCCTCCTACTTTTTTAATTTTTTTAGGTCCCATGTAAAAGGAGCTGGCCTGTTGCCATTTATCGGGCACAATTGCCAACTCCGGGCTCATACTGAGAATTTTTTGTCAGACAAACCAATTATCACTTTATCGATCGAACTCGAGATCTCAGCGTGGTAATCTGTATACAGTACCACCAAATCACAGGTGCCGGCTAAACTATACAACGAATTTGCTAATACGATTTCTACTATAGTTTACAGATTTATTTTCCGGAAGTTTTGAATGTCATTGTATGCACACAGGTAAAAACAAGTTAACAATTTTAAATATTTGTAATACAATAAACATAAGAATTTAGTGCGTAAGCCAGGTCGGTTTGCTAGTTATTTTATTATTTTAACAGAATTTCTCATTTAATAATGAATACATAAAGCTTTATTATAGAAGTGCGATAGGCGTACAATATTTATGTCCGGTCAGTGATGATTAATACAGCAAAATGTACACCAATACTCGCGAGGTCAATAATATTTATTTCGACGTAAGGTTAATGTCCGCAGCTTTGTTTATAGCATGCATGGTTAGGTTTCCCCCGCTACTTTACTTACTGCTGCTCCCGTCGCCAGTAGCGTGATGTTACATGTATATAACCTTCGTCAAGAACTGGGCTATCACACGCAAAAAGAATTATTAAAATTCGACTAGTAGTTCCAGAGACTAGCGCGTTCAAACAAACAAACAAACAAATTCTTCGGCTATGTGACATGACGCTACTGATGACGGGAGCAGAGCAGTAACCAAAGACGCGGGTAAAACCGCGCTGCAGGAAACTAGTACCTAATAAAATCATAAGATCGCAAACTGGTGTCACTGATGTAGGTCATAAAGTAAGAATGGGGAGGACACGTTTGCAGAATGCATTCCGAAAAAAAGACGAAGGTTGCGACCGAATTGGTGCCCAAAGTCAGACGTCATCGCCGTGGCCGGGACGACCTGAATGCTTTCGACAAGAGCTGGATATCGTTGACATTAAAAAGAGAAGTGTGGAAATTCATTAGGAGACCTTGTGTCAGCGGGTTAAAAAAAAGAATTAATAATTATTCAGTACACAGTGTCCATTTGACAGTACTAGACAACACGTGTAATTTACTCTAGCTTATAACTTGCATGGAGCGGGAAACACGACTCAGAAGTAACCGCTACGAGGCGAGACTCTCTGATGGCTACGAGTGATGCTACGCGACGTAGCAACGAAGGTACTACGGCAGTGTACTCAAACCGCCTACAACATATTACAGTGCTACGCAATATTCTGACCGGCAAAATTTGAGCGCAACCATTGTCTCAAATGTATTGCATAATAATATGTATGCTTATGTTTGCGCATTCCGGCCGTCCACAAAAGAACATTTCTAATAAGAGAGTTGTCTTATGTTTTGACAATGAAAGTTAAATTGTTTTAACCGCATATTAAAAGCATTTTTTAATAACTGAACTTTATATAATACTCGGTTTACTTTCTTCACCTATCCAATAGTTACTATTCCTAAAGCTCCAAGGTAGAAAAGTTACACAAATTAACATACCTATTTACCTTCTAGATTTGAGGAAGATGTATTAAGTCTTTCGTGGATACTACAGTAACCTAATAGATGTTTTATTGTCATCACGGTCATCCATTACTGTCCCGGAAAGTGTTAAGGTTATTGCTGAGTTGAAAACCTATTGCAATTTTAATATAAAAAAATTTCTAATTTCAAATAAAGTATGAAATGTTTAAAGATATTAAGTATTATGTAGTGTTAAGATTCGGTAATCTTTTATTAAATTGATGTTGATGTGACATGTAATTGATGTGACACATGATTAATTTATACGAGTTTTTCGAGGCTAAGTGCCTCACAAAAACTCATCAAGTTAATGCCAAAATAATAAAAAAAATCTATTTAAAAGAGTGAAAACGCAAGTCACTAAATAGAATTCAGTATGTAGAACAAGGCATATTTTTGTCAGTAGCGACGGTCATGGACGTATTTTACAAAAGTTATGGGCATTTTCTCAGTTTTCAGAAAAAAATATTAGTAAATTGAATGAAACAACCGCTTTCTGCTCCGCGCTCCACTGAAATCACTATTTTATCTCATTCTTCAATTGATTAAGCAGGTGTACAAATACAAATCTTCATTGAAAAGTCTCAAGAGAAATCGTACATCATACATCACAGAATTTAATTTTAACAATTGCTTACACTGATTGATGCGACAGTACTTGAACCTTTTTATAAGTTTGGTGTACGTACTTTCGGATCAAAGGGAAGTTTTAAAATTCAATTAATACCTATAATATTAATACCTTATGTTTAAGTTGAATAATTTTTCATCATCATCATATCAGCCATCACAGTACTAAAAAGAATATTAATTATTTTAATACAGATACAAAATAATATACGACTATGTATTATATACAAACTCACTACACACATTCTAAACACACAGCGAATTTTCTCACGTTTTCAAAATTGAAAATAAACGATTTGAAACACCGGAATTCAGTACATCAAGAGAATAAAGGTCTATCTACACACATCCGAGCCGTTTCCGGGACGCGCCCCGACGTGACGCGGCCGTGCTACAAAGTAAGAAGCTTCTTAGTCGGCACGGGCACAGGACTCGATCACACATGTCTATGTGTCCAAGTCCTTTGAAAATGTATGCAAAGGTTTTTTTTTTCATCCCGCACGGAGCACGGACGTGACACGTCCCGGACACGGCTCTAATGTGTGTAGATAGAGCATAAATCTTCATATATCTTTATATATAGAAATACGTTATGATATTCATGTTAAATTAGAAGATGTATAATAAATAATATATAACACAACACTACTAATGCATATTGTTATCAAGATTATCACAAAGCTTCGCATTCCCTAAATTTGTCGGATTTACTTTCACAGTCGGCCTCACAATACGTTTAATGTATCATTGATATACAAGGAATTACAGTCTTTATAACAATATACTAAAGTTCAAAATTCTATTTATATTTTTGGGTGTTGTCGCAACTATAATAATTGTTTAGCGTAATCCACAATGAAATAGACCTGTGTGGCTACGTGTAAAGGAAATTGAATTTATGAAAGCAAAATGCGGTATCTAAGTTATGTAGGTTTATCTATGTAAAGCTTAAAATATGCTTTGGTGTGAAATAGAAATCTATGGATTATCTTGTGTATTATGAATTCAAGTAATCATTTCAATTCAATTAAGAATTCAATTTCAAGTATAGGGTAGTAGGTCCACGCTGATTTCAGCATGAATGGGCCGGATCGTCCGGGGAAGTACTACCCTCTCATAGAAGATCGACTTAAGAGTAGTAGTATCCGTACTACTGCGTTTCGTTCGGTGAGTGAGAGCGCCGGAGGCCCAATTTCCCCACTTTCCTCTTTCCCTTCCCCTAACCCCATTCCCAGCCGCCATAGTGGAGGCCACTATACCAGCAGTTTAAGACGATGACTTTTGGTATAGTGGCCGCCACTTCTGGATTCCACTGACTGCTTAACATCAGGCGGGGTGGAGTCACTTTGGTAGGCTATACTATAAAAAAAAAATTCAAGTTTTAAATTAATACATTTTGTTATTTTAACGTTCATAAGTGTTAATTTAATTAACCCTAATGAACTCTATTCGTCTTGAACTTTGACTATATTTTGTACATTTACATTGATACACAAGTTGGTGAGTATTATCCGTAATAATACATAGTTGGTCAGTTTTATTGTTTAACTTACGCAACAACAGATGGGCAACTATCTATTAATAAAGTTTGTGAAACAGATATAGATATCGTTACAGACAAGATGTCCTTGATCGTAACGTCTGTATGTTATAGAAAAGCGCTAATTACTATGTCAGTTATTACAAATCGGGTACCTCTATAATAAATTATAGGCAACTGGAACAAATCCTGTTACTAGGTTAATAAGAACTCCTCAACAACAAAAAAAGTAGAAGAATTAAAGAATTAACTACAATATACGTTCATCTATGAATGTGGTATTAAATTAAATTTCTGATGGTTTGAAACTTCTGAAATATCATCGCGTGTGCCTTTGTCCACTAAAAAACCGTATAACCCTTTTACGCGAGACCGAAGATCGAACAAATCCAAATAAGTACAGCAATTTCAAGTTAATTTTAATTAGAAAAGTTGTGCAATTAGCTGCTTTGTTACACCAACTAGCTGGTGTTCGATTCAGATAAATTAGAATTGTTTAATTTGTTTTCTATTTTTGCCCGACTGCCGCAGTCAAGAGGGGTATAATGTTTTTCGAGCGTATGTATGTATATATATTTCTTTGGCACACTCGCACGCACGATTTAAACTTATGAGGTGTCATTAGATTGTGTCATTAGACGTATTAATTCTAGGAGTGACATAGGGTACATAATATTTTAATGTACCGTCAGTATGAGAGAAAAATAAGTTTCTTTCTTTTTACTTTGTTTTAGACAGGCGGGTTTTTTGTTTTTATAATATATATTAATAATAATTTATTTATTTATTCAGACAACAAAGATCCATGGTGTTAGTAAGTATACAGTAATAACTGATGAACTATGTTAGTATAATATGTACAAATATAAACAAAATGTGTCATCACTGCAGCAGTGTTACAGGTCCAGCTGATATCCTGCAGCAGTGATTCACAAACACGCAGTCGAGCCTGCTTGCTATCATAGCTAAGATGCTGTTGGCACTGCCCCGTACTCGGCGGACAAGGGTAGCGCATCTGTTCCGCATTACATTAGAGAGGGAAATGAGGGGGAAGTGAAGGGGAAGTGAGGGGGAAGCGAGGTGGAAATGAGGGAGAAGTCAGGGAAAGGGAGAGTGAAATGACGGGAAAAGGAGAGGGGAGGGAGGGGGAGAGGGAGGGAGGGGAGAAGCGGAATGGGACGAGTGGGGAGGGAGGGAAGGAGGGAAGAAGCGGAATGGGAGGAGTGGGGAAGAAGGGGGATGGGAGGAGTAGGGAAGAAGGGAGAGGGGAAAGTAGTGAAAAGTTTACGGGGGATATCTGTAGGTAGGTGAAAGAGGGTTTGTAGAATGGGAGATTAGAAATATCTATTTATATAAAAATAAATCCCTATTTTTATATAAATAGATACTTGGTCACGGCATCACGCGTAAACGACTGGACCGATTCCATTAATTCTTTTTTTGTTGTGTTTGTTATTGTCAGGAGAAGGTTCTGCGAAAAATTAGATAATAATAATAAGACAGGACTACGTCTGTCGGGTCCGCTAGTATACCTATAAAAATTTGTTGACTTAATCACACGGCCTAGTTTTTACCCGTTTTGATCGAGTTACCTTAAACGCAAGATGCTAATGAAGGCATTATACCTATACTTTACTTCGTTAGTCCATTCGGTTAATACCGTCAACCGGGGTGAATGGGCACGGCATTGAACTTTAAATTACAATTTCGTTAGTATTTTGCATGAAATATGTTGTTTGTGCATCACAATTTGAGTTGCATCGTGAAGATTTATAAGACTTCAATATAAAACAGCAGAAAATAACTGGTTCTTTGTATTTCCTCAAAATATGTCCTGACCCTATTTAAACTAGTATAGCTGGTATAACCAGGATCCACTGTCAAATATCTCAAATTTAAATCTCATGTAATGAAAAACTGTAGCCTATTTATTGGCTGACTACCGAAATCAAGGAGCGTAGCGTAATAGAAATTGAATATAACTCTAAAAGTTCTAAACACTCAATTACTTATACATTTATTTTCGTTGAACAAGAAGTAGCCTATGTCCGTCGCCGGCACTGAACCTACCAATTTTCTTCAAATGGTAACAAAAACACGCACACACACACACGCACGCACGCACGCACGCACGCACGCACGCACGCATACACACACACACACACACACACACACACACACACACACAAATTACTTGTGACCATATCAACCACTTGTCGAGAATTAAATAGCGTTATAATGGGCTTATACAACTTGCGGGTTTGCGTGATATCAGAAAGTAACGAAGTGTCTATTCAAGTTAACGCGAAAGAGGTTATTAGCAGTTTTAATTGCGTTCAGAATACTTTACATACCCGCACACACACAGTAAGGCTTGAAACCAGTTTCTGACTATAGTCCGACGATTCAAAAGTTTTAATAAGCAACTAGTACTTTTAAAGCACTTTGCCTAGCTGGTTTTGTTGACAATATGTTGGCTTAAATTTAGAATGATATAACGACTTTATCGCCACAGAATTATAATTTATCGTAGTAGGTTCACGCTTGGTTTCACCATGAATGGGCCGGATAGACCGGGAAAGTACTACGCTCTCATAGAAGATCGACGTTAGGATAGTAGTGTCTGTACTAATGCGTTTTGTTCGGTGAGAGAGAGCGCCGGAGGCCCAACTTCTCCTTCTCCTCCTTCCTCACCCCTCTTATTCCCTTCTCAGCCGCCATAGTGAAGGCCATCATACCGGTAGTTTAAGACGATGGCTTTTGAAATGGTCGCATCCACTTCTAGATTCCACTGACTACTTACCATCACGCGAGGTGGAGTCACTTTGGTAAGCAAATATAAAAAAAAGTGCATACATTAGGGTTTTTTATGCTGCACTAGTGTATTCAGTCTACAATATAATGATGATGATTTGACATTCTGCAAATCATCCAATACAAGGCAGCAACGTCCAAATACTGTCATCACTGCAATTGCCCATTTTCCTGAATAAAATTTTCCTAGTATTTTCCTTGCTATTTGTAAGCTTGAAGGCGGTAGTAGATCCACGTTGGTTTCAGCATGAATGGGCCGGATCGTCCGGGGAAGTACTACCCTCTCATAGAAGATCGACTTAAGAGTAGTAGTATCCTTACTACTGCGTCTCGTTCGGTGAGTGACAGTGCCGGAGGCCAAATTTCCCCCTTTCCTCTTTCCTCACCTCCCTCATTCCCTTCCTCTAACCCCATTCCCAGCCGCCATAGTGGAGGCCACCATACCAGCAGTTTAAGACGATAGCTTTTGGTATGGTAACCACCACTTCTGGATTCCACTGACTGCTTACCATCAGGCGGGGTGGAGTCACTTTGTTAGGAAAACGGTGTGATGGTACATTATCTATACTAATATATAAAGTGGAAGAGTTTGTATGTTTGTACGCGCTAATCTCTAGAACTACCAGCTGCATTAGAAATTTTTTTTTGCGTATGATAGCCCATTTCTGAAGGTTTTGTAACATCACACTACTGACAATGGGAGTAAAGCAGTAAGCAAAAAGGCTTCCCTCACCTCCCTCATTCTCTTTCCCTCATCCCACCATACCAGTTGTTTAAAACAATACCTTATGGTATGGTGGCCTCCACTTCTGGATTCCACTGACTGCTGACTATCAGGCGGGGTAGAGTCACTTTGGTAGGCTAATATATAAAAAAAAATAGTGCCGTCTGCTATGTACAATCCCTGTTCAGACATAGCATTAGCTATGTACCGTTTGATTCTTGCCATTCATGAGACTGGTCTCCTTAATAATAAGTTGTTTTTAAGTAATTATTGATTAAGGTACAATGGGATGACCTAACTAACAGATAAAAATACCTTAAAAGTAAAGAAACAAAAACTTACGGTATATTTAAGTAATACGAGCTTTTGAGTGACATTTTGATTTAACTTTCAAAAATTAGTTATACATAAATTATTAAAACTAATTCACACTAAATTTCTTATCATTTAGGCCATCGGGGAAAAACAAGTACAGCGTCGTGACGGTAATCAGCCTTATTACTTTGAAACTAACTTTATGCGTACTATAAAATTAGAATATGAATAACTATGCAGTGTTCATTTCCTTAGAAATTCGTTTAAGCTGGTGTAAGGAACTCCAACCTTTGACAAAATATGCGGAAAGAAATTTGTACAGTAGAAGATCGTTGCTGGTTTTTCAATAAGCTAGGTCAACCGCGGACGTACTAACCTTTAATATGCGAGTACCTATTGCTGGTCATATGCTTGTTTACAAACGAATCTATACTATTATTATAAAGCGCCAGAGTTTGTTCTAACGCGCTAATCTCTGGAGCTACCAGTCAGATTAATAATTCTTTTTGCAAATGATAGACCAGTTCTCGAGGAAGGTTATAAGATATGTAACATCACGCTACTGGCGACAGGAGTAGAGCAGTAAGCAAAGACGCAGGTTAAATCGCGGAAAGGTAGTCGTTATAATGAAAATCATAACTAAAAGATGTTTCTCTAAATATTTCAACCACGGATCATCCTCAGGGGCTCTTACTTCTTCGTTCTCAAATATCCCTTAGTTTACAATATACATGAACTTTTGATCTTGATGGATGCGTATATTCAGAATATTTATATCATCAACAAAGAGCACGCTTTATGACGTTATTCACTGAAGGTAACATTGTATTATGTAAATTAGGGGTGACGGTAAATTAATTTAATTTCATTTCATAGCGGCACGTTGTTTAGTGTTGTGTTATAAAGCTATTTTGGAGGTGCTATGTCTCCATAATAACAGCAACAGTTTATTATAATTACGCGACTACTTTCGGTGGTACCTACTGTACGGACTGCTACGTAGAGGTCAAATACAAATTCTTTATTTGTAAAAATATACTTACACAGGTACAGGTACATAACGTGATATATTTAAAAGTTCTATCTATTGACTGCACCGTTGGTCTAGTGGTTAGTATAACTGATTGCGACGCCGGGTGTCGTGGGTTCGATTCCTGCGGAAGGCAAATATTTGTGTGATGAACATTTGTATTTGTCTTTAGTCTGGGTGTTTCCTATGTATTGTAAGTATGTATTTACAAAAAAAAGTATGTGTATTATATTTCAGTTATCTAGTACCCAAAACACAAGCTCTGCTTAGCTTGGGACTAGGTGACGGTGTGTGATAGTGTCCACATATTATTATTATATTATTATTATTATTATTCGCGACTTCGATTCCCACTCAGTGCAAATAATTGTGTACAATGAACATGAATATTGTTGTTAGGGTTTTTCTTTGTATAATTATGCATTTACAAAAAAAACTATTTAAGTATGTATATCCGCATTCTAGATCTCATAACACAAGCTATAATATATGCTTACTTTGGGTCTAGATGGCGTTAGGTGTAGTTGTTGTGATATTATCTAATTATATTCTCATTTGGTAATACTAGTATGAGGGAGCAAAATATTTTCAAAGGTATTTCATCAATTCACGGTAGTAGATCCACGCTGATTTCAGCATGAATGGGCCGAATCGTCCGGGGAAGTACTACCCTCTCATAGAAGATCGACTTAAGAGTAGTAGTATCCGTACTACTGCGTTTCGTTCGGTGAGTGAGAGCGACGGAGGCCCAATTTCCCCCTTCCTCTTTCCTCACCTCCCTCATTCCGTTCCCCTATCCCCATTCCCAGCCGCCATAGTGGAGGCCACCATACCAGCAGTTAAGACGATGGCTTTTGGTACAGTGGCCGCCACTTCTGGATTTCACTGACTGCTTACCATCAGGCGGAGTGGAGTCACTTTGGTAGGCTATAATATAAAAAAAAAAAAAAAAAAAATTCAGACACACAGTTATGATAATGACTATTTTTCATTATCGATCTGAAGATTGCTGAACATAGGCTTGCTCCCAGAAGTAGGTGTTTGTCAAGTTACCACTCTTGGTAGGTATATTTATCGATATTTTATAAAGTGGCAGAGTTTGTTTGTTTGTTTGAACGCGCTAATCTCTGGAACTACCAGTGGGATTTAAATATTTTGTGTATGATAGCCCATTTTTCGAGAAAGGTTATAAGCTATATAACATCACGCTAGTTTTCGGCGGGATATTTCAATTATTTCCATTTAATGCACGAATACTTATTCTTTTAAATTAGCATTTTCTCTAGTGAACTAAAACCATTTTTACATATGGCTATACTTTATTTATAAGGTAATATGAAATGCACCAGTTACACGTATGTACGAGCATCTCATAGTACTCGTCTCTAATGGAGGCAGTAAAGTGCTGCATTCGTAATAGTATACTTTTTATTGCATATGCTAAGCTAGCTATAAACTATAGTATTTTTAACCTCGAACGCAGAAACGAATGAGTGTTAAAAGTTTGACGTGTCTCTGTGTGTGTTTGTCTGTGGCATCGTAGCTTCCGAACAGAGCAACCGTTTTTGATTTGTTTTTTTGTTTGAAAGATGAATTAGCCGGGAGTATTATTACCTATCTTTGATGTAAATTGGTCCAAGATGGCCGGCGCCACAAACTGGCGGATTTTATATTTTTTTACAACTCCCTTAATATGGGTACCAAGCTTAAGTAGAAGAATAATGTACTATGTTGGGGGTTATTAAAATTTTCATTTCACTTATATCAAAGTGTACTTATTTAAATTTTTTATTTTACTTATAGCAATAGTTGCCATTCAGCTTTTTAATTAATAACCGGTCACCCTGACTACATATATTAATACAACATAATTACAAAATAATTAATATTGTTGAAAAATCCTCAAGGTCTTGATACGTGTTCCGAAAAAGACATAAACCATCTGTGAATACATTTAGATTCGTATCAATTGTGCCTATATATTTAAACCGTCTGTGACGTAGACGAATCAACATTTACATATAAGAGAGACGAGTGGTCCCTCTTATGTAAATCCGATCACGTCGGGACCTTTAGGATATAGTATCCCAACAGAGATTTCAACTTCTTGATCCTTAGTTACGCTGTTGTAAACACCGCTTATGGAAATCAAGCGATACGGAACCCTTGCTCTTTCGTACGTATCATATTATGCTATCTCTCCGAGGCGAATATGTCGAGAGCAAGTAAATGTTTATATTTATATTCTGTTGCTGTTTTATGTTCATAGATTTTATATATTTATACGTTGGTTTAAAGTCAGGTAGAATTTCTTTCTTAGTAGCTCCAATTACGCATATTTGTAACCTTTCTTTAACAAATGGTGTCTTTCCCTCAGCGTTCAAGACTGCGTTAGTTATTCCGATACATAAGGGTGGGGATCGGGACAATCAATGTTACCAACTTTAGGCCCATTTCAATCTTACCGTCACTGTCTACGATCCTGGAGCGTCTTATCAATACACGGCTAGTAAGTTACTTGGAGCGGAGTGGGTTGCTTTCACCCGCACAGTACGGTTTTAGAAGAGGAAATTCCACCTCAGAAGCTGTTCTCGATCTTGTCAATGACTTAACTACGGCCTTAGACTCCAAGAAGAAGTGTCTTACACTCTTCCTGGACATCGCGAAGGCGTTTGACATGGTCTCAATACCATTCTTACTTACCAAATTGAAGAGGATGGAAGTGAGAGGCCTTCCTTTAAGACTACTAGAGGATTACCTTACAAACAGGATCCAAAAGGTAAAAATAGATTGTTGGACGAGTATCGATGAAAATGTCACATACGGTGTGCCCCAGGGCAGCGTCATCGGCCCTACCCTGTTCCTCGTCTATATTAATGACCTTTGCCAGGTACAAATAGATGGGGGTAAGGCATTCACTTTCGCCGATGACACTGCTCTTCTTTTCTAAGGTGACACCTGGACTGAAGTGTACAGTCGCGCGCGTTTGGTAAAATAGTGGTTGACAAGCAATCTGCTGACGCTGAACGTCTCCAAAACTAGGATCGTGTCTTTTGCAATTAAATGCTCCCAACTGCCTCCACAAGAGCATGTCATCTAAGCCCACGAGTGCGGGTTGTCTCTTGCAATGTCTCCGTGCAACTGTCCCATACTGGATAGAACAGAGAGCGTCAAATACCTTGGAGTCATAATTGACCATATACTTACGTTCAAGCACCATTTAATCACTCTGGCGTCTCGACTGCGAAAGTTAATTTACCTTTTTAAATCCCTTAAACATATAGCTGATCGTTCCATTATCCGTATGGTTTAGAATGCCTTCTGTCACTCTCTCATAGAATATTGTATCGTAGCATGGGGTGGCTCTGCAAAAGTACATATATTACTTGTAGAGAGAGCGCAACGAGCGATTTTAAAGGTAGCAGCTGGACTCCCTTTTCGCTATCCCACCGAAGAACTTTATAGGGACTGGAACATACTCACCGTCAGGCAAACATTTGTAATGAGAGTTGTTTTAACCAAGCATGCCCACACTCATTATGATCTTGAGAAAACTAAAAGTAAGCACCGTGTGGGTACGGTGTGCACTCCTATGACACTTAAAACGTCATTCTCTCATCACTTCTTTTGTTATCTCGAAACTTACCTGTATAATAAAACTAACAACCTTCTTCATATCTATTCTGTCTCTTTCTTCAAATGCAAACAAGTAGTTGTTCAACACTTGAAAACCCTTAACTATGAGGCTACAGAAAAATTTCTTCACCCCCTACAGTAACTGTTTTTCACTTCCGTATTGTCCAACATACAAAAGTCCATCCACATCAACTTTTTACTCACATTTACACTCATTTCACACACACACACACACACACTCCACACTCAAACATTCACTACTCTCGCAACTTATCACTACCTGCTTATAAGTATACAAGTTATTTTACATTTACATTTTCCTAGTTATTTAAGTTTTTATTTTATTTAGTTTTAGTTTTTTTTTTTTTTTAGATTTCTGATAATACTGTTGTAACTGAAACTAGAGATCAACCATCTTACCACTTTCGCATTAGCAATTATGTCGTCACTTCGGGGGCCTGGTGACCTGTAGCACAGGTTTAACAAACCCATTTCAGTCACCAGTCCTTCGCAAATTATCTTAGTTCTACTACCTGTATTTTAGCATAAGCCAGACAATTTGTGAAGGAAAATAAAAAATAAATTCATTTATTTATTATTTATTTAATAGTGAATGACTGATATGTTAGACAAATATTCATGCTCTTTAAATACTAAGTTCATATTTTTTTCTAAAGACAAAGAGATCCATGATTCTATTGTTTCCAAAAAATTTAGTTTCATACTTTAATTCCCATCGGGTCCACGAAATGTAGAGCAGAAAAAAAGTTTATAAACCTTACGGAAGGAATTCTACTAATATTATAATTGCGAAAGTTTGTGTGTGTGTGTTTGTGTGTTTATTTTTGTAACCACTCAGCACCTAAACGGCTGAAAAATTGGTACGTAGATAGATTCGGTATCGGAGACGGACATGAGCTACTTTTTATCCCGAAAATCGGTCTAGTTCCCGTGGGAGACAAAACACATTTTAAGCGTGCCGTGGGGTGCAGCTAATTCTCTGAATAACAGTGAAAACCATTCTTTAGAAAACCACAAAAAAATTATTTCGAAATGATTTCGTTTCAATAGCTATAGCACATCATGCCACACGAAAAGGTCGGATTTCAAAAGCAAACGATCTACAAAAGGAATGTCTCTACGAACGTCATAACAAACGGCAATTACTGAGCTTGTGTTTTTTGCAATTTGATTCTGGGCACGCTGCACCGCCACCGCCCTCAATATAAAGTCTAACTGAAAACGTCATGACGTGTTTAGCTAAAGCTCTGCCAGACCGAAAGCAGGGCGGGGCGTCAACACGACGTGAGGTAGTTGAATATTGACATATTGACAAGAAGTGTTTGTTTACATTATAGGCATTCTATATTGGACGTAGCTATATAAATTACAATTAATCACCGCACAAGTAAACAACTAACTATGAACGTGAAATTTGCGACCTTGCCTTCCTGCTGTTGTGCATGTGCGGCACCGGTACTGTATGGCGCGCTTGGTGCATAAATTGCATGGAAAAATCAACAGACGTCGCACCAGTACGACACGAAACGCCAAAATTGAAAAAGCCCTAATAGATGCTGCTGCCGGCCGCACACAGGGTAATAGCGTGTCTATTATGTGTTATAACTTGGACACTACAATTGGTGCATCAGTGCATCTAAATTTGGACCTTGAAATAGCCAATCACCTTACGTGCATTTTATTTCTGACCCTAATTATTATAATCTTCATCTCACCCCGCTTGCTGTCTGACCTAAGCTTGAGTGCGCTTTTAATCACCATTCGAGCGAGACGTTCAAACGTCACCTTCAGAACTTTTCCACACTGAGTTGTATTAAAAAGAGTTGATGTACGAATTGTGTTACATAATCAAATCTTTTGGTGTAGTAAAACTTAATAAGACTGGGTCTTTTATTTGTTTGAAGGATGAGATCGGAATGTTTTATTGTGTTTTGTTATAATGAGATCTCTGAGATCGATCGACCAATATATTATATACATATATAATTGATCATTTCATATCTTTAGCCACCATTTCTTAAAGTTTAAATAGATTTAAATATCAAATAAAAGTCGTTTATTTCCGATTATTTTGTTAGTGTCTATTTTGCTTAATACTTGTGTTAGTATACAAACACATAGACACATTAAACATACAACACAAGGACGAAAGATATAATTAACGAGCATTGCTGCGTAATGTCAGACATAATTTAAAATCCTTAAATATTCAAGCAAACCATATTGTAAAAACAAAAAGCCTATCTGCCTAAAACAAACTTTAATTTTTTTAACCGACTTCAAAAAGGAGGAGGTTATCAATTCGGGTCGCATGTTTTTTTTTTGTATGTTTGTTACCTCATATCTCGGTCATTTATGAACCGATTTGAAAATATTTTTTTTTATTTGAGAGGGTATACTTTGAAATTGGTCCCATTTTTTTATTATAAGAAATGGTTCAGTGGTTGTATGTTTGTTACAACAGAACTCGGTCATTTATAAACCAATTTTGAAAATTCTTCTTTTATTTGAAAGGGTATACTCTGAAATGGGGTCCCATGTTTTTTTTTATAAAGAATGGTGTAGTGGTTTGGCTTCAATTTTATATTTTGTAACAAAACGTATGCAGAAGTGAAGATGTGTAAAGCAACACGTCGATGTCTTTTGCGACGAATTTTCTGACATTGACATGTCCATGCTACAAGTGCGAAGTGATTTTTTTTCATTTTTTGTTAGAAACGAAGTGGCCCTGGATGAGTGACCATTTGTGTCATTTCATTTGCAGCGTCTCATTCTTTAGAAGCAGTAGACTATGGTTATCACTATAATTAGGTAGTCGTTAAGCCAAGTTGGGGGTCTTATGGTCGTGAGAAATTACAACAGCAACGGGCGGCCTTGAACCTGCCTTTACAGCACCACTGTTTATTTTTTGTATATCTGTTAAGCGATTGCTCGGTCAGTTAAATTATGATTTTTGATGATTCTTTATTGTTGGTAGATCATCACTTTTTTGTTTTGATTTGTAATTTCTGGGATTCAGGGTTTAGCGATCGAGAAAGTGTTGAGAAGGACCTTATGTCTCTATTTATAATCTTACCTATCGTCTCTACTTTCTTTTAAAAGGCGCGGCGCTGTCTCATTTGCGCAGCACGTTTAGTAGGTCTACCTATATTGAATATATTTATATACAATTAATTTCCACTAAAAGATTAAAAATAAAATTATTTTTAGAATAAAAAATGAAAACCGACTTCAAACAACACCTACATGTTCAATCCTTAACTAAAAAGTAGAAAATAATATTTAATTACTTCATAGCAAAGAACATTAAAGGGGAATCAACGCAATCCTTGATACCTATAATACTTTACTGTTTATAGTTTTTAATCAGTTATTTTGGAGTCGGTGCCAGCCAAGAAGAGAAGAAATCTAATGACACCTCATAATCCATCAAGCCCTTTAGGCTGTAGCGCGTACCAAAGAAATAGATAATCATACCCACATTCGCTCGAAAAACATTACCCTCCTTGACTCGGCAGTCGGGCAAAAACTACAAAAAACTTTAAGTACAAATAGTTGAACTAATGTAATAAATACTGTTATGAGATATAGACAATATTCTGACAAAAGATTAGTTTTTATATTAGGCAGTTTATAATTATTTTTATTTTTTTTAGTTTATGCAGTTTCGTCATACGAACTCTTTGTCACGTACGGCTACGGATACGTGCCGATATCACCACTAAACCTAAAATCTACTCGAACAAACTTCATATTAATGCATTTGTCTGATAGGGTGCCAACAAATATAATTTGTAATAATTTATTTCAGACAACTTAATTATAGGCTTTGTATACTACAGCATAGTGATTTTCTTCAATGAAGTTCTATAATGTCAAATAGGATATTACGTCAAAGGTGTTGTAATAGAATGTCTTATCTCCAACTCTATGTCATGCAGACTGTACTTATTCTGTGTGCAGACTGTACGCTAGTTTGTCATTTTTACGGTACAAAAGCTCCTAACTACCAATTATTCAGTAGGTATGGATATTTAACATAATAATACATTGTCATTATCATCGTCGTTATATCTGCTGGACATAGGCCTCTGCCAATTTTCGCCACCTTGGCTGGTTGTGAGCCAGCGTTGTCCACCACTCTTATAAGGTCGTTGGTCCACCTTGTGAGGAGTTGCCCACGCTGCTCCGGTGAGTGGTCGATACTCTAGAACCTTTCTGCCCCAACGGCCGTTAGTTCTGTGAGCTATGTGTCCTGCTCACAGCCACTTCAGAGAAGCAACTCTGCAAGCCTCATCAGTTATCTTGGTTCGCCTGCGGATTTTCTTAAACGAGACGCCTAACCCGCCCCATCGCCCTCTGAGCGACTTTGAGCCTTCTGATAAGAGGCATAGTTAGACACGTCTCTGCTCCGTATGTCATCACTAGCAAAACATGGACAAGAAGATAATTATGTTGTAGCTGCCCAGCCGAGATAGAATAGACAAGTGACCTCTTTCTCGAAATCGGACTTACCTAATCGAAATAAATAATATTGTATTACGCAATAATAAAATAGATTATTCTATAGCCACAGTTGCGGTATTTGATTTGAATAATACATCTTAGTTACTAGTACCATTATTCCAAATTTCCAATTTTAATTGAAAACATAATACGAAAATACGAAAAATGTAGTAGTGACAAAATATTGTGTGTGTTGATTAACATTAATGAAAACATACTTCACTTGGCTCCTCTTGAGAACTGAAAGGTCATCCCCATGAGTATTACGCGCGTACATTAATTAAATATTTTAACATTACGTTGAAACGAAAGTAAAGTACTACTTGGCATAAATATCAATTAGGTATGTACTAACTATTTTAATAATAAAAGTAAAATAGTGATAGATTAGTTATAATTAGTCCGTGTTTTATCTTTTTCCCTATTTGTTGTTTGAAACTTTATAAACAAAACATTGAATAGTTCCGTCGCTTCTCTGAATGAGGTAAAATATTCTGGCGAGGTTTGATAACAAACCCGCATTTGATATCCAATGAAACACGAGAACACCTTTTATTTATTATGAATTGTGCTCAAAGAAACGTTTTCGTTAAGTAATTAATCAACCTCATTAAAATGCTATTAACTTTCGAGGTTAGATTTCATTCCATCTCTTTTCTATTAGTCTAATTGTGACGTCATAGACCGCAGTAAACAATTACATTTTAAAAGATCGAGTTTAATTGAAATTAATGATTTTCTGAAATCATTCAGAAATTTCATAAATTTTCTCTTATCGAGATAATAGCAAGCTGTGACAGCTCAAAATTTCACTACGATTACTTTATTGAACACGTTTTATAACATTCTATATTTTACAAGCAATAAAGTACGCAAAATTAAACACTCTGCCGATTATAAAACAGTGTCTTGCCTTCAACTGTTATAAAGTTGAGCCACTGTTTTATTTGTTCATAAACCTACTTCGGATTTAGCTTTTCTGTTTAAATTACTTTCCAGAAAGAAGTCCTATAGAAGTGTGAAGCCGAAATACAAAAATTTTGAAAATTCAATAAAGAGTCAGGGCAATGCAAAAAACTGATACATATTATGTCAAAATAGTACAAAATTATGTCTCATAAGTTTTGACCGGCAAACGCAACAGTAAGGTATCTAAATTCCTGAAATTTGAGTTGTTCAGGAAAACACGAAAGATACTATCATTTTAAGCATCAACAAATTCGGTAGCGCTAAAATGGTAATGACATTACTTCAATAGTTCTTAAAAAAGTCGTTAGGGAGAATCTAAATGCTTAATACGACGGATGGTAGACCACTCTCTAGGTCACTCAAAATACCTTCTCGAGAAAATCTATTTTTATTGATGACTAAATCGAGACTATGATAATTACCTACAAAATCTCACTCACCATTATAGGTACCGAAATATGACGTTAAAGCACAGCAAGCGTGTCACGACCTTTGCCTCAATTTTTGATGACTAAAAGTGATGCTATTTTAATGGTATTATGGTAGTAGGCTTTAGTGCCGTACAGATGTTTAAAGCTTTGCCCAGCTATTATAGGCCTCTACAAATTAAAAATTATGAACAATTTGACTGGCCTGTTGGTCTAGTGGTTAGTGACCCTGACTGCTAAACCGGAGTTCGTGGGTTCGATTCCCATCCAGGACAAATCTTTGTGTGATGAGCATGATTGCTTGTTCTGTGTCTGGGTGTAATTTATCTATAATATGTATGTATTTACAAAAAAAATTAAAGTATATTTAAGTATTCTACAACAGGACATCGATAGGATCTTAGTGTGGAGCCAAAACAATATGCTGTATTTCAATGTGGCTAAGTGCTCCGTACTATCGTTTAGCCGAGCACGGGCCCCGAGCCAGTACGAATACGTCATGGATGGGTTGCCGTTAAAGCGCATCACGGAGGTAAGAGACCTGGGCGTGCGCTTCGAGTCCAATTTGCTATTTCGGCAGCACATCATAGACGTTTGTAAGAAAGCGTACCGAAATTTGGGGGTTGTTTTGAGGCAGGCTAACAATTTTACCAATATAAGGGCCTTGAAAGCATTGTACGAAGCACTCGTAAAGAGTCACTTGGAGTACAATGCGGTCATTTGGTCTCCACACGAAGAAAAGTATAAATTAATGATAGAACGCATACAAAACAAATTTCTTAGGTTTTTATATCTGAAGCAGTATGGCGTGTTCCCAGGGTACCCACTACTGTATCCTACTTTATTTGTTATGGGAATGGTGGGTTATTACAGACTCGAAGTAAGAAGGGAGGTAGCTCTCGCCACCTACATATTTAGTGTAATACGCGGTAAGATACACAATCCGGTTATCTTAGAGACGGTTCAGCTGTGCGTTCCGGATGAATATAGAGGGCGTCGCCGACGCCCGCCGCTGCTGGTTGTGCCTTGCGCACGCACCAACCTACTGCAGCGCGCGCCGCTTGTGCGGGCGTTGCGTGTGCTCAACACGCTGTCTGACCGGATAGATCTGTTTTCATGTGCACTGAACGAATTTACTAAAACTGCTTATTGCATCTGCAGTACTTAGGTTAGTTTTAATAATGTATTAGGATGTAGAAATAAATATAGTTATAAACTAGATAAAAAGCTCAACTTCTCTGTCGCATTAGGCTTGCCTGTAAAGATAGATGTAAGTTTAAGAGTAATAAATAAATAAATAAATTATTATTAATATTACAGCAAACAAAGCAAAATTTTTATGATAACTCTGCCGGTGGTCGTGATGTGTAAATAACACGTTTAAATAATAATATCACGCTTAGTACGCGGATTTTGTACTCAGTCAAATTTATGCGACGACACAGAATAAACTCCTGCATATTCATATAATCCTGTTGTATTCGCTGCGTAGGTGAAAATTATATACATGTAGGTACGTTTGCATATATATTTATTTATGAAGTCGTATGGAAGTTTCACAAAATTTTACTGTGCCGTAAGGGAATTTTGAACGGAGCACAAATACACATTTGTGACTCGTCTCATCGGATTAATTATGTCATCTTCAAGTTTTTGTTTAATTACTTGACTGTGGCAAAATCGAAAATGAATAAAATATATATTCTATATTGCACATCAAACATTACAAAACAAATAACAGGACAGCACAGCATTGGTAGTAACAATGGACGATCTCTTCCAGACAACCTTTAAGGCGCATTTAAATTGGTCGTTAGCGCCCGCATGCACGGTGCAAGAGATTTCTGTAACGAATGCCATAGGGCCCGCATGCGGGGAACCGTTTACTTTAGTCGAAGCTCCTGCATTGGGACTAACAATTAAGTAAACGAATAGTGAAAATGCGCCTTTAAGCTAAAATGTATGCTTGTCACAAAGTCGCTTCCCTCTGTCTGTCTTTCAGTCTTCAGATTTGCACCCGTGCAAAGCCGGGTGGGTCGCTAGTACTTGTGTAAAATGTAAATTTATGTGAGGCTATCAAATTTGTTAATAACCACTGAAAACATCATCAAACAATTTGTTTCATCTATTACCGCTTTCGATTTTCGTACTTTACATAGTTATTCAAGTCAAGCTTCTGTTTAATGGGTGGAAAATGGGTATCGCGAGTAGCTCCGACCTCATCACGCGACCTCTGGAGTACCGTTAAGCTGTCATAACTTTGGTGTGCTAAAAGTATTTATTTACCACATTCGTGATGTAAATATGGGCAGTTAAGTATTACGTAGGCCGTACTCGCAATTTATATAAATATTTCACATAATAATGGGCACAATCAAGGAGATATTTTAATTTAAATTTAAAATAGATCTCACAAGTTCGAATTTTTATATGATGAAATTAGAATTTTTTAGCATACGCAGACCTATTTAAAATAAGACGAAAAAAAGATGTCTTGGAAAATTTTCAATTTGGAGAATGAGTTACAATTTGTCATAACTAATATCGAAAGGAACGCTGTACACACTTGGAACTATTAATCAGAGTATGTTGTGTTTCAATTTTGGTCCGGGGTGTTTAGGCAAGACGTCATCGTGTAAATTCGCTTAGTGGAAGTTACCAAGCCAGCAGTTTGATACCATATGTGTCTATCATTTCTGGTTTCCAAAAAAATTTATATTATTAAATTAATTAGGTTCAATTGGCAATGGCAATGTTTTTGTAACAAATGTGAAAAATAAACCCGTTGCGTGGTAATTTTTTGTTAAAAACTAAATATTTACAAAACAAAATTTTCTGAACCCTTTGGCCAGTTTCGAAACGAAGTTTCATAATCAGATTTGAAAACAAAAACTTATTTTTATAATTTTTGTTTTCGCAACTCGTCAATTAAATAATAAAATTGTTTGAGGAAAGTACCTAGCGTGAAAACAAATTCATAATATTATAAACGTAGGACATAAACTACATTCTTTGTTCAAGGATGTACGAAATACATATTGTTTATGTTTCATTACTATGAAACGTATCTATGCTATACGCCAATATTATTCAGGCAATATATGAAAAATAAAAGGCCGCATAATACTGTAAGGGATCAAATAACAGCCCATATGAAACATCTGGCGAGAAGAAATTTATAACTCTCATTGTAATACCCTTCGGCGAGATCCATATGCGGCTATAAAAATATAATTATGATGATAATATTATTGCATTGGCTTATGCACTGCGTGTAATAAGATAAGCAAAAGAGTTTGAGTTGAAAAAGGAGATCAAAATTAAATACCGAGAGTGTCAGAAGCCCATCAATCCTTTCACTTACCCACTCTTTTCACGGTAGGCAGTGACTTCGCAGAGTCCCTGGCATTGCAGGAGTAATGCTAGATACTCTGGGTCGTCTATGAGCGACAGTTACCACTTACTATCTTATTTTGTGTCATCAATCTTGTTTTGTGTCAAACCACAAAATAACTAAGTTAACATGTTTTTCATAATTTTTTTATCCTCTTTCACCGTCACATAATTTAAGACATTAACTTAAAATGTTGTCATCTTACAACGTGTAAATTTATCTTGTAAATGTATTAACAATAAACTATATATTTAACAAGTTCACAGAAATTCACCTAAAAGCGTTATTTGCTAAGATGTAGTTATTTAAATCAGGTGCAAAAAGCTTAGCCTTTATTTCCAACAGCCATTATCCGGCGTATACCATATCTAATCGCACATACCTACGTAACTTTTAACTCCAGGATAAGCAGATAAAGGGCGACACTTGCGAGCATTAAATAGAAACCAAACGACCCATCGACCGTTCTATTAATCTTTTTAACAGCCTTTTAGGAGATTAAGTGTTAGTCAATGTGCTCCTTTCTTGTTGGGACAAATTAAAAACGTCCCATTTCGTTTGACGGGATTAGGTAGTCATGGAAAGTTGGGACAGTCGCACATTAAGGTGTCTGCCTACTACACCGTACCATACCATGACCGTGCTATGAATGTATCAGGATCGGCAAGCAACACGATACGCTCTACTATGCCCACTAGAGCGTATTACATGACACGCGACGGTGCTGGTTGGTGATGGAACTGTCTAGTGGGTATAAAGTCTCTTACTTTTCAATACAAAGAATTTTTTTTCCCGACACGTGCTTAATAGCATGGTCATGGTATGGTACGGCGTAGTGAGCAGACTTCTTTAAGTCTCTGTACTTGGTTAAATTCATTTTTATTGAAGGTTAATTGTATTTGGATAAAATAATTATTGTCCATTTCAATTTAGCGTTGTATATTATGCCAATAAGGTATATTTTTATTTGAGTTAGACCTAATTTTATAATAATCTCTTGAGTAGTTTTCACGTCAGTCTATACTAACAAATAAAGCAGAAGAGTTTGTTTGTTTGTTTGAATGCGTTGATCTCTGGAACTACCAGTTGCTTTTTATTAATTCTTCTTGCGTTTGGTAGCCCAGTTTTCGAGGAAGTTTTTCCGACAGTAGCAGCGACTCAGATTCCTGTCATTGCAGGAGCAAAGACTCTGCAAAGACGCTACTTTGCAGGTTATAAGCATATCACATCGCTCTAATAGCATTCTTATCATTCAAACATCAACCTTACTTTGTTTCTATCCTTGTTATAATCGTACAAAAGAAAAAGACAAAACACAAAGTAACATTAAAAATAATACTGCTATAAGAGGTAGTGGTAGGCCCCCTGGTGTCTACACCTATTATGTTGTTATGTTTGATGTTGGGAATATTTTGCCATCATTTGCTTAATGTTTCAAATTCTTGTTTGTTCCTTAATGGAACAAATTTCGACTGAAATGATGTAATATACTTATTACTACACATGACACTTCCATCCAATCCAATGCACATAATCTTTCTTAAAATTAATATCATTATGTTGTTTGATTATATTTAAACAACAGGTATTAATTTCCTTCAAAATTTATTACAAGCTACGGTACTATTACGATGGTGAAATTGGAACGGGTGTCAAAGTAATTAAACCTTAAATAATAACCTTCTCGATTCTGAAGATCGATTATGCGAATGTTGCTTAATAGCTTTTTAACTTAGTCTTGATTGCTTACAATTTGTAACTGTTCTAAACTCCGTTCATCATAATACGAATTCGATGATTTTTGATCAATATCGGTTGTTTGTTTAAAGGATTAAAATTTTAATAGCTTGTCTATTTATGTAAAAAAGGAATAATAATAATATCACACTAACTACACACAACGCCATCTAGACACAAAGTAAGCATATATTATAGCATGTGTTATGGGTTCTATAAATGCGGATAGACATACTTAAATACTTTTATTTTGTAAATACATATATAGGAATATTATACATAGAAACACCCAGACCAATGAAAATAGTCATGTTCATGCACACAAACATTTGCACTGAGCGAGAATTGAACCAGGACCTCTGCGTGGCAGTCCATACACCAGTACCACCGAACCACAGATGCATAAGAAAGAGAGAAATTAGAATAATTGTTATATTTCTGTACTTAATCTAATAAGATAAAAGGTTATACAGTTTCCTGCCAGTTCTTCTCATGGCTCTAGTTCGTCAGCGAACTGGCTGTAGGTTAATTTGCTGATATTTTGTAAACTTTGACGTTCATAAGTGTTAATTTAATTAACCTATATGAATAAACATATTTCATTTCATTTCATATATTAAGATACCTGTTAAAATTTAGCAAATCCTAAAAAAACAGTCGTGTTAATAAAATAAAATAGAGAATGCAAATATATTTGTATATCGACGGTTATAAGGCTAATTGGTCTAAGCGACGTTTTTTGCGATATTGAGTTATATACATATTTGGAATCAGCGAATTTTTCTGCGTCTTTTGAATTAGGTTTCAAATTTTTATGCGCATATTTTTGGCGCTTGAACCCCACACTAACTTTGCTCTCATTTTGGACGTCTATGGTCTAACCGCCACAAAATTTGAGTAATATTTTTTAGTTGGTAACTTAGACTAGACCCAGAATTTTTCATACGTCGGTTGATTCATTTTTCCTACAACTATTTTGAATGACTAATGCACGTTAAGACATTTGACCTTTTGCTCGACTACATGGTTTTGTCGCTTGAGACATTTTTGCATTACGTAATAAAGATAGGCTATGTCGCTTAAACCATTTTGCTTCCATTTTAATAAGAGGCCTGGTCGGTTGAACCATTTCAACTTGGCCCAGTTTTATTTTGTAATGACTTTTGAACCATTTTTGCTTATATTGGTATTGATGTTTAATGTTACATAATCCTTCTGAGATACGTTCAAACTTTTATAGTTTCGGTAATTACACCATTTTACTTAAATTGAAATTGAAAAATGTTACCTGTTATGTCATCAGAAAATAGTAATAAAGATTATACTTACGTCGTTTGAAACAAACAAAAAATTGTTGTACGATTATGAATTAAGGTACTTTACTGTGAAATTTCCCCCCGCGGGCGCATCAGTCACCCGCTAGATGTAAGCAAGCAATGTTTGAAATAGAAAAAAAAATATTTGGACTATCCAAATCCTTTAACAAAAATGAATGAAATTAACAAAATTAGCTGAAAAGCTTAAAACAAGATAATTAATTATTAGGATTACAGATTGCAATAATACCACTAGTGCAATATACATTACATCATAATCTGGTTTATGATGGGGCATAGAGTACGGAATAGTGCGAGTTTTAATTTTTTACTATTAAGAATAAATGAATTGAAATTAACAATAAACGAAATTAGGCAAAGTGTTAAACTTAAAATTGAACAATCTTCTTTTTAAAAAGTATCAACTTAATCTTAGTTATACTTATGAGTATTTGTTAATTCAGTCTCAGGATTCCTTATATCACCACATCTAATCACAATGTTGTCTAAATAATATAAACCTTTGAGGTATTAACAAAATACAGCCTCTAAATATCTTAATTAACAATAATGCCTAATTAATCAGTCATGGCTTTTTATATGCAATGAGTGCAATATACATTACATCATAATCTGGTTTATGATGGGGCATAGAATACGGAATAGTGCGAGTTTTATTTTTTTACTATTAAGAATAAATGAATTGAAATTAACAATAAACGAAATTAGGCAAAGTGTTAAACTTAAAATTTAACAATCTTCTTTTTAAAATGTACATCTAATCACAATGTTGTCTATGTGATATAGGGAATCCTGAGACTGAATTAATAAATACTCATAAGTATAACTAAGATTAACTAAGATTAAGTTGATACTTTCAAACATTGGTTTTATTTGAAAATGAACTCTAATCATTACATCTTTACGTATTCATGATCAATCATAACAATGGTATAAGAGCCTACGTCTAATATTATAATAGCAAGCATTCACTTTACTTGATTCTTTTTGAACATTTGTTGTTGTTTGTATTAATTTACTTTACTCCAGTTCAAGTTCACATGTTACTTAAACTCTTTTGACATGCTAAATGCATAGGGACGCGTGTAGTTTATGTTATTTTTGCTTATTCTGTTTCATATCCATATTCACATTTGAACTAATTTACTTTTAACTTGAATATAAATCACTGGCAGTTAGACCATTTTTCCTTGTTCTATTAAAAAAATAATACGATGCATTTTGAGTCAAGCGACATTTATTTCATTAAAAAAAGCCTGTATATTCATGAAAACTATTTAGGAAGGTGCAATATGTATTTACGGAAATACTGTATTGATTAGATCAACATTCACGCAGTAGTTTTTTTTTAATGATTTTTTTTCCGAAAAACTAAACTTTAAATCGCTCACCTGTAACTTTTAAAAAATTTCGCTTAGACCAATTAGCCTTTTAACCGTCGATATGTTTGTATGTTAGTTTAATAAAAATAGGTAATAGAAGAATAGCTATAATAAAGAGTGCTTTCTTGTTAAAGAGATCAATATTCACATTTTGTTTTTGTAGATAAGTTGTTATTAATTCTTCGTAATTTAAAATTTATTGTTTTGTATTAACCGCTAACAATTTACCCAATTTAAATGTCCGATAGTTTATAATTTAAAACTTGCAGTTATTTACGATGGCAATTTAGTAGAATGATGCAGCGCTGTACCATTTTGTTCGGGCTGTACCACTTTGTTCGGTACAGCCTTAGGGCTTCATTCAAAGTGGCTCTCTCCCCTTACATTGTCGTCGTTTCTTAGAAAATAAAGTATACAATAACTATTACTGTTATGCATCATGTTCTTTAGTGTCATAATAAAAGTGAGTAAAAGTTACGTATTTACTTTGTGACTAGTCCATTTTTTAAATTTAATCGTAGATTTTCCTAGCTTTTCCATCTAAAAATTTTTTGCGTAATAATTCAGTAATTATAAAATGTAAGTGAATTTAAATAAAATATATTGTTTACTCAGTTAAAACTTTTGTAACATACTAATGCTATACAGTACTGATTAAGTATTTGTCACAAAAATGCTGATTTATAAAAGTATTATCTTTAGAACAATAAAAATAATAAAAATATATTGTTTACTCAGTTAAAACTTTTTTAACATACTAATGCTATAAAGTACTGATTAAGTATTTGTCACAAAAATGCTGATTTATAAAAGTATTATCTTTAGAACAATAAAAATAATAAAATACATCATTATCAAACATTATCAAAATGAAACAAAAACAATATTTACACATACCCATTCTCCTTCATAAAACACGTCGAGCTAGCACCAACATAACGACCAAGTCTGTCCATTTGATACACAATCCGAATTGTAGAGTTTAACGAACCATGCCCATAAGACAAAAACACAATGTTGTTTGTCAAAATTGTGTGATATATAGCTCAGTGCACGAATAGATTCTGACCAACACTAGCGTAATATTTGTTGGAAGGAATTTTTAAATACAATGAATGCTTAGTTTTTTAGTTATTACGGTAGTAAAGTGGTATTGTATGCTATTACTGTAAGAGGTTTAATATTGTGGAATACATACTAACACTACTATTCACTGCACCGTTGGTCTAGTGGTTAGTGTAACTGACTGCGACGCCGGGTGTCGTGGGTTCGATTCCCGCGGAAGGCAAATATTTGTGTGATGAACATTTGTATTTGTCTTCAGTTTGGGTGTTTTCTATGTATATTAAGTATGTATTTACAAAAAAAAAAAGTACGTATATGTATTATATTTCAATTATCTAGTACCCATAACACAAGCTCTGCTTAGCTTGGGACTAGATGACGATGTGTGATAGTGTCCACATATTATTATTATTATTATTATTATTATTCAAGTTTGAAAATAAAAATATTGATTCACTCTTCACATCAATAATAACACTGCAGCAATAAAGCAATCGCTGATTCACAATATAAACAAGCAATTAAAAAACAAAAATCTAGCATGCCTAAAACAAAGTGAAAAGAAATAAACTCATTTCTTTTTCTCGTGCTGATGGTACATTGAAATATTATGTATCTTATGTCACTCCCCGAATCTAATGATACCTCATAAATTAATCTCCTTCAAGCCATTTAGGCTGTAAAGCGTGCCAAATAAATAGACATACATACTCGTATATACCTATACAAACACTAACGAACCGTCCCGGCTTCACACGCGTGCTATGCTGATACTAAATATACTACAGAATTTCTTTATCAACGTTCACGGGTTTTTGTCATTAGACAATACAAATGTTTTTTTTTTTGCGCTACTGGCCTTTGGCCGGAATCGCCACAACCGCTATGTCCCTGCATTTTAAATGTGTAATATCTTCGAAAATATTTATTCAAATTACATGCTGTAAGGAGCCATATTGATCTATATTAAATGCACAATATATTTAAGGTACCTAATTAGATAAGGATTAATTCTGTATTGCTTGAAATCGCTTTATAAATAAGTAAAGGATAAAAATGTTTGGATTCTTATTGTGGTTTTGACGCGGACTTTTTGTAGACCTTTTTAAGGTGTACAATACTATAGAACATTATTTTGATCTATTTTGTAGAGTTGAGCCAGCGTTTGCAATATAAGCGCAAAAATATGGTTATTAACGACATCACATTAGAAACTCTAAAATGATCAGTGTTTCTGTACTATATAATGCAAATACCATAGAGTGATTCAAGAGAAAGGTTTATGTGTTTGAAACAATATCATAAATCACTCTAATAAAAAAAACCCGCATTAAAATCCGTTGCGTAGTTTTAAAGATCTAAGCATACATAGAGACAGACAGACAGACAGCGGGCAGCGACTTTGCTTTATACTATGTAGTGATACCCTCGAAGAACATTACTCTTCTTGACTTCGGCAGTCGGACAAAAATGAAAGTATTTTAGTGTTATTTTAAAATTATGTCAACGTAAGTATTAATAATATGTGAATGTATAATTAAAATTGTATAATTACTAAAGCCCTTAGTGGCTCACGTTCTTCAGTGACGTTGGGTAGTTTTAGTAAATTCAAGAGTTTTGGGGCCGAGTGCTTTTGCATGTTGCATGTGAGTAGGTTTTAACAAAATGGATGTTACCGCGCTGCTCGTAAATCTTGAAATGGCGGGTCCCTAGGCGCCATTGGCATTGATCAGAGCTAAAACATTACAAATTGTGGATATTCTTTTTAAATTATTTATATATAATATTTGGTTTTTCAAGAATGTGACAGATACGGGTTATAATGGTGTTACAAAATTACTATATATTACAGGTTTTAGGTATGTCAATATAATATAAACAATATTTATTGCAAAGAAAAAAAATTAGCAACACCCTCTTACAAAAAAGAAGAGATAAAAGTAGTCTGATATAAGACTAATTAATACCTAGAAAAGAGAAGGCATTACTGACAATGAGCCATCTATATACTTTGATTTTAATTTGTATGTACTGCATAATAACCACTAAGTTTAGTGTAGATATACGGAGGTTTAGTCACGAGATTATGGACGTCTGACCTTGTTTAATAACTTGACACAGTCAATAAGCCGACGCCGTAATGAAATTATAAATTTCTCCAAAAAGGTATGGCTATTGGCAGGGGTATTTAACTGTTTAAGGTAAATCCCAAACGCGAGGCTACTTTATTAGTCTGGCTGTTACTTATCTTGCAAGACGACAGTTTCATAGAAAGTTACATACTTTAATGGGAGTCAGAGAACTTTATTGCAAAAATAAATCTTAATTTTTGGTATTATTTTTCATAAAGAAACAGTTCTAAGTTCTAAGATATATAAAGATTTTTTTTCGTTGGAAATGCATTACGCACACGCACCCGCCCGGGCTAGGCGGGGGTTATGTCGGACTCTCCAACCGCACTTAAAGCGCGGGCGGCATACCGAGTAAAACCCACGGTGTTCCTCCAGACGGCCAGAGTGTCGGGGTCACGGGAGACGCTCGCGCATTCATCCGCGACCCCAACGGGCCACGGCTCGCACCACACGCAAGCGGGCCCCGTCCGATTTGGGGAACCTAGCTTCCCCTCCCTTGAGAGGCACGTGCGGAACACGCGCACAGCGATTTCGGGCCCGTGCCGGGCGGCGACTGCCCGATCGCAGCCCGCAGGCCACCTCCGAATTCGGCCGCAGAAGATAGGAAGAACGGCGCGTCGCTATACCGATACTCCTCTTCCCCTGCGGCCCCACCGCGTCCGCAATCTGGCGGTTGCGGCCCCGCCAAGGCCGCGGAAGGTAGGGAGAGTGGCGCACCGTGATACCGGCACTCCTCTCCCGCCGCGGCCCCGAGACTCCTCAGCCGCAGCGCCGCCGAAACAACACCGCAGCCCGACCCAGTTGCAGTGCCGCCCATACAGCACCGCAACCCTCCTGAGCCGCTCCATCGTGGGCTTACCACCAAAGCCCAGAGGAGCAGCGCCTCCTTGGGGTTCCTCTTGGTTTACCGTGGTTCAGGGTAACCACGGCTACTAAGCCCCCCCCGCCGCGACACCCCGTTTGGGGGGGAAGATATAATGTCGCATAATACAAAATTATCTTATTTTTAGAGTAAAGAAAAATGATTTATTATATTTTTTTTATTACCTATAAATTAAAAAAGTCTATGTGTTGAACAGATTTTCAACATCTTTTATTGCGCCTGGCGCCAAAATATTTTTCTCTGTTGATATAAGAAAGCCATGGGTATTATAGTTCAATTTCAATTTAATCAGTAATATGGAATAAAAAACAGATATTCACGCGTAAGACGATAACTCAATACGTCTTTCGTAATTTATTTTCTTTATAAAATTGGCTTCGGAAATGCACATTCAAAATAATGTATAGAAAGAGCCAGTCATTGGGAGGCAATAGAAACTCGCCGGGGCACTCAGTCAGATTGAAGCCATTCTCAAAGCTTTCGTGTTGCAATCGGAAGATTTAAGACTTTCGAGATTCTCAGCTTGAACAATATTGTCTATATTCCAGTATAGTATTATCTTGTCTGTGATTTTACTAAGATCTGGACTAATGTCTTCTTTTAATCAAATTTTGATGTATAAAGGTTGTACATAGTTATCACTCATTCATTGGCGGGATGTTATGTTGACAAACAGAATTATTAGACATTATTAACAAACGTTTTAACTTTTACGTATGTATACTAAGCTATCATTCATCGATTTATTATATTCGTTTTTTTCGGCTATTATCTTCAAACACTAAACTCAAATCTTACTTACGTAAATACATAGTCTTATAAACAACATAAGTTCAACTTTTGATACTGTTTTCAATGGGCATGCGAAATAAAGAAAATGTTCATTTTCGTTTATCTTCTATAAATACGCTAATACTGAATGACGTAATAATACTTTACTTATAAGATCAGTCAATTGAAATTAAAATAATACCTCGGTTAATGTCGCCGTGAGCTTTCGGAGCTTATTTCAATAGTTTAATTAGGCATTCGATTTCAATACCGCTGTCAATTAGTCTCGACTTTAAAATAGCCTGTCAATAAAAATATATTTTTGTATTTTATATTTTTATATTTAAAACAAAATACTGTTTTTGAAGTGTAAAAATATTAAGTTATAATTAATCTCAAAATAAATAAATTTTGTTTACATGTAATATTGCTTCATAAAAAATATTACATTTCGAAAAAACGATCTTGTAATTTTTTAATGGCGGCAGCACAAAATGTAGGCAAGCGAAGCAAAATCGTCTCAAAGATGCGTTACCCATTTATATTCTTTTTGAAGCTGAAATTCGGTATTATAATGTCTCGTTACACAGTATGACGGCAAATTTGCACTTCGTAAGCATGAAATTGGTCATTAAACTTCCCCTTCGTCAAATAAGTGCGGCAATAAAGTATGAAATTATTATTCGTCTTTGTTCACAAGTGTTAAGAAAGGGTGTGTTTAGTAGCTTTGTGTTATCTATGTGTAGATTTTAAGACCATATAATAACATTGATGAAAACTAAGTAATTTTAACAAAATTTTGAGTTATTACATTCCCTTTGTTCGAAACTTTAAGTAGATTATTTTAATACAGATGCTTACTTATTATTCAATTTATCCACTTTATTAAGGTATTACTATTCTATAAAACCGTGTTAGATTATAGTAAAATAGATTTAAATATTATACTTATTTTGTACATTTATTGCACATCGAATATGCACATCACACTAGATAGTGACAATGGGCGGTCTTATCACTAAAAGCGCTTTCTTCGCTTTCTTTTATTTAATAAATGTTTGCTGTTTTAATATTATTCATTTCATAATGTTGTACTATGTTTTTAAGAGACCACCTACAGCCTACGCTTTACTTTACCAAACTTGCTAAGCTGTTGTTTTAAAATTAAATTAAAATTCTATATCAAATTTTTATTTGCTAAAAATTGTGCTGCGTTGCGATCAAAGCGATGTCAGAAAGGGTAAATACAGAGATATGCAATAAAATTGTACTACCAGCTACAAAATCCTTCCAAGTACCGTTTTGATTTGCTGTACCACTCGCATTTTTATGTAAAATAGTTAAATATAACGCTAAAAAGCGTAATATACCTCTCACAGCATAAAATATTACTTTCTATTGCATAACAGAACATTTTCTTACATCGTCTACGAGAATATTACGTCTGATTCAATTTATCCACAAAATTAACTATAGTCGCAAAGAACAGAACCATTTTAAATAAACTTAACAACTCATTTACTATATAGAGGTCTTCAATCTTCAATTAATCAATAATAATAATTATATTATGTGGACACTATCACACACGGTCATCTAGTTCCAAGCTAAGCAGAGCTTCTGTTATTGCTACTAGATAACTTAATATAATACATAGGTATACATACTTTTTTTTGTCATTACATACTTATAATATATATAAAACACCCAGACTGAAGACTAGAGGAATCGAACCCACGTCACTCGACGGCGCAGTCAGTTACACTAACCACTAGACCAACAGTGCAGTCTGTTTTAACTGAAAGTGTAGTTAAGTTTAAAATGTGTACATTTTACATAAAACTTTGCAGGCACTGTATTTACACAATGATATTTAATCTTTTGTATACAAATAACGTCAATAAAATCAATTATTGCAATGCGGCGATTCATACTCGTATCTATAAAACACATATTCCAATTATTGGTGTAACGAATTTAATAAACACTGTGGACATTGGCAATTACGTAAAATGGCGCAGGGAGGCTCTGTTAGTAAGCACACACCCAGTTCAAATTACTTTGTTAACATTTTTTTTCATAGTAACAAAATGACTGGATTCTCAGTCAGTCTGGAGTAGTGAACAGCATCTAGTTATCGTGCCAAGCTTTGACAATAAGTGGTAAGCGTAAACTATGAACATTTTATAGTACAGGTACTCTAAGCAATACAGAAAAAATAATAAAAAGCCAATGAAACCGTTGCTGACCGTGTAGGGCATAAAGAAAGAGAACTAAAGGAATAATCGGGCCTCCAGCGCTTCCACTTACTGAACAGATAGCACTTATATAGAAACAAATACTTTACGGTTCATTCATGTTTAAACCAGCAAGTACTTGTTGAGATTTTTTTGCCATACTTGGAGTTATTCCGGTCTGATCCCCCAGATCTGATCCACTGGGGGATCGGTTTATTTTAATTTTATTTTCTATTCCGTTCTGATCCCCCGTACAGGGGATCAGAAACAAAAGAGATATTTATATAAATATTTTATTCCGGTCTGATCCCCTAGATATCTTTGACAGATTATTGAGACAGTTATCAACAAAATACATACAATAACTTCACGCCTGCCTTCCATTAATGGGGTAAGCAGAGACTATAGAACGCCATTTGCTGCGTTCCAAACATACCTCCTTTGCCTCACCTGTAGCAAATATCACCAATTTACATTATACGAGCGAATGAACGATTTGATTACCGAGTGCATAAGAATCCTCTGAAGATTCGCAGAGTATCCCTCAAATAGGAAGTGCCCCTGGGGCATGGAAATAGGGGATCAGTGAATCAATAGTACTAGGCTAGCAGAAGGGTGTAAGAGGTGTGTATGTATGATGGAAATATTTTGTAATTTTTATTATAAAGTCTTATTTTAATGTTTTTTTAGAAATAGTACTAGGCTAGCAGAAGGTTGTAGGTTTGTATGATCGAAATAGGTATAATTATATTTATTAAATTACCGCTCTAATTAATACTATTTTTCAAAAATAGTACTAGGCAAGCAGAATATTGTAGGAGGTTTGTGACATTTGTTCTAACAACAACTCTTCTTTTTAAAATTCCAATAAAATGCTAACGGCCAGTTCGAATTTAATAACTCAATAAATTAAAGGTCAATTCAATTACAGCTGAACACAAAAATAGGTTCTATACAAAAGAAACAAGACTATTTTTAAAAACATACTAGGCTAGCAGAAGGTTATAGGAGATACGAGGTATAAAAGGAGAACGTAATGGACCCAAAATGTAATAAGCTGTGATATGGCTTAAAAAAGCTAATGTAGGTGTTTCAAATAAATATCGCTAAAAATAAGCTCAATTAGCAATCTGGAAATTATGATATCTTAAAATTAAAATAATCAACACATGGTCAATGCGAATAATTCTTATGTATCGATTTCAGAATATTGATTGCCATATAAGGCATAGTTCAGTTATGAAATAAAAATAAAAAAAGAATTGCATTTAAAATGTATAATTCGCTTATAATAATACACTTTTTCAGACTTCAGAAAACAAATTAAGTTATAAACTGACCATTAATTAGCTTTTAATGTTTTCTTCTTGTATTTTTCTTCTAGATTTATTCGCTTTTTCTCGTAGTTCTCGTCTTCTTTCGTTTACTCTTGTATGTTTTATTCTTAGATAATCTTTATAATGTCGTCGTCTTATCCTCTTATCTTTAAACAATTAACTATTTACCTTCTTAATCTTAGATTGTAAATACTCAACATAATATTCTGTTTATCAGTTTTTGCGTCTTTGCTAAATTAAAATGACCTCTCTCTTTCTTTATGCTTAGAATATTAAGCTTTAGGCTTTCTTAAAAAAAAAATAGACGGAGTTTGATGTGAATGTAACTCTTTAAATCCACTAATGGACCTCGTAACTTCATGCGGAATTCCTTTATTTTAAAGACACTATAAATAATAACCTTACTGAATTAATCGTCTTTGATTCCATCAATCACGTATTTTATCAAGGCTGCGTATTTAACTTTTCCATGCAAAGCTTTGCTTTTATTGCTAGAAAGTATTGTTGATATGTTTATTCTTCCTCCCCGTTTGTTATGGCGACTGAAATGACAAATATTTCATCTATTTCTGCCAGCGTCAAGTGTAATATAATATTCTCGTTAATGATTTAATGGTATAATACAATGATATAAATAGGAAAAATGTGGATGAAATTCACCATTTTACGTCGTTCTCAATCTAATCAAAAATTAAAAGTCCATCTGACAACTCTTCTTTTTCATCTTCGAATAAAATGCTAGCGGCCAGCTCGAATTTAATAACTAGAATCAATTAAAGGTCAACAAGAGCGTACTGGAAAATAGGTTAAATACAACTGAAACTACATGCCCTACAAACCTATATATTTGATATATATTATGCCTATTTTTCAAAAATGTACTAGGCTAGGAAGTAGAGGCGTAAAATTATTAGAAGTATAGTACCGGTAACTAGATAAAAGAATTTATTCATATAAAAAATGTCTATTCTGCAAACTACTCTTACAACCTTCTGCTAGCCTAGTACTATTTCTAAAAAATATTCAAATATGTATGAACCTATTTTTGCGGTATGCTCTAGTTGACCTTTAATTGATTTAGATATTAAATTCGAGCTGGCCGGTAGCATTTTATTCGAAGATGAAAAAGAAGAGTTGTCAGGCGAATGTATGACTTTTGATTAACCACTAGTGGCAGCAATCTGGCGAGGAACACGAGTGGTCACGTGTGGTCTGTGAGTCCACAACAAACGCTTGCAAAAATATGATTGCAATATTACCTACGTCTGCGAAATATTATTTCTATACTGCAAATTTACTTTTGCTGTCTTCTGTATTGTAAATTTACAAATACCTATTGAAATTCCGAAAATATATTCCCCGTTTCAATTATTGATTTCTAAAGGTGAAAGAATTTTCAAATCGGTAACGTAGATTTTTAGTTAAATCGTTGCAAACAAACAAACATACAAAAGATTGAATTTTTCTCGTTATAAATTATTATATTGTATAGTTTAGATTTATTTTTTACTAGCTGCGCCCCACGGCTTCGCCTGCACGTGAAATGAGTTTAGACTCCCGACCGATTTTCTACCAATTTTCATCAAAATCGGTTCAGCCGTTTTAGCGCTGAGTGGTAACAAACACACACGCACGCACACACATACACACACGCAAACTTTCGCATTTATGATATTAATAGGATTAATAGGATATTTTTTCATTTTTTGTAATAACATAAAACAAAACAATAACAAAATATTTTGAAAAGTATTTTATCTAAATCTAAACTATATATATAATAAAGAGAAAAGATTTAATTTTTTGTATGTTTGTTTGTACTGATTTAATCTACTTTACTAAATGTTTTCAGTTTTAGAAATCAATAAATGGAGCGGGTATCATAGGCTATATTTTATTACGTTTACCATATTTTTAACAATTATTACAATTTCAGTATTTGTAAATTTGCAATACGGAAAATAGCAAAAGTAAATTTGAGGTGTAGTAGTGTGTGTGTATGAGTTTGTTACCACTCATCGCCTAAACGGCTTAACCGATTTCGATGAAAGTTGGTATGTGGGTAGATTAACCGGACTGAATCCGCGCCGCGGATAGCTAGTATATTGTATTTTTAATTTTATTATATTAATTGATTCAGTACACGTGCGTGGTCTAACAATAATACAGCAAAGGCGCATGCAATGAATGTCATAGGGCTACCAAGAGACAGTACCTCACGCCTTTGAGGATATCACGGAGGATTAACAAAATAAGTGTGCTGCGGTCTCGGAGACCGCGCGCGACCACCGGAAGGTTAAATTGAGAATAAACAAAACAAACCTGCTACAACGTTCTGCTAGCCTAGTACTTTTTTTTTGATAAATAGTATCTTATATTATAGTGGTAATTAAATAAAAATACCTGTTTCGATCATACATGCTTCCTACAATCTTCTGCTAGCCTAGTACTATTTTTTTTAACATATTCAATTATATTAACAATAATAATATTTAATAATAATATTCTACCACATTCACACAGCGCCATTTAGCCCCAAATTAAGCAACTATGTTTGCTTGTGTTATGGGTACTAAACAACTGATATACTACATATATACATTTTTTTTTTGTAAATACACACATATTATAGATAAATTACACCCAGACACAGAACAAACAATCATGCTCATCACACAAAGATTTGTCCTGGGTGGGAATCGAACCCACGACCTCCGGCTTAGCAGTCAGGGTCACTAACCACTAGACCAACAGGCCAGTTAAACTTTATAGAAAAAAAATATTTATAAAAAAGAAATATTTCGATGAAACAACCTCCTACAACCTTCTGCTAGCCTAGTACAATTTTTGTGAAATATTTATTTTAGGGTAATATTTACTGCGTTTACATACAACTTCATGCCTGTTTCCCATTAATGGAGTAAGCAGAGATTGTACAACTGCGTTTTTTATTCTTATTTTTTTAAGAAAATATTACGTAAACTGCTTTTCTCTTGACTGTACTTACCTGTCAAAAAGACTCAGGGGATCAGACCGGAATGACTAAATATACAGGGGATCAGAACGGAATTAAATAATAATAATAATCTCAGGGGATCAGATCTGGGGGATCAGACCGGAATAACTCCTTTAAAGACACGCGTCAAATTTCGAAGAAAACATTTGCTGAACTGATTTCAACTCAGATTGGTATAATAAAATTAGGCAACTAACATAAGTGTATTATTTAATTTCTATCAACATCTTTCGATCATTCACTTTTTATTTTTATTTACAACATATAAAGCTGTAGTTAATTACCTATAGAGTTAAGTGTATTACCTGTGTCACTTTGCATGCTACTTGAAATTGTAAATTACAAAAATTGTAATAACCTGGCGATTAAAAAGAGTGGCCTGAGTTTCTTGCCAGTTCTTCTTATAGCTCTACTTCGTCAGCGAACTGGCTGTAGGTTAATTTGCTGACATTTTGTAAACTTTGACGTTCGTAAGTGTTAATTTAATTAACCTATATGAATAAACATATTTTCATTTTTCATTTTCATTTTCATCTATATTTTACGAAATGAGCATAAAACATATCATCATTATCATAATATTAGCCAAAAGACGTCCACTGCTGGACATAGGCCTCGCTCAATTTTTTAATATTCGCTTCACATGCACTTGTATCATTTCATTTTGGTTTACGTTCATTATAAACTACAAAGCTTAACAATGAAATTAATTTTCATATGCATGATCCTACGTATAATTACCTAGAAATTAATAAAACACATGGGACAGTAAACGAATCTAACTTTAGAATTACTAGGTACAAACTGTGACATTTTTCCTATGAATAGCGAGACTTTGAGCGAACATTTAATTACTCATACGTGGAGTATCAAAGAGCTTTTACTGTCCTTCAACGTGCTTTAAAATGTCTAGTCTCTGTACAGAACTTCTTCAATTAAAGTTTTTAACATGACATGGTTTACTGATTTAAGCATTTCAAAAGCTTTATTTTGCTGTAGACGCTCTATAACAGTAAAAAACTTTCCAGCTCAACGAGGATATTATAAAAACATGATTAGGTAATATAACTGGCCTGTTGGTCTAGTGGTTAGTGACCCTGACTGCTAAACCTGAGGTCGTGGGTTCGATTCCCACCCAGGACAAACCTTTGTGTGATGAGCATGATTGTTTGTTCTGTGTCTGGGTGTAATTTATCTATAATATGTATGTATTTACAAAAAAAAATGTATTTAAGTAGTTTATCAGTTGTTTAGTACCCATAACACAAGCAAATATAATTGCTTAATTTGGGGCTAGATGGCGCTGTGTGATTGTGGTAGAATATTATTATTATTATATTATTATTATTATATAAATAATTTAACCTGGGAATTATCAACATCATTTATTATTATCGTTTTTTTCGAGTGCAAACAGGTCAGATTGAAAGACAACACGTGTGTCTATCCTAGCCTAAATACGTCATAAATAGTTTAAAAGTCACGTCGGATATACGCTACTGTATTCTACTTATGTAACAAAGTACTAAACAAACATTCTTTGGGTCTATGCGAAAGCTTTTTCTCACACACAGAAGGCATAAGCAATGGTCATACGCTTGCCCATAAAGCATTGATATATTAAGACAGATATTTTTTTTATTGCTGCCAGTGGCAGACGAGCAAACAGCCCACGTGATGGTAGGTGGTAACTGTCGCTCATGGACGATGCAGAGTTCCTAGCATTGTTCCCACTATGCCAGGGACTCGGCAAAGTCGCTGCCTACCGTGAAGGGAGTGGGTAAGTGAGAATTGAGGCAAGTGAGGAAAAAGGAAAGGGGCAAATTGGGCCTCCGGCACTCTAACTCACAGAACGAAAAGCAACAGTACGAGTACTATTACTCTTACGTCGATCTCCTATGAGAGGGTAGTACTTTCCCGGTCGATCCGGCCTGTGAAAATAAGTCCAAGGTTTATAGGTTTGTAAGTCAGTAATATCTAAGGTAACAATGCTACTTCTTTCGATTTCAAACACACTATCTCGTGTGCCGAGTTAGTAGCCTTAATTTTAGACCATGATGATTTAACAAATGCAAAGAAAACCTATATGTCCTACAATATTTGACCACACAATGTAACATCTAAAACTAAATTCACATAGTGTAGTCCTGTCAAGTAACAATAGTTTTAGAAAGAGGGTGTTGACACTGCCTCTAATATTAAAAGTCCCGACTCAAGAGGACGTGTTATTAGTTCGTGGTAACGTCAACTGTTTCTGAACCATGTTACGACTACGTATTTACCCGCAAGAATAAACTGAATCCACGAGTGTATTTAAGGTAACGCAGATAGATGCGATGTGATGCTTAGAAAGGGTAATAGGTTTGTCGTCTGTTAAAAGATACTCAAAATCACTTTTTGAACGCGGATATTACTTACCTGTACCTACTTTTTTCGGGGATAAGGCGTGAAGTTCTATATAACAAGAGTAGAGAGGAATATGAACTATGCAAATATATAAAAAAAATACAAAAAAAGAATATAATCATAGTAGACTTTTCTTGCACACTTCATTGAATACTAAGCACAATGATCGTATCCTGTGAATCTTCCTTCACACTTGACGTCACGAGCTTGTTTATCACGATTATCCACGACATTACTCGCCTCCCCCGTAAATGTACGAAGTGATATCTCTTTCCTTAGCGCAATGTCTCACGATTTTACGTACTTAGCTAGTGAAACATATTACTCCAGTACTTTTATCGACATTTTTATGGTGTTGTTCAAATTTAGTGCTGTCGTTAGCTATATGCTAAAAGAGTGATACAAATGGTTGGTAATTTGTCTTTGTTTCGAGAAAAATATGTCTGATTTGTCTGTATATGTCATACAGTATGATTATATGATATCTCTTATTAAATGCCCGACTGCCTAAGTCAAGGAGGGTAATGTTTTTAGAGCGTATGTATGTATGTGAGTATGTATGTTCATTTCTTTACAGCTTTGCTCTACAGTTTATATGGCTTGATGGATTTTAACGTATGAGGTGTCATTAGATTCGTATTGATTGTGGGAGTGACATAGGGTATATAAAAATTCAATGTAGCATCAGCACGAGAAATAGATTGGGTTTCTTTCTTTCCATTTTGTTTTAAGCAGGCGGGCCTTTTGTTTTTTCAATAATAAATATTGTTTTAAGGATGTGACATACGAATACAGCCAGAGATCTATATCCAAATATAGGCTGGTCGTTAGGCATATTATTTTACGTTTGATACTGTAAGTAGTTGAAACTTCGTAATAGATGAATCGAAATATATTTTATATTAAATTCATAAATTATTAACCTAGAATATTTAAGCTAGAAGGTATAAGTGTGGGTTGGTAATGTGGTAGGTCTGAAATAAATTTCGCCAATAAATCGTAGAACAGTTTTGCTTAACAAATTGATTCTGTAAGTATATATCAAAACATAGATTGCCTTATTGGCTCCTTTTGAATATTTCTTTGACTAATAACTTATGTCCGCGATCCATTGACGAACACATCACTTTTGCTTTGGATGGTTTATTCATTGAACTGTATCATGCGTATATGTGAATAGAGGAATACGACTTTTGGTAAGATTAGATGTGATTTGTCTTCCACCTATGAAATCACCTTGATATCTTCTAGGGGGTGTCGTAGGTCACGACACTATTAAGTAATAGGATAATAATAGGCAATATACTGAGCTAAGGACTATTTTTAATCCTCATTGGGGTAATAGTTGTAAGAATTTTATTATGGTCATTAAACAACATATGTACTTACATTTTATATCTATACTTTCATATGAAGCAGAAGAGTTTTTTTTTTGGTTTGAACGCCTTAATCTCCACCAGTCGGATTTGAATAATTCTCTTTGCGTTTGATAGCCCAGTTTTTGAGGAAGGTTATAAGTTATATAACATCACGCTATTGGCGACGGGATAGATAGATAGATAGATAGTTAATTTAACAAAAAAAAAATATTTTTGGTACAAAGTGTCAACAAGCCTATGTTAGGTTTATCTAGACACTAAGTTCTCACATTAAATATAAAAGGTAATATATAATAAACAAACAAGCATTAGTGAACACAACAAAAGAATGTTAATAACTAGGTACAATATGTCGGTAGCTCGATTTTAACGAAACCGATCCGCGCGCCTCGGAATAAAAATCTACCTTACGATTTTACTTTATTCCCTACACTTAGATACCACACACACATACAATGCTGCGCGTACTGTTACATCCTTATTGTACATACATTTTGCTGAATAACAATGTTACCTACATTGTTGCACACACCTTAATACAGATCAGCATTATTTCACTATATCCCTATTGTACATGCATTATGCTGATATAGCAGTATTACCTACATTGTTGCACACACTATTTTACTATATCAAAGTCAAAGTCAAAGTCAAAGCATTTATTTCATTTAGATCATAAAGTATGATGCTTATGAAAAGTCAACATTACATTTTGTCAGCCAATTGACCTACAGCCAGTTCGCTGACGAGGTAGAGCTGTGAGAAGAACTGGCAAGAAACTCACGCCACTCTTTTCAATCGCCAGATAATTACAGTTATTTGAATGAGTTACAATTTAAACACTCAACGCAACCAAAGAACCATACAAAGTAATTATTACAAATTAACTAATTAATATAATACTAAGATTAAAGAAAGAAAACAAGGAATTCAATTATTTAGTTTCAACTAGTATGGTAATATCCCTATTGTACATGCATTTTGATGAATAGCAATATTACCTACATTGTTGCACACACCTTACTGCAAATCAGCATTATTCTACTATATAAACCGACCGACCGGGAATTTAGTTCAGTTTGTATTATTCTCTAGTGCTGATATAATTGTAGGTCGACTACTACCCAAATTGGTTTTCAGCAGTGAATCTAGAGAAATAATAATACTCCGGGTCTATACTGTCCTTCATTGAGGCAATCGCGTTAAGTGTAATTCAAAGTAAAAGTAATTATGTGTAACCGTGTAACGTAAAAACTAAGTCTAATTAATCAAGCGTTAACAATTATTAATGTGTGTAGAAATATAATAAATAAATAGTGCTAAATTCGAAGAAGTGTTTTTTTTATAAGTACCAGAATCTGAATCTAACAGTACGTTCGGTTCGCTATACTGGCAGGTAACCAGCGTACTTGTTATAGCATGCTCCATTTTATGCTTAGTTTCTTAATTTATTTTTTAAAAGAATTATATTATAATATTATCCTTTTAAAAATAATTTGGTGTGTATTTTTATGAAATAAATTATGTTTTGTTAATATTATATAGATAAATACGTGAGGTAATGTTTTTAAATGTTTATGGGTGTGATTTTATTTTAAGTTCGATGGGTAGATTATTAACAAGCTTAGGAATAATATATTGCGAGGTTCTTTTTCCATAGTCATTATCAACTTTTGGTATATTTAATTTTTTCTTTGTAATGCTTCTGGTAAGTTTTGAATGACTTTTCAATATCTGGATTTCTTCACGAAAAAAATATTCTGAAAGTAGATGGAATTCCACTTTTTTGTGAATGGGTAATAAATACACTACAATGCTTAAAGAGTCCATTTGGATCATCTTTCTACTGGTTTTTAATTTTCAGGGGTAGTATTATTTTAAGAATCCTGTGTTGGATAAGTATTATAAATCTATTCAACGTATTATTTATACGTCCGACCGTAGCTACTTAGTCCATATGACAGTACACTTTTTACCAACGTTTTATATAATGGTAATAAAATGTCAAAAGGTACTTTACATTTGATAATAAACAATTTAGCCATAATCGCTCTTAGTTTATCACACGTTTTGTCAATGTGCTTCGTCCATTTGAATCTATTATCAATTATAAGTCCAAGGTAGTTATTCTCTGACACCTGTTCTATTAACAGGCACCTGCTGGTGCACTGTTTTAAGTGCGAGTGGAAGCAATTATGACTATGGGCTATTATTTTAATATTTTCTTTACCCGCATAACAATTGTGACTAGAACGAACATGAATGAATTTTGTTTTGTCACCATTTATGACTAGTCCTGAATCTCAGGGAGCGGAGCAGTAACCGAAGATGTAACTTAACGCGGGTGAAACCGTGCCATGGAAGGCTAGTAAATAATAATTTAAGTATATATATTTATTTTCTTTTTTATATCTTCTTTTTTTATATATATATTTCATGCATGTGTCGAGCTTTATTTGAGTCTATAGCCCTTACCACAATACATTACAATATCCACATTATTTCGACAACAGTAAGGTCTTATTTTGCACTAGTATGTTGCCTATAATGACCTACTAAATCACTCCTAATGTCCAATACACTCGAATTTCTCAGTTTTATGTAGTTCGAATGTTCTTCGGATTTTAATAAAATAAGTCAGTGAGTGCTATTAGTTAGTCGGATTTATTGACCAACTATTCATTGTCATTTGACCCTGACTGCTAAGCCGGAGGTCGTGGGTTCGATTCCCACCCAGGACAAACCTTTGTGTGATGAGCATTATTGTTTGTTCTATGTCTGGGTGTAATTTATCTATAATATGTATGTATTTACAAAAAAAAATGTATATATATGTAGTATATCAGTTCTTTAGTACCCATAACACATGCAAATATAATTGCTTAATTTGGGGCTTTATGGCGCTGTGTACATGTGGTAGAATATTATTATTATTATTATTATTTGAACTGTGAAGACTTCTACCTACCTATTCAAATTATTTTACTGTTACTTCTCGCCATCCCACTGGGCAAAGGCTTTTCCCTGTGACTTTCATACATCTTGATTCATAGCCATTGTTGATCATTTCCTATATTTCTTGGTAATGTTGCGACACGTCGATTAGCTGTCCAGGAGCACCACATAATGGAGTTTTTTTTGTAGAATAATTCTGAGTCGCATGAGACTTTAAATTCAAATTCAAATTATTCATTTGCGTCATACAGGTATAAAGTTGTTGTACAAAAATTATTTGAACCTCTGTAAACTACCATTTCTGGTGTACAAATTTTAAGTAGGTATTATAAAGTCACATTAAAACATGCATAATCAACTAATGCTAATGCAATACAATTTATATTTCATTATTAAATAGAGTTTGACATTGAGTTTACCTAAACCAAACGCCCTATCCAGCATATTTTATTTCTTTCGACCGATGTACTTTGTATACTACTCACGTAGAAGTACTAGCAACGGTAGAAAGCTAATAAATACCTGGTTGGAAGGCTTCCAGGGCGTTGTTGTTGGCCGACTTGGGATGTCGGCTACCCAAACACGGTTGGTAAGCCATAATAAACTCTAGACAATAATTCTTGTATCATATTTAGTAGTTAACTAAATTAATTTTGTCCTTCTTGTGCTAGTAAGTACGAGTATTTCTTGAAGTTTTGCTTTCTATTATGGATCAATGTATATTTTCTTAAACTAACGAATCAATCAAAACAGAAACCAACTTCATCATCGACGGCAAAGAACTACAAAAACGCTCAAATCGTTTTCATTCGTAGGTTGTCCACCACTTTTACTAAGTCATCAAAAAAGGCAGTGATAGGTTTGCTCACGCTCTGTTTATTTTTAACAGACTTTAAAAAAAAGGAGGAGGTTTCTCAATTCGACCGTATATATATATATATATAATTTTTATGTGTGTACGTCGATTACGTCGTCATTTATGAACCGATTTCGATGATTCTTTTTTTTGTTGGAAAACAGATATCCCAAGTGTGGTACCATGATAAGGAAATCAGGATCTGACGATGGCATCCCAGAGAAATCGAGGGGAACTTTCGAAAATCGTACTGAAGACTAGTGCATTTGCTACTTTTTTCATTAAGTATAAGGCACTATTATTCAGTAAAGGTTTGGAGTCGATCTGATGATGGAGCCGAAAGACAGTCGAGGGAACTCGACAACGATTTACAGCAATTACTTGGTGTTTGGACTTAAATCATTTCTAATGATGAGAACTTTGCACCTATATGGATTTTAAGTGCCATTACAGGTGACCATAGACAGTCGAGGGAATTCCTTAACAGCAGTCATGTAGGGCTTACTTCATACGGTTCAATATTCCAAAATGTACAAAAATAAAACCTAAGCAAGATTAGAAACCCATCATTAAAAACCGTAAAATAAAATAATTTTAAAGAAAAAACAACCGACTTTAAACGGGAAGGGCAACTAAAAAGTTAAAAATAAATTTACTTAGCAGAAAGTAATTCGTATTTTGATTTAGTTAATCAGAATTTTGAAGTTGGTGCCAAGTAAAATAATAACTAGGTACCTATAGGTATAATCAATCCTAATTTGATATTGTAGTAAGGTTCTTATAGTATTTGCTTGGCACCAATTTCAAAATACTTGTAGCGTGACTGATTTTCTAATTTTGAAGTTGGTGTCAAGTAAATACTCAATAACTAAATATTATAAGAATTTTACTACTAGGAAATTAAAATTGATAATACCTATAAATAAGTACCTAGTTATTGTTTTACTTGGCACCAACTTCAAAATTATAAAATACTTATTTAATTATTTCTGATTAACTAAATCAAAATATGAATTACTTTGTGCTATGTAAATTTATTTTTTACTTTTTAGTTTCCTTCCTGTTTGAAGTCGGTTTTCTTTTTGTTAAAAATTATTTTATAATGTCACTTTGCCGGGTTGCGAAGTTGACGAAAGACGGCTGTCATAGTGTCATTTAATTATCTAATTTATATATTTTTTAAATTTATTTAATTCACTTGCTGCGCCCCACGTAAAATATGTTTTGTTGTATCCCTCAGGAACCAGACCGATTTTCGGGATAAAACGTAGCCTATGTCCGTCTCCGGCAACAAATCTATCTACATACCAATTTCATAGAAATCGGTATAAGCTTTAGGGCCTGAGTGGTAACAAACACATACACACGCAAACACACATACACACATACAAACTTTCGCATTTATAAAATTAATATGATTTTTATTTATTCTTCATCATTTTATATTGTTAAGTATCTGGATAATAATGTCTTTTTTTTTTCTGTCGATTATTTGTTTTTTATATCAGCCTACCAAAGTGACTCCACTCTGCCTGGTGGTAAGCAGTCAGGGAAATCCAGAAGTGGTGGCCACGATTCCAAAAGCCATCGTCTCAAACTACTTCGTGAGATGCTTTTTCAGTATTATGCCAAATTCAGTGAATAGCAACAGGCACGCTGCCGTTATATAGGACCCGACATAGCTGTTTAAGATTGTGTGTGTTATACAGTATACAATTTCGCTTACACTACGCACATAACACTCTCTAGACCTAAAGGAAGCGTAGCAGCGTGCTGCTACTTAGCCTATAACTCTCCTCAAGAACTAGGTCGATCAGCGAGAGAAAAATACGTTCTACTGGTACTTCCAGAGATTAGCGCGTTGAAACAAACACACAAATAAACAAGTTATTTCGCTATTAGATAATATCAATGAGGAGAATAATTTACATGTATTGTGATGTTAACAAAAATGTTTTTACATTTTGTCGTCTTAATTTTCAGTTGTCATAATCAAAAGAGAAAATGAAGAAAACTGTATAAGTGTACCTTATGACCGTAGGACGCACACGGAGTTGTTATTCTTAAGAATATTTTCCTATATTTTTAACCGACTTCAAAAAGGAGGATGTTATCAATTCGAGTCATGTTTCTTTTTTTTATGTATGTTTGTTACCTCATATCGGTTATTTATTTATGAACCGATTTGAAAAATGTTTTTTTATTTGAAAGGGTATACTCTGAAATTGGCATTTTTTTATTATAAGATATGGTTCAGTAGTTGTATGTTTGTTACAACAGAACTCGGTCATTTATAAACCAGTTTGGAAAATTCTTCTTTTATTTGAAAGGGTATACTCTGAAAACGGGTCCCATGTCTTTTTTATAAAGAATGGTTTAGTGGTTTGGCTTCAATTTTATATTTTGTAACAAAACGTATGCAAGGAGTGAAAACGTGTAAAGCAACACGTCGATGTCTTTTGCGACGAATTTTCTGACATTGACATGTCCATGCTACAAGTGCGAAGTGATTTACAAAATTATTTTTTTGTTAGAAATGAAGTGGCCATTTGTGTCATTTCATTTTCAGCGTCTTCATTCTATAGAAGCAGGGGACTATGGTTATCAATATAATTTAGTAGTCGTTAAATCCAAGTTAGAGGTCTTATGGTCGTGAGAAATTACAACAGCAGCGGGCGGCCTTAAACCTGCCTTTACAGCACCACTGTTTATTTTTTGTATATCTGTTAAGCGATTGCTCGATCAGTTAAATTATAATTTTTGATGATTCTTTATTGTTGGTAGATCAACACTTTTTTGTGTTGATTTGTGGTTTCTGGAATTCAGGCTATAGCGATATTGAATATATTTATACACAATTAATTACCACTAAAAGTTTAAAATAAAATTATTTTTTAGAAAAAAAAATGAAAACCGACTTCACACAATGCCTACATGTGCAATCCTTAACTAAAAAGTAGAAAATAATATTTTAATTACTTCATAGCAAAGAACATTAAAGGGGAATCAGCGCAATCTTTGATACCTATAATTCTTTACTATTTATAGTTTTTTAATCAGTTATTTTGAAGTCGGTGCCAGCCGAGAAGGATCTTTAATTCTGGCTTTGCAACAAACTTTTAAAATGCACGGGGCGTGACGTCTATTATTCGGTATATATATTAGTATATATATATAATATATTAGTTGGTATTGTTTGAAGTCAGGTTTCATTTTTTTTTTCTAAAAATAATTTTATTAAGAAGAATATTTTCCTCTGTTATACGAAGCTTTTGTGGTAATTTCTATGAAATTAAATTTGAAGATGTATGACGTGAGCTATTCAGATTCTGTGATACTGTAGTCAGAGACAATATTCAGTGAAGCCATTGTTAAGCAAAATGTGTCATTGTTCAGCGAGCTATTGTTAGTAGCGTTCGGTACTTACTAATGGAGACTGCATTGTCTTAAGCATGTAGCCGGCTTTATTTAGTTTTCAATTATTCGTTGAAATAAAAGTATTTAATTTTTGTAATTGTTTTTTGTAGTACTAGAATCAGCCATCTTTTATATTATCATCAAATATGAGCGAAAAGACGTTCATTGTTGGACATAGGCCTTCCCCAATCTGATATTATAAATGCGAAAGTAACGCTGGCTATCCGTTACGCTTTCACGCCTAAACCACTTAACTGACTTTGGTGAAATTTAGTATCGAAATAGAATAGACCTTGGTGAACAACATGGCTATCTTTTACCGCGAAAAAATGGCTTGAAGGCGTTAAAATAGGGGATGTAAGTTTGTATGGAAAATGCGATATAACCGACATTTACGCGGGCGGAAGTGTGGGCAACAACTAGTATTTGAAATTTCACACAAAAAAAATATGGTAGATAATTAAAAGCTTTTAGCACATGAAATGCAGAAATAATTTTAATACAAATTGTACCTGAGATCTATGAAAGACATAAAATGCAGCGTATTTCAATCGAGCTAATGTGATGACACGATGTAACTCGCAAGCCAAAAGGCAATTTAAAAAAGCGTGATATCACATAGGCTGTAACCTTCCTGAAAAACTGGGCTATCATACGCAAAAGATTTATTCAAATCAGACTGGTAGTTCTAGAGATTAGCGTGTTGAAACAAATTAAGAACTTCTTTTGCTATATATAATAGTACTTATAGATAGAAAAATACTATGTCTACTATGTCTTAGAAAAATACTATTGTTTATTTTCGTGCATATTTATTGTTTTTATTTGTTTATTTTAATAGTTTAGTTTTATTTTGATATATGTGACGTCACCCTTTTGGGTGCCATCAGAATATCAACGCTGCGGACCTCTCAGGAGGTGCACAGCATAAAGTTGAGATGGCACCATTTCAGGCTGGCACACTAAAATACCTACATTAAGCTTATTTTTATATCAATTTGTAAACCTTGTGCCTGTCTTGAATAATTGTTTTTTCTTTCTTTTTCTTTCTTCTTTCTATGTTTTATTATTTTTCTTTTTACCACCCATGCCTTGCATTGTCATGCTCACTAAAATGATGATGATTTGTGGTGTCGTATTGGCCGGGTCATCACCTTCCCTCTAATATGGCGAAGGTGATGATGGCTGGTCTGTGCGTCATGCTCGTGAACGGGTGCTACCCGGGATGACTGGTCAATCTTGGCATGGCATACATTTAATACTTAATTCAATATTACCTTATAGTTTAATATGACTGGGAAATGCATTTACTATTTTTTTAATTTTAATTAAAATACGTAGTCAAATTACCATACTAGATGAAACTAAATAATTGAAATCCTCTATTTTCGTTTCTTTTCTTTTTTCAAAAATGTTATTAAATAATTAGTTGTTTTGTAATAATTACTTTGTATGGTTATTTGGTTGCGTTGATGTGTTAAAATTGTTAACTCATACAAAAATTTTTAATTATCTGGCGATTGAAAAGAGTGGCGTGAGTTTCTTGCCAGTTCTTCTCACAGCTCTACCTCGTCAGCGAACTGGCTGTAGGTTAATTAGCTGACTTCATGTAATTTGACTTTTCATAAGTATCATTCTGTGATCAAAATGAAATAAATACTTTGACTTTGACTTTGACTTATGGTTATACACATTTTCTAATTTGGACGGTTCAGGCTATTCCATGTTGCGAACATTACATAAGCGAACACGTTTTCCGTTAAATTTATCAATGCCCGAATTGAGTAATCACGCTAAGCCTCATAGCACATGAATTACACCTCGTTTTTCATTATGAAGAATTTCACGCCTCAATAAATTCCGGACCGAGCACGTTTTGTAATTAATTAATCGTTGAAAATAAATTGAAAGATGTTATTATTACTATAAACCTTTTTCAAAAAGCTTATTTAAAACTAGTTTGTTTAAATACGCACTTCTAAAGGACAGTCTTAGTATTTTGGTATTTTATATTGTTGTCCATTTGTACTAGGTGCCGTTTCACATGCGATAAGTGAAATAATGGCTTACTGCTCTGCTTCCGTCGCCAGTAGCGTGATGTTACATAGCCTATAGCCTCACTCAAAAGTTAGGCTTTCAAACGCAAAAATAACTATTTAAATCCGACTGGTAGTTCCAAAGATTAGCGCGTTTAAACAAATAAACATACAAACTCTTTCACTTTATATATTATAATAGTATAGAATATAGGTCTAATTTAAAAGGTACCACAACTAGAACAATCAGTATTCAGAATCAAATCATCAGGTATTAATTTCCTGACCTCTGCGTAGTAAATCGTACAAAGTAACAGTCGTTTTATTTATATTAATTCTATTTTATGCAATACATGCGACCGGCCGATATGGACAAAATTGGGAATGGTCTATGTTCAGCAGGATTCAGCAGCAGACGTCTTTTGCCTGATATGATGATGATGACGCAATACATTATTACATCGTAAAATATTTGTGTGTGTGTGTGTGTGTGTGTGTGTGTGTGTGTGCGTGTGTGTTAACACTCAGCGTAAGCATAGGCTTATTCGGTGCCGGCGACTGTTTATCCCGAAAATTGGTTATATATGTATCTAGACAACGCCATCTGGACCCAAAGTAAGCATAATTAAAGCTTATTAAGAGTTAAAAAAAATATATATTTAATAAAATAAAATAATACAAATTAAATTTTTTATTGCCGACACTAGCAGACGAGACGAGCAAACAGCCCACGTTATGGTAAGTGGTAACTGTTGCTCATGGACGACTCAGAGTCTCGAACATTGCTTCTGCATTGCCAGGGACTCTGCGAAGCCGCTGCCTACCGTGACGGCAGTGCGGTAGGTGAAAGGATTAAGGGAGGTGAGGAAAAGGAAAGAGGGAAAATTGGACCATAAAGATTTATCTCTTAAATCGAGGTTGAATTAAAAAAAGTCAGACTCCGAAAATTACTGTAGCTAAAATGAGAGTTGTTCCGATCAGATATCCTATATTTGGTACGAATACCCTGTTAAACTGGTAACAAATATGGAAATTCAGTACTTATGGCGTTAGGGAATTGATCAGCTTGCATAACAGTGCTGCTATTTCTGAAGTTTATGAGTTTTTGATAAGGCTTATCACCATAGGCCTAGACAAGCAAGGCCGTCTTAAGCTATGCTGGAGCCCAGGAAACCTAATAATTTGGGCCCTTTTGAAAGTAAAGAAAATTAATTAGGATTAAACCACATCTGACGGCAAGGAACCCCATTTTCCTATTTTTCTGTACGTCTTTGAGTCTGAAAAGAGATATTACAAAACAACTGCTTCCTGGTGCCTTATTTCCAATTTGATGGTGTAAGCGGCAGAGATAAGATATGGTGGCAAAGTAGAAATTCAGAAAGAGCACATCCAAATCTATATACATTTCAATTTTCAAAACACCCCGAAAACTTTCCAGGTAAAATTATCCACTGAGTTAACTAATTAGTGTGTAAACAAGTGCGTGAAGAAGGTGGAAGAGAAAATCTTTACACTGTCATTTTTTTTTAATTAAATTACTTAAAAATACAATATTATTTAAAAACTTAAATTTAGGAATTATTTCGATTATTTGATTTAGATCTGTGACTTTTTTGTGAATAAAAATGTAATGTGCCCAACAAAAATGTTTTAAGAATAATGTGTGACAAAAATTGCGGCTCCTTTTCGGCCTCCCTGAGGATGGAGGCCTCGGGCACGTGCCCCGTGTGCCCTTATGGTAAAGACGGTACTGTAGACAAGTGGCATAATAATAGTTTAGAAAACATGTATGGGACTGAATAGCTAACACCAACATTGTCGTTTTGTATTCCCATAGATTTTTTAATCTATTCTATTTTATTCTATTAGCATTTATGCCCTCAGGAGAAACGTATTTAGAAACTAATAAAATAAAGTAAATATAAATATCTACTTGACGTGCCGAACGTGACGAACTTGACGTGTTTCATCATCTATGCATTTGTATCCATAAAAGTTCCCAGTTGAAAATTTCACAATTAACCCACAAGTTTTTAGTAAACGATATATTTTGATTTCAGATTGTGAACATTGATAAATAAATTTTCTTTTAAAAAATTCGTGAATAAAATTGTCTTTTGGTATAATCCCTTGTTTTAAGAGCTATGCTGAACTATGTTATTACATGAATAATAACAATAAATTTAAATTATACCTATTTACTAAAATAAATTGAATCTGTTGATCCGAATGAAACAATTTAAATTGTTTGCTACAAAAACCTCACTAAACACTTTAAGAGACATCTATCGCATAATGGACGCAATACCTAGAGCTGTTGTGAAGTTTTAGTTGTTTAGAGAACAGCTTGTAGATGTCATATTAGGTTGTAAAGTAATGTTGGCTAATAATTTTGTTTCGCTCTTAAAAAATTATATGTAAAACAATAACTAGGTATCTATAGGTATTATCAATCTTAATTTGCTATTTGGAATACTACGTTTGGAACAGCAGCCTCTTGCCACTTTTGGCTTTTTCATTTAAAACTGTCTTACCTAGAAAATGTGCAAATTTACACAAAGTAACTCATGTAGCCTTCCCCAAGACAATGCGTAGTATAATTTATTGAATGGAGTGACCTTTTACACATTCCACGAATTTAAAAGTTTTAAAGAAAATTAACTATGATAAGTTAGACAATGACACATATTGTGCAAATATGTGTTCGAAATCCATTTATGAAACATCTGACGTAAACGTAACTATCTCTCGCCTAACTACAGAACTAAATCACAAAATAAAAACTAACACTCAAACACACCGAATTTCCAATCGAAAACGTATCAAGAAGCCTTGGATAACGATTGGTTTGTTAAGATGTATGAGAAATTGGGACAAGCTTCACATAAAATCAAAGCGAAATCCAAACAACAAGATATTTAAGAGCACGTACGTAAAACGTCTAAAACGAGAATATGAAACAAAACTAATAAAAAAATGCGACAGATAGTAATACCAAAGCCTTATGGGACGCTATAAAACAAATAACACACACAAGTAACAAGCATATCCCAGCTACTGACCTTCTCTCATCCTCTGACCCGATTGCCTCTGCTAATACAATAAACCAATTCTTTGTGTCTATCAGTAAGAACCTCTCTAATAAAATCATTGAGTCTAATTGTTGTAATGATCTCTTCAACATTGATACATAGTCATTTTCCTTCGCTCTTATACCTAAGACGAAACAGAAATTTGAAACACTCCATTAAACCTAAAAAAGAGCAACTCTGTTGGCCGCGATAATATATCTGGCACATTTCTGAAACGATATAACCACATCCTTGTTCCATATCTAACACACATATTTAATCTCATGTTTAGCTCTGGATATGGTCCAGTGGATAAGGCACCCACTTCGTAAACACGAGGTAGTGGGTTCGAATCCGGGCAAGTACCAATGTGATTTTACAAATCATATGTACTTTCTAAGTTTATCTTGGACATTTCTGACTAACGGTGAAGGAAAACATCGTGAGGAAACCTGGACAACGTCTGAAATTGCCAATCCGCCTTGAGCAAGCGTGGTGATTAATGCTCGTACCTTCTCTATATGAGAAGAGGCCTTTGCCCTGCAGTGGGACAGTAAATAGGCTGGTATTATTATTTATTATGTTAGCTCTGGAACCTTCCCGAAAGAGTTTAAATTAGCCGAGGTTATTCCTATTTATAAGAGCGGCAACACGGGCTGAATAGAATAGAATATATTTATTTTCGAGAAACATGGTTACAAGTTGTTACAGAAGTGTATGTATAGGTACAGCATGTTCCACCGTGGCTGGTGTGCAAATTACAGATGTCAATATAATATTATGTCATAATAATTATAAAATTTCATTACAAGATTGAAGATGAGATTAAAATACAGCTTAAAAGTCAGTAAGTAAAACTTAATCCATAAGATAATTATAAATCATTAATTATTAATAACAAAATACATATATTACAAACAATTCAATTAGAGGATTAAACAAAAGGTACAATTTGATAATGCATATTAGTATTATTATTTATTATTATTTCCAGCGGGGACGCCGGCAGCCGGACGGACGATCCACCCGCATTACTTGCGGGCCACTTCGTCCATTTCCCCAGTTCTCCCCTTGGGGAGGGTGTGGTTGATCCAGCCTTTTCACGGCACCCCATCAAACCTTCTTGTATCCTTGATAAATCTGATCATCTGTTCCACCTTCAGATTTCTTATGTCTTCCTCGTCCAGTCTGTCCGATCCCAGGAGTTCCCATCTGATCAGTGAGTACATGGGGCATTCTGCCAGCAGGTGGAAACTTGTTTCTTCGTTTTCCATGCACTCCGGACATTTGGGATCAGTTTTTACTCCTATCACTGTCAGATGTCTGTTTAGTCGACAGTGTCCTGTTATAATCTCTATGGCGAGCCTCATGTTTCCTCTTGTGAGTTTCATGATGTGACTCGTCCTTTTCTTGTCCATGCCTTTGATGAAGATTTTCGACTGTCTCATTCCAGGCGAAGATCTCCATCTGCGGTTGGTATCTGTTTTAATACTATGGCTGATTACTCCTTTGGTGATTTTGTGCGCTATAGGCAGCCGGGGTTCCGGCCCCACCAAGTTTTCATCAGCGCCTTCTCTGGCTAGTTCATCCGCCAGCTCGTTGCCCGTGTTTCCCTCGTGTCCGGGGACCCAGGCAATCGTCAGGTCGGTTTTCTGAGCCAGTCTGTCTAGTGACTTTTTGCATTCCTTGACTATTGCTGATGTTGTCTCCACTTTGTCAAGTGCTCTGAGCGCGGCCTGGCTGTCGCTGTAGATGGTTACCTTTCCCGTACTGGTCAGGTGTTCCACTATTTCCGCGCATTCCTTTATCGCATATATCTCTGCTTGAAAGACACTTGCAAATCTTCCTAGAGGTATTGACTTGTTTATTTCTGTCCCGTCTACACTTTTAATGTACACTCCGGAACCAGATAGCTTCGTCAGTTCTTTTCTTGAGCCGTCTGTGTAGCAGATAGTGCCACTGGAGTCTATCCGCCACTCATCTCGTGTGCCTATGTGTATTCTGTATTTCTTGTCAAAGATTTTCTCCTTCCTGATAAGGTCGTTATTGGATAGGATCATTGACAGTCTTTCTTCGTAGTTTTTGCTTATACGTGCGTGACCTACGTCCATGTAGTTTCCGGTCCATAGGTCGGTAGGTGCTTCTGAGTTTGAACCATTGTTCGGTTGCTTTTCTTTTAATTTCTAAGTCCAAGGGGTTTAGCCCTAATATGATCTCGAGTGCGGCTGTTGGTGTAGTCCTCATCGCGCCCGTGATCATGAGGGCTGCTAGCCTTTGTACTTTGTCTAGTTCTTGTTTATTTTTCCCTAGGGCAGCCTTGTGCCACCATACCAGGGCTCCGTGTAGGATTCTTGGCAGAATTATTGCCTTGTATATCCATGTTACTATTGCTGGTTTAATTCCCCAGGTTCTTCCTATTATCCTTTTGCACTGCATCATTGCCATTTTGGCTTTTGCGCACGTGTTGCTGATGTGAGTCTTGAACGTTAGCTTACTGTAATATGCATATGCAATATGCAATGCATATTAGTAAATCAAAAAAAAAAAAACTCGTTCCATTGTGGAGGAAAGTCGAAAAAGACTTGTGTCTGAAATCGAGAGCACTCCTAACAGAGTCTCTGAGTGGGGACGACTAAATCTAGTCCAATTTAACCCCACCAAGACACAAGTCTGCGCATTCACCGCTAAAAAAGCTCCATTTGTAGATACTCCGCAATCCCAAGACACAGCCCTTACAACATCTGAAAGCCTTGAGATCCTTGGAATCGACATCTCCAGCAGCGTCCAGTTCCGCAGTCATCTGGAGGCTAAAGCCAAGTTGGCCTCCAAAAAGCTCGGTGTACTCAACAGGGCGAAGCGGTACTTCAGTGCGGAGCAAAGACTATTGCTTTACAAAGCTCAAGTTCGTCCCCACATGGAGTACTGCTGCCATCTTTGGGCGGGAGCATCCGGATACCAACTTGGGCCCCTTGACGCGGTCCAAAGGCGTGCTGTAAGAGTTGTGGACAATCCCAGGCTAACAGGCGGTATTGAATCACTAGGCTAAGGAGAGACGTTGCCTTCTTATGTGTATTCTATCGCCTGTACAATGGGCTGTGTTCTGAGGAATTGTTTAGGATGGTGCCAACGGCGACTTTTATCATCGCACCTCCCGCCATCGGCTGGGAGTTCATCCTCACACCTTAGAACCTCTTACACGTACAGTGAGGTTTCAGAGAAACTTTCTCCCTCGTACGATAAGGTTGTGGAATGAGCTCCCCGTCGAGGTTTTCCCGAGAGACTACAACATGGAGTTCTTCAAGAAAAGAGTTAAAAGGTTTTTAACAGGATCGGGAACGCGCTAGTGATGCTCCTGGTGTTGCAAGCGTCGATAGGCTACGGTAACTGCTTACAATCAGACGGGCCGTATGCTTGTTTGTCACCTTAGTCGTATAAAATAAAAATATATATTATTACTTAAATTTACAATTTATTTTCCATGTCATGTATTCATTTATTGTATAAAACACTGGTCAGTTAGCCATTTTTTTAATTCACTTGAAAATCGTATAGACGGCAATTTTCTTATATGTTTAGGACTTTGGTTAAAAATTTGGATACGCATATTATAACTGTCCTTTTTATATAAAGCAGTACTTGTTTTTGTAACTACTAATTTGATTTGGTCTCTACTGTGATATGTACTGTTGTCACTTACTTTTTCAAAAAGGTCAGGGTGTCTTTTAACAAATATACCAATTTCTAGGACATACAAAGAAGTTAGGGTACATACATGTAACCTTCTATACAGAGGCCTACATGAGTCGAGTGGGTCAGCACCACAGATTGCTCTAATACACTTCTTCTGTGATATGAACGCTTTGCTTATCTCTGTTGAGTTCCCCATAGCAAGATGCCATACCTCAGTAATGATCCGACATAGCCATAATATGCCATCAATGCTGTACCTTCATTTGTTAGTCTCCTGGTCTTTCTGAGTGCGTACACAAACCTATTAACTCGGCTACAAACAGTTTCTACATGGGCTTTCCAGTTGCAGTGGTTATCTAATGTAATACCTAAAAAAATTGCCTCTTCGGTTTCGGTTATGCTCTCACCACAGTAATTTATGTTTAAGTTAGAGGTTATGGTTTTGTAGTTGCTAAACTGGACGATATTTGTTTTGGAAAGGTTTATGGACAGATTGTTTGATTTTAGCTATCCAGTGATACTACCGATAACATTTATTAAAGCCTGCTTGTGTTCGTCATTGCTACTACGGGTATGCGAAACTACCACCGAAATGTCATCCGCAAACAGCGTACATGGGTAATCTGTGACCTTTGGAATGTCATTTATGTACAGTAAGAAAAGTAGAGGTGATAGTGTCCCCCCTTGTGGCACGCCGTATTTATTGTGTTCGTATGTAGACCTGTATGAGGAGCTGGTCTGGTTTTCGTCAATTCGTGTAATTTCCACATATTGCTTACGGTCCTTTAAATAACGACGCAACCACTCCTGGGCTCTACCTCTGACACCATAAAGCTCACACCTATTTAAAAGTATTTGGTGATCTACGCAGTCGAATGCGCTTGACGTATCAAATAATATAGTCGAGACGGTTTTCTTTTTGTCTAGAGATTCCGTAACCCTTTTTACGAGAGAGAAGGCAGCTAGAGTCGTGGACTTATTCCTTTGGAATCCGTTTTGTTCTCGTGTAATAACATTATGTTTATTCAGAAAGGCTGATAGACGTACATACATAAGCTGTGTCAACAACTATAGACCTATCAGCATACTCACTGGCATTTCAAAAATCGCTGAAAAGCTATTGAACAAGCGCCTCATAAACTACCTGGAGACCAAGCATCTTCTTTTCAGTTCTCAATTTGAATTTAGGGCTGGAATGTCGACAAATGATGCAGTACATGAACTAACTGATCACATCGTACGCAAACTTGATGAGAGAAAGAAGGTGGTGGCGGTGTTTTTAGACTTGGCAAAGGCTTTTGACACGGTCTGTATCCCACTTGTTTTAAATAAACTCGACAAAATGGGAGTTAGAGACACCCAACTTTAATAATTTAGAGATTACCTGACCGATCGGCATCAGAGGGTCAGGATTGGTGATGTCGTCAGCAATGACTTGCTGGTTAATTGCGGGGTACCTCAGGGGAGTGTTTTAGAACCCACGCTCTCCCTCATCTTCATTAATGACCTGTACAATCTTCGTACGAACGGGAAGATAGTAACATATGCTAATGACACTGTACTGATATTTAATGGTGACTCTTGGGATGATGCTTTTATCAAAGCCCAGCTGGGTTTTGATAGGGTGACTTCATGGCTAAAAAGAAATGAACTCACTTTTAACGTTGGTAAAATAAATTATATGGCATTATCAATCAAAGCCAAACGTCCACCCGTAAATGACAACCATGGCATAGTATATCATACATGCTCACCTATTCGCTCCTGTTCTTGCACTCAGCTTAACGTGGCTTCCAGCATCAAGTACTTTGAAGTGGTATTAGATGATTCGCTGAGTTTCAGTCACCATCTGGACCTACTGTCCTCCAGGACTCGGAAGTTGATGTACGTCTTTAAAAACTTACGGCACATAGCGGACGCACAGGTGATCAGGATGACTTACTTTGGCCCTCTGCCAATCAGTTCTAAGTTATTGTGTCACTGTGTGGGGAGGAGCATGTAAAAACAGCCTGATTAAACTAAAGAGAGCCCATAGAGCAGTCCTGAAGGTTAGTCGGTCCTTGCCATTCCCTTTTCCAATCAAAGACCTGTACCAGCTTACTGACATCTTGACAGTGAGACTACTATTTGTGCTAGGGATCGTTCTAAAGCAGCATGCCACAATTATTTTTGACCTAACTACGCCTCAAACATGCGTCGAAAGCATCATATTTGTGACACTTTAACTATGCGATGAAAGACAGCGTTCTCCAGTAGATTTTTTAGTTTTCTGGGAGGTTACTTGTATAACAGGATAAACAGAGAGATCAACATTTACTTACTTACGCGATATAATTGTAATAAAGTAGTCACTGCCTGGCTGAAATCCCTTAGTTACGATGAGACAGAAAATCTTTTACACATCATTAAGTGACCCACCCATACACCCACTCACACTCACACACACCTACACACCCATAAACCAATATTCACACTCACATATACACGCACATACACCCTCACACAAACCCTCTTAAATACACACACAAACATCCACAACCAAACGCATAAACACACTCTCATACATACACTTAAGGTTTACACAAACCCACTGAGACACTTACCTGACATACTGGTATTGCACGGATCTAGTGCCTGGAGAGGCTGGTAATCTGTAATACAGGTCTCCTAGTTCGGATACCAGTCTCTCACATAGTTGCAAATAATGTACCTGCTACATTAAGTTTCTCAGGCATATCCCCCGCGCGTGCCATTACCGCCCCGTGCATTTCAAAAGTTTGTTGCAAAGGCAGAATTAAAGATCCTTCTTGGCTGGTACCAACTCCAAAATTACTGATTAAAAACTATAAATAGTAAAGTATTATAAGTATCAAGGATTGCGTCGATAACCCTTTAATGTTCTTTGCTATGAAGTAATTAAAATACCCACTATTTTAATAATTCTTAACCAAATAAACTATTTCGTATTTAAGACTTTTTCAATAAGTGATGACTACTTTTTGAATTATTAAAATCGGACATTCCATTCAAAAGGTATTACGATATTAAAAATGTCAATCTTAACAAAAAAATACACTCGTGTGAAAGTAATTTAAGTTTTAATTTGCATACCTACAAGTTAAATTATCTTTATTTATCCCAAAATGTTTAAAAAATGTCCATCCGTGCGAGGCCGGAGGGCCCGCTATCTTGAATGTTTTTCTTCTTATCTTGTCGACACGGGCGAGTTAAATTTGTGATGACCAGTACGCTGTCTGGAGCGTTGTACAGGTCATGCGTGTAAAAGTGACACGGCACTCAAAGCTGGATAATAAATGTGCCATGGTCTGGTGAAAGACACTACACAAGCAAGCAGTTGCCGAGCTATAGCCCCAACTGTGCATGTTCTCCTTACTTCGGTCGACTACTTGGGAGCCTGTTCAAAGACTTCCATGTCGACCAAGCTATGTCATTTGCAGGTAAAAGGCCCTCATATAGCAGTATAGTAATGCTGTGGGATATCTCTTTATTTTATTTAAAAACTTCAAATACATATTGTATAAAGGCGGACTTAATGCCAATGACATGCTCTACCAGTCTACCTCTTGAGGTGGTGCAGAGAAACAAAGTAGGTGAGAAGAAGAAGAAGTTACACAGTTTCAAATAAGAATTCTGATAAAACATTTTTTTTTTTTTTTTTATATTTATATCTAATACTTAAACATACATACATGAAATAGTCTGTATATATCTTCTATATATATATAAAAGCAAAACCTCACTCACTCACTCATCACGAAATCTCAGAAACTACAAGTGCTAGGAGTATTAAATTTTGCATGTGGTTTCATTTTAGGACGTAAGTGCTCACTAAGACGGGATTTTGCGAAATTCATTCTCTAAGGGGGTAAACAGGGGTGGGAAAGTTTGTATAAAACTTCTATAGTTTTGATAGTAGGGTTACTAGAAAATATTAATTATTTAATTAGTTAATTAATTTTCTAACCAACCCTTACAAAGGGGTTAAATAGTAGGGGGTATAAGTTTGTATGGAAAATCTTATATCTTTAAAGCTATCGACTCCAAACTCATATAAATACTTTCTTTACTGAAATTAGTGAGGCATCATCTATTCATAGTATAAACGGAAGTCGCTAGAAAGCGTCTGTCTCTCTGTTTGAACGCGCTAATCACGACAACTACCCATTGGATTTGGATGTCGTTTTCACTATTATATTGTGGATTACTTAGGTTTTCACTATCAATATAGATGCACTATACATCAAGAATACATCAACCTATCACTTATAGGAGCCGAGCCAGTAACGATAATATTAAACCGAAAAAGTTAGCCGCCAGCGCACTATTATGCGTTGTACTAATGTAGGTTAAGTTCAAAGTATTTTAAACCCAATACAAAAATTTAATCCTAATCAAAGTAATATAATTAATTATAAGAACCGTTTCACATAGATTAAAAAAATACCAATGAAATGATGATATAAATCTGATTTAAAATATATCGATAAGTATGTAAAAACGTAATTAATTTGTAATTTTCTTTTACTAAAAACACACGGGCAGAACATTTTTTTAATTCATTTAATACGAATTTGCTCGAGGGCATAATGTCACACAGCGGAAACAGATATGTGATGATGTTTTTTTTTTCAACATAGTCACTTAAAAAGTGACAGAGCGGGCTATGTTAGAAGAAAGGACTTCTAAAAATTTCAACTCAAAATACCGAAGCGAAGTGAGGGCGGCCCGCTAGTAATGTATATAAATTATTTTTTTAGTGCCAATTTTCGTGCTAATTTTCGAATTACTATTGTTAGTTTCTATATAATATTTTATTTTTATCCCATGTAACCTTAAATTTAATTCAATTGTAATGTTTGTTGAAGATCCTAAAGAAATAAATAAATAAATCAATCAGTTAGGTTCTATATATTAATATAATGACTAAACATTAATTATTTCATTTATTTACATCAGGTCATCTAATTATCATGGACATAATTTAAAACTTTATAAACTACATTGTTTTATTGCAAATTTTATATAATGAAATGCGCAATTAAATACAGTGGCGCAGTGAAAGCGCAAACAATGTTGTTTATAAAGTTTTAAATTATGTCCATGATAATTACGTGTACTTTGTGTTCATTAAATGGATGTTTGTAAAGTCCCCCGCGACACAGGGTTCGTTCCCTGCTGTAGGAGTAGTCTTAAAAACAATATATGAGCCGCCATCCATCATCCATCGGTTGCCCGCCACGACACGAGATGTGCTATGCTGCGAGGATGTAATAGCTAAGCTGTGAAACTATGTGATCGTTTCCACTGATACTAAGCAATGTAGCGGTGCGAGTAAGATGTGATACATTACTTCGACCATACCATGTCTACTTTCAGCGACAAATGCCGGCCTATTGAAGTACTCAGCTCTGCACATAGCTACACCATCACGCATCCATAGCACGCATCTTTCCATATAAAACCTTAATAGAAGCCTGTTTAGTGTCCCACTGCAGGGCAAAGGCCTCTTCTCATATAGAGGACTACTATTATACTATTACTCTTGCGTCGATCCTCTATGAGAGGGTAGTACTATCCCGGTCGATCCGACCCATTCATGCTGAAACCAACGTGGATCTACTACCATGATAATTATTATTTATTTTTATTTATTTATTTATTCTATTTTACAGAGAGCCAACGGACTAATATTACAACTGACATACAGTGTAAATTCACCAATTGCCAATTATAGGCGCCCACATAATGTTTAAGAAAGTATCGATTTTAACAACAAGAAATTCCAAAAAACAAATTATTAAAAAAATAACAAATAAGTGTAATAAGTTTAGAATGTAAGATCGAAATTGTACACAAACATAACTTGTATTTATATGCTTTCTTGATATGTCCAAAGCATTTGATATGGTAAATTATGACAAGCTGTGGGAGAAGATGTTGAAATCAAATGTTCCATTAGACATAATTAATATGTTTAAATATTGGTATCAACACCAAGTTAACTATGTTAGATGGGAAAATGTCCAATCAGAGGAATATAGGTTACAATGTAGGGTTAGACAGGGAGGGTTATCGTCTCCAATATTGTTTAATTTATATATAGATGCACTAATTGGTGAGCTAAGCAGTATGCAGTCAGGATGCTATATAGACGACGTAGCTTTTTAGTTATGCTGATGATATGGCTTTACTGAGCCCGTCAGTTGCTGGGTTAAGGAGGCTGTTGAGGGTGTGTGAGATATATGCTGATGAGCACGGTTTAAGGTACAACGCTAAGAAAAGTGAACTTCTTATTTTTGGAGACAAGCCGTCTGTAAAGTTACCTTCCTTTACCTTAAGTGGCGCGATCTTGAATCTTTCAATCACTTTTTAAAGCGTATTGTCAGATTTTCTACACGTGCAGTCTGTGGACTTGCTATACGCTTAAGGCCGCCAATACCCTTCGAGTCCAGTATAACAATGCATTCAGGATGTTATTGGGACTGCCACGGCTGTGCAGCGCCTCGGGCATGTTTGCTGATGCACACATGAACGGATTTGAAGCAATCACGCGTAAACGAACCGCTTCGCTGTTGCAGCGGGTACGTGCTAGTCCTAATAGGCTCCTGAGTGTCATTGCGGGCAAACATGACAGCCCTATATTGAAACACCTATGTATGCTTCATGTACTAACATAGTAAATAAGGTCTCTTGTATACTAACAAATATGGATAAATTTCTGAAATAAATAGATTATTATTATTTTAATATTATTATTATAACAAATAATAGAAAAAGTGAAATAAGTTAATACATTTATTTTAATCTAGACTGATCAAAGTGTGTGTCAGCTAACAGTCGTCTCACGGTAGCTACACTAGTGCAGTACAGGTCAATGTTGAGATCCCGAGGAAGTCTTTTGTGATGTTTTGCTTATAATTTGTGCTAGAAAAAGGTAAATCTAACAATGGTCTTTGGCGGAAACCTAACAAATTTGTGCGTAAACAGACGTTAACAATTTTACCTCTAGCTATATTCAGAAGGAAGCTAATGTCACCAATATGATGTCTCGTTTCAAGAGGCAAGAAGTGGTACCTTTTGCATCGATGGTCATAGTTCACGGAATACAGCTGCGCCTTAAAGTCTAAATACCGTAGGAATTTTCTTTGGATACCCTCAATACGAGACTTATAAACCTCGTATTGAGGGTTCCAAACCTGGGATGCGTATTCCAAGTGACTGCGCACGAATGCACAGTACAATACTTTGACTGGCTTCAAAGATCGAAAACAGGCCGTCGCTCGCAGTATGAACCTTAAGGCTTTTGAAGCTTTTTTTTACTATACTATCAATATGTAAATCATAGAGTAGCTTTCTATCTTGCAAGATCCCTAAATCACGAGTACTGTTCACTTTGTTAATTATTTCATCATTCATAACATAGCTGTGATGTATTAACGTTGTGCGACGAGAGAACGTTATGTGGAAGCATTTTGACACATTCAGTTGAAGTTTGTTAAGTCTACAGTATGTCTATGTATTTATGTGTGTATGTAGGTCATCTTGTAATTGGTATGCGTCAACTATGGTTTTTACAACTTTGTAGATCTTCATGTCGTCAGCATGAAGTAAAATATATGAATGATGGAAGCAATTTTTGATGTCATTGACAAATATAGTAAACAATAAGGGACCTAATATTGAGCCTTGCGGCACGCCTGATGGGACGTTGCACCAGCTGGAGGTATAGCCTTAGAGAACGATGGCCTGTGTTCGGTTCTCTATGTATAAGGAAAACCACCGATACAAGTCTCAGTGCATACCAGCCAACAATAGCTTTTGCAACAGAATACGATGGTCAATGCGGTCAAAACATTTGGTGCATGTCCACTTGACGTTGTTCCATACCTTTTACAATGAACTCATGTGAAAGAAGTAGGTTAGATGTAGTGGAACGGTTCCGTATAAAGCCGTGCTGTTCATCACTTAAACTACTTATTCATGGCATTCCTATGGTCTTAGGCTTAAAGGAATATAAAACGTGAAAATAAATACTTCTGTTATGCATCATCACTACATAGTATAAAACAAAGTCGTTTCCCGCTGTCTGTCCCTATGTATGCTTAGCTGTTTAAAACTACGCAACGGATTTTGATACAGTTTTTTAATAGATAGAGTGATTCAAGACGAAAGTTTCTATGTACATACATGTATAATGTAGTAGGGAAACACTGATAATTTTAAAAGTTTCGTTTGTGATGTCGTAAATTAACTCATTTTTTAACGCTTACATTGCAAACTCTGGCTGAACCCTACGAGATAGATCAAAATAATAAACTACAGTATTGTACACCATAAAAAGTTCTATAAAATATATATATATATATATATATATATATATATGGTATATGTCTATCTTTTAGTGATAACCCACAATGACCATTTTTTATCCTTAACTTTTTAGGAGAGAAAAAATGTGTGTGTGCATTTAATTTATATGAATATGGCCCTTTACAGCATTTAATTTAAATGAATATTTTCGAAGATATTTACAGACAGATTTTGAATGCAGGGCCTAATATGCTATTACGTTCAGCCATTTAGGCGCTGAGTGGTAACAAACACACACACACATAAACACAAACTTTTCATTTATAATATTAGTAGGATTTTGTAAACTTGTGTACCTAGATTCTAAGTATAGCATTCTGCAGCGCGGTTTTACCCGCGTCTTTGGTTACTGCTTTGCTCCCGTCGCCGGTAGCCTATAACATTTCCAAAAACTGTACTATCATACGCAAAAAAAAAAAATTGAAATTCGACTGGTAGTTTCATGGATTAGCGCGTTCAAACAAACAAACTCTGCCACTTTCTTTAATAGTGTAGATATAGATAAGGTTAATATTAAACGTATATCTGTTTATTCGAAGTCTGTACACAATTGTAACTTAGAGTAAATGGGACACAAACATATTTCAGTGTACTCCTTCAGTTAGAGGAGACCACATCATGCAAACATTGGTAACAATATATATATTATATTAAACTTATATCGGTATACCTCATTCTCCATAAACGGTTGTCATGGTTGTGTTATTTTAGCATCGTTTATATATTCATGTAGAACATCATCAGGTTCTTAGATGAGAGTTAACACTTACCATCAATTTAGTCCTGAGGCCCTGACAAGCGGCATAGATATCTATTCTATTCATAGAATAGGTTTTTTTTTCTATTCTTTTTTTTTGTGGGAAACGCATTTCGCACCCGCCTGGGCGGGGGTTATGTCGGACTCTCCGGCCACAAAGAGACAGCGGCCGGCATACCGACTAAAACCCACGGTGTTCCTCCAGACGGCCAGAGTGTCGCGGTCACGGGAGACGCTCGCGCATTATAAAAGGCTTTGTCCTGACTGACTGACTGACTGACAGACAACACACAGCCTAAATCGCTGGTCGTAGCGACTTGAAATTTGTAGGAGGTATTCTAAGAAAGGGTTTTTTAAAATTTAACCCCTAAGTGTGTAAAAAGGGATGAAAACGATTGTATGAAACTTCTTCATTTTTTAACTTACAGTTTTGAAATTTTGTTTTAGAATACTTCTATTTAAATAAGAAATATCCTCATAATTTTTTTTTAACAGGAGTGAATTTAAAGGGGTGATATTAGAGATGAAACATTCTATGGAAAGATCTTTGCTTTTGAAGTTAGGGACTTGATATTTGGAGAGAGGGAAAAGGGAGGGGTAGGGAGAGGGAGAGGACAGAGAAGGAAGGGGAAAGTGAAGGGGAAGTGAGGAGAAAGTGTGGGGAAAGTGCTGGAGAAGTGAGGGGGAAGTCAGGGAGAAGACAGGGGGAAGTAAGGTAGAAGTGAGGGAAAAACGAGGAAGAAGTGAGGGGAAAGTGAGAGGGATGTTAGGGGGACGTGAGAGGAAAGTGAGGGAAAGTGAGAGGGAATTGAGGGAAATTTTGAGGGAAGGTGAGGAAAAAGTGAGAGGAAAGTGAGGAAGAAATTAAAGGAAAGTAAGGGGAAGTAAGGGGGAAGTGAGGGGAAGTAAGGAGATGTAAAGGGGAAGTGAGGAGGCAGTGAGGAGGCAGTGAGGAGGCAGTGAGGAGGAAGAGGGAAAAGTAAGGGAAGAGAGGGAGGAGGAGGAGGGGGAGGGAAGGAGAGAAGCGCAAAAGGGATGAGTGGGGAAAAGGGAGAGAGGGTAAGAGGGGAAGGGGTAAGTTATTGTAGTGAAAATTTACGTTTGTGCATTGTATATTGTTTTTACGGGGATATCTTTAGGCACGTAAGAGAGGGTTTGTATGAATAGGAGATTAAAAATAGTATGGAAAACAGTATTTAATCTCCTCTCTGGTAATCAATATTTACAGATTTACCATTGATTTCTGCAGCTGTTACCAGGCTATTACCGCCACATGTCTGTAATACTTGCACTGTGAAAGCTTGACGTAACGGATCTTGACTAGCATCAACCTGAGTAGTAGCTGACACCATTCTACTTCCTCTCTGGTCCGGACAGTTCATTCGGATATGTCCTCGCTTGCCGCATTTGTAGCACATAGGCTCACCTCATGGTCCAACAGCTGCAACAACTTTCCGTACTTTATACGACTTTTAGTCATTTCGCACAGCTTCGATCTCAAGGGCATGTGCTAAGACCGTTTCTAAAGTTGTATGGTGTGCCAACCGAACAGTTGCTCTGACCTCAAAGTCTCCTTGCCATCCACGAAAGATTGCACAACTATGTTATCCACAGATGATGTATGATGTCGTACCAGGCGTTCAATTTCAGCAGCCTTAATTTCAGACATTCTGTGGCTAAACAGACTGACATCGAGGCATAACGCCTAGAACTTGTCACTGAGCTCAACCGGGTCTTATATCGCATTTCTAAATGCGATGTAAGACCCGGGTTGTGAGAATTTGGTCGAGTTCAATGCTAAGAAAACACAGATATGCGCGTTTTCTGCAAAAAATCTCCGTTCCTTCTCCTTCCCTCTCTTCAGAACACAGCGTTACCACTACAGGATAGCCTTAGTATCCTGGGTATGGACGTCAGCCAAGATCTTAACCCCAAAAATTACATCGAGTGCGTCATTAAACCGCCTCCTGTAAACTCGAAGTTCTGAACAGGGTGAGGTACTTCACGCCCGAGAAACTCTGTCTTCTTTATAAGACACAGGTTTGTTCCTGTGTGGAGTACTGTTCTCATCTGTGGGATGGGTCCGCACAGTACTTACTGGATGCACTCGATAGGTTGCAGCGGCGAGCGGTCCATATCATAGGAAGCCCGAAGGCTACCAAGACCCTTGAGCCTTTACAGCTGCGAAGAGACATCGCCTCAATGGCCGTCTTCTATCGCCTTTACCACGGCGAGTGTTCTGAAGAGCTCTTTGAATTAATCCCACCCTCTGCCTTTTTATCCAGAACGACACGTGCGGAACTAAAGTGCCACCCTTTCACAGTGGAATCTGAAGGATCTCGAACCAAACGGTTCAGCACTTCATACTTTTGTCGCTCAATTTAAAGCCTGGAACACTTTGCCAGCGCACATGTTCGCATCTAATTTTGATGTCTGGGTCTTTTAAGCGGGGCGTGAAAAAGCATCTTACTTTTGGAATGGTGTCCGCCGCTTCTGGATTTCACTGACTGCTTACCATCAGGCAGAGTGGATTTACTTTGGTAGGCTAATATAAAAAAAAAGATCATTGTTGAAGTCCCTCGACTCGACTTCTAAGGTCGATCCTTCATCTAAGCTCGATAAACATGCTCCAGGTGCTTATCCCCGCTCCTCAACCGGGGTTCTCGCCTTGTCGCGTCGGGGGGGCTTCGTAACCGTGGTTACCCAGAACCACGGTGAACCAAGAGGAACCCCAAGGAGACGCCGCTCCTCTGGGCTTTGGTGGTAAGCCCACGATGGAGCGGCTCAGGTGGGATGCGGTGCTGTATGGGCGGCACCGCAACTGGGTCGGGCTGCGGTGTTGCTTCGGCGACGCTGCGGCTGAGGAGTCGCGGAGCCGCGCCGGGATTATAAGGTTGGGTGTCAGATAGATTGAAACATCACAGCTCTTGGTATAAGAATGTCTTTATTTCTGTTCTTAAGTGGGTTATATAGATTACACACTCTAACGATTATAGGTATTTACATTCTACTACGTCACACCTCTCAAGGCAGTAAAAAAAAATAAGAAAAAATAATACTCATTTTGTACTTTTACATTTGAGTGTTTTTTTTTTTTCTTTTTTTTCATCATACATTAACCGTTACTAGTTGATAATAATAACAATAGGTACCTAAATTTTACAACATGTGTTACTACATAATGGTCATTTTAGTAGAAAGTTTACACACTAATACATTCTTGATTAATTGATAGGTTTTACATAAGTAAGCCTTATAATGATTACAATGTATGACACTAGCATAATGATCATATAAACACACTAACACTACATATATATGACACTACATAATTATGGTCATTTTATTAGTAAGTCTACACACTAATACATTCTTGATTCATCGATAATTATACTAACGTCATCTCACTAAGTCGCCATAGTGGAGGCCACCATACCAGTAGTTTGGCTTTTGGAATGGTGTCCGCCACTTCTGGGTTCCACTTACTGCTTACCATCAGGCAGAGTAGAGTCACTTTGGTAGGCTAATATAAAAAAAAACGAAAGAAAGAAAGAAAGAAAGAAAAATATTTATTCTGTGCTCACAAATTTCAATTTCAAAAACAAATATATAGGTAGGAGTAAAAATACAGGTGAGACAGATAAGGGACCTTTCTCAGCACTGAGCTATGGTTGTTATACCATAGCGCTGATATTCTGAAAGACCCTTTACTGACGGCACGGAAGTTGAAACAGAAAGCAATACAAAACATTGTAATATAAATAATATATGATATGTGATGTAATATAAAATAAGTATAAATATAGAAGACGAAAGGAGTTCGTCGGCGTACCTGTAATCTGGTAAGCTATCCTGGACCTTGCTTTTGGATGCATAGTAGGTGTTTCTTGTATGCATTTCTAAACATATTAGTAGTTTGTAGGTCACGGAAAGGAGGAGGGAGGTCATTCCAAATTTTGGTAGCTGCGAATTTAAAACAAGAACGGAACGCCGCAGTCCTGTGTTTGGATGTTACGAGCAAATATGATGAGGCCCTTGTGTTGTGTTTATTGTGGTCTCTGGACCAGGACAGTTTCTCATACAGGTACACAGGTATTTTACTTTTGATAACACCAAACAACAGTGTGGCCAGGTGTAACTTTCTGCGCGCCTCCATCCTAAGCATATTTCCCTGGTTCAAGTAAGGAGTTACATGTGTACGTGGAGGAATCTTGTAACAGTAGCGAGCACAGGCATTCTGGACACGTTGTATAAGCCTGGAAGTACGAGCAAGCAGACAGGGCCCATAGACTGGGTCAGCATAATTTAACTTGGACATGACCAGTGACTCACACAGCATGACTCTCAAGTTCACAGTTATATACGGTCGTATCCTATAAAGAAGCTTAAGCCGGTAAAAGCAGTTCTGTACCACCTGTCACACATGGGCTTCAAAATGTAGTTGACCATCAAAGATCAGCCCAAGATTTCTGACTTCCTCAACCTGCTCTATTGCTGTGCCCTCAATACTAATTGCAGGATTTTTTAATTTGATTTTAGAAATAAGATCCCTAGAGCCCAGTATAATATATTTTGTTTTAGTAGGGTTGAGGACCAAACAATTCCTCCTGGACCAATCGGCAACCCTGTCAAGATCCTCATTCATACGTTTCACTGCAGCATGAGAATCCTCAGGGGGAAAAGAGATGTACAGCTGTAAATCATCAGCATACAAATAAAATTTGCAATAAGAGATGGACTTGGTGATATCAGAACTGTAGAGTATGAAGAGAAGTGGTCCTAGGATTGATCCCTGAGGAATTCCTCTGGGCTTACGTAACGTACTTAGATACAATTAAGTTACGAGTTCTTAAATTACTCTTATACTCTATCTAGTGCAACATGAGTGCATGTAAGTGATGCAATCGTAATTACAATGCAAATATTGAACAAAGATCAGTGTAAATATTTATGAATAGTACAATTTCGTTCTGTTTTTATTAATAACATCGGTTTTTCCTTTAATGTTGACCTCTACATTAGGTGATGCATCTCTTATTACAGTATAAGGGCCGGAATAAAGATTTGTGAGCTTATTACCAGTTTCACTTTTAATTAAAATTTTGTAATTTGTCTATTTTATAGATTTTATATATTGATCGTACGTGCTTTTTCGTTCTAATTTGGACGCAATTAAGTTTTTTCGCGCTTCCGCTTGCGAAACCCGTAATCGATATTTCAACTCAAAGGGATAACTATCGTAATTATAAAGTGAATCTACTGTTTTTATAAGATTAGTTGGCAATATTTACTTTTAAACTTTCGCGTTGCATGATTTAATAGAACTAAATATACGGGAATTCACGCGATTAGTTGGCAAGTTACATTTCTTTCCATAAACGAGTTCGAATGGTGTAAATTTAGTTGATGTATGTACTGTAGTATTATAGGCAAAAGCCCAAAAAGGTAACCAAGAGGTAGGACGTATCCGGTCTACCATCGACATTAAAAATGCATAGACTTGTGAGAATTCTCTAGAGCGCCAATACTTTGATGGTGGTATGCTGTTGAATTTAATTTAGAAATATTAAGAAACTTACATACTACTCTCTGACAGTCTCCGACATAAGCTCCGAGCCTCGGTCAGTTGCTACTTCTCGAGGTACTCCATGCTGAAGGATAAAGTTATTGACGAACACTCGTGCTACTTCAGTTGACGTTTTACTAACTAGTGGAAAAGCACAAACATATTTTGTCAGTTAACATTGAAGTAATAAAATGTATGTGTAATTATGACAATCCTTGTCGAGTGGGCCAACTATGTCTAGAAATATTTTGTCAAATGAAGAGTCGAGCAGTCGTAGTGATAACCATAGGTTCTTTTACCAACACTGTATATTTTTGTTTTTGACAGACATCACATTTTTTAACAAATTCAATAATATTTTTCTCTAGACCCGGCCAAAAGTAATATTTTTTAATGTTATTAAACATTCTTCTAATGCCTGCATGCCCACTTGACGGTAACAAATGAAAGTGATTCAAGATAACTTTCCTATCATCTAAATTTATCTATTTTTCTATGTCATTTAAAATACATAGGCGTGGTCCTTTCCATTTGGAACGATGAAAAATAACGGATGAAATTAAATGATACACTCCTTTAATTTCATCCGTTATTTTTTTTAAAAATATTAGTTTATGTTTATTTTTTATAAAATATAACTCGTTTATATTATTTTTTTCGCAAAATACACACATCGCTCTCACTAATACGGCTGGCGTCAGCTGTGATCGAGCTAATGGATTTATATATAATGCCTTTTGTTCGTGATTATATGAAAATATATTATTTTCCTGAGTTATTTTATTAATTTTACGTAATTGTTCTAAATATTTTTTATCAATGAATTGTAACTCCACTGCGTTGTTGGGCTTAATAAAGGTCTCTACATTTTTTGGTTGGGTAACCGAACAATTTTTTACAGCAGTTTCCTTGACCGAGAAAGCTGTTTCCGATTGTTTTCTCTTCTAGATAATGCGTCAGCGGCGGCATTGTCTTTTCCTTTGACGTATTCAATTAAATAATCGTATTCATCTAAGTCAATCGGAATTTAAGAAGTCTACTTGACGGGTCTTTTAAGCTAAATAAATATACTAATGGTTCGTGGTCTGTAATTATTTTAAATGAACGGCCATACAAATAAGGTCTGAAATGTTTCACGGCCCATACTATAGCCAAAAGCTCCTTTTCAATGGTTGAATAGTTTGGTTCCGCTTTATTTAAAACTCTACTGGCGTATGACACCCGTCGGCCATCGGAGTTTGATAAAATAGCTCCTATTGCGTAACCTGATGCGTCAGTTTGCACTATAAACTGATTTTTATCTGATAAATCCGGATATTGTAGAACCGGAGGCGAAGACATTCGTTCGAGTTTCGAATGACTTTTGTGAATTTTCATTCCAAATAAATTTAACGTTTTTTCTACATAATGTATTCAAACTGTTGGCTACTTCGGCAAAATTTGGTATAAATCTGCGATAATAATTCGCCAAGGCTACAAAACGTTTTACTTCATCGGTGTTTTGAGGAACTGGATAGTTGTGTATGTCGCAAATTTTTTCAGGGTCGGGCAGTACACCGTCGCTTGTTACGAAATGCCCTAAATAAAGCATTTCTTTCCTAAGAAAATCGCATTTAGCTGCGTTTAATTTTAAATTTACACTGCGTAACCTTTCGAGTACTTCACATAAATTTCTATTATAGTCCGATAGCCCCCATCCCATAATAACTAAATCGTCTTGGTAACATAAGCACTTTTCGTAATTAAGACTAGACATTGCCATAGTCATCATTCGGGCAAATGAGTTAGGACTTGTCTTAAGGCCCATTGGCATTCTAGTCAGTTGAAATTGACCCGAACAAAACGCAGTATATTTTCTACTGTCGGGGTCGAGTGCCACATTGTAAAATCCTTGATTTAAATCCAAGTGCGTAAAGTAGACGCATCCGGATAATGAATCTAATATTTCATGAATATTTGGAAGAGGAAATTTATCATTTTGTATACATTTATTTAATTTACGATAGTCAATAACTAGACGCCATTTAATTTTTTTCTCTCTGTTTATGTTTGGTTTCTTTGGGACTAAAAGAATGGGACTAAACCATTCGCTATTACAAGGCTCGATAATGCCTTGTTCAAGCATGTGGTCAATTTGCTCCTGTATTTCTTTTTTTTTGTGAATGCGGAAGCCTATAAGGTTTTCTATAAATTGGTGTGGTAAAAGGTTTTAAATCTATTGTGTGTCTATATATGTTTGTCGTAGTTAACCGGTCCCCTTCTAGGTAAAATATGTCCTTTTATTTTGCACATGTATTCTTAATACTGCTTTGTTCCGCAATTTTAAGGAAAAAAGTTTTTTAACACGTTCGGCATTTTTAACAGGCTTATTGAATCTACAGATATTATAGTCACTTGCCTTTTGCATATTTGGTTGAATATCATGGCATCAAAAGTCAGTTTCTGAGGTTTTCAGGATACGTATGGGTATTTTTCCATTTTTTGGCATTACTAAAGTATTTGCTAAAAAGATACCCTTGTGTATTTCCGATGCGCAAACTATACATTCCTCCGTTATATTGGTCTTTATATAATGAATACTTTCTGGCCTAGCCGGTATAGTCACTGAATCGTTATGAAAACTTATCGGCAACTTAACTTCTATATAATTGTTATAAATGAGTAAAGAATGATCTCTAAAATTATTTATTGAATTATATTTGTTTAAACAGTCTTGGCCTAAAATTCCGCTAGCTTTACATAGTAGTGACTCAAATACGTAGAATTTATGATTAAGAACTTGATCACCCGCACATAATTCAAGATAAACAAAACCCATTGATTCAACTTTTCCACCTATACCGCTGACCACAAGATTACTTATTTGGATTGGTATGTTCAATTCTAGAACATGTTTATGTTTTATGGCTGATATAGAACCGCCGGTGTCAATTAGCCACGTATAAGAAATATTATTATTTTTAAAACTCAATGTAATGTGATTTATGTGTCGCTAATTTATTTGCCGAATATTTTGCATCAACATATACCCTAAATCATATGCCTTTTATTGCGCCTCGTTTAGGCGCCGCAGCTAGTTTTTCTCTTTCATAAATCTACATCTCGGAGAATGACATTAAGGCTAGTATTAAAAAATTAAATTTAAGTAAGGGCGCGGGCCCCGATGGATTGCCTCCTATTTTTATATCTGTCTTTGTATGGAAGTGCTTACTTTGCCTTTACATATTATCTATAATAAATCACTCACGAGTGGCACATTTCCCGACTTATGGAAGATAGCGCACATTATTCCAATACATTAATCAGGCACTTTAAACGAAGTAACCAATTATAGACCGATATCTATAATTTCCCAGTTTGCGAAAATGTTTGAAGGTCTCATTTACAAAGCAGTTTATTTTCATCTTTATCATACTTTAAGTGCCAGTCAACATGGTTTTGTATCTAACCGCTCGACTCTTTCAAACTTGTTGATATATACTACTTATATTACTGACGCGTTTCAGGATAGAGGTCAAGTTGATGCGATATACACAGATTTTGCCAAAGCTTTTGATCGTGTGGATCATTTAATACTTTCCGCGAAGTTAAATCATGCTGGCATACACGGCTGTTTGTTGCGGTGGTTTGACAGCTATTTGCAAAATCGTTCTCAGCTTGTAGCACTGGCCGGTTATGAATCTAAACCATTTATACCATCTTCCGGCGTCCCCCAGGGCTCTAAACTCGGCCCTTTATTATTCCTTGTATTTATCAATGACCTTCTGGACTTAATGAAGAGCAACTGTTTGGCATATGCTGATGATTTAAAATTATATCGTAGAGTATGCATGGCTCTTCAAGATGACTTAAACACTCTCCAGCAATGGTGCTATGAAAATAGAATGACACTTAATGTTAAAAAATGTCAGTACATAACATTCACCAAAAAAGTCAAATATATTGGTTTCAACTACGAAATAGCAGGTATTTGTCTCGAAAGGGTCTCGGTTATTCGCGATTTAGGTGTTACTTTTGACGCATCAGTAACGTTTCGCCTTCACATAGATAGGATAGTATCTAAGGCAACAAAACACTTGGCTTTGTAATCCGTATGTGTAAACCATTTTGTAACAACAGCAGCATAATTTTGTTATATATAACGCTTTGGTTAGGTGTACACTTGAATATTGCTCTGCTGTTTGGTCACCGTTTCAGTCCACGTACAGTGATTCCATAGAATCTATTCAAGCGCGTTTTGTTAGACATTTAACAATTAGGAATGGGGTTCGTAAGTCAATTCCTGATTACAAAGATAGATTACTACATAATAAAATGAAGAGTCTTAAGGATAGGCGTGCCATATCGGACCTGTTAATACTTCACAAAATTATCAAAGGCTCTATTGACGCCCATTTAATTAACAATCTCCAATTCAAAATTAACCAGCACGCCGTGCGCCATCCGCGTATATTTGAGATACCCACGTGTACTTTAAACAGTAGTTACAACAGTCCTCTGACGCGCGTGGCTCGGTTGTATAACGAGAAGGTGATAAAATAAAACAGTTCGTTTGATATATTCGCTATGAATTTCAAACCATACAGGCATTTCCTTTTTTAATAAGATATTAGTTTAATATTTATAATTTTTAATTCAAAATGTTCTTTTTTATGTAGGTAATTTTGTTTTGTAATATCTACTAATTTATTATTTTTTTTGATACTTTGTTTCTGTTTAATTTTCATTTAATATTGCATGTATGTAATCCTATTTAATTTAATGTTACCATATTCTCAATGCTATGCATGCCTATTATATTATGTGTAATTAAAATTATTTAAGAAATTATGAGTGATGTAATATTAAGTTTTTTATGTAGTTATACTGTTGGTGTGCTTATATTAAATAAATAAATATGCTACTACATGACATCATAACACTTTTATTTGTCGAAAAAATTTGTCTGGAATATCAATAGTGTAACAATAATAACTAAATACAACGGCGCGGCCGCATGGATCATAGTGCATTCTCGCTCGCACAGTGACTATCTGTCTCACGTGACGACGCAGCTCCGAGCCCCACCATCGCCGATACGTTTTGCACACGGCACCAACGGTCCGGCAGCCTATATAAGTCCATGCGAAACATTAAATTATTCATTAGCTAGCCGTCCGTGCTACAGCGATAGCGTACATTGCAGTCCTGTAGTACAGACTTAAGGCCACGAGTGCGATAGCGTTACCGCAGTCCACTCCGAAGCCTCAGTCGAGGGTTAAGGTACGATAGCTGCCTGCAGTCTGCCTTACTCTCTTTAGCTAGGATCGTCAACTTAAGTAATACTAAACTCTGTGATCAGTGTATTAAGTTATACAATACAACAAATGACCTGCTATTGGCGTTTCATTGCACCTGGACACCCCCTTACAATAGTATTTTCTGATAGATTTTCTTGTGAATCTGTATCTGTCAAAATATGCATATTTTGTTTCTGCTGTTGTTGCTCCGCGGAGTGTCTAGGTTGGTTAAAAAAAATCCTACCTCTAGGTCCACGCGACGCCGACTGGTTCGCTGCCCCACGACCACGGTATTTCCATCCGCCTCGTCTTTGTTGCGATGTGCGGTCGTCCTTGTATTCTGATACGGGTACCTGGCCTCGTCCTCGTGTCGTATACTGGCCTCTATAATTCCTATATTGGTAGATATTATTACGACGCATAAATAAAATATCACCAGAGGCAGAAGGTGTAGAAACTTCTTCGTCTACGGCTGCTTGAATCTTATCGCAGGATGAAAATTTTCTTGCAGCAATTATAATGCTAAGGCGTCGATTTCTCAAACCGTCGGCAAAACTTTTTATGGCTAATTTTTCATTGACTGACTTTAAAATATTAAAACTTGATGTCTCACCTTCGGATTGAGAAATCGTCAAGTAAACAAAGAAATTAGTTATTTGTTTACTGTATTCATTTATGGAAAGATCGTTTTGTTTTAAAGTGTACAATTTATGATAAAGAGCTGTTGCTGATTTTTTTAGCAATAAGCAAGTTTTCATTGCGTTGATTAACTTATCGATACTGTCATACTTAGTATTAAGTTTCAATTTAGCAGACTGCGAAAGTCGGCTCTTTAACACAAAGTTAATTAACTTATTTTGTCCCTCCGAGTCAAGTTCCGACTGATAGTATTCTATTCCATCAATAAGCTGTTTTGTGTTCGCCACATCGTAATTTAATACTGGTAACAAGTTCAACGCGATTTTTAAATCAAACTTAGCCATATTTAAGCTTTCTTTCACTGATGAATTACTACACAAATCGATGATATTATCATATTTAAACTAAAAAAATTCTATATTTAATTGATCAATTTTACAACATTCATCTTCCTCTAATGCACTTTTTAATGTAATGAGACTTTCTAATTTTTGTTAATTATTGTATGAATGACATTTTTTATGATTATTATGAATGACATGCTTTAACAAATAATTTTTTGACATTAATTTATTGATACATTTTGACATAATTTATAAAATGATTTTTTTTTGTATTAATTTTAAATGACATGATGCCCGAGCCATATTTGAACAGTTAAGTACACATTTTGTATTGTTTTGTTAAAATTGTATACTTAGTATTGTTAAATTTTTTTACATTGTGATTTGTGAAATAGAGGTACATTGTGAACTCCTGTGGTAAATTAAGTTCATCTTACTTTATACTTATACCAAAAATTAACAGTTTATATAATATCTACATAGAAACATTTATCACAGTTCACATGTTGCCTTTACCTTTTGTAGCAATATGCAAATTGAGGCAGCCTGTAAAGCACACATTTTACTTTTTAATTTTCTTTACAACATAGAAAGCTGTAAGTAATTAAGTATCTATAGAGTTAAGTGTATTGCCTGCGTCACTTTGCATGCTACTTGAAACTGTAACTTACAAAAATTGTAATAACCTGGCGATTAAAAAGAGTGGCCTGAGTTTCTTGCCAGTTCTTCTCATGGCTCTACTTCGTCAGCGAACTGGCTGTAGGTTAATTTGATGACATTTTGTAAACTTTGACGTTCATAAGTGTTAATTTAATTAACTTAAATGAATAAACATATATTTCATTTCATTTCATATTTCATTTCATAAATGGGTATTTAGAAAGTCATAATTCATTCATTTCGTAATTCATTTCCCACGAAAAAAAATAAGTGCTTATCGCCAAATCGAGTTTCCAAAGCCTTAAGGAGTTTGTTTAAGCTTCGTCGGTCAGCAGGTAAATTCTCTAGGATCAGCAGTGCAGCCCCTCTAAGTGCCAAAGTAAGCGCCGTCAGTGCGTGACCATCTTCGCATCTATTTCCTTTGGCAACTACTTCGAACTGGTGCCGAAAGGCCGTCGAGGAAAACGAGTCGTCAAAGGAGGGAAGTTTGAACTTCGGACCTCCAAAAGTGACTGCCGCGCCCATATGCGCAGTCTTGAATAAAGAACCTTGGCCTTCTGAAGTTCTTTAATTATCTTGTCATGATGGTTCTCGTCATTGGTGGTCTGGACATCTTCGAAAATTTCATCATGTTTGCTGGTACGTTTTTTTACCACTTCAACGTCTTCTTGAAGAGTACTGATGATGGTGCTGAACCCTTCCAACTTAGAGTCTATCATTTCTTGTTTCGTTGGCGTTGTCTGTCTACGGCTTGCAGTTGACCTTCCTTAAGGTCTAGAAAAGCTTAGCGTTGGCGCTCTTCAGCTTGGCGTTGGCCTTCCTTCAACTCCTCCATGGCTTGACGTTGCCGTTCTTCAGCTTGGCGTTGGCGCTCTTCAGCTTGGCGTTGAACTTCCTTCAGCTCCTTCATGGTTTGAAGTTGGCTCTCCTGTATAACGGCTAAAAAAGGTGACATGGCAAAGCCGGAACTCATTCCCCTAGATGCCGTGGAAGTGCCCGGATCACTAAATACTGCTGCGCTAGTCTCTTCAGTATCGGCCATAATCGATGGTTCACGAGTTTCGTCTACCCCCGCCTGTCTTCGAGTGCGTAATGCCTCGTCGCGTGGTGTGACTGGCATTCTCACTTCTGTCACCAATTGTTACGTGTAAATATGGGGTTTGGTGTAAAATGCCAGTTACGCGATGATGAGTTTATTCAAGACTCACACAATACACTAACAGTACCAAAATAAAGCAATAAACACACACACTGCACTATGACGCTTCGTACATTGCTCTATGTAAACTTCCGTATCACTGCCGACGTTCGAATCCTTTTTATAGTCTTTCAATAGATTAAATATTTTAAACTCACACGATTTGTACACATAACTATATTTATGAAACGGGTCGGGTAAAGAGGTATGACACCTTATATAATAATTCAATAGATTTCTAGAACCCTCCCGTTATTACTACAAAGTTGGCGTCAATTCTCGATAGCAAAACAATGAATGTAGGTACTTAGCTGCGACGCGTAGGTATACAGCCGATGAGCTATTGTTAAACGTATGTAGGTACTTGAAAGAAAGATAGAATCCAGATTTTTGATCAAAAACCTGAACTAGTTTGTCTCAAATATCAACTACTGCCTTTAGCGAACCAGAGGCCCTAGACAAGTGTCAAAGATTTCTATTCTATTCATAGAATAGATACAAAAATGTATGAGATTGACATAAGCGCTGGCGTTAGCTTATGTCAATCCAATACATTTTTTAATCTATTCTATGAATAGAATAGAAATCTTTGACACTTGTCTAGGGCCTCTGTATCGACAAATGAGTTTGGGGGAACTTGCTTCAAAGATGTCTTTATTTGGAGGCTATAGTTTTAAGAAATGCTAGTGCGAAAAATCTAAAGTGTGCTGCGAGACAAATCGATATCGAATATTTGTTTTCTTTCTACTAAGTTGCAAATGATGATGAATTGTATTATTTATTTCATTTAAATTGATTGATTTGTCATAAAACAAAGCAAACTCGTGATTTTATCAAGAATTTTATCATAAACCCAAACTAGTCCAGGTTTTTGATCAAAAATCTGGATTGTTACAGGTTTATGATGAAATTGAGTGTAAATGTGTCATATTTTGTATTTTATTTGATTTATATTAAAAACATAGGGTTTTGATCAAAAACATAATTTTATGAAAAACCTGCGACATATATAATTAACAATTACTTATTTGCATATAATTGGGTATTCTATTGTTTATAATTAACCAGTCACGGATTTTGAACATTTTATACCCGTACTTATAATATTTGCCCGACTGCCTAAGTCAAGGTGGGTAATGTTTTCTAGCGTATGTATGTATGTATGTATATATGTGTGTATGTGGCTATGTATGTCCATTTCTTTGGCACGCTCTACAGCCTAAATGGCTTGATGGATTTTAACAAATGAGGTGTCATTAGATTCGTATTGATTGTGAGAGTGACATAGGATTGGTATAAAATTTCAATGCACGACTTTTTGTTTTATAACAATATATTTTGCTTGTTTATAATAATAGTGTTACATTGATAGCAGAGAAGTATGATCTCGAAATTAGCCTAGAATAATAACAGCGACGTAGTCTTTATCATTTTAGGCAGTTTCGATAAAAATTGGTGTCTAGATAGATTCTGTGACGGAGACGGACATAGGCCACTTTTTATCCCGAAAATCAGTCTGGTTCCCGAGGGAGACAAAACATATTTCAGGCGCAGAAAAGCCGTGGTACGCAGCTAGTTTTGTATTATTTGGTGATTCTAAACTGGTTGGTAATATAAACGAGATCCCCCAGGAGATCAGATCTACGGGATCAGATTGGAATAACTCATTAACATTAAGCGTTTGATGGGCTCCGACACGTCTGCTACCATTAGCAATTTAAAAGAAACATAAACGCAAAACTAAAAAGATGGGATACTTTGTACCCAGCTAGTCCTAATTGTTAAAGTATTGTTCGAGCCGGAATAATTAATTGCTTTGATTAGTAATGCGTCTATATATAGTAACACACGGTTTTGATTTTAACATTTTAGTGGCTTATATTGTTGACTTACTTATTAAGGCGGTAGCTTTTACAATATACGTATAGTGGAAGTAGCAGTCTTGGAATATCAAACTATTATCAGCTATGGCTTCACAACAATCAGGTTCTGTTGAAAACGATTTACAAATCCAGGAGCCACTTTCAGATCTTACAGGAGACGAGGTTGTGATCAGCGGCATTTCTGGTATTTTTCCAAAGTCAAATAATGCTGGAGAATTTATGAAAAACTTGTATGATAAGGTCAGTTATTTCACACAACATATAATACTTTATTGTTTCATATTTTATTTGTAAGCACATGTGTCGTCTAGCCATATCACATCACTTATGCACAACTTTTGCTAAAATTGAACAAATTGTAAAAAAAATCTCAAAACTAAATAAAAAACTGTGGAAAAAAGTTCTTCGTCCAATAATCACTATGCGACATAATTTGCTAAAAACAGTAGACACGTGGCAACTTTTAAAATGTCATTGATTAAAATGTAAAGAATTCACTTAAGTAATCATTAAATGGGTCAATGTCAATCGTTTTATACTTGAACCTATAGGAATTTTTTTTTTTTAACTAAGAACATTAAAAAGATACGTTATTCTAAATTAAACTAATTAAACGAACATTAGAAGATTATAGTCATTGTCACTTACTCGGCTAATTGTCCTCTCTTGCCTTTGATGATTGAGTCATCAAAGGCATCAAAGGCCGTGGAAGAAGCTAATTCAGCATTATTTAGTCATTAATAAATATAGCAGCTTTTTTAGCCATCAATCACCTAATTCATAGTTATTTAAAAAAATCTGATCTGATAATGACTTATCTACAGAGATAATTATGTTTAAAAATATTTATTTTGAGTAGTAAACAAACAGCAGGAATTACTATGATTTCTAACTATTTAACAATAAGTTAAATAAACCTACAACAAATATTAAATATAGATAATAGTTCATCGGTAACGTCTTGGTTACATTTTGTTACAAAATAATTTGAAGACCTCAAATCTGACATAAACCACAACTCTATCCACTAGACTCTCTAAAGGCAAACCAAAAAAATGGTCAAACCCATTATTTATTGAAGTTTCTGCACCATAAGCCACAACTCTATCTACTAGACTCTCTAAAAGCAAACCAACAAAATGATCAAACCCATTATTTATTGAAGCTTCTGCAACATAAACCACAGCTCTATCCACTAGACTCTCTAAAGGCAAACCAACAAAATGGTCAAACCCATTATTTATTGAAGCTTCTGCAACATAAACCACAGCTCTATCCACTATACTCTCTAAAGGCAAACCAACAAAATTAATTATCTTACGTATAAAATTTCTAGGTAGACATGGTATCAAGCGATACTATGGATTGGCCATTAAAGCATCCAGAAATGCCAGGTCACTACGGTAAAATCAACGCCGGTAATACTGTTGACAACTACTTTTTTAAAATACCGTTCCTTCAAGTCAATGTCATGGAGGTAATGACTCTACAACTCCTAGAAAATAGTTATGGAGCTTTGTTTGATGCAGGTATGTAAAAAAAGATTTCTTTTACCAAGAAACCCGACCGCTTTCCATCAGGCAGAGTGGAGTCACTTTGGTAGGTTAAAAAAAAAGCCAAAGGGGCGAAATATGATGTAGGCGAGTTCACGTATGTCAAAAACCGGCCAAGTGCTTGTCAGGCCACGCACAGTGTAGGGTTTTGTAGAAGTGTAGTTTGCGCAACAAACGTACCCTACAAGAAATGAGTTTCCTAAAATTATTCCATTAAAAGTTTAAACAGGCTAACAGGACCACATTCCATACCCACCTTCTACACCTTCTACTTGATTTTACTGTAATACCGATTTAGCTAATTAATTAATAGTAAGAAAAAGGTCCAAAATCAAAATAATCCCGAGTACTCGTATACTATCGTAACAATAGTCTTTGAGCTTGACCGCGGACAGACAGACGGACAGATTACGGAACCATAAAAAGCAATGGCCGTCATATATGGATACCTAACAACTAATTGACGTCATAGTAACACGTATTGCGTTCAAAATGTTAGACTCAAAGTCCTAATGAATTAAATTTCGAGGAACATTCTCTTTAACACGCCAGTCACTGCGGATCAATACATGTCAATGTTTATTCATACATATGTGATATGACGGGAAATGACTGTGTTACCTACGTAGTATTAACAGTAAGTAATATTTGTAGCTCTAGTATCTAAAATAGTTCAGGTGTTCAGGTGTTCGTCCAGCTGCTTTGAATGAATCAAGATTGGGCGTCTTTATTGGATGTGGGTATCTAGAGACTGCCTATATTAAAATTTCTGACCACAGGGACATTAACAACAAATATGAAGTCACTGGGTAAGCAAACAGATAATACTAAACAGGTATCTCTTTATGTAAATTATAATTATAATTAAGTAAAAATTGAGAGTTTGTTAAACGCGCTTATTTCTAAAACTACCGACTTGTCAGATTTAATTAAATATTTTTTTTTAAATCAACTTATTAAGAAATGTTATTGTCTATCTAAGATTACGCCACGACCCTTAGAAGTTAAGCTACAATACAACACAATTTTTAAATCTGACTGGTCCATAATTGGCTGCTAACCCAGCAATTAGTGCGTTCAAACAAAAAAACTACCTTTTCAAGTTTATACTACGGTATAGATAACTTACACAATCTCATTTTTATATGTTAGAATATAGTCAGCATCTATTACCACTGGTTTATTATCATTTACCACAGGATCAGTAGAGGAATGCAAGCTAGCCGTATTTCTTATTGGTTAAACGGAAAAGGCCCGTCATATAGCGTTGACGGGTCATGCTGCAGTTCAATAATAGCCCTGGAACATGCCTACCGGGCAATAAAAACTGGACTGTGTTCCTCAGCGATTGTTGGAGGATGTAATAAATTCTTTTATCCGGTATTGTCAGTAAATTTAAGGCAGTAAGTATTATTCAGTTAATAAAATATTTTTTTAGGTTGTAATATGCCGAATCAGGTAGTTGGATTCCATTACATTCCACTACCATGCTTCGTTTTACATACATGACTGCCATTTATTCACAGCGAAAGCCATGCTGATAGAATTACTGAATTTTCGGTTATCTTTAGTAACTCTATGAGCTGGGTTTCAGTTGAAGCAAATAATTTTAAGTCATCCATGTATAGCCAGGTGTGATGTTATCTGAACACCTCTAAGCAACCTATAGCCAAGCCCTGAACTGTCCAGCATTGAATTGAGAGGATTCAGTGCCAGGCAAAACCATAAGGCACCCAAACTGTCACCCTGGAAGCCTTATCCATAATTGTTCGTCGATACCCAAGGCCTGTCGACACTATGGATAAACAAAAACAGTTTTCCATTACCACATGCATACTTCCAAGAAGGCACGTATGGTAGGGTCTAGTTTATACAACTCCATCATCGTCACGAGCCATAAATGCGGCACGGAATCGAAAGCCTTTTTATTCTCTTTATTCAGCTATATACTAACAAAATTACATTTTTAAATATAAATAAAAATATAACATAAATATACATTCACCGATATCGGGTACAGGGACCAAGCTACCGGTGGTCAGGGCTTCAGAGACTTATCTCTGGAGGAGGAGGAGGAGGTTCCTAAACCTCCTGACAATGCGGGCCATGTCAAAGAGCACAGCCTTCTGCATCAGGCTATAATATTATAATTATTATTCCTTCGATAATCTCTTCTTATCGTCTTTTTTATTTTTCTTACATTCGTTATCCAGCCAAGGCGTGAATTTTGCTATTATGATCGTTCAGTGATTGCCCCAACACGATATGGGCATAGAGAAAATTTCCACAGCGCGCTGTGAGCTGTTTTGTCGATCAATGAGCATTTCTAGCCTTTATTCGTAACATATATAGGTAATTGCACACCATTTACATCTTTCTTGTTTTTAGAGCTGGATTATTGTGCATGGATGGTAAAACAAAGTGTTTTGATAAGCATTCTGATGGCTTCGTGAGATCTGAAGCTGTGTCTGTATTTTATCTACAGAAGGCAAGTGAAGCTAAAAGGTGAACATTTCATAGTACTTTTTTTTTATAGTATAGCCTACCAAAGTGACTCCACCCCGCCTGATGGTAAGCAGCCAGTGGAATCCAGAAGTGGCGGCCACTATACCAAAAGCCATCGTTTTAAACTGCTGGTATGGTGGCCTCCACTATGGCGGCTGGGAATGGGGTTAGGGGAAGGAAATGAGGGACGTGAGGAAAGAGGAAAGGGGGAAATTGGGCCTCCGGCGCTCTCACTCACCGAACGAAACGCAGTAGTACGGATACTACTACTCTTAAGTACTTAACCATAATTCATAATATATATATATAATTTTATAATATATCTACAAATAACTATTTTATTTAAATACAAGAAATTAGTGAAATAAGAAGGATTAATTATGTTCATAGTAAAGAATGATTATATAATAATTATATCTGTGTCCTTAGAAAGATATTGCAAACATTTTAAGCTCTACTGAGCTATAAACTTTATAATAAATTTAATAACTATAATTATAGAATTAAAAGATTAAGGATTTACTTCAGGGTATTTCATTAATATCCTTTTAAAATATTTTAGAATATATGCTGAAGTTGTGCACTTGAAAAATTCACACCACATAAACCCTGACGCAAAGTTTTTACCGGCTCGAGATTCTGAAAACATTCAAAAATTATTGCAAGAGTTTTATACCGAAGCGAAAGTTTCTGCAAGTGATGTCGAATATGTTGAAGCAAGTGCCACAGGTTAGTTAGCACATAAATGAAAAATGCAGCACTGTTACGTTAAACAATTACAACATATACTAATAATCATACAATAAGAGGGCAATTTAAAATCCGAAAATTTTTCCCCATCAAGATCATTTTGATTTCGACAACAAAGGAATCTGTGATTTCGTACTATCATTTAACTTTAATAAAAAATAGTAACTGCATTGTAAAACAATCATTCAGTGTTCTAAGCTATACTGGTTTATATAAATGCACACAGTCAGAATAAAAACCGCCATTAAAATTGTAGTATTCATTAACACACTAAGTAAAATTAAAATTTAGGTAAAACCTGGGAAATTACTGTGATTTAGCATTTTGCTGTAAGATAAAGTAGTAAAATTTTACTTTTGGAAGTGTGTTGTATGTGTTGTACTTTAGCCTCATCTTTGGCATGAGTTACTATATCTGAACTGAAACTAAACTATGTTTTTTTATAACACACAGGTATAGCAAAAGCAGACGCTGAAGAACTAGATGCTATTAGTAATGTTTTTGCAAAAGACAAATCCATCAAAGTTGGATGTGTAAAATCCAATATGGGTCACAGTGAAGGTGCTGCTGATGCTTGCGCTCTAGCAAAAGTAAGATTTTATCCAAGTTTATCAGAATTAAAGTTTATTACTTTGTAGACATACAATAACAACAAAAAATGATTACATTTATTGTTTAGATTTGCTTGGCCTATCACAAAGGTGAACTTCCAGGCAACTTACATTACAACGTGCCCCATGACGACATCGCTGGTGTACGTGATGGGCGAGTACAAGTTGTCACTGATAATGTTCCTTTTGAAAGAGGCTACACAGCCTTGAACTCGTTTTCAATCACTGGAATTAATTATCACACTCTTTTAAAGGGACGTTATAAGAAAAAGGTAATATAACGAATATTTTTGTGCTTGCATCAAATTTAAATCTATACATATAATAAAAATGTAACCGATCGCTGTCTGTACATGGAAGATATATGAGAAAAAATACTATTGGGACCTATATCAACGCAAATAGAACCCAAAACAATAATTTTTAAAATTTTTGTCTGTTTGTCTGTTTGTCTGTTTGTCTGTTTGTCTGTGCGTTTGTGCACGCTAATCTCAGAAACGGCTTATCCGATTCAAATATGGTTTTCACTAATATATTGTGGTAAGCTTCACTTAACATTTAGTGTTTGTTTCATGTCAATCGGTTCATAAATAAAAAAGTTATGCCAATTTAAAGAATCACATCGAACATTCGTTAATTTACTACAAAATCTTAAAGAAGCAGATATTTTAACAGGTTGCGGAATAGCTGATAGTGTTTTTATTCCTTGGATTCTAAACAGTCTTTCATTTAGTTTTAAACGAGTCCAGTTTCCAGTGAGCCTATGTTTTGCGATGACTAATTAAATTAATTAATTAATTAAGTAATTAAAGTAAAGGTAAGACACTAAAAGTTGTGGGTGTGGATCTAAGTATTAGCTGTTTTTCGGTCAGCTTTATGTGGCTCTATCACGTGTTAGCATTACTAGCAGCCTGTATGCTTTGATCCCTGATGGCTATACGTCTAATCCATACATCCATACATATTATAAAAGGCTTTGTCCTGACTGACTGACTGACTGACTGACAGACAACGTAAAGCCTAAACCGCTGGTCCTAGCGACTTGAAATTTGGAGGGTGTGTTTGTCCTAATGTCTAGAAGTGTACAAAGAAAGGGTTATTAAAAATTCAACCCTTAAGTGTATGAAAAGGGATGAAATCGATTGTATGAAACGTCTTCATTTTTTAAGTTACAGCTTTGAAATTTTGTTTTGGAATACTTTTATTTAAATAAAAAATACGCTCATAATTTTTTTTATACTGGGGTGGATTTATAGGAGTGAAAGAAATATTGTATGGAAAGATCTTTGCTTTTGAAGTTGGCTACTTGAAATTTGGAGGGAGGGGGAAGGGAGGGGGAGGAAGAGGAAAGAAAGGGAGAAGTGAGGGAAAAGTGCGGGGGTAGTGAGGGAGAAGTCAGGGGAAAGGGAGGGGAAAGTCAGGGGGAAATCGACTGCCTCTGTATTTCGGTGGTACTGTGTATGGACTGTGAGGTCGCGGGTTCGATTCCCGCTCAGTGCAAATATTTGTAGCATGAACATGTCTATTTGCATTGGTCTGTGTGTTTATATGTATAATATGTATCTATTTACAAAAATAAAAGTATTTAAGTATGTTTATCCGTATTCTAGAACCCATAATACAAGCATATAATATGCTTACTTTGGGTCTAGATGGCGTTGTGTAAAAATAAAAAAGGAAGAGGGAACTTAGGGGGTGTGAGGAGGCAGTGAAGGGCAAGTGAGGGGCAAGTGAAGGGCAAGTGAAGGGGACGTAAGGGAAAGTGAGGGAAGTGAGGGAAGTGAGGGAAAGTGAGGAGTCAGAAGTGGTGGTGAGTGAGTGGGAAGTGAGGGAAAGTGAGGGAGATGGGAGGGAGACGGGAGGGGAAGGAAGGGGAGGGGAGGGGAAGGCAGGGGAAGGGGAAAGTTATTGTAGTGAAAATTTGCCTTTGTGTATTGTATGTTGTTTTACGGGGGATATCTTTAGGTAGGTGAAAGAGGGTTTGTACGAATGGTGATGATGATGAGATTAGAAATAGTATGCAAAAAAGTATTTAAACAATATAAAAATGTCTATTGAAAAACGATATTCATGCGAGCGAAGCCGCGGGCAAAAGCTATACATATATAAAAACGAAAGGTCACTCACTCACTCACTCATCTCATCACGAAATCTCAAAAACTACAAGTGCTAGGAGTTTCAAATTTTGGAAATAGGTGCTCTCTAAGACAGGATTTTGCGAAATTTATTTCCCTGGAGTATAAAGGGGAACAAAATTTGTATGGAGCTTCTATCGTTTTTGAAAATAGGAGTGCCAAGTTCCGTTAAATATCGCAAAATTTCGTCTGTTTTAGGGGTAGCTGGTGAATAGATTTAAATCGGATTCGCCTTAGAGACGGATTATACTGATATTTATCGCAGCATGTGTGGGACCAGCTGAGTATCCGTGGCGTCATTGTGTGGGTGGTGTGTTCAGTTTAATCTAAAGGGTCTCGAACCAAACGGTTCAGCACTTTATACTTTTGTCGCTCAATTAAAGCCTGGAACTCTTTACCAGCGCATGTGTTCCCACCTAACTTTCATCCTGGGACTTTTAAGCGAGGCGTGAAGAAGCGTCTCACTAAGCCGCCATAGTGGAGGCCACCATACCAGTAGTTTGGCTTTTGGAATGGTGTCCACTACTACTGAATTCCACTGACTGCTTACCATCAGCCAGAGTAGAGGCACTTTGGCAGGCTAATATAAAAAAAAAACTTATAGCGTTTTTATTCCTCGGATTCCTTTCATTCCAAACAATTTCCCGTTTAGTTTTAAACGAGTTCAGTTTCCAGTGAGCCTATGTTTCGCGATGACAATTAATGAGTGTGGATCTAAATATTAACTGTTTTTCGCATGGTCAGCTTTATGTGGATTTGCCACGTGTAAGTAATCCTAGCAGCCTGTATGGCTTTGATCCGCGATGGCTATACGTCTAATATCGTAGATAGAGAAGCATTTACTGTAAAGATTTTTCTTAATCACCTAAACGAAGATGTTTATAATTCAAAACAAACCAAAAGATATATCCAAAAAATGCTGCCCAAAATCACTATTCCACGCGGACGAAGTCGCGGGCACAGCTAGTGTATAATATGTTGGTACCTAATGTGTCTTTTTGAAGTTATACTTCTTTGGGCGCGATTGGGAAAAATGATGAGAGTGAATTTTTACGATGCGCGCGCACACCGACAGAAAAAAGCAACAACTAACTTCAGGTAGTTGCGAACCTTTTACACCCTGAAGTTAGTTCGAATCTTTGTTTGTCGTATCAGTACAAATAATCAGTGTAAATAAATAAAAAATATATTGGCGTTTATATCAGTTCAAATATTTATGTATGTATGCGTTGTGTTATTATTTGGTATTTTTGGATTATTACGCCAAAGAAGTATAACTTCTTACGTGCGTACATGAGTACACACACTCTTTTTTTTTTAGTGTTCCGTACTAAACAAGGAACCCTTATAGTTTTGCCATGTCCGTCCGTATGTCTATCTGTTTGTCAGTCCATCTGTCTGTCCGCAGCCTAGCGCAGAGACTGTTGGTACTATCAAGCTAAAAATTGACATGGGTATATATATAAGTCACGCCGACAAAGTAGTAAGATAAAAATTTAAACCGTTATATTTGGAAATTTGAAAAACATTGTAATAATAGGCTATATGTATATTATTAATTTAAAAGGAAAACTATCATGGCGAAGCAGGGTTTATAGGTTAACGAGTTATGCTCAATCAACTTATTAACTGTACTTCTAGATCAGTTCAAAAAGGATTTAGTTCGTTTCGCACCAATAGATGGCGTTGATCAATTTTATAGATTGCCTGAACCGCGGTGTTAAGATTTTCCTACGATAGTATAAATACTCGGTAACGTTTTAATTATTCTTTTATGAATCCGCTAAATATTTATTACTTACAGTAAAATCATCTACTTCTTTTGCCATCCAATTAATTTTTAAAATTAATTTTATGAATTCACTTCTTTTAGGGCTATTGCGCAACTATACTACTACGGAACCCTGCCTTGCGCGTGGCATGACACGCACTTGGCCAGTTTTTATTAAATTTTCGTTTTAAACTGATAAAAAAAATTCTATATCGTATTATAACATATCATTTTTTTTCCATTAGAACGTAGGAAGTTACTCTTCGGCCATTCCTCGTCTTATATTAGCATCTGGCGCAGTAGAAAGTAGCATCTCAAAAATCTTTGATGCTTTAAAAGGTCAACCTATTGATCCAGAACAAATTGCACTTCTACACGATTTCTACGAGAAAGATATTTCTGGTCACACTAGCAGAGGTTACATTATTCTCGGTGAGTTGAAAACTGAAATTTACCTGCGATTATAAATACACTAGGATCTTTTTTTTTAATTGGTGTTATTTGCAGATAAAGGCGAAGAGAACCAAGTAGAATGTTTAGCAGAGAGTACAAGTTATTTCTCGGGCACTACAACCCCGACCTGGTTTTTATACAGTGGCATGGGCTCTCAGTGGGCTGGTATGGGAGCTGAATTGATGACATTGCCCACATTTGCCGCTGCTATCGAAAGGTAATTTTAACATAATACATTTTCATTCGTATCAGCTATAGGTAAGATTCTAGACAATGCCATCCTCATCAACTTAAAGAAAACTGTCTATGTCACAATGTTACGGTAGTAGATCCAGCATGGTTTTAGCATGAATGGGCTGGATTGACGTAAGAGTAGTAGCATCCGTATTACTGTGTTTCATTCGGTGAGTAAGAGTACCTGATGGCCCATTTTCCCCCTTTCCTCTTGCCTCACCTCCCTCATTCCCTTCCTCTACCCCATTTCCAGCCACCATAGTGGAGGCCACCATACCAGCAGTTTAAGACGATAGCTATCAGTATGGTGGCCACCATTTCTAGAATACAAAAAAAAATTACCTAATTTTCCATTTGACAAGTTGAATTTTGCCAGAACGATTTCATTTGTATTTTTTGTTCAACTTTAATGGTGTTACCTCTAATGTAACCGGTTTTGACAGAAAATCATTTAATTTGTTAGAGAGACCGTCGTCACAATAAAATGGACAAACTTAATAATAGTCGACAGTCCATTACTTCATAGGCTTCTGTAATCTCATACAAACATTCCTCGAGACAAACACTGTAATGTGATTTTCGGACCTAAATAGCTTTTTGACAAACGTAATTTAATTGTAATCTGCCTCTACATTAGAGAAGTGTAAGGTACACATGATAACTGCATAGCATTAAGTCCGCCAATGTGTGCACGATGTTTTAATAATTAAATAAATAAATGCAGGTGTGCTATGATGTCAAAGACTAATAACACTCATATACAGTTAACACGCTCACAGACACACAGAGTTGTGAAAAATATGTAATCGGCCATTTTGTGGCGGTGGCCATCTTGGACCGATTTTCATAAACATAAGACACTCCTAAGTAAGAACTCTTCCTAACAATAAACACTCTCAAGAGAGAGAGAGAGAGACACACACACACACACACACACACACACACACACAAAGACACGTCAAACTTATAACACTCCGTCATTTTTGCGTCGGTGGTTAAAAATAACATAATAACACGAGGCAAAACGGCTTATCAAGCAAGATTTGACAATGCTGTAAGTCAGCATTTTCAAATCTTTCTTGACGAGCCGTTTTGCCAAGTTGGATGACAAAAAGACAAAGTTACATTTACTTAATTATGTATATCTATACTATTATATAAAGCGAAAGAGTTTGTTTGTTTATTTGTTTGTTTGTTAGAACGCGCTAATCTCTGGAACTACAAGTCGGATTTGAAAATCTTTTTGCGTATGCGTTCACGAAAAAGGCTATGTAACATTACGCTACTGGCGACGGGAGTAGAGTAGTAAGCAAATACGAGAGTGAAACCGCGCCGCGGAAAGCTAGTTTAAAAATAAACTGATGAATATAAATACTCGTATATTCTATAATGTTCATATATTACTCTTACATTTCAGGTGTCATAAAGTTTTACAACCAAAGGGAATAGATGTTATAAAGATCATAACCGATACAGATAAAACGATATTTGATAACATAATGCACTCTTTCATCGGAATAACTGCGGTGCAAATTGGTTTGACAGATTTATTGAAGGAAATGGGAATAGTGCCCGATAATATCATAGGTAATGTTGTTGATGCTACTTACTATCTTGAATTATTATTCATTTCTGTTACGATGTACTATTTTACACTTGTTATATCGTAGTCTTTCTTGTTTTATATTCCTAACTAACAAACAAGCAACTTAGGCATATATCAAACTCAAGGCATCGTTTTTGAGCTTTATCACCATCAGCTATAGAAATGACATTTAATTTTCTATACCAATCTATTACGTATTATTATTGTAAAGGGTTGAATTACTCCTTCTGAAGATTTGTAGAACAAAATATGTAGAAGTAACGAGAATAGATTTTTGTTTCCTTTTTAATATTTTATTGAGGTTATCACGTACTATTAAAACAAAATAAATTGCATAAATAATAAAGTCAAATAAAATCTCTTTTGGTACTGAAACAACGTTACATTAAACTTTACGTCCCTCATTGGCTTATGGTGACACTACTCATTTCCAGGTAAACAGTGGTCTTGTTGCATGAAGTTTTATACTCGACCCCGTACAGAGTTCGGTTTTTGCTAGCAGCTCTAGTTTTCAAAATATGACGGACATTACTTTTCACAAAAATTATCATTTTAAAAATATATTTTATACTTAATTCAAAACTTCGAAACGACAAAGAACAAAATAGACATTCGTCGATTCACATCACTGGTCCAAAACATGCAATCCAAAAAGAGTTCTTGTGTGATTCACACCTTGGACCAAATTAGTATGAATCGGCTAAAAAACCATATGCAACAGAAAAAAGTTCGATTTTGTTCGCCTATATAATAGGCATGCAACATTGCGGTTTGCATTCGGTTTTCTGTAGTAAACTCGTGAAATTATAACGATTCAAATAACAATTTATTCTAACGTTATTCATAGTATGCTATACGAGTATGCCACTTTCTTTTCTATTGCAGGTCACAGTGTAGGTGAAGTTGCATGTGCTTACGCAGACGAATGCTTGACAACTGAAGAAACGATCTTGTCAGTTTATTACCGCGGTCTGGTGTCTATAGAGACTAAGTTTATAGATGGCTTGATGGCTGCAGTAGGTCTTGGACATAACGAAGTGAGTTTACTACAATAACTCTGTATTTAGTTTTTTTTGCAGCACTGAATAATTTTTTAATTTTAGTTATATATCAAACAAATTTGTTAAAGCAATAATTATTCTGTAGGTCGCCATGATCTGTCCCGCTGAAATTGAAGTTGCATGTCACAATAGCGCAGTATCATCAACTATATCAGGGCCTGCAGAGATTGTTGAGAAGTTTGTGAAAGAACTAAGGAATAAAGACATATTTGCCAAAGTAGTAGCAACAGGAAATATAGCCTTCCATTCGAAATATGTCACTAAAGCTGGTAAGATAGTTGTGAAATCATTGATTTTAAACTCTTTTAATTAATAATTATGATTACTTCTTTGGTCAAAATTTGATTGTTTTGGTAAACATCATTGAAGTTCATGTATAATGGTAAATTTCATATTCCGAGGGTATAGCATCGGACAGTAGATGGCGTTACTTACACTCTTGTATCCAACTTAATAATGCTCGTTATAAAAATCAATACTTCGACTAGTGAAAAGTTGTCACATCGCTTTCCGGGACGATCGCATCCTACGCATTTGTTTTAATTTTTTTTACAGTTCCACGTTTAAGATCTGAACTAGGTGCACTGATAACAAGCCCAAGACCTCGGAGCGAAAAATGGATTTGCTCTTCGGCATTAAAAGATAAATGGCATGATGATGCTGTAAAATATGCATCAGGAGAATATTTTACTAATAATCTGATGGTAAGTGCTTGTAATAATTAACTTATAAACCTAAATATGTTTAACGACATGATTATAAATTGTTAAATTTCTATGCTTTTTCTACTATACATAGTCAAAGTCAAAGACATTTATTCATTTGGGATATTTAAATTAACACTTGTGAACGTTTTGAATTACAAAGTGTCAGTCAATCAACCTACAACCAGTTTGCTGACGTGGGTAATGAGAAAAACAGAGAGGGCCTAGAAAAATTTATGAGATCGACATAAGCTAACGCCAACATTGCCGTAAGCTTATGTCAATCTCATACACTTTTTAACCATTCTATGAATATAATGCCAGTTGTCTAGGCCCTCTAGCAAGAAACTTAGGCCATAGATATGTATAAACTTTCTAAAAGAAATGCTCTTGAAGATACTTAAAAAAAATTGTTACTTGGTTTAAAAGAAGTTACCCTAGAAACAGACAGGAAAAATCAGCGACTTTGCTTTATACTATTTAGAATAAGGATTAATTTGTAAATTATTTTTTGTTACGTTACAAAACAAAAAAATTAAGTACAACATTGTATATGTTATGTATGTACACTACAAATTTTTTGTGTTACAGAACAGCGTGTATTTTGAAGAAGCGGCGAAATATATACAGTTAAACGCAACAATTATTGAAATATCCCCTCACGGTTTATTGCAAGCTATAATGAGACGATCTCATGAAAGGTGTACTAATATTCCGTTGACAAAAAAATCGCATTCAAGCCCAGTAAAGTTCTTCCTAGAAGCTGTCGGAAAGTAAGTACTAATAATTTTAGCGAACTTTTAAGAGAGCCGCTGTGCGCCTTTACAATATTGACCGATGGCGATGTGCTGTTTGGTGATAGGCTCTTAATGGCTATTACAATGTCCTTCATAAAACTAGAGACAAAAAAAGCATATAAAAGCTCATAAGACGCGCTGCACGGTACCTCATCGGCAGGCCATAGTTTGTTTGTGTTCGTCATGTTTATTAACCCTTTACCACCTACCACCTAATCTTGTTACACAACCACCTGCCATACGTCTTACAGACGGGCGAGTAAAAAGACCTTCGTACGTAAAATGTAACGGTGAAAAGTTTGTTTTTGAATTAAAAACAATTAAAGTGCATATGAACAACTTTATTAAAGCAAACAAGGCACATAAAAATTGTCATTTTTTTCCTATAACCATAATTTTTTTTAAAACAACTCTTAATTCTAAACTAAAAAATTTCTTATTCAAAAAACGAGATCTCCAAAAATAATCACATGACTTAGGAACTTATTTCTTTCTGTTTATAAAAATATGATAATCAACAAGTAATATAAAATCAAAACTTTCCCATTATTTTATTATTATTATTATTATTATTATAATCATATATTTTGCAAAATTGCAGGGCATCAATGTTATAGATTTTCTCGACCATGAATGCACATTTTTTGGGAGCATTCGATACAAATCGGCTTTTTACATTCAAAACACATGTATTGTGTCCTGCGTTTCTTTTTAGGATCGCAGGTTGAGCAGTTTATTCGAGAAGCCAATCTGTCTTCAGAACTGCTATCACCTGGTAGAGCTGCTGGAGTCGAGTCATTGCCGCAGTGAAGTATGCGCCGAAGTGCGATTCGAATATGCCGTTGAATTTTTACATTGCTTTCTCGACGCTCCATATGCGGTCTGGTGAGCTGTTCAGCTAGCCTTTTCATAAATTTGAACCTGCTCTCAATCTTGTGTCCTTGGGCTTGACCAGATAAACTGACGACGTAGCAGTTTGAAGCCGAAATATCGAGCAGCCTGTAAAATACTGCCAATGGCCACCTACGCGTTCGACGACCTGTGGTATAATTGGAACATCTTTGATCGAGTAGGTCTACTCCGATCTTGGTTCGATTGTAGAAAAGTATGATTTCCGGTTTCTTGGTAACTTCATCTACCTCGGGCATATGATGCATACTTGACACGGTGATCACTGCTTTATTTGGCTTAGGGACGTAAGATGATAAAGTTATATCTTTTGTAAACCCAAAGATGGTTGAATCAACAAGCCGGTGACGGGTTGGTAAGAATTCTTGAGGTATATCTCTTTGGTTTTTCCTCATCGTGCCTACAACGGTTAGATGTTTCTCTTTCATTACATCTAAAAGCTCAATAGAAGTATACCAATTATCCACTGTAACATTTCGGTTTGATCCTTCTATCGGAGAAATAAGTCGCAGTACAGCTTGAGTTGGTTTTTTCAGTCGCTGATATTCTGTTGGTAAATTTAGTCCATCAGAATCTTTTCCTACGTAAATGTACGCATTCAAAAGATACCCTGATCTTGCATCTGTAAGGCATTGTATTTTTATGCCGTACTTGGCAGGTTTCTTCGGCATATACATTTTGAACCTGCATCTTCCTCGAAATGCCAGCAACATTTCATCGATACATGCATAGCTACCAATCGCATAAACAGCTTGACATTGTGCAATAAATGAACCGAAGAGTTCGGCAATAGGCGCAGATGGATCGATTTCCCGGCGTGCTAATCTGGTCTCAGAATCATCAAATCGAAGGGTTTTCAGTAATACTTCTAATCGGTTTTTGCTCATGATGCAGCTATATATTTCTCGTCCAGTACCGTCATTACTATACCACGATGTATAGTGTTCATGGTTTTCTTTGAATATAGCTGTATAGAAAAGAAGCCCTATAAAAGCTTTCAATTCCATGAGATCCATGGCGTGAACACAGGTTGATTTTTGGTAATTGGGTCTTATTTCTTGGATCTTCACATTTGTGTAACGAACTATTTTTTCAAGCATTTCGTCTGTGAAAAATTTCTGCCAAATATCCAGCGGTGAAGAGGAAGCATTCAGTTCATTCCGGTATAGTGGCTTTATACCTTCTCTTTCTTCAACTATATTACGTTGCAATGTTCTCGATCGTAATGTAGGTGGAGCAGAAGACCACCGAAAGCGATTCTTACCAAAATAGTTTTTTTTTTCGAGGTCTGGAACGCATTTGTATCAAAGGCTCGTCATCATCAGACGAAAATTCTTGTTCTGCAGGTAAAACCGGAGGTTGAGGTGCAATAATGTCATGATTTTCGTCAGCGTTTGATTCTTCACCTTCAGAATTCGATTCACAGCTATCCTGCAATGTATGCTGTATGCCAATTTCCAAGTCTACATCGCTGCCTTCATCATTTGGTAGGTTTTCGTCGTCGGATATATCTTCTTCTAACCAACGTTCAAGAACACTATCATTAGAAGCCATTTTTAACTGAAACACAATAAATCATAATTTCAAAAAAAGTCACGCAATCACCTACCATACGTCTCACAGACGGAATACGACTTTTTTTTACTTACCAGTGACAAACGCGCGCACCTCCACCACCACCACTGAGGGATGCGGCGGGAAGGTAAAGGGACGTATAAGTTGATACTTTGTTTGCGCGCCGAAATATTAACGAATTTAATTTCCTTGCGTCTGAGAGACGTATGGTAGGTGGTTAAGGGTTAATCTCCAAAACTATTACCATGTCGTTTAATATGACCAGGAGGTACATTAATCATTTTAATTAAAATATGTAGTGAAATTACCATACTAGATGTAACTAAATAATTAAAATAATCTCTTTTCTTTATTTAATCTTGGTAATTATATTAATCAGTTGATTTGTAATAAATATTTTGTATGGTTCTTTGGTTGCGTTGAGTTTTAAAATTGTAACTCATAAAAAACTGTAATTACCTGGCGATTAATGGCGTGAGTTTCTTGCCAGTTCTTCTCATAGCTCTACCTCGTCAGCGAACTGGCTGTAGGTCAATTGGCTGACTTCATGTAATGTTGACTTTTCATAAGCATCATACTTTATGATTAAAATGAAAGAAATGCTTTGAGTTTGAGTTTGAGTATTGATTAATTGTTAACATTTTTCAGATTATACGAGGCAGGCTTAAATCCAAAAGTCAGTGTCTTGTATCCCAAAGTGCAATATCCAGTATCTACAGAGACACCCATGCTTTCACAGTACATCAAATGGGGCCACAGCGATTACTTGTAAGTAACCCTTTATATATATACGTTTTTAATCATTTTAAGATAAAGATAATTTAATGCACGCCCCGGCCTTGCACACTTCGGTGCCCCCTCTCCCTCGCCGCGTTGCTCACTGCGTTGTGTGGAGCCACAACGACGCGGCGCGGCGGCGTGTATTTTTTGTTCATAATAACATATTTAATTTCTTATATCTTTTAAATAGAATGTCCGATTTCAATAATTAAAAAAGATAGTCAACAGGTATTGAAACAGTCTTGAATACGATATAATTTATTTGGAAAAGAACTATTTAAATAGTGGAGATAACACCGTCTGAATTTAATCGGCATTTCTATCAACTTTTAAAATGTAAAAACGTAGTTTTAGTGACATAACTACAATAGTTGGACATATGGTCTCGCGAAGTTTTTTGTGGATATTGATATTTAATATATATATATTGTAGAAAATTTTTGTGTTTTATCATCAATACTTTCCGCAGCGCATGCGATGAAAGATGAAATTTTTTTACACCTTGGGATTGTTAGGGATTATTAAGGATCTCTATTTTTTCCTAGTAATATATAGGTATAGCCTATCTTACTCAGTGATAATGTAGCTTTCTAATGGTAAAAGAATTTTTGAAATCGGTTCAGTACTTTTTGAGTTTATTCGTTGCATAGATAACTACAGTTCTTTTCTCTTTATAATATTATTATGTTATAAAATACTCTTTGTGGGTATTTTCATAATATATATAAATTTAGAAAATAAAACAAAATAATGAATATTTTTCAGGGTAGGTACATCTAAAGCACCAAAGCAGTTACAGAACAGACTGCCAATTCGAAATTTTTCCATGGTTCTGGATGATGATGACTGGAAGTATATCAAAGGACATGAAATATATGGTAAATATACATAGGTGCTATTACAATAGGTATATTTAAAAGTATATCAGGAATTCAAATTACTACAAAACGTTATATAAGTCAAATGTTACGTATAATAATTCCGCTGATCACTATATTGTTATTTTAGGTGCTGTTATTTTTCCGCCCGCGTGTCTCATTTTTCTTGTTTGGGAGACACTGGCCATGTTCAATGGTATGAACTATAGAAAAATGTCTGTTAAATTTGAAAATATTAAGTTTGAAAAGGAGCTGTATGTGAAAAAAGACGAGCCTGTACGATTAACTATTGGAATACACAGAGAGTGTAACCGGTTTGAAGTGAGACTTAAACTTTTATTTAATTTTAAATCTAATTTTGTTTATGGTAATAAAATACTCGCAACAATGAAGTTTTTCAAAATATACATTATGATATCTATATATTTACATATTAATAATAAAAAAGTGTTTATATTGATTTTATACATTTATTTAGATATGCCAAGACAATATAAGAATTATGAAAGGTAGTGTACATGATGTAAACAAAGTACAAGAAGGTGAGCAAGTTAAATCCAATAAAGTTGAATCTGATAATTTTGAGGATATTAAAACAAATGAAGTCAAACCAATTGAATCTGATAAAGTGGACCATATTGATTCCAATGAATTCAAGTACGCCGAATCCGATGACATTCAGGAAACTGGATCAGATGAAATCGAATATATAGAATTATCTCACACTGAGGACATTGAAAGCGATAAAGACGATAAAATATTGACTACAAAGGATATTTACATGATCTTGGAGAATAAAAGCTATTCTTACAAGTAAGTTTTTACAAAACAAGTTTAAGGAAATGTTCTCTTTGTTCCGTAGCATACCTAACAGTATAATACTCATTACAGACTATAAATTAATATACTTCTTTATGTCTAATTAACTATTAAATTAAAAATAATGTGTGTGTCTTGGTGTGATATAGTCAGTGTAAATTTAATAAATATTTCTTTGTTTTAGAGACGAGTTTCAATCAATTCTTGCATTGAGCCATAAATTTGACAAAGCAAGTGTAAAATGGACAAAGAGATGGGTGACATTTATCGACTCATTGATACAACTTAACATTTTATCAAAAACTCATGATGGTGTATCGGTACCGAAACATATTAGTCAATTGACAATTGACACTGAATTGCACGAGATGGTAATTAATGGTCATGTCGATGATGTCGTTAGTTTAAACGCATTATGCATACACAATGATATCTATAATATAACTAAGTATGTTTTTTTTCTATTACTAATAATTTATGGTCATTTATGAGAAAATATTGATTTTTTTAATATTCGTAGATGTGGTGGTGTTGAAATGTTGGACTTTTTATTCGAGGACAAACCCGCTTCAGATAATATTGTAGATATAGACAAACTATCACTCGCGTCCCATATTGCACCAAGTGTAATTCATGTAAGTACCGTTTATTCCATCCAGTCCTACCAGTAGTTTTTTTAGATAACCTTTGATAATGGATAGATAGATAGATAGTTTATTTAACAAAAAAATACATTATTTTTGTACAAAGTGTCAACAAGCCTATGTTAAGTTTATATAAACACTAAGTTCTCACATTCAATTTAAAAGGTAAGTACAAAATAAACAAACACGCATTAGTAGACACAACGAAAAATATTAATAGTAAGTAGGTAGCTAGAGGTTGACAAATTCGATCCGTGCGCCTCTGCATAGGGCATATAATCTACCTAATTATTGTACCTTATTCGTGCAGTAAACAACTACACCCTACCACATTTAGTTACCACGTACAATGCTGCGCGTACGTTTGGTTTGTCCTAACGGCAGGTAATATTTACATAATAATTGGTTACCTGAGTACCTTACAGGTATAGCATGCTCCATTTTATACATAGTTTATTGAAATTAAATAAAAAACAAATATATATTCTTTTTAAAATAATTTAATAACTAATATTAAGTGTGCACTTATATGAAGTAAAATAATATTTAATATTTATATTATACTGGCTGAAATTGCAGTGGGCTTACAAATTTTGTACTTTTCTTTTATACAGGTATTACTAAGTATATATAAATATCCTAGATCTACAAAACCAAAAATTAGAGAACTAGACAAAACGTCTGTGTTCGGCGCAAACTCACCAATTCCAAGACTGTGTAGAATCCTCAATAGTCATAATGACTTAATTGATGTGCACAGTACACATCAATTAAGTCATTTTATTAAGGTAGCAGTAAGCAGTTTTATTAAGGTCTTTAGACAAGATAAATACTGATGTTTTGCTTGCCTGTGTTATATTTTTACGACCCTTTCGCATACTCCTAAAACTATTAATCTTATGCATTTCTAACTTTCTATTTGTTGCCAAATTTCATATTAATTTATTAATCGCGTTGTACCTACATAGGCCTATTTAACACTAGCGTAGTATGACCACCAATAAAGTGCATTGATGGACCGGATAAAAGCAACCGAAACAACTGAGATAATGATGACGATAAACATGATTTAGTACAAGTTGAGACTCTTGCATTAAAGAAAATATTATATAATTTAATAAAAATTACATTCAGTTTACAAATAATAATCATCTTATTCTTAGCGTTTCGGCGGTAAACAACACACAATAGCTGCATTGTCAGAAGCAGACATCAAATCTTTTTGCGTGCAGACATTAGTGCACGCAGGGCACGATGTATGGTGGGATATGGTTACACCACACAAGCTCTCCAAATTAGTATCATCTGCAAAACCCCACCTGAACATTTTTCATTCCTTCGGCCGCCCTGAGTCCGCAGTCTATTCAGGGAGTTCCAGATTAATATTAACGGCAATAATAATCATAATATTGTGTATTTAATTTCTCTAGGTCCACAAAACAGTTGCTTCCGCGGATAGTTGCGACAATAACTTAATTCAGGTATTTTGTACTAATATTTTTAACTTGATTTAAATTGATTTGATAGCTTTTACCAACATTGAAAATATTTAATTCAAGGTTAGCTGCGCAGGACTGTCATACTATGATTACCAGAACTTAATCAGCAAAGGAAGCAGTAATCAAAGGTTTGGAATGGACTTCAGCGGCTATAATTGCAAGTACGACACAAATAATATTTCATAACAAATTTCTTACTTATTAAAGAAAATACGATTTCTGCGATATTATCTTGAAATATGCTGACGTAGGTACTAGTGTGACTGTTGATGTTTACAGAGGTGAGAGAGTGATGGGACTTGTGTCTGGAGGCTCCCTAACGCGCACGGTAGTGGCGGATCCATCGTTGTTATGGCCCGTACCTGAACACTGGAGCTTGCAAGAGGCTGCTACGGTGCCACTACATTATGCCATGGCATATTACTGTTTGGTAAATAAAGATTTCAATACAATTGATGATGAAATATTTTAGCACAATTATAAAAAATACTTCGGTACTCATATTATACATAAGAATGTCTGTACTTTTCTTTAGAACATAAGAAGACCCAGAGCACTATATCGGCATGGAACAGTATTGATCATAGGCGGAGCAGGAGCATTAGGGCAAGCACTTATTTCTGTTTGCTTAGCCTTAAAATATACTGTTTTTGCTACAGTCAGTAATGACGATAAGAAAATGTTCTTAATGAATTTATTTCCACATTTACAAGGTCAGTTCTATAAATTATTTTCAAATAATTATCGTTTATTTTATGCAAACCACCGTGTACAATAACAATCAAATTTATTTTTAGACGTGTATGTGCTGAACTCAAACTCAGACGAACTTGGTTTATATCTTATGATCAAAGATCAGACAAACAAAGCACTATGTAACCTTGTCATTAGCTGTGCCACTGGAGAAATGCACCAGGTAAGGAACTTGGACTGTGCTTAATTTTTGCGTGTGTCAGTCTAGATCATTAGCATCTGTAACAAACTCTGGCTAACCAGCTTACAGATTTATTATTTATTTTAATTGTAATAGATGGTCTTTGATGCCAAAAACAACCTGGACAAATGTGTTGCTGAGAGACATGAGGGAATGCAACGTTTCCTAAGACGATGTCGTGAATAGGGTGAAGTGGAATAAGAACGTTAGGAAGGCTGACCCCACCACCATGTGGAAGAGAGAGAGAGACAGAGTAATAGATGGGCTTATATTTGATGTTATGTTGCACACAATTATTTGGGAAATTTACTTATTCTCATTGGTTATGTATGTACAAGTCAAGAATCGATTTACAATATGTTTAATATTGCATTTTTTTCAGAACGCAATGAAATGTGTTGGTCTGTTTGGACAATTTATTGATTTAGATGTCCACAACAGATCAAGGAATGACAATTTTTATATGCTTTTCGGTGATAAGGAAAGGTCATATATAGCAGCCAACTTCTCGAATTTATTTAATCCAGAATACTCAAATCAAAAGAAGGTCAGTCTTTATAATTGTTTAGAAACTATTATCAGATCGGACATCTTGCGGCTAAACAGACTGACATTGAGGCAAAACGCCTAGAACTTGTCGCTGAGCTCGACCAGGTATTATACCGCATTTCTAAATGGGGTTGTGAAAATTTGGTCGAGTTCAATGCCAAGAAAACACAGGTGTGCGCGTTCTCTGCAAAAAAATCTCTGTTCCGTCCCCTTTCCTCTCTTCAGAACACAGCGTTACCACTACAGGATAACCTAAGTATCCTGGGTATGGACATCAGCCGAGATCTCAACTCCAAGAATTACATCGAGTGCGTCATTAAAACCGCCTCCTGTAAACTCGGTGTCCTGAACAGGGTGAGGCGGTACTTCACGCCCGTGCAGCTCTGTCTTCTTTATAAGACACAGGTTCTTTCCTGCGTGGAGTACTGCTTTCATCTTTGGCATGGCTCCGTACAGTACTTACTGGATGCACTCGATAGGTTGCAGCGGCGAGCAGTCCGTATTATCGGAAGCCCGGAGGCTACTAAGACCCTTGAGCCTTTACAGCTGCGAAGAGACATCGCCTCAATGACCGTCTTCTATCGCCTTTACCATGGAGAATGTTCTGAAGAGCTCTTTGAATGAATCCCACCCTCTCCCTTTTTATCCAGAATGACACGTGCGGGACTAAAGTGCCACCGTTTCACAGTGGAATCTAAAGGGTCTCGAACTAAACGGTTTAGAACTTCATACTTTTGTCGCTTAATTAAAGCCTGGAACTCTTTGCCAGCCTATGTGTTCCAATCTAATTTTGATCCTGGATCTTTTAAGCGGGGCGTGAAAAAGCATCTCACTAAGCCGCCATAGTGGAGGCCACCATACTAGTAGTTTGGCTTTTGTAATGGTGTCCGCCACTTCTGGATTCTACTTACTGCTTATCATTAGGCAGAGTGGAGTCACTTTGGTAGGCTAATACAAAAAAAAAGCATCTAATATAGACCTCAATGTCTGCTATTCTAACATTTTTCTTAATGTAGCTCCTAGAACATTCAAGAATGTTTGTTTTTTTAAGAGCCATTTCACATTTTTATGTAAAATTTTAAGATTTTGAGCGCCTAACTAACATATTAGATAATGCTTTCTAGCTGTTAAATACACGTAAAAGTCTTATTGTTCGTATTGATATTTAATAAAACACTTTTACAAAATCTCATTTACTTGTTTTGTGATGATCAATCTCCTTCATCTAGATTCCAGAAAAATCCTTGCAGTCTATTTTGGAGTCCTAAATCTATTATTTATATTTATATATTTGACTAAATCAGATAAAGTAAACATTAATCATATATTTTACTTGACATAATATAATGCGATAGATTTTCGATTATTAATAATTTTAACTGATGATTAAAGAATAGACTCATACAAATTTTTAAGTTTAGCTTGACATTGTATATTTTTTTTATTTTTTATCATTATTTTCTTTATTCAGAATCATTTACAAAATTACATTTTTAAATATAAGTATATAAAAAACATTTAAAAATATAAAAATTGGAGACCCACCGGCATCGGGTACAGGGACCAAGCTACCGGCGGTTAGGGCTCCAGAGATAGGAACCTCCTCACAATGCGGGCCGTGCCAAACTACACCGCTTTCAGTATCTGGCCCTTGACCCAACCAGCCAACGCGAGCCTCTTATGATGTTATCATTATTATTATTATACTATTGATTAATTGGTATTGCTATATTGATGATTAAATTACTTGAAACTCTAAATATTTGTTAACTTTAAGCTAAACATGGTTGCACTGTAACCACATACCACCTTGCATACCTATATATTATTCCCATGTTTGACAAATAAATATATGATGGATTGATTGATTGAAGGGTGGACTTCTACAGCTACAGATGACCAATGGTAAAAGGATAAAAACTCTTAGTTGGCAGAAACAATCAAACGGTCCTACTCTATTCTGGAACTTCTGGCTAGTACATTACACTTAATGTACCTGCTGGGCAAGAGTTACAGAGCTGACGAATTCGACCTTAAAATTTTTTAAACAGTCAAATTTAAAAAATATTTTATTTTTATGTATGAAATATGTTGGAATAGCACAAAAAAAAATAAACATAAATGAACGTCGGGAGAATCAAATACTATCGAAAGTAATCGGACAAAGTAACTGTAACTAGTAGGCACATCACTAAAGCAGAGATAATAATAATTTCCTTAATGCTTAATGACACCAATTAGTTATTACTGAATCATTCAGAAAATTCGGTCAGTGCGCTCAGAAAGCTCATAGTGATATTGAGCGAGGGAGCGCAGGGCGTCATCACATTTTTTTTTTTTTTTTTTTATATATATTAGCCTACCAAAGTGACTCCACTCTGCCTGATGGTAAGCAGCAAGTGGAATCCAGAAGTGGCGTACACCATTCCAAAAGCCAAACTACTGGTATGGTGGCCTCCACTATGGCGGCTTAGTGAGATGCTTTTTCACGCCCCGCTTAAAAGACCCAGGATCAAAATTAGATGGGAACACATGCGCTGGCAAAGAGTTCCAGGCTTTAATTGAGCGACAAAACATTTCGTGATTTTACTTTTTTTTTTAATTACCTGTCTTTTTGTATATTTTTTTTCCATTTCAGCTAATTCATCAATATATCAGCAAAGGCATAGCTCAAGGTATTGTAAAGCCTTTAACTAAAAACGTTTACTCTATACCTGAGATCAAAAGCGCATTTAGATCATTGGCATCAAACACAAGGAAAGGTAAAGTTGTAGTTATGATGGACAATACGGTGGACCGGCAAAATGTGACAGCTTCAGTGCAGTAAGTAATAATAAGTCAATAATTAATAAAATTATGACTGGCCTGTTGGTCTAGTGGTTAGTGATCCTGACTGCTAAGCCGGAGGTCATGGGTTCGATTCCTACCCAGGACAAACCTTTGTGTGATGAGCATGATTGTTTGTTCTGTGTCTGGGTGTAATTTATCTATAATATGTATGTATTTACAAAAAAAAAAAAACGTATATGAGTAGTATATCAGTTGTGTAGTACCCATAACACAAGCAAATATAATTGCTTAATTTAGGGCTAGATGGCGCTGTGTGCATGTGGTAGAATATTATTATTATATTATTAATAAAATTGAGCATTAGTACCTTGTCACAACAATACAAAACCTTTATTACTTTCAGACTATCATTGTTAGAACTAGCAACATACTTGATTATTGGTGGCGACAGTGTCATTGATATTGAGTTAATAGATTGGTTAACAAAACAAGGAGCAAAACATATAGTACTACACCAGGAGGCTGACTCTGATAATTCATACCTTCATGATAAAACAGAGTAAGTTATATACGAAATATTTTAACATTTCAGAACAGAATCATACTGCAGATGAGAAAGTAACCTTGGTATTGAAATGATCTGTAATAAACAGATGTATAATACATTGTATTTGTACAAAAGTTAATTAATTACAGAACATGGCTGAAAAATGGAACTCGTTTTGTACGATCGACCAAAAATATAAGAAATTATGAGGAATGTGATAGTTTACTTGCTGAATGTGAAGCAATAGCACCAGTACATGGCATTTTTATAGTTTACAAAGCAAGTGCACATGGTTTGACTACTAGAGCGGATATAGTATTAAACCTTGATAAATTGTCAAGGAAAAGATGTCATCAACTAAGGTACTGTAAACCTCGTACAATCATTTAAAAAAATATGACCTATGTTATTTTGGTCATTGTAAGTAACGAGTTGTTTGTTTTTAGTAATTTTGTGGTAATTTCTGATATCAAATGCAATGCTAATGAAGACACCCAAATTTCTACAATAGAACATACCTGCAAGACACGAAATGAAAATTTACTTCCCTCGGTATTCATACGCATAAGTGAATTATTTAAGGTAATAAGCATTTTACGAAGGTATTTTTTTTTTTGCATGATTGTTTATTTAATTAATTAATTATTAATTTATGAATAAATATTGGTGGTTACTAAAATATAATGTTTGACAATTCAATGTCAAGTTATTTAAAATACTACATCCTCAAGATGACATTTGATGAAAGACTATAAATTACAGGTAGATAACTATTCTGAGGGAGAAATGGCTGAAACATTGTCCACATTGTTTCATGTGTTGGCAAATAAATCAAATGTCGCTGTTTGCGGTTCTAAGAGTTATGTCGAAACAGACTTTAGTGCGAAAATTTCTAATATTATTGGTAAGTTATTTAATCTCATAACCTTACCTCGTTTTCTTTCGTTTAACCAAAACTTTACTTAACCAATTTACAGATTTGTTTTATATAGGTTTTATATCAGGGTAATCAATGTTAAGTGGTTTACAATAAAAGATGATTGATAAAAATAAAACACATTGTTTGGATACTTATTTTGTAATTTATTTATTTATTTATTTATATAAATACTAGTATCACATATTACTTACAGCTAGACCAAACGTAATAGTGGAAGACAATACAATTAATTACCAATTATTTTTATCTATTATCAGTTACTTATATATCTATGTATTTTATTCATTATAATGATTAATTAGTATATTTTAATTATACTTTGGTACAAATTTTGTTTATAAACTATTATTAAGAGCTTATACTAATGGTAGTGAGCGATTCAAGGTAACGACCAGCTGCATGAGTAAATTTCTTTTCCGTGGAGATAAAGATGTCTAATGTTTTGTCGAAGTTAAGGATGTCGTTAATGTATCGGAGTGCGCGTGTTAATGGCGCGTGGTGAGCTAGGTTGGTGCGCACTGCAGGCACAGCGAGCAGGCGCTGTCGCGCGCGCCCCGTGCCCGAGCGCGGCGCGCGGAGCCCTACCTGTGCGAGCAGTGTCGGGTTGTACGCGTGTCCGCGAACGAGTCGGAAGAAGTACGTAACAAGTGACAACAAGACGTTACGTCGCACTGCTAGCATGCGGTAGTCCACCATCCCTACGATGTATAGGGTGGGGTATAAGTAAGGGTAGTAGAAATATATTTTCTTGAAAAGGTATCTTACAAAAGATTTTTGAATTTTTTGTATTTGATTGGTATGTGTAGTGTGATGAGGGTTCCATATTATAGAATTAGTTTCTAGGGTGCTTCGGACGTATGAATTGTAAAGGATGGAAGGTGTTAATTGGTTAGTAAAATATTTAGATTGCCTTAATACAAATCCAAGGCTTTTTCTTGATTTATTGCACAATTTGGTAATATTAATATAGAAGGTCAATTGGCTGTCAAACCAAGTGCCAAGATCTTTTATAGTGGTTACGCGAGATAACACAGTGTTGTTTATGGAATAGTTGCCTAAAATGGGTGAGCGGGCGCGGGTGTACGATACCATTGCACATTTGCCTACATTTAAATTTAAGCTATTGCATCTACCCCAGTCCAATACATTATTAATGTCATTTTGTAGTAATACAAAGTCTGCTGGTGTATTAATGGTAATGGCTAGTTTGACATCATCAGCAAACATAAGGCAAGTGCTGTGTTTAATGTGAGATGGTAAGTCATTAATTAGGATTAGAAACAGTAAAGGGCCAAGGCAGCTACCTTGGCCAATGCCGGAGTTAACAGGATTGTAATCTACACGTAGTACATTCTAATTTTAAATTATATGATTTGAACAGGCATCCCTGACGATGCTGTTATTGAAGAACATAAGACCATGAAAAGTTTCAATGTTAGTGAAATCAATCTAAATGAAATAAGATATCTTGTAAATAAAACATTTCAAATTGATTACTCGAAGAAAGAGCTGCAAGAATTTACGTTTGCGAGGTACGCTGTAGAATTTTACCAGATAAAAAGTTCTTGTGTACCTAATCATTCTTATTTTAATACACAATTAAGTTATGTACTATTTATGCCTGCACATTGATTTTAAAATGACTTACTAAAATATAGATTACTTATTAATTATAACTGATTAATTAATTAATTTATTTATTTATTAAATTACTTAAATGTATTCAGGTTTAAAGATATGTCACGTAACAATGCAACGAAACACAAGACGAAAGCAGAAGGTCTTCAAGCAATTATGAATTTTATTGACTGCGATGAAATGCAGGCTAACGAACTTATTGTCAATATACCCACGAAAATGTCAAGTTGCGACAGTAATGTAAGATAATTATTTTAAAGTTATTCAATTGTATTTATTTTAGTTATTTTAAAATATTATTATTTGAAATCATTTATAGGCGACAATAGGATTGGACTCGTCTGAAACGCATCTTATTATGATACCAGGTTTCGAGGGTCATTCTCGAATCTTTTCTGCTATTGGTGAAAGAATTAAAATACAAGCTGTATCACTGCACCTAGCGCCAGATTTAGAAACCAATAGCATACGTGGAATGGCAGAATATCTTTTTAAGGTATATTTTTGTAATTATTAATTATATGTAACCGATTTGCATTTTTCGTGCAACCAATGTAGAAATGATATATTCAGATATACTATGATCGTTTAACAATTAGATTAAATGAATTATTCATCACGATTTGTATTCAGAAAAACTTAGTCCCTTGCTGGTTTCAATATTAATGGACCGGATCAACAAGTAAGTTTTACCCACTCCGGTCGTCTCGCTCCGTAAACAGGGGGCAATACTACTCCTGTTCAGAATATCAACGACAAATATTAATTTTCATGCTAATGTGTTTTGCTTGGTCAGTGAGAGCACCGGCAGCTCAATTCCTCCTCGGTCCTTGTCTTTATCGCTTTTCTTTCCTCATCCTGCTCTCTCTTCATGGTCGGAAACGGCTTGGTTATAGTTTTTAAGCATTATCTCGATGTCAACCTAATCCAAATATAACCAGTGGTTGAGGTTGAGGCCTTGGGATCGTAGCAATAAGACGAGTGGACTGTATAATAGAATATGTATAATGTTCAGAGTGTTACAAAGATATAAGAACGACGGAAAACAGTTAAATATGTAAATAAAGAATGCTGTGGAATGCGAGCGCAAGCGTACGTCGCATCTTCGCGTTTGTCAGGTGTTTGGTGAATACTTCGTCGGAATGGAGCGCGCGTTGGCGGCCCATTGTCGGCCGCTCACGAAGTGTGCTGATGACACCCGAACGTAGAATCAAGACGTTGAGTCGATGACTCACCACTCCTTCTGGCATTTTTTTTTATATGAGCTTACCAAAGTGACTGCACCCCGCCTGATGGTAAGCAGTCAGTGGAATCCAGGGGGCCTACCACTGCCTCTTATAGCAGTATTATAGAAGTAGTAGCTCGTATAGCAGTAGAAGTGGTGGCCACCATACCATCGTCTTAAAGTGCTGGTATGGTGGCCTCCACTATGGCGGCTGGGAATGAGGGAGGTGAAGAAAGAGAAAAGAGGGGAAATTGGGCCTCCGGCGCTCTCACTCACCGAACAAAACGCAGTAGTACGGATACTACTACTCTTACGTCGATCTTCTATGAGAGGGTAGTACTTCCCCGGACGATCCGGCCTATTCATGCTGAAACCAGCATGGATTTACTAGATACCGTATAATTTGTTACAGCATTTGATAAGTTTTTAATATAACATTTATTTCACAGCATGTTAGGTCATTTAACTTCAGCTCGAAGTTTTACATTTTGGGATATTCGTTTGGCGTTAACATTGCGTTAGAGTTGGCTGCTTTACTGGAGACAGAAGGTATGTGTAGTGTAGTAGTGTATAATAATGTTTTGAATTAACGATACCGACAAACCTACTTATAAATTGTATTCCAATATTGGGTATTTTTTAATTTGAGTCCTCACACCGGAGAAAATCTTATGCGTTCTAGGATTAAATCTTCTTATTTGTCGATGAATATATATTTACTGTTACTAACATGATGTATGAAATTGATTATTTTTACTTTAATTTGTTGTTTTCCAGGTCACTTAGGAGTCGTATACTGCTTGGACAGTAGCCCAATGTCAGTCCGCTTATACCTGGATGCTTATTTGGGTCCATTGTCTGAAACAGAACTTCAGAACTTAATAATTCATCACTGTTTCAAAGTTATGAGTGGAAGCGAATGTGACAAATTTAAAGAAGATTTGAAGAAAGAAAATAATTGGTCACAAAAAGTTGAATTAGCTTTGAATAAGCTCCGACCATTAGTTACTTCCTCTCACGAATATAAGAGAGCAATCATACAGTCACTGTATAGAAGAATATTGCTATCTAGAACATATGAGCCTAACCTATTACTTAACTCAGATCTGGTGCTAATAAAAGGCGTCCGACACCCGAAGGCTGATATTCTCGGTGACGACTATGACTTGTCAAAGTACTCCAATAAATCAGTTACTGTGTTTCAAATACAATCGGATCACGCATCAGCTCCATACGATTGCAATGTGTCTAATATTGTGAACAAAATGCTTGAGCCTAAATTATTGGAAGAGTATGAGAAATTCAATCAATGTGAAATGAGTACGACAAACACAAAATAAACGCTAAACATGATAAAATGAAATTTAAACTGAAATCTTAAAAATAATATAGATTAATCTTAAAATACATAATATTTAATAATTGATTGTGTGATTTATAGGTTTGGTAATAATTTATGCATTAAATGACTTACGAAATAATTGTTATCTGATCTTGTAATTTCTTATCTGAGCTTGAGACTATTTTATTGCCTACCTTAGCCATGCAACGTAACTGCTGAAATAAAGCTGATGCGATGTCGATTACGACAAACTATACTTCAACCACACTTTTTTGAGTGCTTACAGTCCTTTTAACTTAATTACAATCGGGGCGATTTGAGGTATCTAAAATTCTTAGGGGCGAGCTGATACATTTAGGCAATCAGGGGCAAGATTCAAGAGGCTAGCTGAGCATAAAACAAAAAACTTTGTACTATTGTTTTGCTCGTAATACATAAAAGTTGCTCCAAGAGTATTATATTTTTAATCATTCTTATATCAAACAAAATGTAAAAACTTAGTGACATCTCCATACTTTGATATTTTTTTATTAAAAAACATTATAATAATTAAACATGATTACTATTACGCCACTTTCTCCGAATTATTTATTTTCGTTCCTTATATTTTTTTCATTCTTTATTTAAAAATTTAAAAAGCCTAATGATATGAATTTGACCAAGTTAGTTTTGTCCAAGTTACTTTGTCGATATTGAACATAGGACGTATATAGACGCCATAGACGGAGCGCGTACCAACCTATTGCTTCACGCTCCACTGACGCGAGCGCTGCGTACGCTCAACATCGTGGCTGGGCAAATTGATTTGTTTTCGTGTACATTGAACGGATTCACAAAGGTCACGTATAGTGTAGTTAGTAAGTTAGATTAAGTTAAATTTTATGTTATTGTGGTACACTATCGCATTGGGTTAGGCGTTACCTGTAAAGATAGTCGTATGTTGTGTGTATATAAATAAATAAATAAAATAAAAAAATAAATAATAATTTTTTTGTAATATACATTAACGTGAAATTTAAATATGTTATTTGCACATCCTAATCTAAACTAATATTATAAAAAGAAAAGATTTGATTTTTTAGATGTTTGTTTTTTTATTTGCAACGACTTAACTAAAAATCTAAGTAACTAATTTGAAAATTCCTTTACCTTTAGAAATCAATAGATTCAGCGGGTAATATAGGTTATATTTTATTATGTTTAACATAATATTATTTTCAGTCTAACGCAGTATAGTTTTACGGTAGTAGATCCACGCAGATTTCAGCATGAATGGGCCGGATCGTCCGGGGAAGTACTACCCTCTCATAGAAGATCGACTTAAGAATAGTAGTATCCGTACTACTGCGTTTCGTTCGGTGAGTGAGAGCGCCGGAGGCCCAATTTCCCCCCTTTCCTCTTTCCTCACCTCCCTCATTCCCTTCCCCTAACCCCATTCCCAGCCGCCATAGTGGAGGCCACCATACCAGCAGTTTAAGACGATGGCTTTTGGTATAGTGGCCGCCACTTCTGGATTCCACTGACTGCTTACCATCAGGCGGGGTGGAGTCACTTTGGTAGGCTATAATAAAAAAAAAAAAAAAAAAGTCATTTTCAGAATTTAAATGATGCAATACGACACTATTGCTATGATATTTTCTGTAGTAGTTTTTTGTGAGATCGAATGAAACATTTGATACCGAATGAATACTAGAAACTAGCATGTAAATATAAGAGTATATTGTACGGTTTGTATATTTTTTTATTATTTTTGGTACTTGTTTATTTTTTTATTATTTATTTTTAATAATTTGTTTTATTGTGAGATGAATAAATGATAAATGAATGAATGTTATGAACGCTAGACCATAACGATACGATTCAAATTGAGAACTGGTATTCTTTTTTTGTTTAGTTTATATAAAAAGCAATTTGACAAAATAATTGAGAGAATACGTAATATCCTACAATAAAATTTAGGAAGAACCACTTATGTCAGCTTTTTTTTTTTTTTTTGTATATTATAGCCTACCAAAGTGACTCTACCCCCGCCTGATGGTAAGCAGTCAGTGGCACCCAGAAGTGGTGGCCACTATACTAAAAGCCATCGTCTTAAACTGCTGGTATGGTGGTCTCCACTATGGCGGCTGGGAATCTTCACGATATCAGGTTTTCCTTTGTTTGCGGTATAACACCGTTTGTTTATCATCATATCAGCCAAAAGACGTCCACTGCTGGACATAGGCCTCCCCCAATTTTCGCCACCGTGGCCGGTCGTTCGCCGCCCTCATCCATCGGTTGCCCGCCACCCTTATAAGGTCGTCGGTCCACCTTGTGAAGGGTCTGCCCACGCTGCGTCTTCCGGTTCGTGGTCGCCACTCTTATTTTTTTTTTTTTTTTTTTTATACGACTAAGGTGACAAACAAGCATACGGCCCGCCTGATGGTAAGCAGTTACCGTAGCCTATGGACGCTTGCAACACCAGGAGCATCACTAGCGCGTTGTCGACCCTGTTAAAAACCTTTTAACTCCTTTCTTGAAGAACTCCATGTTGTAGTCTCTCGGGAAAACCTCGACGGGGAGCTCATTCCACAACCTTATCGTACGAGGGAGAAAGTTTCTCTGAAACCTCACTGTACGGGACCTAAGAGGTTCTAAGGTGTGAGGATGAACTCCCAGCCGATGGCGGGAGGTGCGATGATAAAAAGTGGCCGTTGGCACCATCCTAAACAATTCCTCAGAACACAGCCCATTATACAGACGATAGAATACACATAAGGAGGCAACGTCTCTCCTTAAGCCTAGTGATTCAATACCGCCTGTTAACTTGGGATTGTCGACAACTCTTACAGCACGCCTTTGTACCGCGTCAAGCGGCCCAAGCTGGTATCCGGGTGCTCCCGCCCAAAGATGGCAGCAGTACTCCATGTGGGGACGAACTTGAGCTTTGTAAAGCAATAGTCTTTGCCCCGCACTGAAGTACCGCTTCGCCCTGTTGAGCACACCGAGCTTTTTGGAGGCCAACTTGGCTTTAGCCTCCAAATGACTGCGGAACTGGACGCTGCTGGAGATGTCGATTCCAAGGATCTCAAGGCTTTCAGATGTTGTAAGGGCTGTGTCTTGGAATTGCGGAGTATCTACAAATGGAGCTTTTTTAGCGGTGAACGCGCAGACTTGTGTCTTGGTGGGGTTAAATTGGACTAGATTTAGTCGTCCCCAATCAGAGACTCTGTTAAGAGTGCTCTCGATTTCAGACACAAGTCTTTTTCGACTTTCCTCCACAATGGAACGAGAGGTGTTCGCCCGGCCCGTGTAATACGTATCCCCAGTGCTGTCGTCTGCATAGCAATGAACATTGTCGATGGACAACATATCATTGATATGCAGCAAAAACAGCGTCGGGGATAGCACGGAGCCTTGCGGGACGCCAGCATTTATGACCAGGCTATCCGAGCAACAACCGTTGACTTTGCTCTTATGCTTCTGCCGGTCAAAAAGCTGGCAACCCATTGGCACAACCCCTCGGGGAGTCCGTAAGATGGTAACTTCGACAGAAGGCTCCGGTGCCAGACCCTATCGAACGCCTTCGCTATATCCAGGCTAGTAGCCAGTGCCTCTCCTTGACTCTCGATGGCTAACGCCCAGCGGTGCGTGAGATACACTAGAAGATCACCAGTTGAGCGATTACGGCGAAAGCCCTACTGACGATCGCTAACCAGATCGTGATCCTCTAGGCATCCCAAAAGCCGCTTATTGATAATGCGCTCTATCACTTTTGAGAGAAGGGAGGTTATAGCAATAGGCCTGTAATTCGATGGGTCTGAACTATCGCCCTTTTTGGGCACCGGATGCACATTGGCAGCCTTCCACGAAGACGGAACTCTCCTAGTGGAATATGAAAGTTCGAAAAGACGCGTCAATACCGGACATAGCTCAGGGGCACACTGCTTAAGCACCACTGCGGATATGCCGTCTGGCCCACTCGATTTATGGACGTCTAGAGAAAGCAATGCCCGCCGGACCTCTTTCTGTGTAAAACAGATTTCCGGCATTGTAACGCCACACCAGGGGATGGTAGGCGGTGTGGCCTCTCCGTCGTCCATAGTCGAGTTAGAGGCAAATAGAGCGCCCAAGAGATCGGCTTTCTCTTTTGCACTTTGGGCCAAGTTATTATCCGGCTTACGAAGTGGTGGCAAAGATGACTGACAAAAATTTCCCTCGGCAGCTTTAGCAAGCGACCAGAAGGCGCGAGTCCCAGAGGGAAGGCTCGCAAGTCGCTCGCCAATTCTGCCGACGAATTCGGATTTAGCCCTGGCAATTTCCTTTTTACTGGACCTCGAAGCAGCATTTAATTTGCGCTTCAAATCAGGCGCACGGAGATCCTCGCGATTTCGAGCCGTAGTCCAAGCCCTGTAAGTAGCCTGCTTGAGAAGCCTAGCTTCCTTACAGGGCCGATTAAACCACGGTCGTTTCTTTACCCCTGCAACAGGCACCAGCGGGTTTGGAATGTAGCATTCCATGCCCGCTAGGATCGTGTCTGTCACAGCGGCCGTGCAAGTTTCAATGTCGCCTGACTTGAAACACAGCTGCTTCCATGGGTATGACGCGTAGAACTCACGCAGTCCATCCCAGTCTGCTGACTTATAAAGCCACATGCGTCGCCATGCGGTTGCCCGAGGTGTGTTAGGCAACACGCAGGGTACGTGGGCTCGGATAAGACAGTGGTCCGATGAGCCCAGAGGTGCTTTCACTGTGATGGTATATCCATCCGGGCGTGAAGTCAGCAGAAGGTCCAGTAAAGAGCTTGTATGATCCTCAACATCAGGTATTCTCGTTGGAGAATGTACCAGTTGTGAGAGACCATACGCCAGGGAGAATTCGTGAGCAGAGCTACCCGCGTAGTCGGTGGACCGAGAACTGAGCCACTCGACGTGGTGAGCGTTAAAGTCTCCTAAAATCACCAACTCTGCGGAAGGGTACTGCTCGATGACTTTGTCAGTCGTCACTTGCAGGTGTTCAATCAACCTGGCCGTTTCATGATCACCGCTATGAGACCTGTACAGGCACGCATAGATGTAGGTGTGGCCACCATAATCCATGCGTACCCAAATAATAGACAGGTCTCTGTCTTCAAGGCCTTGGAGACGACGATAACAAATATCCTCCCGGACGTACATGCATACCCCGGCACGACGCACAAATACGTGCTCGAGTTTGTACCCGGGGTAAAGAAGATAAGATGTATCGGCCGGGCAAGATATTTGCGTCTCCGTGAGAAATAGCAAGGTCGGCTGTGCAGTTTCAAGGTGTTGGTGAACTGCATTGATGTCGGAGTGGAGACCCCTGATGTTGCAAAAGTCCACTTCTAATGTGGATGGGGGAGCCGATGTGTAAAATTTTACTTTACGTTTTCTGGCCATGATGGTAAAAGGGGTTTCAAGGTTGGGGAAGGTCGCTGGACTGACAGTATGAGGAACAATGCGCGATGTTTACCGCCCCGATAGTATAGGTTGTGTGGCTTGTAGGCACGGCGCACGGAAGGGCCCTCAGTCCCCTCCCAGCGCAGCAAACGGGTCCACCTCGGTCTCCTGCTCCGGCACGTCGACTGCGCTGAGCACTTTACACAAGCGGTGATTCAGCCTCCTGGGGTGGAGACTAAGTGATCCCCAGGTTCGGGAATCCTACAACCTGCGGGCGGCCAGCGGTAAGCCGTTTCACTGGGTCTCCCTGACCGCCGCGCCTACATGCCGCGCCTATATCGATCGGAGACGGCTCAAACACTCGCCGGTCCCCCCACTGTCAACCCAATAACCCTCCTATGAGCTCTGGACACCTTACTCACTCGCAGGAACACAACATAAAGTTATTATGACTGCGGTCTTCTATAAGGTGGAGGTACTTCCCCAGTCGGGCTGCTCAATTCGGTCGAGATCTGTTTAGATCACGGTATGCCCTACCTCTACAAAACTCTAGAACCTTTCTGCCGAGCTATGTGTCCTGCCCATTGTCACTTCAGAGAAGTTTGTTTATACACTACTCGTATAATCGATTTTCCGATGGCACCTATCAAAACAGTTTTATTTGTACACTGATTTGATCATGCACTAATTTATTAATGTTTGCTAAATAATCAGTTGTCTGCAAGTAACGATCGTTAGTCCTTATCAGAACCGGAATCGCTAATAATATTTAAGACTGATAATATTTTGTAATTTAAAACTCATTGTGAAACAAACTCGTTGTACACGTGTACATAAACATGTCTACGAAACCAGAAATCTCTTAAAGCACTTGTTATAAAATCTTTCATCGAATATCATGAATATATTGAATATATATATTTTTTTTTACAACTACACACAATGCCATCTAGACCCAAAGTAAGCATATTATATGCTTGTATTATGGGTTCTACAATACGGATATACATACTTAAATATATATATTATAGATAAATTACACCCAGACACAGAACAAACAATCATGCTCATCACACAAAGGTTTGTCCTGGGTGGGAATCGAATCCGCGACCTCCGGCTCAGCAGTCAAAGTCACTAACCACAAGACCAACAGGCCAGTCCAGTTTTCTAAAGTCGACATATTTATTAAAACCTATTTTTTGCTACCTTTCATACAATCATCATCAACATCATAGGCATTCACTGGAGAGTTTATACCATCACGCGTATGAGATTTTGAGATTTATTATAGCTTTTTATACCTATTATGGATCATGCACCAACGCTCTTGTGTTAGACAACTTTTTTAGTTTTCTACCACCATTTATTTTTGCTGTGTATGATGACTGGTCAATCTTGGCATGGCTTACATTTAATATTCAATCCAGTATTACCTTGTCGTTCAATGTGAATGTTCAGGGGGTGCATTTACCAGTTTAATTAAAATACGTAGTCAAATTACCATACTAGTTGAAACTAAACAATTGAATTCCTTGTTTTCTTTCTTTAATCTTAGTATTATATTAATTAGTTAATTTGTAATAATTACTTTGTATGGTTCTTTGGTTGCGTTGAGTGTTTAAATTGTAACTCATTCAAATAACTGTAATTATCTGGCGATTGAAAAGAGTGGCGTGAGTTTCTTGCCAGTTCTTCTCACAGCTCTACCTCGTCAGCGAACTGGCTGTAGGTCAATTGGCTGACAAAATGTAATGTTGACTTTTCATAAGCATCATACTTTATGATCTAAATGAAATAAATGCTTTGACTTTGACTTTGACTTTGACTTTGCTCATGTTTTAGTTTGATCAGCATGTTAATGCAGTATGCTTTGGTGTAAATAGTAGTATATATACTTGTAGTATATAGCATACCTACTCGGATTTTTCTACCGCAGGCGGTAGCGAATACCGCTTAGGTTTGAATAAACCTGAAGAGTGTATATACCTAAGAGCCTAGACAAGTGGCATAAATGCTAATAGAATAGATAGAGAATAGAATCACTGTATGGGATTGACATAAGTTATCGTCAATGTTAGCATTAGCTTATGTCAGTCCCTTAAATCATTTTTTTTTTTTTTTTTTTTTTATATTAGCCTACCAAAGTGACTCCACTCTGCCTGATGGTAAGCAGTAAGTGGAATCCAGAAGTGGCGGACACCATTCCAAAAGCCAAACTACTGGTATGGTGGCCTCCACTATGGCGGCTTAGTGAGATGCTTTTTCACGCCCCGCTTAAAAGACCCAGGATCAAAATTAGATGGGAACACATGCGCTGGCAAAGAGTTCCAGGCTTTAATTGAGCGACAAAAGTATGAAGTGCTGAACCGTGTACCGTGAACCGCTAATTAATGTATTATAATCTATTAGCATTTATGCCACTTGCCTAGACCCTCTAACCAATTCTATTAAAATTTATGCCACTTGTTTAAAACTGCTATATCCACGTTGTTTATTTAACAATCACACTAATGTTCTGTTTTTGTAACCAGATTGTGTCGCCACGCCATTTTTGTTGTTATATTAACAAACTGATAACCGTAAAAATAATATACTTCACTCGACCGTATTTTAACATTTATTTGAATGTTACTGTCTGAAACAAAGATGTAGTATAGTTTATTAATTTTTGTTTCTTTTTTGTTTTATTTGTGGTTTATTGTAGAATAAGGATCAACCATTTTTCTTATAGTTGTCAAAGAATATGTCTTGCCTGGATATAAATAACTGTGGCCGATTTGGAATGCCCTAATAGTACAAACTCAAGTCGGTCGAAGCATGAAAAACATGTTAGGTGGGATTTCCCCTTCATCCATGTTCGTAAGTTTTACAGATGTTACCAATCTGGAGTGTTTTTGTCATGTACCTTAAACAATGACCGAACTTTTAGCATGCCCTTCGTGTACGCAGGAGAACTTAGTAGCTGCTTTTGTCAATGCAGCTAATGTGGCCGCCTTCTAAACCAGCACCATAATAATATTAAATATGTTTACGTAAAGCTGAGCAGTAGATATGTAGGTGTTAACATATCTAAGAAAATACCAGATAATGACACCAACGTAGACAGCAGCGTTAAGTTCTTTATTAAATAAGTATAACATTACTGTGTTCACTGAGAAGAAGAAAGATAAAGAATTATTGTTTATTTCTCTTTATTTTTAAAATATTATTGTTTATTATTTTATTATATTGATATACCTTATATGTATTAATTACTTCAAAACTATTTGTAACTATATTATTTGTATGGTAATAGTTATAGGTTATATCACTAGGAAGTGACAAAACATAGTCCTTGATATGATCTATTAAATAACCACCATGTACTACCTACCTATGTTTTACAAATAAACATTCTGATTTTAATACTGATCCGCCCTACAAGCGTATTGAGTCAACAAACTCTTTCCTTGAAAAGAGAGTATATGTCCAGCAGAAAATAGAATAGACCGACGGATAGGTAATCGCATCAAAAGGTTACTTAGTACGCAAGCTTAGCTGCTGCCCGTTAGGTACCTGGTAATTCCTGTAGTCTCAGATTCTCAGACTCTCTCTTTCGGTCATTACAGGAACATATGGGATGGTTTTATAAACTGGAATACTAAAATACTGGGGTTTATTTGCAGTCTAAAATTTAAATTAGTAGCGTTTTCCTCATAAGCAAAAAAACCTTAAATAACGTTTATCTGCAGTTTTAGATAAATATTTAGGTATAATTTTTAAAAAGTCATCAATTTGTATGATATAAACTGCTATATTTGTGTTATATAAAGATAGGCATGTACACATAGCTATCTACAACGTTAGTATGTTGCTACGATAAGATATCGAAAAGTATTGAACCATACATAAAGATAATTATTTCATTTAGTCAAGTTTGCTGGCAGTGTGAGTGTTGTCATATTTCTTGTGTATCTATTTACTTTCTTATTTATGTGGATTATATTAATGTAGACATCATTTATGTTATAAAATTGTAAGTGCAATTAAATAAATTAATAATAACTAGATTTATACAACGCAATTTGGCAATACTTAAATTTATACCCTTTGATATGCGACCAGAGGATCTGAATGTTTCTGAATTCTGCTTGAAAAGGGACCTATTGAGGGATTAAGGTGATGTATTACGGCTAAGTGATGATATTTACACCAATTTTATTGGTTTCTGTCAACTAGACGCTAGATAAAAGAAGCTGGTATTATGCATTTCATCCGCACAATGTGGTAATTAAGGTTCTTCAGTGAAAAGCCAGCTTGAGAGAATTAAAACCTCGTCTTATCTAATAAAAATTGCCAAAATGTTAAAAAGAGCACATTACTAGATGACAAGCATGAGCGATAGCACTATCTCTGGAATATTGCTATAACTATCATATTTATGCGCAATAATGTAATTTCAACTGACAAAAAACTTTAATGATGGAGCAATGCATTTTATTTTATTCACCTGCGTCGTTTCTTACTGCTCTGCTCCCGTCGCCAGTAGCGTGATGTTACATAACCTATAACCTTCCTCAAGGACTGGGCTATCATACGCAAAAAGAATGATTAAAATCCGACAAGTAATTCTAGAGATTAGCGTGTTTAAACAAACATACTTCTCCGCTTTATAGAATAGTATAATTATTTTCTATTTGTTTTGGGTTTGGATTTTACAGTCTACAGCAACATGAAATGGCTGCTTAGTTTTGCATGTTCCTTGGTATTTGGACGTCGATTATTGTATCATGAGCATTATAAAGAATTAAAATGCTGTCTGATTTATACCACTGTTGTACAATGAACGTAAAACATACTTTACAATGTTATAGATATTATAATCTGATGAAATTTAAATACCACACACAGTACAATCGTATCAATGATAGAAACATAATTTATTTGTCAGCATAAAACTATTATTAAAGTATTACATCACTTTAGTTATTATCTCTGACGCACATTGAAGGCACTTTCCTAAACGAATTTGTATTTGTTCACGACATATACTCGTGTTTCTTTCATATTTAAACGGTAGTAGATCCACACTGATTTCAGCATGAATGGGCCGGATCGTCCGGGGAAGTACTACCCTCTCATAGAAGATCGACTTAAGAGTAGTAGTATCCGTAGGCCCAATTTCCCCCCTTTCCTCTTTCCTCGCCTCCCTCATTACCTTCCCCTAACCCCATTCCCAGCCACCAGACGATGGCTTTTGGTATAGTGGCTGCCACTTCTGGATTCCACTGACTGCTTACCATCAGACGGAGTCACTTTGGTAGGCTATAATATAAAAAAAGCAAAAAAATTGATATTATGCTCGAAACTCAAAAAGCGTTCGACATGCCTGTATTTTCATTTACGAGATTATTATACTTCTTCTCCTTTACTTACAGTAGGTAAATTCTTAACTGCCTACGTGTGTATTATATAACGCGAAAGAGTTTGTTTGTTCGTTTAAATGCGCGTATCTCTGGAACTACCAGTCACATTTAAATAATTATTTTTGCGTAAAATAGCCCAGTTCTCGAAGAAGGTTATAGGTTATGTAACATCACGCTATTGGCGACGGGAGCAGAGCAGTAATCAAAGACGCGGGTGAAACCACGCCGCAGATAGCTAGAATTTATTATAAAGATAAGTTTTGCTTTGACTATCTATACCAACAATCGTCATATTTTACTACCTACTCGGGCCTCTTGTGCTTATTGATCTAGTGCAAAATCTCTGCAAACTTTCTGCCTTCTCTTACGTAGTTTATTAGACTGTTCTATAAATCCTAAGGTATCAATTACAAGCAATATATATTTACGTTGTTTTTGTCCACCAGTTCACGCGCTATCAATATCGAAGTGAGGGTATTAGGTCAAATGACGACTAATAATAATAATCAACCAAGTTATCTTAATTACGTTGAATTCTCGGAACAAATTTCTAGTTGATTTCCCATTTTATATCTTAGTGTATTGTGTACCTATTAAGCAGTTAAAAAACTGTTAGAATGATACAGGAGTAAAAAAAGGCAAGCATCATTAACACGAGGCATTTTTACAAAGCAAATCATAACTAATATCTATCAAATATGAATCGTAGCTATACAAATTGTTGTTATTTATTTACATGCCACAATGACGTCACTTAGATGGTGAACATAATATTATTAACAGGTGGGAATAGTCAGTTTATTTTGCTTGGCTTAATTTAATGCTATTTACCTATACTATTATATAAAGTGGAAAAGTTTGTTTGTCAAAAGCGCTAATCTCTGTAACTACCAGTCGGATTTGAATAATTGTTTTTGTGTTTGATAACCCAGTTCTTGAGAAAGGTAGGCTATGTATCATCACGCTATTGGCGACGGGAACAGAGCATTAACCAAAGATGTAACTTAACGCGGGTGAAATCACGCTGCGCGAAGCTAGTATTATATTATAATACAACTACTGCATATCTTTCTAGACTAAAAATAAACATATATTATATTACTAGCAACCCGCCCCGGCATCGCACAGGTATTATGCTGATACTAAATATACTACAGAATGTCTTTTTAAACAACGTTCGTTTTTTGTCATTAGACAATACAAACATGTTTTCTTTAGAGGCCAGCGGCTCCCAGCCGGTTTAAACCGCCGCAACCGCTATATCCCTGCATTACATAAGAAGTCTCTAAAATTACCAGTGTTTCTCTACTATATTTTGCACGTATTATACATATAAGCCTTCCTCTTGAATCACTCTATCTATTAAAAAAAACCGCATCAAAATCCGTTGCGTAGTTTTAAAGATCTAAGCATACATAGGGACAGACAGCGAGAAGCGACTTTGTTTTATACTATGTAGCGATAGCTCGTGACATGTGTTCTAGAATGTTCATTACTACTGTAGGAGTAATAATTTGTACATATTTTGGTATCATAGACAGAGCCAATTATTAAAAAAATTGTGATTTTTCTCGAGGCACTAGGTATAAATTCAGGTCAAGATATGATTTTTTCATAGACGAAGATATCTATCAATCCTTATCTTAGTTCAGATCTCTATCCTCATATTTTAATTGATAATATTAGATGTTCTATGTCTTAAGGAAACAATATTAAAAATAATTTAGTCTAACAAGTACATTCATATTTAAATTACAATATTTCATTCCAATTTGTTTCAGTTTCTGGAGACACGGTGATATAACAATTGAATGAAAGAACAAGGCATGTATTATATCGTTTACGCCGCAAAAGTATTTAACAAAAACTTTGTTTAATAATATATTATGAAAAATAAAAAGAATATATTACTATAGTATATTCATCATTATCAAAAAGGAATTCAACTTCTAAGTGAGTTTGTGTTTTATTGTAAGATATCAAATTTAATTATATTTGTACGGATTCTGTGCTGTCAATAAAATAATTTTGGTGGCGTAGAGGAAGTGTACGCGACTTCGTTACAAAAGTTTGTACATACATAATTTTAATCCTATAGGGCTTGAAAACACACACGGGATGAAAATGCTATCCGTACATATTTTTTTTTTATAGTATAGCCTACCAAAGTGACTCCACCCCGCCTGATGGTAAGCAGTCAGTGGAATCCAGAAGTGGCGGCTACTATACCAAAAGCTATCGTTTTAAACTGCTGGTATGGTGGCCTCCACTATGGCGGCTGGGAATGGGGTTAGGGGAAGGAAATGAGGGACGTGAGGAAAGAGGAAAGGAGGGACATTGAGCCTCCTCACTCACCGAACGAAACGCAGTAGTACGGATACTACTACTCTTAAGTCGATCTTCTATGAGAGGGTAGTACCTCCCCGGACGATCCGGCCCATTCATGCTGAAATCAGCGTGGATCTACTACCGTATTTGTACCAAGTCTGAATGTAGTTTAAGTAACTTAATGTTTGTGAAATTTCTCGCAACTCACATCGAACAATCTCGATGATTTCTAGCAATAGTGGAAACATTGAGAAGCTGGGGTTCTACAGCTTTTGCTTTATACTTGTATACTTAAAAATTAAACTACTTTTTTGCATTAATGTGAAAGATTTCACTCTTTTATTTTATTTATATCGGCCCATTATTATCCAACTGCAGGGTAAGGCCTCTTCTCATACTGAGAAGGTATGAGTAATGTCCGCCACGCTTGCTCAAGGCAGATTGGCGAGAAGTCCAGGTTTCCTCACAATGTTTTCCTTCACCGTCAATCAGTGATGTTAAGATATATACAATATACGATACATACAGATACAAGATCAAAGTATATATGATTTGAAAATCACATTGGTACTTGCTCGAATTGGAACCCTCGACCTCAAGTTTACGAAGCGGGTGCCTTCACCATTGGGCCATTACAACTTTTTGATAATGACTGAAATTTTTTACAGATGTCGAAGAGAATGCGGAATGATCTCCGCGACCTAATATCACTTGGAAAATCTATAGAGATCTCATTGACTTGGCCTGTAATAGTTGTACCGTGGCAAAAACTATCTGCCACCTTCTTTTATTACAGCAATCAACCACGGACCTCGTACAGGAAAAGAATCTGTGAACGTTTGATTAAATAGTTCTTGCAATTCCTTGAATAACGGCTAAATCATAAGTGTTTGCTTAAAGCACAAATAAGAAGACATTGTTTGAAAGGTAAGCATAATAAATAGTGCCTCATCTTATCTCATTTGCTAAAAAGGAAAGTAGAGTAACTCTGTCTGTCTGTCTGTTATGCTTTCACGCCTAAACCACTAAACCGGTTTTGAAAAAAATTGGTATAGAGATAGAAAAGACATTGGAACAACATTATCTTTTATCGCAAAAAAATGGCTTGATGGGGTTGAAATAGATGATGAAAGACAAGAGATGAAAAATCGTTAATGTAGAAGATAAAATCACGAAACTTTGTATTTACCAGCAATAAAATTTTATGCGATAACCGACATGAACGGAGACGGAGCTGCGGGCAACAGCTAGTCTACAAGAAAGTTCGCAGAGTCCTAATTAAGTTGGTAGAACGAACTAAAAATGGTGAAACTAGAAACAAATAACTCTTTTAATTCATCTTATCTCTAATATAAGACACAACAGACATAACATTGTGTCTCCTAAGTACACGATGAGGTAATCGGCTTCTTTGAAAATCGATAGGAAATTCTACATGGGGCAAAAGACATGGTAAGGTTGAGATGATGATTATTAAGATTTAATTTTGTTATAGAAAAAACATTGTATAACATTGAGGTCCCGAATAATAGAAATCATGAATAGTTTGAGGTACCTGGAGACCTTAAGTGTTAAAAACAAATCTAATTGTAATAACGGTAAGTAAGTTATATAGTTTGTTTTATTTTTTAAATTTGCAAAAAATACTTTTACCTAATTAATTTTTCGTCACAAAATAACGTTACTTCCTTTCTCTTTGCTTTTAGTCCACCTTAACCTTATACAGCTTAAGGTGGATGTAGTACCCATTCTAAATAATTTACATAGTATCTGATTAAAGTAATGTTTCTTTATAAATGTTTAGATACAAAAACAACACCTGAAATGGAGAGAGTCTACCTATCATCTCATCAATCATATATGAATCTAAATGGACGTGCCGAACAGCGTTCACTTCTCCTTCTAGAAAGTCCCAGTGTGATTGAAGCAACCTCTGTAATAGAGCCAAATACTTCCCTGGGCAAAAAGTCCAAGAAGAAGAAAAACAAGGACAAGTCAATGCGGTTTAAATGTCAGTTTGACGGTTGTGGACGCACATACAGTACTATAGGAAATCTTCGCACTCATACTAAGACGCACAATGGTAAGCTTACATCTTACTAGGTATACACCAAAATTAGTTTGTAAATAATTTCTTTTTTTTAACCTAGCAACGATATTGTTCATAACGGTTCATTTATAGTATCTATATTGTCCAACTACGTGGATTACGTACCTACCTAGTGAAGTGTTTCCCAAATGTAACGACGTTTAAAGAACTAGCCTCAATCAGTAAGTCTTTTGTAGGCTCTCTACATTCCTGAAATATCTAAAGAAAATATGTAAAAGAATAAACTATCATAATATTTGTGTTGTTGTACAGGTGACTACAAATTCAAATGTCATATACCGTCGTGCGAGAAAGCATTTCTTACGTCATACGGTCTGAAGATTCATATTCGTGTGCATACTAAAGTCAAACCCTTTGTATGCAATATCAGTGATTGCAAAAAAGCATTCAACACTTTGTACAGGTTAGTTATTACTTATATCAGTCTTAAAATATAGAACTGAAATATAAAGCTCAGAATATTTTAATAGTAAGTCATAAATAAATTAAAAGTTGGTTTCGCAGTTATTAAGTTCAAAGTTGCTCACAGTGCTTAGTATCTAAATTAAAAAAACGTTCTCTGTAACTTTATACTTATGATTCGAAATCCACCTATCAGAACGTTAGGATTTTGAATAAAACTAGTTTATACGCGTAATTATAACTATAATAATAACAGTTTTAAATAAAGTCAATATATTCCTAACTTACAGACTACGTGCTCATCAAAGGTTGCACAACGGTGACACATTCAACTGCAGTTTTGAGGGGTGCTACAAATTCTTTACCACTCTCTGTGATCTGAAGAAACACATGCGCACTCACACTCAGCAAACTCCTTATAAGTAAGTGAATACAGGTCAAGTCAATTCTAATTCATTAAAAGATTTTTGAAAATGACGTTAATGTGTTTAATATACATAACTATGTTTTATTATTAAGTAGCAGTGCGCACAAGTTCCATTGTGAAGGATTTGAAAAATAGGATCAGTAAGTTTTCGTAGTGACACGACATTCAGAAATAAATATGTAATTATCATTATCTACGTAACTTAACCCTTTGTTGAGTTACCTAGTGTGTTAGATAAATTTTATTAGTTTCTTACAAACTTTCTTGATTTTATAAAATTTTGCACAAAATCATTGAGATAGTCCATAGACAAAGCAGAAAATGGAAGATTTTTAAATTTAGTGTTCAGAAATTTCAATAATTTTTCCAACAATATAGGCACATAATCCAAATACTCCTGCTGTGGTAACAATTTCATGATTACCTATAGATGTTGTTTCAGGAGAAGGAACCAAACTACACTTACAGTTATAAAGGAGATAAGTGCGTGTTCTAACAATTTCATCTTAATTGATATCTATAGAGCTGATAATAACTGGTGTTTTATTGAAAATGTTTCTTCAATTACAGATGCTCAAAAGAAGGTTGCAACAATTCTTTTACCTCGTCATATCACCTAAAATTGCATGAAAGGATACATTCGGGTGTTCTTCAGTATTCATGTGCTGAACCAGGATGTAACAGAAAATTTATGTCTTCGACGCGTCTAAAAACACATGCAATGAAACATCAGGTGTGACAATCATTTTTTGACATAAAGTAACTAAGCAAAGTCAAAGATGGCATAAAAGAGTAGATACTTGTAGATATAATAGTGGCTCAGCGAAGGCTTTGTTAGAGGTTTCAGGGTTCGATTCTTACTAAGGACAAAGTTTGTGTGATCCACAACTATTTTTTACAATACCTACTGGAAGTACTACGTGTTCTTTAATTGTATTACCCGTTTAAAAATGAATAACTATTTAAAAATATAGATCCTTAACTTTTGATGACACAGTCATGTAGAAATGTACAAAGTTCAAATTGACTTGGATTTATAATAAAGTATATTCTCTAATACGAAGAGTTCTCGGGATCAATAGTTCAGAAATATACATTAACTTATTTGTAGTTTAAATTCTTATCTTATCATTATAGTTATAGTAGCTTAGAAACGAAAAAACAAGTTGAACATTTCATTTTGGAAACAGTTGAAGAAGTTTTACGTAATAATATTGCGCAACGTGCTAAGTTACATGTACAGACTGATGTTTATTTATCTAACATTTTATCTTCATTTTATTACATTGAGCCTCTGATCATATAGAACTTTATCTTGCGATTTAGACGCACTGATTGTGTGATGACCTTTGCATGACCTTTGACGCATTCGTCGTACAGTGATAAGCACAAAACAGATATGGCTCGAACTCCCAGTGCTCTGATAAATGTTTAGTAATAGCTTAAATATTACACTAAAACTTGATATTACAATTAGATGATTACTTGGAATGTGACTCAGTGTGACGTTCTTAGGATACATCTTTGCCGAGTCTCTTTGACTCTGAAATATTGTGCGTTAATTTGCTATGATGAAATTGTAATGTTCTTGTATATTTCAGATAAAGAATGACACGACCCGACAAGAAATACTGAAACTACCTCACTCAGATTTGAGAGATACAAGCGATGAGACAAACTGGAGCAGTGTTACTGAACCATTTGAGTTAAGTGGAAGCAAAACCGAGTGTATTGAACAAAGCTTTGATATAACAGATCATCTTCCACAAAACTTAGAAGTACAAATACAAGATGAAACAAAACTAGTTAGTAGACTATCTCATTTATCATTAACATCATTAATTCAAGCAAACGAAAAACATATTAATTTTGATACTTCGTTGGATAATATTGATTTGCTGCCAGCGGTCAATTTGGAAGAAACTTCGTTGGAAATAGATTTCAAACCAAAAGACGAGATATCAGAGTCGTCAGATAGTTACACGGACATCAAAACAATAATAAAAGAGAGCAACAATATATTACATCCGCTCTCTATGGAGAACTATTGGACTGAAAATGTAGAACCGGCAACTAGCCACGTAAACTATAATTCTTATGATATGAACGCTCTGAATGAATCAGAAGCACATCAAAAGCTTATTAGTCATGGAAACTTATATCTAGAACTCAAAAAATATGAAACTGAAATAGATGTATCCTCAAGTGATGAAGAGGACGATCGATCGTTAAACACACCATCACCGACCACAATAATGAAAAATTTGGAAAAGCATAAGACTGACTACAAATATCAAACTGATGTAGAATTTGAAAATGGTTTCTTCTTTGGATATGAGCCGCCAACGCCTGTTAAGCAAGACTTTGGATGGGTACATAACCTGTGCAGTGAGAAACCTAAACCTAATAGCAGATACGAGTGCTGATTATAAATAAAAACGGCTAAACCGGTTCGTATACTTATCGATGTAATTTTAAGAAAAAGTAGGAATTATTGCAGATAAAGGTAAAAAGAAAAAAAAAACATTTAGAAAATAGTTTACCTTGCAATATATTTTTTTTTGTTTTTAAATTTTGTACAATCTAGAAAGTACAGACAGATGCAATATCTAGTCAAAAAACGTTTGGATTGTGAGTTGTTTGTTATAATATCGAGTTATTTTTAAGTGATGCATAACTATAAAATTATAAGTTAGGCCAGATCAGATCAGGCTAGAATTATTTGATATCATTAGATACATCTAATACTATGTTTATTAGGAAATTTTTGCATTAGATCATGTATAAACTTATTATAAAAAACTCATTTGATAATTTAAAAACTTTTGCTTTAATAGAATAAAAAGACAAATGAAAATTACTATCTTCTAAAACCACTAATTGAAAAAAATAAATTTAATTTGAATCACATGCTCTAAACATATTCTTCCTTTTTTAATTTCGTTTTTATTTCTTCAATGCATTACATTAAAATATTATCAGTCAATGTAACAATTATGTAAGTTTCCAAAGTTATTTGAATTAGAAAAAAATATTTTTATTTACAAAGGAGATTATAATAATATATTATTTATAGTTTTATGTCTATGTTGAATAGTTTAATGTAAACATATTTTATAAACTGTTTTAATAGATTAATAAATCATTTTTCAAAAACATTGAGTTTAATTAGAAGGTAACTTTGGAACTAGTGGCGCCATCTAGTTAAGTAGAAAAGCATTTCTAGGTAACACAAGTGTCGCACCAAACGCGAACGGCCACAATTTGTGCCACCAGTCTTGCCAGTCGTAGAGCCCTACTTCCTTACCTATTTCACAGATGGCACTTATACAAAATTGTCATCATTGAAGAAAGTGTTTTCTTCCTCATCCATGGTCAGCAATTATAGCTTGGTTGTGTATTTTTAAATCGTTTCTGCAATTCTTAGAAATCATAGTCATATCCATAGGTTAGACTAGTCACAGTTACCACTAAAGTACCATCAGGTATGCTGTATGCTTGTTTGCCACCTCAGTTGTATAAAAAAAGCTACTGAAAGTATAATTATACTATAAAAAAAAATTATACTATTGAAATCCGTATCATCATCATCATATCAGCCAAAAGACGTCCACTGCTGGACATAGACCGTCCCCAATTTTCGCCAACAAGGCCAGTCCTTCGCCGCTCCATCGCTCCATCAGTCCCACCCTTATAAGGTCGTCAGTCCACCCTGTGAGGGTTCTGCCCACGCTGCGTCTTCCAAAATTTGTATGCTTTACTTCAAATTCAGTTTAATGCTTTCAAAATTAAGCGACCGTGGTAATAAATTTCTATTTGATAACTACATGTCCATACGGATACTTTCAATTCAATTCCAATTTAGGAACTAGTTCTTGGATACTGAAAATAAATTTATGTGTAGTGAACAAACGCAAACAAATAACATCACGTATCAAGCAAGTCACCACTTGAAACGTATCCAAGTACGGCCAGGTTTAGCACCAAAACACGTGGTTTCATTTCCTGCTGTCCCTTTTAGAAAGGTACTGGCAACCGGATTATTAGTCATTTAGGGACTTCTGAATTGCTTATTTGAATTCGAGTTTTCTCCAGATACAGTATTTTATTGTATTGTCATTTATATTTATATTTTGGTTCGTGCCGTTAATAGACGCCTTCATATATACCAAACTGAGGTCCTACACAAGTGGCATAAACGCTTAAAGAATAGAACAGAATAATCTATTTAGGTACTTTATGGGATTGATTTAAGCTAACGCTAACATTGTCGTTAGCTTATGTCAATCCCATACAGTTTTTAATCTATTCCATTCTAACGCTAATACCAGCCATCTGCCGACAATAGAATGAGTGACAAAATAATGTCTAGTGCCCTCTAATAACTTACATTAATTCTTTGTCATAATTCATCAATACTTATCTATTTTTATTGATTAGCAAGGTGAGAGTATGCGACTGCCAGTTTTTGTATTTAAAAAAAATTACTCTTGATTGAAAGCATAAATTTTATGAATGAATTCTAAATTTAACACCACTCTTATGATAAATATTGAATTAAATTAAAAGAAATCATCATCAACATCAGCTTATCAGCAAAAGACAGCATGACATATATTATAATGTTATTTTATGTGAAAAGCTAGTTTGATAAAATTATCATGAATCATCACTCACAAACGAGAGATGTACTTGACTGGACACAGCAAAGATTAGGATCACCTACGATTCGTGCAGCTTGCACTTCGATTGAGTCAAGTGGATTCTTGCACAGAGATGAGAGCCTATGTAGGTACTCCATGTGACCTGGCCGCAGGATCTTTGTTTTATGTTTGCTACCTTGTAGATCAGAATTTGTTTCTACAGAATGTTTAAAAACGTCTAGCCTACCGCTTCGAAAAATTGTCGTTTACAATATTGAAAGAATTTTTCAAATTAGAAACTAGTTTTACACAGCCTAAAACTACTGTTAAAAATTAACCCATTCTTATTTATCACTTTATAATACTAGTTTAGGGTATGAGTCATTGACTAGACGTTAAATATAATTAGCTTGTTTTGATCGTTACGATTATAATCAGAACAGCCGGCAAATTGATAATTGTGATTCAACTGTAAGACTATTAAAGTACAGCAGTAAATACAGCAATTGAAGTAAATTATTGGAGCGATACAGGAGTACTTTAAATAAATCCTTTGTATGTAATACTAGCTTTCCGCAGCGTGGTTTCACCCGCGACTTTGATTACTGCTCTGCTTCCATCGCCAGCAGCGTGATGTTACATAGCCTTATGACCTTCTTTAAGAACTAGGCTAATACGCAAAATTATTAAAATCCGACTGGTAAACATAATCTTCCACTTTATATAATAGTACTAGCTGCGCCGCACGTTTTGCCCGCGTGTAAAATATATTTTGTTATATCCATCGGGAACCAGACCGATTTTCAGGATAAAAAGCAGCCTATATCCAACAGAACTTATGCAACATCAAATCTGCTGACGATCATTTCTGCTGATCTCAGTATAATGTAAAATATCATGTATATAAGCCAAAATGTATGTTGTTGTATGGTAATATAGTATAAATAGCCTTAATTTTATTAATAAAGAGAATTCGTGAATATGCAATGGTAGTATCACTACAAATGTATTATAAGCTCGGTATTGCTAAACTAGCATTTAGCAAGCTCAAATTAGCAAAAAACAATTAATATCTGAAATTTTAAATGTAATAATTTAGTACCAAAAGTGGATTGGTAGTAGAAAAAGCAAGTAACAATATAATAAAGAATTTACCGGTCGTAGCTATATTTATACTAAATGTACGCTACCCACACCGGCATCGCGCATAGTCATGATTAACTGTCTCATTCTTCCTACGTAGAATCCCTCATTCTTTGTGACTGTACTATATTAAGTACATTGGGTTCAAAGTAGCTCATAAATTTACGGTCATATCGCTTCAGTCCACTCGCGTTGATCCTGCTAACGTATCGGCTACTATTCTCTCTAGCGAATTTAGTACACCAGGTAATTTAGTGTGTCTGATGTATAGTCCACCAAGCAACTAAGAATATTATATACATTTGGTGGTACCGTACCATACATGAGTAATCTATACTAATAAAGTGGAACAATTTGCTTGTTTGTTTGATTATTGGTTTCAATGCGCTAATCTCTTGAACTACCGGTCGGATTTAAATTATTCTCATTGCATGTGATAGCCCAGTTTGAGGCAGGTTATAGGCTATGTAACATCACGTTACAAGCGACGGGAGCAATAACCAAAGATGTAGCCGCGATAAGAGAAGCTACATATTATTGTTATTACCGATAAACTGCATTAGCATGACGACGGCGACGTCGACTACTGGACGTGCTTCCTTGCCGGAAGGGAGATGTTGACATAGCCACTTGGCAGTGGTTATATTTAGAACGCAGGTAAAACTGATTATGATGTCGTATTCAAAGGCATATGACGTGACGAAACACTTACCTCATATGACGTTCACAGAAAGCGTTCTACATTCCAGATCAAATGCCATAAGACCTTTCTTTCTATTAGTTATCTCGTAAATCCTGCTGACCTTAATAAAACACAAACTTACTTCATTCAATCTAAACCTATCTAAATATTTAACAAGTCTAAAACAATACGGTATTAAAAGCACTTAAAATTCGACCTCTTCTTTGTAACGTAAACTGAAGTAAAAATACGTGACTTGCGTATAGGACAGCGTTCTACTACACCCTTTGAGATGCGAACGACATGCGTTATGCATAAAATCAGTCATCTATTCATCGCTACTGGTTTTATACACTACCATATTTTATAAAAGATACGAGCCGAGCTTTTGCTAAAAGCAGGCCACACAACTAGTTTTGAGAAAGAAAGAAAGATATGTATATTTAGTGTGTTTTGAATCGTGAACTAGTCCTTTATGAGAGGGACAACAGTTTGTGTATCGTATTTTAAAACTTAATAGATTTGAGAGAATATCTTATATATTTGAATGTGACCATGTACGTTTTTTTAAAAAGGTTAGCGTCTTCCTTTGCCCTATGTCAATGCTTAGAAAATATAGCCTTGTCTATAGTTACCACTTACCATCAGGTGGAACGTATGCTTGTGTGCCTGTTTAGGCACAAATAATAAAAACATTTATTCAGCAAAAAGACGAATAGACACCCTGAGCCACATCTCCTAAACATTTCTCTCCTGTCCGAAGATACTCATTCAAACTCTCAAGAGAGCAGATCGGACCGGAATGACACCATCTCACAGTGCGTCGCAAATTGAAACGGAAGGTGTCTAATAAATTCCACACTCCCCTACAAGGAATTCGGTTGAACAGAACCCCTACGTTGTGTATGTGAATATTTTAGCATTCTGTGTGGGTAGATTGTACCCTTTTGTTATAGTTCAGTAAAAGGTTTGATTAAAGCTATCACTCTTGTGTATGCACGACTTTAGTACGAGACTCTCATGCTTTGAAATGAGGAGTTTTCTTTCCAACTGATACAAATGATAATAAATTTATAGAAGGGTTAACCACTTTCTAAACCCTTTTACGATATAAGACTATCACTTGTTCTCTCGTGAATGACTATTAAACCATTTTTTTTGTCAAGTAAAAAACAAAGTTACACAAAGACAATTTACTAATTAAAGGTTTGTTTGAGAATTAGCTGAGTATACGCTGTCATTTACCATTACGAGAATATAAGTAGAAGTAATTTTTGTCACGCATCCCAAGCTATAGATGCGCCATGTAAACCTATCAATGACATCTTGAGAAGCCTTTTTAAATAATATACGAGTGTTAAAAAAAAACATAATAATGCGCAAAAAAACGTTTGATTTTGTTTATTCCTTGCTCATTCGTTTAGATAGTAGCGCTACGTGACATGCCATCGGGATTGCACTAAACGTAATATTTCTTGATTATCCTCGAAGCTCAACACTCATACAATTACTGGCAGTGCCGAGTTGCCGGCTACTCTATATGCTCTTAGTGAAATGTCGCTACGAGATAAATATTTACGTATTTATATTACCTTGGGATTAAACTTGTATTTGACTATAAGTTTAAAACAAAAATCGTATTTTAATCAATCAGGATTTGCTTTTTGTTATGATATTAAGGCACTAAATGTGTAATAATTTACTAATACGTAATTTTATCACGTAGATAAATTTGTGGGACCCTATTTCACCGCAGGTGGTGAGAAAAGGTATTTTATGCCTTTCAAGTTATTGTACCAGAAGAAAGCTCCATACACAATTATATTCCTTAACTGACTACCAAATTAACTCCATTTTGTCTGATGGTTAGCAAGCTGTGTGGTATCATCATATCGGTCCTTTATAATCCCACTACATGGAAAGGCCTCATACAGAGAAGGTTTGAGCATTGATCGCCACGCTTGCTCAAGGCGGATTAACGATTTTACACTTTCTTAGAAGTCCAGGTTTCCTCACGATGTTTTCCTTCACCGTCAGCCAGTAAAGATAAACTCAGAAAGTACATATGATTTGAAAAATCACATTGGTACTTGCCTGGATTCGAACCCCCGACGTGTTTAATAAGCCTTCACCACTGGGCTATTATGACTTGTGTGCTGTGTGGTATATCAGTGGTATAAATGAACATCATTCTAGTTTTTACGATGGTAAATTGGCAGCTACGGCTACGACGGTTTAGTAAGATCTTGTTGTTGAATAGAAATAGGAATAGCAAACATTTTCTTTAAGGGTAGCACATAGGTAAGTAAAGTTTATGCAACACTGACATCCCTACTTGCCAAATGTTATGTAGATTCAGACGGAGATCTACCATCTTTGTTAAATGTGTTCTTGGCGCCATCTTAGACCAAAGCGAGTTGTGAGTGTTTAGTGCGTATCCCCTCAATCAACAGAATGACAAGACTATGTAGTGCATTTTAAAGGTGACTGCCTGTGTCTAGTAATTTACTTAGTATTATTTGAATACCTATGTGTATATCCTATAACCTTTCCGCAGCGCGGTTTCACCCGCGTCTTTATTTACTGCTCTGCTCCCGTCGCCAGTAGCGTGATGTTACATAGCCAATAACCTTTTACGAAAACTGGGCTCTCATTCGCAAAAAGATTTTTTTAAATCTGTCAGGTGGTTCCTGAGATTAGCTCGTTGAAACAAAGAAACAAAAAAACTCTTGTAATTCAATTTACTAAATCTTTACATAATTTTCATTAAAAATGCAGAAGAATTAATAAATGATAATTGCAAATAAAGCAAATAAAAAATAGTCTCTATTTAAAATTTATTTTCTTTGTTATTTTTAGTCACGTTTTCGCACCACATTGAGTTGTACGGGTTTTACGCGTTGTGACTTACGGCGTATTATGTTACGTGCCGTATAAAACGGTATCAGACTCAACGTTACACCTAATCAGTGTACCTAAGTGACAACGGGTTCTATTTCGTAGTAGAAGTTCTTTTGATCTTCTAGTACTATAAAATTACATTTTATTTACTTTTAAACTTTCATGATATAAATTTATAAACTTTATCTAATTTCCGTATGTTTATAAAATTAATTCGCATAAATAACAAATGATACAATGATATTCTTCAAACGAGGTTTAAAGGGAGCATTAATATCACGGTAGACAGCGGCTTCGTAGAGGCCCCTGGCATTGCAGAATTCTATGAGCGACAGTTACCACTTACCATCAGGTGGGCTGTTGGCTCGTCTGCCACTGAGGGCAATAAAAAAAAAACCTTGTTGTTGAATTACAAGTCTGGTTCATGAAAAGTTACATTTTTGATTGATTGATTTTTTTATTTATTTATACAGATAATTATTAAAATTTTATATGGTTTGTCTAAAGTTTTTTACAGTCTGGTATAGAGGTAGATTACAACAAACTCTCTGGTATTTTTATGCCATGAATGCTTCATCTATATTTATTTTACTTCGATCACTTCTACGTTAATCTGCTTCCCCTGTAGAAATAAAACCAAATTAATATCAATAAAGTAAAAAAATCAACGATATTATTATTATAGGTGTAGGTACAATATTACTTAAGTTTTATATTCTATTAATTATATAATACCAGCCTGTTTACTGTCCCACTGCAGGGCAAAGGCCTCTTCTCACATAGAGAAGGAATGAGTATTAATCACCACGCTTGCTCAAGGCGGTTTAGCAATTTCAAACTTTTAATTCCAGGTTTCCTCACGATGTTTTCCTTCACCGTCAGTCAGAAATATCTAAGATAAACTTATAAAGTACATATGATTTGTAAATCACATTGGTACTTGCCCGGATTCGAACCCACTACCTCGTGTTTACGAAGCGGGTGACTTATCCACTGGATCATTTCGACTTCAATTAATTAACAATAGTATAATATAAAAGAACTGAGGAAAGGGTTTTTGAGTTCCTCGCTCACCGAATGTATCTAAGGCATTAGTTTGGAGACTAATACTTTACATCGATTCTATGAGAGGGTAGTACTTTTAGGGTAAATCTGGTTTATTTATTCTGAAGCTAGCAAAGATCTACTACTGTAAAAATAATATATAAAAACTAGATGCACCTCACGGCTTTGCCCGCGCCTAAAATGTGTTTTGTCTCCTTCAAGAACCAGACTGATTTTTGGTTAAAGTAGCCTATGTCCGACTCCAGCACCAAATCTACCTGCATACCAATTTTTATCAAAATAGATTCAGCCGTTTAGGAGCTGAGTGGTAACAAACACAGAAATTTTCGTATTTATAAGATTAGTAGAATTAATAACTTATATCTCTTCAATCCAAAAATCCTACGGACGGAAATTGTTGAACTCTTTAAAGTCGTTTTTACGCGTCATCGGACTTGAATTTTTTCTCTGTAAAAAAGTTATGCAAATTCCAAAGAATGGAATTCAATTTGATCAATGCCTGGCCAGTACGATGGGTGACGAAAAATTTGCAAACGTGTCCATCATCATTTGCAATTCTTTACAGTTCAGATTTTTCTATATTAGCTAATCAAAATGATTAAACCGTACAAGATGGGTAGCAATTAGGTATGAGTTATGATGTTGCCTAAAAAATATTCAGGTTAAAAGGCAAGCCAATTTCATGTAGACATGTTAATAGAGAATAATTCTTTAATATTTTAGTCGTAAATACTTTTTACTTTTTCCCTTTAGTTTTGAATCCGACAGTTATTATCGTATTATCTAGCAAAAGGTTTAGAAAAAGTATTTTATTATTAAAATACGATTTACCTTTTATATTATTAAAATATATAATTATTTTTACATTGATACAATGTTTTACTTAAGACTTTTAAAAATAATAATATAACCACCGAACCACAGAAGCAGTCAAATAATATAATTTAATAAGTTTGATAAGTCCTTTAATTTTATATTTGTATCTGTAAACATCGCTGTGTTTTCTAAATGTTAGAGGAAATAAATATATTAAAAAATAATGATGACAATAAAGAAAAGGTGTTCAAATAAAACAAAGTAGTTAATAATATCTTAAAAAATATTACTTTGGTTTCAGTAGTTTATTATGACGTCATAACCGCCTTGTCGAGACTAAAATCATACCAATAAACGTGGAGCAAAACAACCAGACTGGTGAGACTAGAGGAGAAAATATTTTTACGCGAATATATCACTGAAAAGCATTTCACTTTGGTCACCGTTCAGTCACGTACATAACAATGTCGTAGTGTAACTTTGACACTACAAACAACCTTCAAACCGCAACCTTATACCACTTCAGTGTCTGGCTTAGTGTTATATTATATCTTGCCATACAAATAATAACACTAAGTAAAACATATACTTTTAAACTTTCGCGTTGCATGATATAAATTTATAAACATACGGGAACTAACGCGATCATGCATTAGGTATTTACATACCTTATAGGATTTACATACCTTATAGGAGGGTAGATCTAGAATCTACTTCACATACGGAGCCGTGACATCGCCTCACCAGTCTGCTTGTGACCACGGCCGGTGTAACCTGGTCGAAACGTCAAGCAGAATAAGGTTTGTAAATACCTAATGCATGATCGCACTAAGTAAAACGTTAGTTAGTGGCGCAAATGTTTGTAGAAAAAGTTCCAAGCGCAGGTGGTCTAAAGAGCTTGAATGATACTTAGTGATGTTCCGTGTAAACTAACTTACACGGTGGAAATATTTGGTTTAACATAATATCTTATGACGGCAGAATATTTTATAGCCGCAAATAGGCTGTCAATTTTCATTAATAAGTTGTTCTTAATCAGTTTACTTAACTGTTGCATAAGAATATGCTTAAGAAAATCATCAATTAATGTAAATCTGTCAAATTAAGATTATTTTTTGGTATATTTTCTGTTTTTTATATGTAATGAATAGTTTTTAATGAACATTACTACTCTCTTTTTGTTGTTATTTCTTTTCTTTGAGTGTGGATATTTAAAAATGTCCAAAATGACACGTATGGAGGCGGGACAGAGTTCAGGTAACTTGTGAAGTGGAAATTGCATATATAAACTTTTGACAATTTAAGTTAACTCGAATAACTTAATTTTAAACAATGCTATTTAGATCAATTCACAAAAATATAATATAGTTTTCCTCTTGCGAATTTCGGGAAACATTGCCGAGCACTTAATGGACAATATGCGGGCAATATTATAGTAGAAGTATTCTCGGGAGCCGTTCCCAAGCGTACATCACTAATGATACCGTCATAACACTAAAATAAAAGTAAGCTATTGTATTTCTTGAATTGACACTAATTTCGTTACGGTGCTTCTTATTACCTTTGAAATAAGAATCTTTATTGCATCTACAATGATGAAAGTAATATAATTGGACGTTTATTTTATTATAATGTTTATTTTTTGTTTTTGCCATTTAGTAATAAAGGCCCTAATGCGAAAATGCGAAAGTAACTCTGTCTTTCTGTCTGTCTGTTACGCTTTCACGCTTAAACCACTGAACCGATTTTGATGAAATTTGGTATATAGACAGATTAGACTTCCCTTCCTTATTGCAAAAAATGCCTTAAAGAGGTTATAGGGGATGAAAGTTTGTATGAAAAATCGGCAATGTATAAACACAGATAAAATCAATGTACCCAGCCGAAATTCAGGAATATTGGTATATTTAAAATATATAGTTATATTGTTTTTAATTTAAAGTTTATAAAATATCATATTCGATTTTTTATCTGTTATGTAAATTGTAAATACTTTCTTCCTATTAATATTATTAATGCGAAAATTTGTGTGTATGTGTAAGTGTTTGTTACCACTCAGCACCTAAATGGCTAAAATAATTTCTATAAACATTTATATGTTTAATAGTAGTTTAGTAATATTTGATGCCGGTGACGGACATAGGTAACTTTTATCTCGAAAATCAAAACACATTTTAGGCGCGGGCGAAGTCGTGGGCCGCAGTTATTAATAAATAAAGTCAGGAAAATCTATATTTTTCTTCTGTCTTTGTTTATTATTTTCAGTTTAATATAGGCCTAATTGTAGAATAGTTCAATATCCTCATATTCTTGCCTTATCACCTGGATAATATTATCTTACTCTAAAATCGCTGGCTAGTCCGTTCGTAAACGTGGATGACCTACTGAATTTCCGTACGCTACCTAAGTAAACACATTCAACTGAGTGACAACATTGTTCGTAATGAACTTGCGGAAAATTAACCCAACACCGTATTTGGATTGTTTGTCGTCGTTCCCGGTAGTACAACAAGTTATACGAGTTGCGAACTATCTTATTTCTGTCCCTAGCTTCAGATCTCGGATAGCCCTACATATTACGCGTTAGTATTTAAACTTTTTATTGAGATAATAATTAGTATTTTGATAAATCGATACGAATACTGTTTTATTCTTCCAAGGTGAAGGTATTCCAAAGCTACAATTTTTAAAACATCTCTATGGGTTTATGGTTCGTAGCTAATGAGTGATGCTATCAATTTTATTTCGCCAATCAACACATAAAATTAATTCTACTAAGTTACAATAGTTGTAAAGAATATTAAAACAATCATTTCTCAAGAACACTGGAAATCTTTTACTCTTTCCTCACCTCCCTCATTCCCTTCCCCTAACCCCATTCCCAGCCGCCAAAGTGGAGACCACCATACCAGCAGTTTAAGACGATGGCTTCTAGTGTAGTGGCCGCCACTTCTGGATTCCACTGACTGCTTACCATCAGGCGGGGTGGAGTCACTTTGGTAGGCTATAATATAAAAAAATAATAATAATAATGCAGAAGTAAGTTAAACACATAGGCCTCCTTCAATCGTACGTAGATTGTCACGGGTTTATCCTGATGAAGTTTCACCAACTCTACCAGGTCATACGTCCATGTGGTACGAGAGACAGGCAGGACCGCCTATGCTTGTGATCGCCACTTCAAAATAAAGACGAATTCGATAACACATAATAAATTCATACGATACCTTGAAACCTGAGTATAATTCTGACCGCACATTGTATGATTTTTTTAATGAGTTCTCACAGTGTGGGACGGTAGGTGGTATACTCGTAGTTACACCACTTATAAGAGCTTTAACTTTATAACCTCTTTCTTTATGAGCTTATTAACTTCAAACAAACTATGGAGAATGTAATAGTTTCAAATTTTTTTATAGTTTCCAGATAATGCAGGCTATAATTGTATTTGCGCAATGCCTTGCATTTCAATGGATTGAAATTATCTTGGGCAGCCTTGTCCAGAAACTAAAACTTCTAGAGACATAGTTATTTAGTCTCTTGCCAATTCTGACAATATTGCCTTAGCGTTAGAGATTTATTATTTCATCTGTGCGTGTATGTGTGTCGAGATCCCTGGGGATGGACGTAAAAACTCTTGAAGGTTATTCGAATTCTGTGTCATGATTATAAATCTAAGTAAATGCCTGTTGTGGGAGTTATGGAACCTCTAAAAATATATAACTCTAGTTAGCACTTTTTTAAAAGTAATCTGGTTTAAAATTTATTCTGTTTCAATAATACACCTATTAGCTGCAGCCGGCATTGACAAGAAATTTGTAAAAAAAATTGGGTTAGGAACCGTCTCGGACATGCCCAGAACAGCCTAGCAAAGTTTCCTTACAATCTGATCATGGGTTTCGGCACGCATAGAGTACAAACACACGAACATTAATTTTTATATGAAAAGGAAGATAAATTAAAAATATAACTTACGCTGTCATGCCCGCATTTATAAATCTATGCACAAAATCAATGAGACCTTTTGATGCAATTGTTGGTAAAGATATTTTGCCATAGTACGCATCTATAACATTGTTTGAAGTCAATGTCGATATTTTAACTCCACCTTCTTCTGAATTAACTCCACAAGTGAATTTTACCAACATTATTGTGTAGAAAAGTAAAATAAGGAAAGTAACTGTAGACTTGGACATTTTATTCTTCTGTACGTGCCACTTTTCACTGATATCTGACTAAATGACATGTTCACCTTCAGATTGTTGCCATTTTATTTGCTAATTCGAATAATCGAAGCAATGAACAAGTACAAGACAGTTTACTCTTATTGTTCATACATTCATTGAATATGTTGATTAAATATGGATTAGTTGTTGACATCCAAGGTTTATATTCGTAGAAACTTTTCAGAATCATAATTTCAGCCAATATACGTTCATTTATACTATTATATAAAGTGGAAGAGTTTGTTTGTTTGTTTGTTTGAACGCGCTAATCTCTGGAACTAACCAGTCGGATATGAAATTTTTAAACTACAATTACTAAACCACCTTTGGCTATAGAGATTGTGACAAAAATACTTCGTTCAGTCATACACAAGTTGGAGATTCATTCATAAAGGTCATTTCCAAATTAATACGTATTTTCTAAATTTACTAAGAGAAAACAAAGCCGCGGCAAGCTAGTTTTATATAAAGCGAAAGACTTTGTTTGTTTGAATGCGCTAATCTCTTTAACTACCAATTGGATTTCAATAATTATTTTTGCGTATAATTGCCCAGTTCTCGAGGAAAGTTATAGGCTATGTAACATCACGCTACTGGCGACGAGAGCAGAGCAGTAAAAATAGACGCGGGTGAATACGCGCTACGGGAAGGTAATAATAAAAATTATTATTTTTTAAAATTTTTATATAAGTTAACTTAAAAACCTACATATTTATTCAGTTACAGACTCTACAGAAAATAATGTTATATGTTTTCAAAAAAAATCTAATATTTTTATAACCTTCTTTGAATTTGTACTGCTTAGACGTCCATTCTAATAACATATAGACTATTTAGTGTTATTGATCATTATTTTCAGTTATTTTGAACGTTCTGAAACAAAGTAACATTATAATATTTTATGGAAGTCGCCCATTAAGGTACTCCATCACCTCGAACATTCACTTGTAATGTAACATTTCAGATTCGTTTTAGAGCAATACGTTACATGTATTAACATTCCAAATTCAAAATATTACACTAAGCTATTATAAAAAAAAAAAAGTAATGCTCGGTTTGGCTCCCTCACCAATGTAACGCTTAAATTGTATCATTACAAGTTGCGCACTGTAATGCTCGTTTCGCCTTCCTCAATAATGTAAATGCTCGGCTCTGTAACGTTAAATTACAGGTGAATGCTCGCGGTGAAGAAGCACCTGTACTGTGACTTTTTTCATTCACTAAAATACATGCACATTGTTCTCTCCAACATATTTTACAATATTATCTCGGTCAGCAACGACGTCAACTTACTGTCTGTCTCAGGGCAATTATAAATGTGAATATATCTACACAATCATCAAGTTTGATATCATGACGAGAAAATTGTCAAAATTATATTTCTTGTAAGATGTGACATTTAACATATTATTTATGTACGATACAATATATAGAGATTTGATACTACTTGTGACATTATTGATTTTAAAAGCCATTTTGTGCAAACATTAGATATAAGTAACGACCTTTTAACTTTTATCCAATAAAGTAGGTAACAAGGATGCAATAATTTAATCTTTAAACAATATACTCACTTTGTCTTTTTGCCAATTTGATTACAGTTTCAGCAAAATGTTGCCACAGGGTATTGTATATAGTTTTGTTTCCATATAGAATATCCATTGCTTTGTCACTAAACCATTTGGAAGTTGATCTTACAGTTACTTTCTCAAAGTTATCCCTTAGAATATCATCACAACTTCCTTTCAAAACAATAGCAGTTATAAAACTAAATATTAGTATTAATTTAGTGTTAATAGAGTAATACATGTTGTTCTTCATGAATTATTGATTTTACTGACAAGCCATTATATAGTACGGAGATAAAAGGTTTGTGTCAATAATCGCTGTCAAACAATTGATAGCTGACATTCTTATTTCCTTTCTAGGGAAGTTTGAAAACAAACAATTAATATTTTATTTCATTCAAAGAAAGTTATTGGTATCCGTATTGCGATGTTGCTGTCATATGACAATACACATGTGGACAAGGCGAGACATACACAAAAATACACCTAATGATAAGGTAAAACTAGTTTATAAAGTTCTATAGTGTCAGAGACCAGCAAGACGTAAAAGATAACTATTCATGGTTTTGGGGGACAACAAATACATTTTACTGTTATATGTAATAAATAAATAATAATTAATAAATAATAATAAATACAGCTGCGGTGCAGGACGCTGTTAAAAGCAAGAAAAATGCCCTTAAAACCTAGCAAACCACCCAGAGACCCAAAGATAGAGCAGAATATAACAGAGTAAAGAAGCACACCAAAAGAACAATAGCCATAGAAAGAGCAAACTCCCAGAAAATCTTATACAAAATCTTAAACAGTAAAGAGGGCCAAAAACACATATATAAGCTCGCAAAACAGCGCAATCGGAGCACAAAAGATCCAGCAAGGTGTAAAACAATCAAGAATTCTAATGGTGAATTATTATACAGGAACAAGGACGTCATAACAGCCTGGCATCAGTATTATGAACAGCTTTTGAACCCTACTCCTGCAATTACACAACTGCCAGAAATAGAGAAGAACGAAGGGCTTATTCCACCAATACATCCTGGCGAGGTGAAAGTAGCGCTACAGAAAATGTCCAACAAGAAAGCTACAGGTCCCGATGGTATCCCTGTTGAAGCTTGAAAATGCTTACATGAGCGAGGAATCATACCACTGACCAATCTTTTCAACTTCATGTTGCTCTCTTAAAAAATGCATGGAGATTGAGTCTTGTAGTTCCGATTTACAAAGGAAAGGGAAGTACGTATGAGTGTAACAACTACCGCGGCATTAAGTTTTTAAGCCATACCATGAAGTTATATGAGAGGATGATCGACAGCCGGATAAGATCCGAGTGTTCGCTGTCGAAAAACCACTTTGGCTTCGTGCCTGGCTCATCGACCAACGATCCGATGTTTGCTCTTAGCACGATTGCAGAAGAATATCGCACCAAAAACCGTCCCTTGTTCGTAGCATTCCTAGACATGGAAAAGGCATTTGATAGGGTACCAAGAAGCACAATCTGGTGGAGCCTTCGTAAGAAGGACGTCCCTGAATATTAATAATAATAATAATTATAATGGTCGCGCGACATTGTACTGGGATCGCTCCATCATCACAGACAGGACTATTATAGCTAACAAGCCTGACATTGTGGTGGTGGATCGATCTGAACGCCTTGCAATGATAGTTGATATTACCGTCCCTCATGACGAGAATCTCATGAAGGCTGAGAAAGACAAGCAAATAAAATATCTTGATTTAGCCCATGAGATTGTTGACATGTGGGATGTGGATTCTGCTGTCATTGTGCCGATAGTCATTACTGTACATGGTTTAATAGCAAAGAGCCTCGACCAACACCTAAAGAGGCTCGCATTAGGTGGATGGGTCAAGGACCAGATCCAGAGCAGTGCTTCTCGACACGGCACGTATTGTTAGGAGGTTCCTCTCTCTGGAACCCTAACCGCCGGTAGCTTGGACTCTAGTCTCGTTGCCGGTGATAATCTATTTTTTATATTTTTAAATATGTATTTTTTGTTTTATATAAATATATACCTGTTTAAAAATGTAATTAATAAGAAAAAAATATTTAATAAAGAGAATAATAATAATAATATAATAATATTCTACCACATGCACACAGCGCCATTTAGCCTCAAATTAAGCAATTATATTTGCTTGTGTTATGGGTACTAAATAACTGATATACTACTTATATACTTTTTTTTATTGTAAATACATACATATTATAGATAAATTACACCCAGACACAGAACAAACAATCATGCTCATCAGACAAAGGTTTGTCCTGGGTGGGAATCGAACCCACGACCTCCGGCTTAGCAGTCAGGGTCACTAACCACTAGACCAACAGGCCAGTCAACTTACATCACCATTATAGCCGACATGTATAGGGGTGCACGATCAATGGTGCGGCCAGTGGTGGGAGAAACCAAACCTATAGCGATCACAGAAGGCTCTGTTCTGAGCCCCTTCTTGTTCTGTTTGGGTTTGGACTCACTTACTGAGGTCGCGCAAAACTCTGCAACGTGGACTTTTATCTACGCTGATGATGTGGCTATCTGTACAGAGAGCCGTGAAGAGATGGAGCAGGCCCTTTTGTTGTGGAAGCACCAGTTGCAAACCGGTGGCCTAGTGTTGAGTGTAGCGAAGACCCAGTTCATGTGTTTTAACGACCCAGATACCAATAGCAGCAATCCGATTAACATCGATGGACAAGCAGTTACCTTGTGTGACCAATATAAGTATCTGGGAACGATAATGCATTGTTCTGGGGACATAGAAAACAACATTCAACACCGAATAGCCGCAGCGTGACTTAAATGGCGTGAAGTAACTGGTGTTATATGCGACAAAAGGATGCCTGGCAATCTCAAAGGCTTTATATATAAGACCATCATAAGGCCAGTATGGCAGCGAAACCTGGGACATGACCCAGAAAAACGTCCATACCATCCAAGTCGCTGAAATGAAAATGCTGCGGTGGATGTGCGGTGTAACCAGACTTGATAAAATTCGCAACGAGCACATGCGAGGAAGTCTTGGTCTGCACGACATCGCCAACAAGATGCAGGAGAGTAGGCTGTGATGGTATGGTCACGTTAAGCGAAGACCAGCAGACTACGTCGGGAACTTGGCACTGCGGCTTTCCAAGTCTGGTCAAAGATCCAGAGGCAGACCCAAGACAACGTGGTGGAATGTTGTGCTGAGTGACATGAGAGAGTGCGAGCTTTCCCATAACGAAGTCCCAGATAGAGTGGAGGAGAAGTGGAGGAGAAAAAGTAGGAAGACTGACCCCAGCACCATGTGGGATGAATAGCCGGGAAGAGAGAGAAATAATAATAAATAAATATTAATGAATAATTCATAAATAATAATAATAAATAACTATGCAGAACAAGATGGTAGAAAGGTAACTGTGGCATTATCAAAATCATCCCCACTTCATAGATCTCTTTCGTTAGCTTCTATTTTCTCTCAAAACTCTCATAAAAATCATTAATATTGTAAGTTATTATATTGTTGGTTTTAATACGCTTAAATTTTCGATGATTGAGTCAGCCAGCCTCTCGTCATATTGAAGGACCTGATTGGACTTAATTCAATTTATTTCAGCTATGGTCAAAATTCGGCTTATTCCCATCTGTCCCTTTAGGTTGTCCCCCTAGGGTGACAGATGGGTAAAAAAGTTTTATCTGTCCCCTTGTTGTTAACAGGGGGACAGATGAAACTCCAATTACTCCTCATGCATAATTACCTATTAGTTTAACCTGTTATAACAAAACAATTAAAGGGTTATGTGGAAATATTTCAGATTCAGGGATTTTATGAGGTATTATTGATACTGCATTCTTTTGTAAAACGTGATGTAACAAAAGACGACTCTGGATTTAGAAAGACTAGCCGAGTCAGCAAACTTGGTACCGTCTAAAGGCGCACTTACATGGGTCGTTAGCGCCCGCATGCGGGATGCGAGAGATTTCTGTACCGCATGCCATAGGGCTCACATGCGGGGAATCGTTTACATTGGTCGTTACCACCCGCAGGTCGTTAGCGCCTGCAGGTCGTTAGTGCCCGCATGTCGTTTGCTCGTTTTCTTCGAGAGAATGAAATAAGCAGACGTCCAGAGTCCCCGCATGCTTGATACCGACAGAGTTGACATCCGGTGAATTTCATTGGTTTTTAGTATTTCCTTGCCATTCCATTTTTCTCATCATTTAAAACTGAACTGCCACAATTATTTCTAGATCAAAATTAGCTTAATCTAATCATTATCGAGTTTTAGCGAGAAAAACGAACAGCAAAAATTCATTTTTATATAAATAGATTTCACTGAAATAATAATATATTTACCTATATAAAGTACAGGCAAACACAACATACTCATCAACTAATAAGGCCCAGAATAAAAGCATAAAATTGAAAGCCACAGCAAACGAGAGCGCTACATCACGCATCAAATATCAAAGACAATGAGCACCGAAAACGTTCGACGTACCTCGAGTTTTGTTTTCAAGCGAGCTCATTAAGGACACTCTTTTTGCATGACAAATTCCATACCATCAAAAACATTCTGTTATTAAGTTTCTAATAATTTATGTAAACACTGCTTTTGTGTTATAAAACATAAGCTGCACTGCACAGCTTAGCCCGCGCGTATAATGTTTTATATCATATCATTCCTCGGGAACCAGACTGATTTTCGAGACAAAAAGTAGCCTATATCCTTCTCCGGCACTGTATCTATCTACATACCAATTCTCATCGAAATCGGTTCAGCCTTTTAGGCGCTGAGTGGTAGCAAACAAACTTTCGCATTTATAATATTAGTAGGATTAGCTCTCTAACTTGTTCAAAGCTCTACTTATATTTATGTATTTACTTAAAGTTCATCTTATTATTTCACAACATGAGCCACAAATAGTTTACCTTCATTATTTGGCTACTACACTGTTGTGCGACTTTGTCGGTACTGACGACCCACTAGAGAGCACTATTGAGAAAATCTACTAGAAAAGCGCCGTAATTACAACTAAGTGTATGTGTAACTTTAGTGGAAAACAAGCATACGGCTCTGATCAATACTAGTGAATATCAGAACGGAATAGAAAATAAAATAAAATATTCCGATCCCCAGGGAATCAGATCTGGGGGATCAGACCGCAATAAAGTGTAAGTAATATAAAAAAAACAAATGAAAAACCATTTCATTTAATTAGAGATAAAACATTTTAATCTTATCTCTATTGCTGCACGCAATGTTTGCCATATTCTGCAGACTGTTTTAAAAAACCACTTCGGTTTCTTCTCAGCGTCATATCCTATGTGCAGTCTGCGTCACTATTTCCTTTAGCGATCCAATCTGGAAGAAAATTGATTTAATGAATTATTCTCTTTATTTATGTATTATTTTATTATTTACAATAGCTTTAAAAACAAAAGATTTTCTGTACAAATATTCTCTTGTTTCACCCGATTGTAAAAAAGTAGTTTAAAAATTATGAAATTTAATTTCTTTAAGTAATGAGTCCTTTGTAGTAATTTAAAATTCTACTCTTAAAACTATAAAAGTTTCATAAGCTTTGCCACCGTTTTTTAACCCCTTGGGGGATGAATTTCGCAAAATCCCGTCTTTGTGAGCACCTGTGTTCCAAAAGGAATAGCCATGCAAAATTTAAGACTCCTAGCGCTTGTAGTTCCTGAGATTTTGTGCTGAATGAATGAGTGAGTGAGTGACCTTTCGCTTTTATATATAGTTATAGGCTTAACAGCTTAATTCTATAAATAAACCTTTGCAAGTTTATAAATGTTTTTGAGAAAATATTAATATAAATGTATCGAAAATTCGAGAGAAAATCGGCTTATCGGATTACTACTTTTTTAAGAAAGTGGCAACTCTATCTCACTAGCCCAGTATTGCAACCCAGTATAATATTTCATTATATACAGTAGCTTTCATCCGCGTCGTTGCTTACTGCTCTGTTCCTGTCACCAGTAGCGTGATGTTACATAGCCTATAACCTTCCTCGAGAACTGGGCTATCGTACCCATAAAGATATTTTACATCCGACTGGTAGTTCTAGAGATTACCGCGCTCAAACAAACAAGCAATAATAAAAGTATAAATAGATTATTGATGAGAGCATAAAAATTAAGACTACAATTACTAAACCACCTTTGGCTATAGACATTGTGGCAAAAATACTTCGTTCAGACATACACAAGTTGGAGATTCATAACCCGTCAAAAGTTATTTCTAAATTAATACGTATTTGCTAAATTTACTGAGGGAAAACAAAGCCGCAGCAAGCTAGTTTTATTTAAAGCGCAAGACTTTGTTTGTTTGAATGTACTAATCTCTTTAACTACCAGTCGGATTTCAATAATTCTTTTTGCGTATGATAGCCCAGTTCCAGATTATAAGCTATGTAACATCACGCTACTAGGAACGGGAACAGAACAGTAAGCCAAGACGCAGGTGAAACTGCGGGAAGCTAGTTTTCAATATAAATGAATTCTCACCCTAATTCAAGTTCGATTTAACTTCCACAATTGTTTCAATAGCACGTGTACCGGCATTCCACAATTCTCCAGCGATGAACCCCATCATAGTTTTATTCGAATGGAAGAAATCTATTGCTTTGGTCATCAACGACTCCGGTGTACCGACCTTTTCATTTTTAGATTTTTCCAGCGCTTCATTTAGCTCTTTCATAGTTTTGTAAGACCATATTCTATTATCTTCTAATACTATGAATGTTAATATAGAGAAAAATAAGACTAGTGACACTGGCATTGTAAAGACTGATACTTGAATGTAGCTGGATAGACATGTTATCTTTATAATTAGCTATTGTTCGGATACTTAGTATTTACTAAGGCGTGATGCACTTTGGTGAGTAAAACGTGACATTTATACATTTTCTTTGAGTGCTACAAATTAAACAAGTTTATACTGTAAGTCCGAATAGTAATAGATACCGTAAATCACTTCGTAGATTAGAAAATGTATTCACTCTTCATACTTTACTGAGTACCTAGTGCGTGTTTGTCTTACCTCTCATAGAAGATCGACGTAGTATCCGTACTACTGCGTTTCGTTCAGTGAGTGAGAGCGCCGGAGGCCCAATTTCCCCGTTTCCTCTTTCCTCACCTCCCTCATTCCCTTCCCCTACCCTATTCCCAGCCGCCATAGTGGAGGCCACCATACCAGTAGTTTAAGACGATTGCTTTTGGTATTGTGGCCACCATTTCTGGATTCCACTGACTGTTTCAGGCGGGGTAAGTCACTTTGGTAGTCTAATATAAAAAAATCGCGATCGACGCGTTTATGACGTTTAGCACTTAGCGCCCAGCTCTTAACCAATCAGAGAGCCAAACGCAGTATACGTTTCGATTGCATTAACGTAAATACAACGCGCTTTGGGCACGTTGTTATAAAATAGTTATTCTAGCAACGAAACAGCCAATATACATTTTGTCTTAGATAAAGAGTTAGTAAAGTTATGTCTCGTAGAGTTAGAAGCTTGGCTCTACGTGAGATCTGGTAACGTTTTGAAAGTGCAAGCCATATGGGAGACCTTAAGTCACGACAACGTTTCATATAATTTTTTTTTATGAGATTTTGAAATTAAATTATAGGACATACTGCACTGACAACTGCTGTCCTATATATATTTATAGGAGAGCAGTTGGCAGGTCAGCTTGTTAAAAGATCGACATTCAAACAAATATTAAAATAATCCGAAAAGTTTGTATGTGTGCGTGTGTGTGTGTGTGTTACCAAATGAGTACATGTTAAATATATAATAATATGTATTAAATTGTATGTGTATATAAGTAGATATGTATACATATATTCGGTGTCGGAGACGGACATGACATACTTATTATCCCGAAAATCGATCTGATTCCCGAGTTACATTTATTAAACCCATATTTCATTTTCCTCGTGAGCGAAGCCACAGAACGCAGCATAGCATAGCATGCAGAGCGTAGTATTTAAAAAAAAGTAACTAATTCAATAGAAAAAGTAGTGTGTCCAATGCTTTACGCTTAACAAAAGATATTTCTAACTAATAAACATGGATTCTAAAAATCAATTGTATTATGCTCGTTTTACCAGCTTATTTTTAATATGTTTAAGATTAATAACAGCACAATTTGTAGGTTTGTGCTGTTAATGTCCTACTAATGACCTACTGGTAAGCTAATTAGAACAGTTTCTGCGTGTCTAACACGATATATCGACCGTACGTATCGTATTAAACACGACTAGCAATTATGGTAGTTAAAGAACTGGTTAATAAATTAGAGTAAAAAAGCCAGAGTGAGAAATGTTATAAGTAGATTGTGGAAATAAAGGATATGTAAAAAAACACATTAAAAGCTTCTCACGAAGCCACCATAGTGGAGGCTATCATACTCAGTAGTTTATCTTTTGGAATGGTGTTTACTTCTGGATTTTCCACTACCTGCTAACCATCAGGCAGAGTGGAGTCACAGAGATAGGCTAGTAAGTAAAAAAAAAAAAAAGAGAGGAAGAATGGCTAATCTCTTTGATTTTAAGATAATAAATAAACTACATATCATAAACTTAAAAAATAAATACTTTACAGACTAACGTATCTGTATTACTCGTAAATTCATGTAATTCTGTTTTGTATTGAATAAAGCTTGATGTAAAATGTACAACATCAACTCGATGAACGGCTAGGACTTTTATTCGGGACTAGCTTTAAGGCCCGCACCTTTGCTTTCTGCTCTGCTCCCGTCGTCAGTAGCGTGACGAACTGGGCTATCATACGCAAAAAGAATTATCCAACTGGTATTTTCAGAGATTAGGTTCAAACAAACAAACAAACAAACTCTTCCGCTTTATATTATTATAATAAATATAGATAGACATATTAATGTAATATATTCAAATAAATTCATTGCATATGTAACAAATACTATCTGTATTCAGTATAATAACCATATTTGGCACACAAATAAAATTTTATTGCAAAAATATTGCGCATAAATATGCACTTAGTGCAGTTGCCATTATTCTTAGACGGATCCGGTAATAATACAAATGTAGATAATAAAAAGTGTGGGCTAACATAAAATATTTCAACTGCTCACAAATAACAGGTTTATCTTCGTCGTAAACATGAGCTAAAGTCTAATGCAAATGGATATACACTTCCACGTTTTCAGATTTTATTTCCGCTAAGACTTACTTACAATGTGCCTGCTTTTCCTCGTTGTTTTCGGTTTTACATCTGATTTTTGTGTTAAAGAGATACTACTTGTGTTTACGGCTTTTGAGAGGTCTACAATATCGTACCTTCTTTGTTATTTTTAAAGTTAAATTTATGTACTTGTGCTAAAAAGCTTCTTATATGCTTGTATTAGCTAAAATAGGTTTATATTTCGTTTGTCTTTATCTGTCACTTTGACATTTGTACTAGTAAGAAAGAGACAAAACCCACTTTAACTATAGAGGCTTATAAGATTTTTATGAGTAAGGGGCTAAGAGTATACCGATTCACAACGCAACATAAGGTGTACCATAACATTCGACGACTACGCCGAGTCACTAGCTTCGTTTGAAACCAACTTTCACACTATTCCTTAAGTTCAATGCTTCTGACAAACCCCTGTAACTCCTCTTAATCACAAAGAAACTTCTTTTGAACTCACTACCTCGTGTATATGAAGTAGTTACCAACAAGGCCATAACTTATTAATCTACCTAAAATATTAAAATTGGTTTACGCTGAATTTTTTATGGGACTTGTGTAACGGAATCCCACACGCCCTGGTCGAATTTGGAAATGCGGTCCCCTTGAGAGACAAAATGCGCGTTACAAGTAGCTATTGAAAGGTTCTCATGTCAATTTTCAGAATTTTCTAAAAAATTTGCTATCATTATTTTATTTAATATCATACGTGATAATACTTCAAGAATTTTTGTTGTTTTGTGTCAATTTGCCAGCTGCAAACTACCTATAGCAGCTGCTGATATTAGAGTTCTTTTAAATTGTTAGTTTGCTAACATTTTGTAATTTTTAACGTTCTTGTGTTAATTTTATTAACCCAAATGCATGTCTTTGACTTTTAATAGGTACAACAAAAATATAAACAATATTAACTTCAATTACTTTATCAAGTTAAGAAGCATATTTTTATACCGTTAGTTTCATCATTTTCTGAAACTATGCAGCTTAGTTAAATAATCCGATGCAATAGCCGTGTGTTCGGACCGTCGATCAGATAAAAAATGTAGCCGGTTTTGATGAATTCCTACACCCGTGAGCACTTAAATTCTTTCGACTACGAGTAGTACGAATACCTACGTCCTGCACTGTAATTTAGTGTCGTCAACAGACGTTCATAATGAAGATCGAGGTCCTATTTTCAACAAACCTGTATTATCAAATGAATAAAACCCAATTTTCACGCTAGAATGAATTTCCTACATCTTGGCGAGCTTTATTAAGCTTAAAATGTTACCGCTAATTTGGCGCTAATATTTTTATTACAATTTCTGGAGGATGTTTAATTGGTTTTATTATCATAAAATTGTCTAATGGTTTGGATTTCGCTTTTTTGCCTTCAAAACGTAAAACCTTTTTGTTGGTCCTATAAATTTGTACAAAATAATTTCCATAAACGTGATACGATCTCAATTTTAAGCAAGGAAGAAAATCCTGGAAAAATGAAACGCGGTAAAATTGTCAACAATGGAACCCGCAGAGAGCTGAATACACAAAAGTGTTAAAATAAGCTCGGGTTTGTAAGCAAATCTTATCTCGGAGCTGCAGACGGTGATCCACCAACTTGGCAATTCTTTAGGATACACAATTAAAAATATTTTGTGTTTGAAGGCTTATTTATTCGATGATTATCTCGTTGCTTTAAAAAGTTGCAAGAGCTCCTTGAAGCTGTGCAAATATATTCTCAGGCCAAACAGACGACAGAGTGATTTAGATTAAAAACCAACCTAAGTAGAATTTGTCTGATGATACTTAACTAAAGAAGAGAACAACTTCTTAAGTGGCTTTTAATTTTCATGACTTACAATTTATTTATTTATTTATTTATTAAACTTCATGCACATAGGTACAGAGGCGGACTTAATGCTATAAGCATTCTCTACCAGTCAACCTTAGGTGATGCAGAGATAAGCAGATACAATGCCGGGCCTAACCAAGTGGCATAGATTTCTATTCTATTCATAGAATAGATCACAAATGTATGGGATTGTCATAAGCTAACGCTAACATTGTCGTTAGCTTATGTCAATCCATCATAATTTTTTTCACTTGCAACTTGTCTAGGCCCTCTGTTAACTTATTGCTCTTTGGCTTGTGTTCTATAAATATATAGGTACCTGTAGATAAGTGATGTATCATACACACAAACGCAATGCTTTGAGCATAAGTATACGTCCTCATTTTAGCTAAAACACCTACTACTCAAAAAAGCATCACACAAACTATACGTTTTAATACCAATAGTACTTACGTAATATTGTTACACAGAAGTTACAAACTGCTGCCATTATATCAGAAAATGTTAATTTAGTAAAGCCACGGTTTAAAAACCAATTAAGAATTAAAATCTACGTCAATGTAGTAATTTGAATGGAGGATTAAGTAGTCATAAAAGTCTGATGAAGGACCAGAGTCCAATCAATAACAATAAGGTCGCAAGTACCCTTATTATCTTTTGAGACTGAATAAGTCTGTTATCGATTCCAATAAAAGCTGTTCTTTTATTTCAAGCGTAGAGAAAAAGAAATTACAGGGAGCATCAGAAATTCTCATTAAAATTCCATTACGACACCATCGCGTTAGCTACCCAAATATGGCTATTGATGTCGAAGGTAAAATTATTATTGTAACAATTTATAGCAGATATTTTATAATTTCAATACGTATTTTAAGTTTCAGATAAAACTGATGTAAGTTTGTTAAATTAAAATATTAAAATACTTTGTTTTCTTTTATATGACAACTACCATAGTGTTGAAAGTCCCACTGGCACCACATCGGGCATTATGGCATCGATTCATAAAGAGCAATTATATCGTGTGATCTGTAAACAATTGTAAATAAAGTAAACTTTATTTCCAAGAATATCGTGGGTTACAGGTGTCACAATTAATGGTAGTTTTATATTCTGTCATTTGTGCTTAACCTAAGTGTAATTTTATCTACTACTGCTGCGTGAAGCTTCCCGAAAGGCAACGCGATATAACATCCCGCCACTGGCGACGGGAGCAGAGCAGTAGGCAAAGACGCGGGTGAAACTGCGCTGCAGAAAGCAAATTTTATAAAAAAACTATTAAGTAACAGGATATAAACCACATGTTGTGCTCTAATGTCAGGTGTAGTGTGTAATAACGTTATACACAGCGTTTCCATTAAACCTATATTATTATTACAATACTCAATACACATGAGACTTCTTACTTCAAGTTTACTAAGACCATCGAAATATATTTATATTTTCTGAAGTAGACATCTACGAAAATATGATAAAATGTTGGGTCCTTTTAGTACAACACAACAAAGAAATACAATCTACTTTATCATCTCAACACAAAAGAGGATCAAATAGTCAAAAGAGAATGCGAATATAGACCGAAACTAATAAGGCATTTTCTATATTACGTATACATGAACGTATTTTACACAACAGAGCGTATTTAAATTAGGAAAGTTGGGCTCCCGCCTCCATAATCACGGTGCCGATTGAGCTTTGATTGACCTTCATGCAAATTTCAAATTCGCTCAGGAGTACAGCCTATTTAATTGAATAATTAACCTGTCCAACGCACCTCGAGCTTTGTTATAATTTAAAATGATTTTATACCTTTAACGCTAATGGTAATTTGTACATTGAAGCGTGTGAATTTTCAATAATACGATATTAAAAATAAAAGCTTTTAATGCGTATTTGTTTTAATTGTTTATTATTAATACAAAACTAAAGTATTAATATTGCATTATATTGTGGATAACATACTAATACATAATAACTGCCTTGATTGATATTGTGGATAACATCCTGGAGGCTAGAGATCAGAGAAAGGGGACACTGCTCACCCTGCTTGATTACTCCCGCGCGTTTGACTCTATAAACATCACTCTTTTACTATCCAAGCTCGCATACTATGGCTGTGACACGGACACAGTGCGTTGGTTTGATAGCTACTTGAGCAATCGCTCTCAATTTGTGCAGTTGCAGAGCGGTGTGGATGGTAGTTGTATCACCTCTTCTCTCAGTCCTGTAGCACGCGGCGTCCCACAAGGTTCGGTCCTCGGGCCTTTGTTGCTTATCATCTACACAGCTGATATAACTAGCTCCGTGACTAACTGCAACTATCATCTGTACGCTGATGATCTCCAGCTGTATATCTCTTTTTCTCCCAGTGAATGTCTCGAGTCTGTAAATGACATGAACAATGATTTAGACAAAATATCAGAGTGGGCTCATAGAAATTCTTTAGTACTTAACCCCAGTAAATCTAAGTTTATGATAATGGGCTCGAGGGATATCATTGGGAAGATTCAAGACAACAAGCCTGATGTTAGGATCAAGGGTACACCAATAGAACAGGTACTGGAGGCTCGCAACCTGGGGGTGGTTCTTGATGGTATGTTACAGTTTGAGACTCATGTACTAGAAGCTGTACGCAACTGTTTCTACCGTCTAAAACTGCTATACCGGATCCGTCCTCACCTTAGTGTAGACATGCGTATTACATTGTGTGAATCGCTGATTTTGTCAAGGCTTAATTATGCTGATACAGTGTTTGGACCCTGCCTCCACGGCAGGACTGAAAGGCTACTGCAGAGGGTTCAAAATGCATGCGCTCGATTCTGCTTCAATGTACCGCCTCGTTCACATGTTACTCCCTACCTCAACAATGGAAACATGATGAAGATGTCGACGCGCAGAAGACTTCACTTGGCCACTTTACTCTTTGGCGTTATATTTAATGAAAGGCCCGAATACTTATATAAAAAACTTACCTGGTCGAGTGATCATAACAAGCACAACACTCGTGCGTCTACATATCTTCTTGTCACACCACAACATAGAACTGCTGCTTTTCGTGGCAGTTTCAAGTTGACTGCCACTCGCTGCTGGAACAACTTGCCGCCGCCCATTCGTAATCTAAGGACAGTTCAAAGTTTCAGCAAGAATTATAAACAGTATTTATTAAACGAACAGAAGCACCAAACATGAACTTACCACCATGTCTTTGCGTAGAGGCGAGCAAGCGTCCCACCAGCAGTAACAAGTTTTCACGATGTAGGTCATCAAATCAATTATGGCATCAGACCAAGTAACATGACATACACACACACAAACACAACACACAATCAATTCCCAACAATCATTATCACTTATTTTGCAGCTTAAACACATCATGAACAATAATTTACAAATTTAACGAATTTTCATTTAAGATTTTCTACTTTTCACATTGTTTCACTACACCAAACTTCATCAAAGCGTCACTTGTATAATTTTTAAATCCCGCGCCTTCTCTTGATCTTTGCTATTGGCTAATGGGTGTGGTAATGTCAGTTGTCACAGCCAATAGGAAAGTTTGCGTTCCGTTCCGTTTTATTTTATTATATGATACAAATTATTGTTACATTACATGTCATATAACGGGTGGCGCAAAAGTAAAGACCCTATTTGGTTCAGCTATAACATTTTTTCTAAATTAGAAAACTAGATTTAGATTTTTTTAAATGTATATTTGTGCCATTAAATTTCGTACCATTAGGATTTAAAGATGATGTCTTTTAAATGGTGACCTCCAGAGTTGATACACATTTGAGCCCTATTTATGACATTTTGCATAACTTGCCGTAACACTTCCTGCGTTTCCATTTCCATCTCTCAGGGCATGTCAATAAGCAGAATACTCGGTTCTGGGGCACTGATAATCCGCGCATTATTCAAGAAACACCTCTACACCCACTAAAAGTTACTGTATGGTGTGGCATCTGTGTTGACAGAGTGATCGGACCCTATTTTTTCGAAGACGCTGGAGGCAATGCGATTACTGTCACTGGAGAACGCTACAGAACCATGTTACGTGAGTTTTTGATACCCAGTTTGGACGAATTGGGGCTGGAGCACATCTGGTTTCAACAAGACGGCGCTACGGCACACACAGCGCGCGACACTATGGACTTAGTGAGGGACGCTTTTCCAGGCCGAGTTATCTCTCGTTTTGGCGATTTGCCTTGGCCTGCAAGATCACCCGATCTGACCAGTCCAGACTTCTTTCTTTGGGGTTTTTTGAAATCTCGGGTGTATGTGAACAAGCCACAGACTCTCGCAGCTCTAAAAGAAAACATTCGTCAAGAAATAACGAACATATCGCAGGAAGTGTTACGGCAAGTTATGCAAAATGTCATAAATAGGGCTCAAATGTGTATCAACTCTGGAGGTCACCATTTAAAAGACATCATCTTTAAATCCTAATGGTACGAAATTTAATGGCACAAATATACATTTAAAAAAATCTAAATCTAGTTTTCTAATTTAGAAAAAATGTTATAGCTGAACCAAATAGGGTCTTTACTTTTGCGCCACCCGTTATTACTATTTAAATAATAACTATTAAAATTATATTACAGATTTATATATTTAAACATTTTATAAGATCATTATTATATTTACTTATTTATTTTAAATATTTTGTTTCAATCTACACAAATTGTGTATACGATTGTTATTAATGTCAGGGTATTCTTTGATCAATCCGTGATATTTTCATACCAGAATACCATCCATCTTGGCTCTAACAGAATAACAGCGCTGCTCTGTGTTCGCAAAGTGGCACAAAGCTGAGTTAGGGCCATTTTGTATCTCACTAAGTTTGTTACTTTTATTTTTTATTTATTACTATATATTGTTGATATGTTCTGTAAACTAACTTGTTGAGAACAAATAAATGTTTTTTCTTTCTTTCTTTCTTTACTAAACTATATCAAAAATTTTATTCGGTATAACATCGCCTACGAAAAATATTATAGCATTAGTGACGTAATGCATCATTCAGATTTAAAATATTGAAATTTTGAAAATGACCAAAAAAGTTAGTATGTTAAACATAATACAATATAGCCTTTGTTACCTGTACTATTTGTATCTTTTTAGAAATGATTTTTTTTTTAAATCGGATACGTATATCTTGAGTAAAATCGGAACAAACAAACATACAAAAAATTAAATCTTTTCTTTTTTTTTATTATTAGTTTAGATTTACATTTTTGATCACCATTAAGTCAATTGTTAACCTAACTATGCTTTATTTGCCATAAATCATATTACAAACTTACTAACAAGTAAATAAATTACAATGAATTGCCATACAATAAGGTTGCGATTAAGGTCGTTAATCATGGCAGCACTATCATCTTTTAAAGTTCAAGCGTTTAGTTATGAGTTTAGTTTTTTTTAAACTGAGTATTATTAAGCTAGCAAGTCTCAGAAAATTTTGTTCACATATTAAGTAAATTTGCTATTTAAATTAAAAAAGTTTTTGACATTATTCCAGATGAATTTGACGTTTTGAATAAAACCACTCAATCCTTTTCTAATGTATTCTTTGTAATGTAAAGAAAACTAGACTCTTAAGAAGAATAAAATACAATTTCATTATTTCTTACATTTCTTTTTATATTAGTTGTTACATATTCTTTGAAGATTACCTTTATTTTCAAGAATAGTTAAATAGAGTGTAGAGGTTATATGCCCATCACTGTAAGCTAAGTTTAATAGTGAAGAACTTTTACAAACACTCAGTATGATTAAGTAAATATATTTCATCAGGTAGTCTTTTCACTTTTAGCTGCTTCAAATATTATTATTGAAAGCACTAGTCTCTTAGATTTTTTGATTAAGGTATACTCAATACACAGTGTATTCTTAAACACCTAAATAATTTATTTTTTATTTTTTATAGTAAAGCCTACTAAAGTGACTCCACCCCGCCTGATGGTAAGCAGTCAGTGGAATCCGGAAGTAGCGACCACTATACCAAAAGCCATCGACTTAAACTGCTGGTATGGTGGCCTCCACTATGGCGGCTGGGAATGGGGATAGGGGAAGGGAATGAGGGAGGTGAGGAAAGAGGAAAGGGGGAAATTGGGCCACCGGCGCTCTCACTCACCGAACGAAACGCAGTAGTACGGATACTACTACTCTTAAGTCGATCTTCTATGAGAGGGTAGTACTTCCCCGGACGATCCGGCCCATTCATGCCGAAATTCGCGTGGATCTACTACTGTCTGTGTGTTACCTAAGGCTTAAACATAATAAGCACACACATAATATACATTATCGCAAACTACAGACTAATTGGTTTTTCAATATTCTATCTCTAATTAAATTAGGGCATCACCACTTTCTATTTAACTGTTTTTGAGTAGGCTTATAACTTATCCATTGAAATTATTGACTCCGCAATCAATCAACCCACATTTATTATGCGTTAGCGTATATTATCTAGCAATTAAAAAGAGTGACCTGAATTTCTTGCCGTTCTTCTCACGGCTCAACCTCCGCAAATATTGACGTGTATAAGTATACCTATGTATTTTTAATATTATGAAATAAACAATTTATCATTACTATTAATATAAAACAATACATTATACATACCATACTTGCTTGTTTTCAGAAAGTCCAAATTGATACTAATTGATACATCTTTGATTACTGCTCTGTACCCGTCGCCAGTAGCGTTAAGTTACATAGTTTATAACCTTCTTCGAGAACTGTACTATCATACGCAAAAAGGATTTTTGACTGACTGGTAGTTTTAGAGATTAGCGCGTTCAAACAAACAAACAAACTCTTCCGTTTTATAGTATAGATTAAATATAATAATAATAATAATAATATATCTTTATTTCAGAATTTATCTATATTCATTAGTAATACTGACTGGCCTGTTGGTCTAGTGGTTAGTGACCCTGACTGCTAAGACGGAGGTCGTGGGTTCGATTCCCACCCAGGACAAACCTTTGTGTGATGAGCATGATTGTTTGTTCTGTGTCTGGGTGTAATTTATCTATAATATGTATGTATTTACAAAAAAAAAAAAAGTATAGTAGTATATCAGTTGTTCAGTACCCATAACACAAGCAAATATAATTGCTTAATTTGGGGCTAAAATGGCGCTGTGTGCATGTGAAAAAAAAAAAGAAAAAGACAAAAGGATACATTGACTTATTTTTTATGTTAGTAACATTTTGGTAGGCATAATACAATCCTACTAATATTAGAAATGCAAAAGTTTGTGTGTGTGTGTGTGTTTGTTACCACCGCGCGGGCGAAGCCGCAGGTCTCAGCTGGTATAATATAATATGCGACCTAATTCATATACCGACGTCGGTCGGTCGGTACGGTGCCCTAGCACCGTACATATGCATGCGGGTTCAGTAACCCATAATCAGACAGTCAGTTCTATTCGCAATACTCATATAAGAATGTATATAAAAGTATTTACAATGAAACTGTTTGATGAGTATGTATAAAATTAAATAACAATATAAAGGCACAAATTTGTTCGTACGTAATCATATAATACAGATGCGAGCACTAACAAAGTCATTTTCCACTTCCATTACACTTCAGTGCATAATTAAAACAATTTTTAATTAGAGCAGCTCATTCGTTAACGAGCTCACAAGAATATCAGATTCCTAAATGTGTGTCACCGTTGAAAAACCAATTTGCGAGTGCGGCACTTCACACCCGCTATATTAGACACCCTTCCCTCTCCCAATTAATTCATAGTAACGTGAAATTTAATTAATCACCCGATGCATGTTTGGTATGATCATTGTGGATTGCCGCGGAATTTTGCGTTAGAGAATGAAGTAAAAAAGGGGTGTAAAACGATGAGATCATTTAGAAGGGAATTCACATTACAACTTTTAAGGTATAGGTAGACATCCCCCAATTTCTAAAAGGCTGATCAACGAAAAATTAATTAATCTCATATAAAGTACCTAAAAGCATGCTAAAAGCATGGATATTAAGTTAAATTAAACTAATTATTCATGCTTATAGCAACCCGATTGGTACTTCACATGAGGTTTAGCAGGTGGTTAGTTAATTTTTAGTTGATTAGCCTTTCAGAAACTGGGGGATGACTATATCTTGTACAATTTATTTATTTATTTATTTTCTGTTAATATTGATCTATTAAAACTTAGCCATAAATATATTTAATACCTAAGTTTTAAAAATATGCATATTCAAAAACTGAAGCATATTTTTATGTGGTATTTTCATCGATCAGTTCCGTTTACGTGAGTTAACGTCTATTTAATATCCTTTAAAGATACCTATAATTATTGTCTTGTCCTTTTTTGGGTTTCTGTATAATGTTGCAAATTACGGTAATCCAATAATATTTGATTAAAATCAAAGTTGAATTATAATGTATTACAAATTATTAAGGTAGTTGTTATATAATCTTATTCAGTATAGGCAGAGATTCTATAGATTAATTGAGCTTAACATTTAAGGTGGTTCCGACGAAATTTCGCCGAAATCCGCGACTTTCATCTCGATATTTAGTAGATTTTAATGCTATTTATTCATTTTTCTTTTTGCCTACAATATACTTCGATTCATGAACTTTAGAATAGTAGAAGAATTATTTACAATAATTGATTATATAACATATACCAACGATATTAAAACAACGTGATTTCACTTATATCGAAATATTACTTTGTAATTACTATAGTTATAAATATAAAAGTTATATTGAATCAACCGGAATAAACCAAATGTCAACTCTGTAGATTTATTTCATTTATTAGGATAATGTTTCAATAGTTATTGATAATTTGGCTGAATCAGCGTCGCAGGGGCTCTGCGCGGGCGACGGGAGGCAGAGCGGCAGAGCGGCGTAAGCCCTTCTGACGGACGGACGTATGCGGTTTTTTAAAAAAATATTTACGTAATTCAATAATTGCAAATAAATAATATCAAAAAAAATATATTGTGTGGATAGATTTAGTGTTGCAAATAAATTAGATTAGTTATTTAGATTTATTTAGTGTATTAAATACGTAGGTATTTACCTATATTTATTATTATTTTTCATCAAAATAATAATAATAATATAATAATAATATGTGGACACTATCACACACTGTCGTCTAGTCCCAAGCTAAGCAGAGCTTGTGTTATGGGTACTAGATAACTGAAATATAATACATATACATACTTTTTTTTTTGTAAATACATACTTATAATACATAGGAAACACCCAGACTAAAGACAAATACAAATGTTCATCACATAAATATTTGCCTTCCGTGGGAATCGAACCCACGACACCCGGCGTCACAGTCAGTTACACTAACCACTAGACCAACGGTGCAGTCTAAAATGACTAAAATTTCACGACTGAAACAAATACAAATGCAAAAGATTCAACACATGAATATCCTGTAAGTAGGTATATACCTACCTTCATATTTTTAGTAAAATACCTTCTTTGAGATACTTACCTAGGATATCCTTTAATTATGTTTAGTTCCACGTAAACTAGGTAGCAGGTGGTGAGCCTATTGTCGCTCGTGATAAGATCAAGGCAACACCAGGCCTCAAGAATCAGTAAATTTCTGCTGTTATATACCCTAGGGATATGAATATGAGCTTGCTACAATATTGTCTATGTCTACTATCATTTCGAACTAGGTGTGTATGTGTGTGTAAAATATCTAACTTGGATATTTACTCATGTGGCAAGGGCGCTTTCCGATTCCGACCGACGACGACGGCGACGCCGGCGTAGGTACGAGGTGTTTCGGTCGGAACACGAACGTCGGCGTCGGTTGTACAACTAGCATAGGACTCAAATTACAATGATTATACGTGACATGCGTCGGTTTGCGACCTAGTTAGGTACCTACACAAAACAACCATACACGCTGTGCTGTTAGGTACCTAACTATCTACGTTATCTTGCACGAGCATAAATACCTATACATTCTATATAATTATACATACGGTGTGTAATTGAATATTCTATCGGTAAGTAATACCGATAAAATATTCAAGTATTTACCTGGTTAGATTTTTTTTCATGAGCTGATAAAATCAGAGATAAGATACTAGGCTAAAGTAAATACCTACCCTTCTACTTTCAATGCATCTTATTTTGATTTATTTATTTGATTGCAAGAAAGGAAGAAAAAAAGGCTTTACAAAACGTCTTAGTCTCTAACCAAACTAAAATATTTGAAGACTGAAATTATCACAATTAGGTAAATTAAAAATCCTACTCTCTGTTCCTTTATTATCGTACTATATGAATTTTTAATCCTAAAATTAAATAATATATTGTTGAGCGCCTACTGGACATAACAAAACTAATGCCGTATTTTTCGAGTGATAGGTGTATGTAGAAAGTAATAGACCCGGCACGGTGGCACAGTATAAAGAATTCTCTTCTTTTTTGTACAGTCTTTACCTAACTAGGTAAAGGCAAAAGAATTATGTTTTAGCACTCTATGTATTTATTTATTTATTTATTTATTTGGTTCACCAACAACTTAACATCATTACTTAACATATAAAGTCCAATATTTGCTTAAATCTAAATGCCAAGCCACTTATAGGCAAACACAACATTCGCAACTGTAATGAGCTTTAAGTTTCATAACTATTAAATTTAACTACTTATGTGCCACTTAAATATTGTAATGAAATCTTAAACTGCTAATGACGTTTTTTCGAAATAATCGCAACGAATCATAGTGGATATCAGCCTTGTCACTGCATTCATTATATAATTTTGTCATTCTACAAAGAGGTGAGTTTGAGCCAAGCACTGTCCTACGCAGTGGAGGGGACAAGGGTGTAATTGGTTTCCGCGGCAAATGAATCGGAACTCTGAAACGTATCTTCTGTAACAACTCGGGGCAATCTATCTCATTTCTTAGTAATTTAAACAGAAAGACTAAGTCAGTTATATCCCTTCTCTTTGAAAGTTCTATCATCTTGAAATAATTCAACCGGGTTTTATATCTCACATGTCTCCCTCCCATTCCTACCGAGTATGACAAGTGCCGAAGAAATCTCTTTTGAATGCGCTCTATTCTGAGAGAATGAGTTGCAAAGTGGGGACGCCATACAACGACAGCGTATTCCAGAACACTTCTGACAAGGCAGTTAAACAGAATTATTTTAGTCTGAACATTCCGAAAGTGCCCACTACTTCTAATTAAAAATCCTAGCATCTTAGAAGACTGCTTCAGTGTCCTCTCGATATGAGGGACGTACGTAAGCTTTGCGTCCATTAAAACTCCTAAATCCCTAATATTATCAGTATGTATGTATGTATGTATCTTTATTATATTATATTATAAGTGTATGTACTGTAAAACTACCCCGTGACGTCGTCCGCATGGATCCGTTACTTAGCGATAATATGACATTCAATGATATTCTATTTAAATAATAAAAATAATGATATTCTATATAAATAGAATATCATTGATGACATTAGTTCTACTTTACCGATTTTGCATTATATTATACACTAGCTGTGCCCGCGACTTCGTCCGCGTGGAATAGTGATTTTGGGCAGCATTTTTTGGATATATCTTTTGGTTTGTTTTGAATTATAAACATCTTCGTTTAGGTGAATAAGAAAATCTTTACAGTAAATGCTTCTCTTTATACGATATTAGACGTATAGCCATCGGTGATCAAAGCCATACAGGCTGCTTGAATTACTTACACGTGACAAATCCACATAAAGCTGATCATGCTAAAAACAGCTAATATTTAGATTCACACTCACAACATTTAGTGTCTGACCTTAGGCTTTATTAATTGTCATCGCGAAACATAGGCTCACTGGAAACTGAACTCGCTTAAACTAAACGGGAAATTGTTTGGAATGAGAGAAATCCGAGGAATAAAAACGCTATAAGGTTTTTTTTTATATAATAGCCTGCCAAAGTGACTCTACTCTGCCTGATGGTAAGCAGTCAGTGGAATCCAGAAGTGGTGGACACCATTCCAAAAGCCAAACTACTGGTATCCACTATGGCGGCTTAGTGAGATGCTTTTTCACGCCCCGCTTAAAAGACTCAGGATCAAAGTTAGATGGAAACTCAAGAGGAAAGGGAGAAATTGGGCCCCCGGCACTCTCACTCACCGAACGAAACGCAGTAGTACGAATACTACTACTCTTACGTCGATCTTCTATGAGAGGGTTGTACATCCCCGGACGATCCGGCCCATTCATGCTGAAACCAGCTTGGATCTACTACCGTAATCCTACGGTTAGGTCTAATTGGGCGCCTGTACAATACCGCAGGCGGCCAGCGGCACCACCGTTTATATGGGTCCCCCTGGCCGCGGGTTGACCCACACCACCCACACAATGACTCCACGGATACTCAGCTGGTCCCACACATGCTGCGAGGATTGTCATCTCTGCATCAGTTAGGCCTCCGGCTCTCGCACTTACCGAACGAAACGCAATAATATGGATACTACTACTCTTACAACGATCTTCTATGAGAGGGTAGTACTTCTCTGGTCGATCCGATCCCTTCATGCTGAAACCAGCGTAAATCGACTACTACTATTTCGTAATTCACTTTAATTCCACCTATTCCGTAATGAGACGTGTTAACAAACATGTTTTTATCACAAAAAATAAAAAGAAAAAAAGTCCAGAAAAATATACATCTAACTTTTATTTACATTTTAACTGACAAAGTATTTACATTTTGATAAAGAAATAAGACGTGTTAACCTAACTTAAAAACACACAAAACTAACCTAAATACATACCACATGTATGACGTGATTATTTAAATTGGCATAACTTTTTTATTTATGAACCGATTGACATGAAACAAACACTTAATGTTAAGTGAAGCTTACCACAATGTATCAGTGAAAACCATATTTGAATCGGATAAGCCGTTTTTGTGATAACCGTGAACAAACGCACAGACAAACAGACAAACAGACAAACAGATAAACAGATAAACAGACAAACAGACAAAAATTGTAACAATAATTGTTTTGGGTTCTATTTGCGTTGATAAAGGTCCCAATAATATTTTTTCTCATATATCTTCCATGTACAGACAGCGACCGGTTACAATTTTATTATATGTATAGAGTATAGATTTACAATACTGCAATATGTACGTACATACGAATATATGTATGTACACATATATTTGTATGTACATATTGCAGTAATCTATACTTATAATGAATCTCTAGCGAGGTAATTTTCACGGTACATCCAAATCACTCAAACTGTGGGTACAATGCGTCTACTTTGGCAATTGTTACTGTTACTTATTTTGCTAAGGGTACATGATATTGTGTACCTTACGTACGGGCACTTACTAGAAGATAATCAACATAGGAATGATGACGCTTTGTTTAAAGCATGTGTAACTGAAAATCCTTATCAGTTCGATCATTTGAATTCAGTTTTGCTGGCGTATGGTGCTGTTTCAAATTCAGTGCAGTGGTGGCCATACAGAGTTAAGATACTGTGGGAGAAAAAAGGAAATAAAGAGGACCGAGGTGGTAACTATGCCTTCGGACCACTGATTTTCAGACAAAACTTACACTTTACGTCGTTATGTACATGTTAAATGCACATCTCCAGCCAAACCGTCCTGCTTATTCTAAAAGATCTACTTCCGTAAAATGTTTGCTGGCTATACAATATACAGAACGATTTACTGAAGTTATATTTGTGATATCCAGATGAACCGAAAATAAATAAGGAAAATGAAAATATGTTAATTCATATAGGTTAATTAAATTAACACTTATGAACGTCAAAATTTACAAAATGTCAGCAAATTAACCTACAACCAGTTCGCTGACAAAGTAGAGCCATGAGAAGAACTGGCAAGAAACTCAGGCCACTCTTTTTAATCGCCAGGTTATTACAATTTTTGTAAGTTACAGTTTCAAGTAGCATGCAAAGTGACACAGGCAATACACTTAACTCTATAGGTAATTAAATACTTACAGCTTTCTATGTTGCAAAGAAAAAATAAAAAGTAAAATGTGTGCTTTACAGGCTGCCTCAATTTGCATATTGCTACAAAAGGTAAAGGCAACATGTGAACTGTAATAAATGTTTCTATGTAAGTATTATATAAACTGTTAATATTCGATATAAGTAAAAAGTAAGATGAACTTAATTTACACCTCTATTTCACAAATCACAATGTATAATTTTTATAATACTAAGTATACAATTTTAACAAAACAATACAAAATGTGTACTTAACTGTACAATTATGGCTCGAGCATTATGTAATATATAATTAATACAAAAAAAAAACATTTTATGCCAAAATGTATCAATAAGCGAGATTACAAGATGGAAATAAATTATGAATAATTTAGTATAATATTCTGTATACATCTTTGCTCGAGACAGAACAGCGTTTTGTTTCGGTTAGATTCGTGTTCGTAGAGTAGATAATCCTTTTACTGATTTGGCTGCGCGATAGAAGCCTTATTATAAAGGATGAATTTACTATGGCAAACTGTAAAGTGCTAAAAGCAGTGGACCAGATATCAGACAACACCAACTCATGAGTGGCTATCACAGTCCTACTATTTTGTGTTCATTTTTGGCAGAGTGTGCCTGTTATTCCTACCTCGTGGACTAAGGCTGATGAAATTAAATAGTGTTGTTGCATTTAATAGGCTCCAAGCCTATACACTTCGCAAGATTTGCCATTTAATGATAGAGGCCGAATTGAAAGGACAATGCACAAGTGTAGTCTGATTTGTTACTCGAGTTTGGTAGCGGTACGTATCTACAGAACCAAGAAAAAGTTGTCTTGCACAAAACCTTACTTTACATACATCAATATAACCGTGCCGTACAATTGCCTATCGAAGTGACTTCACTCTGCCTTATGATACAGATAGTGGGATCCAAAAGACTAAGTGGTAGCCGCCATTCCAAAGGTCATTGTTTCAAACTGCTGGCTAGGTGGTCTTTATGAGATGCTTTTTTATTATTGATGCAGGACCTCATATCATCAGTCCATGAAGACGCAGTGGAGTTAATAAATAAGGATTGAATTTTTCAGTATTGTTTTAAAAAGTCATGTACTAGTACTATTGATACAGTTATTTTATTCATACTGGTCTACCAACGTGACTCTGCCTAGATAATTTAAAGAAAAGACATTTTGCTGGGGTAATGTTTCAAACGATACCCCAGCAAAATCTGTTTTTTTCCGAATAACTTTAAAACTATAATGCAAACAAATTTTGCTATAGGCAAACAAATTACTCCTTACGACGCACTAATTATCTGTTATACTCTTTTTATCAACATTTTGCTGGGGTAACGCACTCCTCTGCCTGACGGTAAGCAGCCAATGAAGTCCAGAAGTGGAAGACACTATTTTAATAGAAATTGTCTCAAACTGCTAGCATAGTGGCTTCATGATACTAGCGACACTATTGCAAATAGTAAAAATATAAATGAATATGAGGTACGCATACGTTTCATACGTGCACACACACAAACTTTCGCATTTATAATATTAATAGGATGTTAATACATTTTTTAAGTCAAAATGTTTTAGTTTGTTCATGTACAAAAAACCTATATATATATATATCTAACTAAATAAGTATAAACTCGGCAGGGTTACTAAACTAAAGTGTACTAGTATTAGTTGAAAAATACACATCTTGTCAATTATAGGAATTTATCACAATGGTGTATTGTCATTGGGACTTAATTTTTAAGCGACTTCAAAAAATATTAACCCACAGTAGTTATTTTTATTTCTACTAGGTACATATTTAACAAACGTCATGATTCTAAACACTTATCTTTGCTTTCGCTACTATATAAATAATATATACTAAAAAATATACATACTTACTAAACGAAATAATAAAAGATACTAAAAAAATAATTCATTATTGGCGCGTCTATCAGATTTTAGCTCTGAGGTTTCGGACAAGTAAGGTCATTGTCTTATAGTTGTGCTACTGCTACTTGCCGCTAGAGGGCGAACTCGCACGCAATGTTTTTTTCGGGTGAGGCGCGGGGTGGTGAGGAAGCGAAACGCTCAAGGTCATATGTGACGGAACGCCCTTAATATTAGATTCATGACTTTCAATACCGATTAACAAATATTTTAAAGTGAGAACTGTACAAGCCACGAAAATACTGTTCCACAGACAAACTCGCCATAAATCGTCTGCAATAGACACAAAGACCTGTAGGTATATAGAGAGAAACACATAAATATATGTCCAAAACCAAAATTAATTATTTTTGGTTTATAAAAGATAGTTCTAATTTTGTTTAGAATTCAGTTTGTGTGGTAGTGATTTAGAAATTAAGTAATCAAATACATATAAATAAGGTTTCTTACAGCGAAATGCTTTATTTAATTATAATTAAATATTATACAAAATATACATAATTGAGATTGAAGACTGTTCATAGAAATATTTTAATTACCTTAATTTAATACCTGAATTTTTGATAAGAGCTTTAAAACTTTAGATATGCTTTGTGTCTTTTTCATTTTTTTATCTTAATTATCTACAGCAGTAATTGTTTGGTTTCGTTTGGTACCTACTACTTGTATGACCTTTAATAACACATTTGTACTGATGAAACAATATTACTGTTTATGTGCCCTATGGTAGCGTTTAATATCTCATTTATTTTTCATGATAATGTAATTATTTTTATTTTATTTATAGTCAATTTATCTTTATTTTGAAATGATTTATTTTTATATAATTATAATTTATAATTTACTTTTATAAAAATAATCAAGGTCACGAATAGTGTGCAGATAATTAAATATTTGTGCAGATAACTTACTTTTTGATACAATGGTGCTAAGCATTTAACCTTCTAAACATAGGATTAGTGATAGAAGTGAAAAGATCCGTTCAGACGGTGATTTCAAATGTAGCTTATGGATGCAAGAAGTCAGACTAACAGATAACTGAGGCCCTAAACAAGGGTCAAAAATTTATGTTCTATTAATAGAATAGATAAAAAAATGTATGAGATTGACATAAGTTTTGGCGTTAGCTTATATCAATCCAATACATTTTTTAATCTATTCTATGAATATAATAGAAATCTTTGACACTTGTCTAGGGCCTCTTTTAATATAGACAACTGTAGTTACTATTTATATTGTAGAAGACTATCTACGCAAAATTAAGGGTCTTCAAAATACTAGGATTAGATTAACAATTTGGTTTGAAATTATGATTCAGCATAAAATTGTTGGAATGCAACAAAATAGTTTGAATGTGTTTGTTTTTTATTATTGTCGGTATGTGTTCAAAAGAATTATTAAGAAAATAAAGTCAGTACGGTAAGACAATGTGATTTAATAAAAATAAGGTCATCAATTTGGTATTGCCAGAACGTGCCACATGTGTTGTAAAAATAAAATATTATCTAAAAATAAGTTTTTATTAATTTCTTATTTTAAGCTACGTTTTTTTTAAATAGATTATTCTGTGCTACCGTGCACTTTTCTCACGATTACAATAAAATCTATAGTTCTCAGAAGTACTGGAGGCGCTTATGTATTTACTTATCAAATTTTATTATGTACTAGTTGACCCGGCGAACTTCGTTCCGCCTAACAGTCGATCAACATTACTTTATTTTTCTAAAATAAATTATTTTTTTTAAAAATAAACGTAGCCTAAGTTAATCCCTATTACATCAGCTACCTGCCAATAAAAGTCCCGTCAAAATCGGTTCAGCCATTTCAGAGATTAGCCGGTATAAACAGACAGACAGACAGACAAGAATTGAAAAAATGTTATTTTGGTGTATGTACCGTATATATAACCATATACATGTAGTAAAAAACGGTTATTTCAATATTACAAACAGACACTCCAATTTTATTATATTTATAATTATAATAAATAACAATCTTAACCAAGTAGTTCCTAGTGTAGTTACTTTTTTCTTTTTTTTGCTTTGGTCATGTAACTATGATGAAATAAAATATTTGTCAAGTTTGGCTCCATAGTCTGCTGTACAAAGTATAATCAGGGCTAAAATTTGAATATCTTATCAATGTTGCTATTGTAAAATAAAATTGAAATTGATCGTTATTAGCCAATCGGTATCTTATTTATTATTTTTCTCCATTTGATAATTTGATATTAATTTATACATACTTATTTGATTTCCTTCAGTGACTTGCAATAGTTTAATAATAAAATATGTTTTGTTTTAGTTCACGAAAACATAACATTGTTTCAAGGCAAATTATTTATATAATTTAACATACAATACGTATTATACTGATTTTTAATATTTGAAACTAAAAAAATACCTACAATGAGAACAGTAATAGTAAAAAAAAAGATTAATTCACAATTTATACATTTCGTGTTGTATATTCGGTTTTATAAAAAATATGTTTCAACACTCAATATTTGACATCTTGGTAAAAAATTTGTTTGATGTCATCAAGAGCCACTCAGTAGACACTCTACCCAAGACGTTATAAGGTGTTCTTCAAATGAAAAATCAGGACATTCTTCAACAAAAAACAGGCTGTTTTACTTATATATATTATTGTTACTAGTGTCCGAAATTATGTTTTTAAATAGCAAAGCCGGTGAAAATACACTTATCGTCATGGAAATAAGTCACAGAAGATCTTAATTTTATAAAAAACTTAAGAGTTTGTTTGTTTATTTTTTAACACGCTAATCGCACGCACACACACACACACACACACACACACACACACACACACACACACACACACACACAAATTTTATTTTATTGCATTTATAATATTACCGTGGACCCTCGGTAATCCAACAAACATTTTGCAGGGCAGTGTCGGACTATCAAATTTGTCGAAATATAGAGTACTGCCTAATGTAATGACCCCCTATAGTCAAAAATGTTTTACAAAAGAGTACCTTGCAATTCAACAAATTACAGATTAATGATAAGATTCTTTGTTATATACAATAATATATACTCTGAAGTACAACAGTATGTCAAATTTAGTAAATTAAACAACAAAATAGAGATCTCACGTTTTATTATAAAATTAACGTCATTAATCCTATAGAACTTACAATAAATATACAATAACTTTAGATTAGGCAATAATTATGTATATACAAATGCACATATTAAAATAATCAATCAATTTAGGAGGCATGAAAATATTATTTATTATTAGAATAGATCATGTCGGACTACTGGGGGTGCCGGATTAGACAGAGGCCGGATTACCGCAGGTCCACTGCAGTAGAACTAAAAAAAAACAAAATAAAAATAACTATGGGCTGAAACCTAGCCAGTATCAGTTCAAAAATTGTAAAACGACGTAATATCACATCGTCTAAAAACAGTACACCACTAGCTGTCCTTGCGTATGAATTCAGCTTTGATGTTTTTGAGTGGCTCTCCATAAGTGCGTCTGGGGAAGTCAACAGCCCTCCCCTTGTACTTTAAGACTTCAAACGCTCTGATTCGCTTTTACACCTTAGAGTAGGCAGTTATGTCGAGATTTAGACTTAGATGCGGCATATACAGGGCGCCATCTTTGAACATTCAAAGCTCAGAATTAAAATATTTTATGTTGTATACTTTCTAAGATTTAAATTTGTTTAATTAAGTTTAATTTGAGAACCTTGTAATGTTTAAAGTTTTTAATTAAAACGAATTAAAGTTAAAAACAGACTTATAACCAAGAACACAAATGAAGCTTACTTCCAGTTATATATTTTTAGCACAAAAGTTACCATATTAATTGATGAATGACAGTAATATATTCTAAACGGTGTTCAAACTAAATTGATTGAGCCACCACTTTGCCGTCACTTTATGTATGTTTTGCATCGAATGAGTTTTTGCGGTTGAAGTTTTTAAGTTGGACAAGATTTTAGTTTTATGCTTATCGGTAGACGACGCTGTTCAAGCTGTTTTAGAAGTAGCTAGCAGCATTATAATAATAATATGCTATTGAAAGATAAATTTTTATAAAATAAGCTAGGCATTACAAATAAATAGTTCAAAAATAAATCTATTTTAGTACAAAGTCTAAAATGTTCTCAACCCTTTATTTTGTGAGATACAAATAATGAAATATATACAAACAAATACAAATATTGTCTCAAGTTTTAGACAAATTGAAACATGGACACTAAAATGTTTGTTATTTGAAAGTGCTACGAGATAAATTTATTCATTCGAATAAGAATTATTAACCTCGAGTGACCTTGGTTCATGGTTATTTCGAACAGCTGTATATATCCAACAATAAATAATTAATGCAGTGTTCGAGTAATTAGGTATTTCTCAGGTGTACTTCTCGTATTATAAAATAAATTGTAGTTTGTTTTTCTATTGAATGAAAGTTCTACAATTATTATTTCTCAAGAAAACATTTGTTCTACTGTAATAAATGTTTGTTATAAACCTAAGTACTTACCTACTTCATTCTTTTAACCGTTTTCAAAAGAATTGGTCATAAAACAAACAGGTTTTTAAAAGGTGATTTATAACTATTTAGTCTTATCTAAATGCGCGAAGCTTAAAGTGGGCTATAGAATTTAACGGCTAACTAAATAATCGCATTCACTTTATTTCTTGGATTTACTGTTGTTTTAATAATAAAAGTTTTTAAATAGAACATTTAGTATGATTTATGATGAATATTTATAAAAAACAGAGACCATGTGAATGTGTCATAGGTTATATTAAAACTATTAGAATTCATCGCTGTTAATGTTCTTGTCAGGCTCTATAGCAAAACTGCATGGGTTTTCAGAACTTATACGAGTATCGCCAATAAAACCAAACAATTTTTTTTTTTTTTATAGTATAGCCTACCAAAGTGACTCCACCCCGCCTGATGTTAAGCAGTCAGTGGAATCCAGAAGTGGCGGCCACTATACCAAAAGCTATCGTTTTAAACTGCTGGTATGGTGGCCTCCACTATGGCGGCTGGGAATGGGGTTAGGGGTAGGAAATGAGGGACGTGAGGAAAGAGGAAAGGGGGGAAATTGGGCCTTCGGCGCTCTCACTCACCGAACGAAACGCAGTAGTACGGATACTACTACTCTTAAGTCGATCTTCTATGAGAGGGTAGTACTTCCCCGGACGGTCCGGCCCATTCATGCTGAAATCAGCGTGGATCTACTACCGTAAAATTTATTCTAAAACCTGCAAAACAACATATGATAAAATAACTGTGAGATCTAAACTCTGGCCAAAGATAATAGCTGTTTTAAATTTACAAAAAAGAAAAAACCTAATCCGAATAAATAGTGAAACTAATTATTATATTACTGCATTAGTCGCTTTGACGTCATCAGCTACTCTATATATAGTTTTAATTTTTTTTGGAGCTAAGGTATATCTATTCGTTCCTTTGGAACGTAACGTGGACGTACCAAGATTACTAATTCCTGCAAATTGGGAGTTATCGAACATAAATTGTAAGTGATATTTTGACTAAAATAGAGAATCTATAGAAGAGGACGTACTAAGTTTAGAATCTTTACTTACTTTGCCATACTAGCAATGTGTCTTTGTAGCATTGGCGAAGCGTCCATATAACACGATTCCTGCCGGCTTCCCTCTTAAAATATGCCCTGACCTCCTTATACCTATCACTGCTTGAGTGTCTACCCAAAGTCTAACTGACCTTCCGAAACTCAAAGTATTTTAGTCCCACAGGCTTCCCTCCCCGGAAAAGTGACTCTTCGCTACTGCTTTGTAGGTTACTTTTTAACAATTGATTTACTAAACATTGTAGTGCAAATATATAATGGAGAAGTAACTAGGCGTTGGAAGTTATGGTTTTGTCACGATAGTAATTGAAACGAAAACAAGAAGATTGTTTAAAAATTTTGTTATTAAATAAATAAGTAATAGTCTGTAAACCGGTTGGTTATTTAATAGATTTTCAACATTTTAATTAACTGATATAGTCTATACTGATATAAAGCGGAAGAGTTTGTTTGTTTGTTTGAACGCGCTAATCTCTGAAACTACCAGTTGGATTTGAAAAATTATAATTGCGTTTAATAGCTCATTTCTCGAGGAAGGTTATAGGCTATGTAACATCACGCTACTGGCGACGGGAGCAGAGCAGTAAGCAAATACGCGGGTGAAACCGCACCACGGAAAACTAGTCTCCTATATTATAATTAAAGATAGTTACTTCTTGCATTGCATTGACTGCACCGTTGGTCTAGTGGTTAGTGTAACTGACTGTGACGCCGGGTGTCGTGGGTTCGATTCCCACGGAAGGCAAATATTTGTGTGATGAACATTTGTATTTGTCTTTAGTCTGGGTGTTTCCTATGTATTATAAGGATGTATTTACATAAAAAAAAAAAAAAAAAGTATGTATATGTATTATATTTCAGTTATCTAGTACCCATAACACAAGCTCTGCTTAGCTTGGGACTAGACGACAGTGTGTGATAGTGTCCACATATTATTATTATTATTATTATTCTATAAATCAACGAACTGTTTGGTTTTGGTTGCGTCACTTCGCATATTTTTTGTAATTGTATCTCCTAAAGTTAGACTGGCTGGAGGCTTACTGAACTGGCTGGCAGACATATTGGCTTCTAGCTTCCAAATGATTAATGGTTTCTGTAGAGTTTTATACATTATATTAGAACTATATAAGAGGGCCACGTAGTCAGGAAAATTTTTTTTTTTTTTTTTTCTCTTTATTTAAGGACTTTTGTTAAAAAACATATCAGTCCTATAGTATCAAAAACATAACTATCTTCAAAATATAACTATAATTCTAATAAAAATAAACATAGAAGATTTTATAAAATAGTATATGAAACGTAGTTCACGCTTCACACGACCATTTCATAAACTCTTCTTGCTGCGTCAGAACTAGGTTCAGCTAATATACTATTAACTGATCCTAAGTTCGCCTTAACAATATTAAAATCCAAAAACAGTTTATCTCTGGCTCTGCGATTCCGGTCACACTCTAACAAGAGATGATGGACATCGTCGATTGTACCACAAGTTAAACAATTGGGCGAGTCAAACTTCTTCATCATATGTCCAAACTAAAAAAAAAAATCAGGAAAATTGTATCTAATTCGTCTAGCCTATAAAATGCTTACGTTATAAATTTATTTTAATATTTTAGTTTTGAATTGACTTTCAAGTTATATTTTTTATCTCGTGATTTTTATTTTTGAACTGATAAATGTCATGAACTACTACTAAATAATTGTTTGTACTGCATTGATGATTATAATAATTTAACGGTCTACGTTTTATTATTTGTATTTAGGACTCGTTGAATATTTATGTTTCTATAACATTCAAATTCTCTTACGAAATGTATTATTAAGTATTTCTTTAAATTTAAATATATATTAATTCATCTTATTAATTTATTTACTAATTAGATCAAATTAAATTAATTATGCATTCTTTTAAAATGCTTTTAAGTACTTCATATGAGATGAACTCGTAATAGATGATTTGTTAATTTTTTGTTGATCAGCCTTTCAGAAACGAAGTGTTAGTATACACTAGAAAAATTTAAAATGTTCATGTTACACCCACTCCTATTACGGTCGGAGACTTGAAGCTCAAATTCGTTGGCGAATGCATATATCTAGGACAAACAGTCCGATTTCGAGAAAGAGGTCACTCGTCAAATTCAACACGGATGGGCAGCGCTTGGGAAGCTTACACATATCTTCTCGTCCGCACTACCGCAGTGTTTCAATACCAAGGTCCTTGACCAGTGTGTGTTGCTAGTGATGACATACGGAGCAGAGACGTGGTCGCTAACTATAGGTCTTATCAGAAAGCTCAAAGTCGCTCAGACGGCGATGGAGCGGGCCATGTTAGGCGTCTACCTGCGCGATCGTTTACGAAACGAAAAAATCCGCAACTAAAATAGCCGATGTGGCTCGCAGAGTTGCTTCTCTGAAGTGGTAAAGGGCAGTACACATAGCTCGCTGAACGGCCGTTGGGGACAGAAAGGTTCTAGAGTAGCGATTACGAACCAGAGTACGCAACATGGGCACACCCCTCACAAGGTGGACTGACGACCTTACAAGGGTGGCGGGCAACCGATGAATGAGGGAGGCTCACGATTGGCCACGGTGGCGAAAATTGGGAAAGGCCTATGTCCAGCAGTAGACGTCTTTTGGCTGATATGACGATGATAATAATCTAATTTATACTTAGATACCTACATACAAATGTCAGAAGAAATTGAGGAAACGAGCGATTTTATTTAAACAGTCAACAATTAAATAGTTTGTAAGAAAATTAGAGCCAACTCAAACTAGAACACACGACTACTTAATTTTGCTTAAGTTTTAAAAGCAGCGTCTATGTTGTTCTGTGTACTGAACTTTCGCAATTTGTGTTAAGTGAGTTTTAACCTAAATTAAACAATAGCAACAATATGTTATTACGATGTATGATAATTAATATTTTAACGTAGTTATGTATTGTTTGTCTATATCGACTAAAACATTCTATACTTAGAAAACAAAATATGAACGTATGGACGATGTATGTATACTGGTTAGTTTTTCACGCAAATACTACTGAATGGAATCTAATGAAACTTTAAAATAATATAGTTCATACATTAAACATATAGGCTATAATTTATTAAAATGTAGCAAGCAAAGCTGCGGACGACAGCTAGTAAAAAATAATATATTATAACACAACCACAAATTTAAAAAAATATTATTCAACAACAAACAGCAGTAGGTAGTAATCATCCAATGGTTGTGAAGCCATTTTATTTTTTACTGCAATTTGAAAAAAGTATTATTAACTGTATGGAGCTAATCATATTAATCACCACACTGTTTTTTCCAAAAACACATTAAATTGAAACAAATGTTGTTTTGGCTAAAGAAACTTGGCTCGCGTTCAAAGTAAGGGTAAAATTATTATGTTAAAACTGGCAGCTGATAATTCGCCAGCTTAATAGCAGTTAAATAACCCAAGTACTTGTTAGCAATTAAAAATAGGTATTTATATTCATGACAAATGTAAAAATAATAATGCGATAATGCAATGTACCTATAGTGATTTGTGCATAAAATAAAATAATTAATTAAATAAAAAGAATAATTTGTGGCGTCTTGCACAATTTGTGTAATAACGGTTCGAAGTTACAGCCGATTAGCAGATTCGGAAGTCTGGGCAAGAGATCTTTTCTCTGCGCATTATAATTGCAAAGAAATGGTATAAAATAAAAATAGTAAATATTTTATTCATTTATTTATCAAACTAAAGACCGTTTAAGGAGATTATTATTACAAGAAGTTACAATACTAAATAAACATACATACAATCATACATAAACTTACATTCAAAAATATACCTACAAAACATAAAAATATATATAAATTATTTTTATGTTTTGTAGGTATATTTTTGAATGTAAGTTTATGTATGATTGTATGTATGTTTATTTATGTTTGATCTGTCTGCTTTTTTATTTAAAAGAAAAGAAAACGGTTAGTGGACATTACATTAGTGGATTTCCCACATTTGATGGCGAAACTAAGGGAAGGCCTATGTCTAGTAGTCTGCAGTCTTTCTACTGATATGATGATAATTATATTGATTCTACTTTTGGTTATTTGAAGTTCTTACGTGTGCGTTTGCGTTTGCGTGTGCGTTTGCGTGTGCCTGTGCGTGTGCATGTGCGTGTGCGTGTGCGTGTGCGTGTGCGTGTGCGTGTGCGTGTGCGTGTGCGTGTGCGTGTGCGTGTGCGTGTGGTGTGTAAATAGATTCGGTGCCGGAGATGGATATAGTGCTACTTTTTATTCCGAAAATCGGTTTGTGGTGCCCGGTGATAGAACAAAACACATTTTACGCGAGGGCAAAGCCGTGGGGTACAGCTAGTATTATATAAAAACGAGCAACTATTGTAACTATTTCTCATACCTCTGGTTGCAGAGTGTTATTACGTGCAGAAATATTGCTTCACTTACAAAAAATCCAAAGCGTCTCGAGTGTGTAATATTTCAGTGTTATTTATTTTAAAACAGACACCATATGTTGCAGTATTATCTAAGTTTTCTTGCTGGCATTTATAAGAGTAGAAAGTTAGCAATATGTTAAGCTGTGTTCCGTGAAAATGTACTAATATTTTATTTTATACAACTCTGGTGGCAAACAAGCATTATGGTCCACCTGATGGTAAGTGGCAATGGTAACCTAAGACATGGCTTTGTTTTCCAAGCATCGCAGAAGTAATAATGCTTAGAAAACACAACCAAGCCGTTGCCGATCACAAAGAAGGGGATGAGGAAGGAAAAGGGAAACGGAAGAGCACCGACGGGATATTTTAGCTGCCGGTGCTCTCACTCACCAAGCGAAACACATTAGCATAAAAGCTAATATTCTTACGTCGATCTTATAAGATAGGGTAGTACCTCCCAGGTCTATCCGGCCCATTCATGCTGCAAACAGCGTGGATCTACTACCGTAAAAATGTATGGTATAAGGAAAAAGATGAAACACGATATATTGGCCGTCTATAAAACAAGAATTTTGCTCGAATAAATCTTAGCAAAACATTCGTTTTCACTACCAATAAAGCCAACTTGTTGCAACGCCTCAGTTTCATAAAGTTGTTCTTTCGTATTTCCAAAAGTGAGAAAGCTTCAAGGTCAAATTAGGCACAGGTGTTTCTTAAGAGTCTGAGAAACACTTTATGATATTTCAACGGCTTATGCTGTGTGTAAGTGTGAGCGCACGTCGAGTAACTACTATTCATTTCATCTTCAAATACAGAGCGATTGAATTCACTTAAAGATAAGTTGTCTGTATAATAAGTATATAATCCTATAGATAGACCAGGTAGAGTTTATAAAGCAGTAGTAGTGCCTTTTTATGAGCGTTCCATCGTTTGTTTCTCATAAAAAATAGAAATGAGTTTCACTGTTTATCTTCTAAAATTCAATAAGGTTGTGAAAAACGCTTTCAAAGAGTTCAATTGATGCCATCCTCAGAATTTCCAAAGCAGAGTCATCAATAAACTTCCATTAAAGACTGCACTGTTGGTCTAGTGGTTAGTGTAACTGACTGCAACGTCGGCGCCGGGTGTCGTGGGTTCGATTCCCGAGAAAGGCAAATATTTATGTGATGAACATTTGTATTTGACTGCACCGTTGGTCTAGTGGTTAGTGTAACTGACTGCGACGCCGGGTGTCGTGGGTTCGATTCCCGCGGAAGGCAAATATTTGTGTGATGAACATTTGTATTTGTCTTTAGTCTGGGTGTTTTCTATGTATTATAAGTATGTATTTACAAAAAAAAAAGTATGTATATGTATTATATTTCAGTTATCTAGTACCCATAACACAAGCTCTGCTTAGCTTGGGACTAGACGACAGTGTGTGATAGTGTCCACATATTATTATTATTATTATTATTATTTGTCTTCAGTCTGGGTGTTTCCTATGTATTCTAAGTATGTACAAAAAAAAGTATGTAAGTATATGTATTATATTTCAGTTATCTAGTACCCATAACACAAGCTCTGCTTAGCTTGGGACTAGATGACGGTGTGTGATAGTGTCCACATATTATTATATTATTATTCTCTTTATTTATATTTTTTTCTTATTAATTACATTTTTAAACAGGTATATATTTATATAAAACAAAAAATACACATTTAAAAATATAAAAAATAGATTACCACCGGCAACGAGACTAGAGTCCAAGCTACCGGTGGTTAGGGTTCCAGAGAGAGGAACCTCCTAACAATACGTGCCGTGTCGAGAAGCACTGCCTTCTGGATCTGGCCCTTGACCCATCCACCTAATGCGAGCCTCTTTAGGTGTTGGTCGAGGCTCTTTGCTATTAAGCCATTGACGCTAACAACTATCGGTACAATGACAGCTGAATCCACATCCCACATGTCAACAATCTCATGGGCTAAATCAAGATATTTTATTTGCTTATCTTTCTCAGCCTTCATGAGATTCTCGTCATGAAGGACGGTAATATCAACTATCATTGCAAGGCGTTCGGATCGATCCACTACCACAATATCAGGCTTGTTAGCTATAATAGTCCTGTCTGTGATAATGGAGCGATCCCAGTACAATGTCGCGCGACCATTCTCGAGAACCGGCTCAGGGTTGTATCTGTAGTACGGTACTTCAATATCCAGAAGATTGTATCGCAGAGCAATTTGCTGGTGGATGATCCTGGCTACTTGGTTATGTCTGTGCAAGTACTCTCCGTTAGCAAGACGCGAACAGCCGGAAACAATATGCCTGAGGGATTCACCAGGGCGATGACATGCCCGACATATGTCAGTAGTGCTATCCCTCAAGATATATTTCCGGTAGTTGTTCGTCATGATAACTTCGTCAGCAATTGCACAAACAAACCCTTCGGTTTCTCCAAAGAGATCGCCGAAGCGTAGCCAGGCAACGGAGGCAACATAGTCTATATCGGGCCCATGTAAGGTCCGATAGAACCTTCCGTGAAGCTCCTTGCTCTGCCATACCATTCTACGGTCATCCACACTGAGTACTACAGGCCTGCGCCAGTTCTCTTTAGCCAGGGCAAGCGGAGTAAGTCCACTATCCACTGCAACCATATCACGATGCACACCCTCGCCCATCTTGTGAAAATAGTCTCTAAGGTTGCATATCTCGCGATTGTGGAGGGTTTTGGCATTTAGAAATCCCCGGCCCCCACATTTTCGCGTTATATACAACCTCATGACAGATGAACGCGGATGGTGCATATGGAATGCTGTTAACAATGTGCGGACTCGCCTATCCAGGGCATCTAATTCAGTCTGTGTCCACTTGAGTATGCCGAAGGAGTATGTAAGAAGAGGCATGACCCAACCATTACAGGCGCGCACCTTGTTGCCGCCTGATAAGTGACTTTTTAATACTTTTTTTAGGCGGCTGAAAAAGCGCTCCTGTAATGATTGTTTCATATCTGTATATAAAAATTAAAAAACATGTTACTTATTATTGATATCACAAAGGTAAGTATAGAGTTTAAGTGTATTGCCTGCGTCACTTTGCATGCTACTTGAAACTGTAACTTACAAAAATTGTAATAACCTGGCGATTAAAAAGAGTGTCCTGACTTTCTTGCCAGTTTTTCTCATGGCTCTACTTCGTCAGCGAACTGGCAGTAGGTTAATTTGCTGACATTTTGTAAACTTTGACGTTCATAAGTGTTAATTTAAATAACATATATGAATGAACGTATTACATTTCATTTCAAGCAATGTACGAGATCCAGAAACTACTCTAGAATATTATAGTTACAAGTCTATTTTAAGTGCGAGTAATTATTAAGTTTTAGATGTCAAGACTTCAATAAATCTTAAATTGTAACCTTCATATGTCAATGATCACTTGTAAAGCCGACTTAAAAAAACGTAACCGTCTAATATCTCTGTAAATCTGTACTATTATATAGCGGAAGAGTTTATTTTGTTTGTTTGTTTGAACGCGCTAATCTCTGGCACTACCAGTCGCATTTGAAAAAGTGTTTTTGCGTATGATAGCCTTGTTCTCGAGGAAGGCCCAATTTCCCCCCTTTCCTCTTTCCTCACCTCCCTCATTCCCTTCCTCTAACCAAATTCCCAGCCGCCATAGTAGAGGCCACCATACCAGCAGTTTAAGACGATAGTTTTTGGTATAGTGGCCGCCACTTCTGGATTCCACTGACTGCTTACCATCAAGCGGGGTGGAGTCACTTTGGTAGGCGAAACCACGCCGCAGAAAGCTAGTATTTAAATAAATAAATTTTTACATATAGGTATTCTAAGTGTGTGATCTAATATATTTTTCCAAGTTTGGGTGTACTTTGTGTCCGTTAAACGTATATTTGTAAAGTCCCTCGCAAAAAGGGCTTGATACCTAGCGCGGGAGTCGTCTTTAAAAAAAACACAAAAGTAAATCCGGGTTATTTGTAGCATTAGTTGGTCAAACCAACCAGAGAATCTATATCAGAATCCTTAAATGAAATAAATATCAGTATTTCACCAATTCGTTAGTATTAAATTATATAATAATATACAATAATTAAATTAAAAAAAAAATATAAATTAAATATAAATAAAAATTAAATTATAAAATAATACTAATATTATATAAAAACTAGCTATTGCCCGCAGCTCCGCCTGCGTGGATTTCGGTTATATCTCTGTTTACATTGACGATATTTCATACCAACTGTTATCCCCTATTTCAACCCGTTCAAGGCTTTTTCGCGATGAAATCCTATTCCCCGAGGTCTAATCCATTTCTGTACCAAATTTCATCAAAATCGGTACAGTGGTTTAAGTGTAAAAGCGTGACAGACAGACAGACAGGTATTTTCGCATTTATAATATTAGTATGGATAATTTGTTCTCACTTGTTTCTAGTTTGCTTACGGAGATATTCTCATCCCATTTTAAAATCAAATTATGTTTAACTTAGTTTGCTAACTTTTGATGGAAAAGCTTAAACAAACGGTACACGGAATTTTTCAAGATAGATTACCATAGCGTCTTAGTATGACAAGTTATGACGTGAATTTGGTCTCGTACGAAATTGATTTTGATAAGTTTTATACGAATAAAGCTATGATTATTCAATAGGCCATCCTGCGCTCGAACTGGAGTAAGTTCAATTAGTAAACAAAATAAAAGTTTATCTAAATGTTCGTTTGCGTAAAACTCAGTTTTGTTTTTTAGTATAAACAGTACCTACCAGTACCTACCTATTACACATATAGGTAAAAACAAGAATTGTTGTTTATATGAGTGTGAAATTTAAGCTTACGTAAAACTGCCGGACACTATCTTCTAAGCTTAATTTTTTGACCACGATTTACATTCAAAGAGTTTATAACTATTGATATACAATCATACATAAACTTACATTCAAAAATATACCTACAAAACATAAAAATATATATAAATTATTTTTATGTTTTGTAGGTATATTTTTGAATGTAAGTTTATGTATGATTGTATGTATGTTTATTTATATTTGATCTGTCTGCTTTTTTATTTAAAAGAAAAACGGTTAGTGGACATTACATTAGTGGATTTCCCACATTTGATGGCGAAACTAAGGGAAGGCCTATGTCTAGTAGTCTGCAGTCTTTCTACTGATATGATGATAATTATATTGATTCTACTTTTGGTTATTTGAAGTTCTTACGTGTGCGTTTGCGTTTGCGTGTGCGTGTGCGTTTGCGTGTGCGTGTGCGTGTGCGTGTGCATGTGCGTGTGCGTGTGCGTGTGCGTGTGCGTGTGCGTGTGCGTGTGCGTGTGCGTGTGCGTGTGCGTGTGCGTGTGTGTGTGCGTGTGGTGTGTAAATAGATTCGGTGCCGGAGATGGATATAGTGCTACTTTTTATCCCGAAAATCGGTTTGTGGTGCCCGGTGATAGAACAAAACACATTTTACGTGAGGGCAAAAGCCGTGGGGTACAGCTAGTATTATATAAAAACGAGCAACTATTGTAACTATTTCTCATACCTCTGGTTGCAGAGTGTTATTACGTGCAGAAATATTGCTTCACTTACAAAAAATCCAAAGCGTCTCGAGTGTGTAATATTTCAGTGTTATTTATTTTAAAACAGACACCATATGTTGCAGTATTATCTAAGTTTTCTTGCTGGCATTTATAAGAGTAGAAAGTTAGCAATATGTTAAGCTGTGTTCCGTGAAAATGTACTAATATTTTATTTTATACAACTCTGGTGGCAAACAAGCATTATGGTCCACCTGATGGTAAGTGACAATGGTAACCTAAGACATGGCTTTGTTTTCCAAGCATCGCAGAAGTAATAATGCTTAGAAAATACAACCAAGCCGTTGCCGATCACAAAGAAGGGGATGAGGAAGGAAAAGGGAAACGGAAGAGGACCGACGGGATATTTTAGCTGCCGGCGCTCTCACTCACCAAGCGAAACACATTAGCATAAAAACTAATATTCTTACGTCGATCTTATAATATAGGGTAGTACCTCCCAGGTCTATCCGGCCCATTCATGCTGAAACCAGCATGGATCTACTACCGTAAAAATGTATGGTATAAGGAAAAGAATAAACCTGATTTATTGGCCGTCTATAAAACAAGAATTTTGTTCGAATAAATCTTAGCAAAACATTCGTTTTCACTACCAATAAAGCCAACTTGTTGCAACGCCTCAGTTTCATAAACTTGTTCTTTCGTATTTCCAAAAGAGAGAGAGAGCTTTAAGGTCGAATTTTGCACAGGTGTTTCTTAAGAGTCTGAGAAACACTTTATGATATTTCAACGGCTTATGCTGTGTGTAAGTGTGAGCGCACGTCGAGTAACTACTATTCATTTCATCTTCAAATACAGAGCGATTGAATTCACTTAAAGATAAGCTGTCTGTCTAATAAGTATATAATCCTATAGATAGACCAGGTAGAGTTTATAAAGCAGTAGTAGTGCCTTTTTATGACCGTTCCATCATTCGTTTCTTATACAAATATAAATGAGTGTTATTGTTTATCTTCTGATAGGTTTTTTACTTATCTACCTGCATAAGTATTATACCAAAACGCTAATATGTTAGAGAGAAATAATGGATAATTAGTTTGCAATTAAACTAAAAAAAATATAACAAATCTTTTTAAATAATTATTATGATTAAAAAAGATTAAATCCGCCTATCTAAAACAACGCTACATTGAAATATTATACAGCCTATATCATTACCACAATTAATACGAATCTAATGACACTTTATATATTAAAATCTAAGAAATGGACATATAAACATATGCTCAAAAAACATTACCCTCTTCGACTTCGGCAGTTGGGCAAAAATATATTTTTTTTTATATTAGCCTACCAAAGTGACTTCACCCCGCCTGATGGTAAGCAGTCAGTGGAATCCAGAAGTGGTGGCCACTATACCAAAAGCCATCGTCTCAAACTGCTGGTATGGTGGCCTCCACTATGGCAGCTGGGAATGGGTTTAGGGGAAGGGAATGAGGTAGATGAGGAAAGAGAATAGGGGAAAATTGGGTCTTCAGCGCTCTCACTAACCAAACCAAACGCAGTAGTACAAATACTACTACTCTTACGTCAATCTTCTATGAGAGGATAGTACTTCCTCGGACGATCCAGCCCATTCATGCTGAAACCAGCGTGAATCTACTACCTACCAAACTATTATTAGACTAGAATAAAACAACAATTACTGTAAAGAATTTAATTTATAATTTCACAGTTAACGAGACTTTGTTAACTTCTCCAGTTAACTCTAATAACGCAACGCACTTTACATTTCCAAAATTACAGAAGATAAGATTGGAAATTTCGTCATCCACCGCATTTAACAGAATTTACCCAACCAATTTCCATTTATTTTTGAAATCTAGATAATTTTTTACAGGAAAATTCAATGAGGTTGTGAAAAACGCTTTCAAAGAGTTCAATTGATGCCATCCTCAGAATTTCTAAAGCAGAGTCATCAATAAACTTCCATTAAAGACTGCACTGTTGGTCTAGTGGTTAGTGTAACTGACTGCAACGTCGGCGCCGGGTGTCGTGGGTTCGATTCCCGAGAAATAGTACAGATTTACAGAAATATTAGACGGTTACGTTTTTTTAAGTCGGCTTTACAAGTGATCATTGACATATGAAGGTTGGCGGCTATGGCGGCTGGAAATTTAGTTAGAGGAAGGGAATGAGGGAGGTGAGGAAAGAGGAAAGGGGGGAAATTGGGCCTTCCTCGAGAACAAAGCTATCATACGCAAAAACACTTTTTCAAATGCGACTGGTAGTGCCAGAGATTAGCGCGTTCAAACAAACAAACAAATAAACTCTTCCGCTATATACTCTTACAATGTTCAAGTAGGGTAACCACAATTTCGATTCGATATGAGATAATAAAATTTTTGAGATAACACGCAATGTAAACTATTCTGAGAGTAAAGCGATATGTCATTCTTCTGAGGTTAATATGTCGAACAAATTGATGTTCACACCGAAATCCTAGCAATTACAGATAATGATCCGGGTTATTTGTAGCATTAGTTGGTCAAACCAACCAGAGAATCTATATCAGAATCCTTAAATGAAATAAATATCAGTATTTCACTAATTCGTTACTATTAAATTATATAACAATATACAATAATTAAATTTTAAAAAAAAATTATAAATTAAATATAAATAAAAATTAAATTATAAAATAATACTAATAATATATAAAAACTAGCTATTGCCCGCAGCTCCGCCTGCGTGGATTTCGGTTATATCTCTGTTTACATTGACGATATTTCATACCAACTGTTATCCCCTATTTCAACCCGTTCAAGGCTTTTTCGCGATGAAATCCTATTCCCCGAGGTCTAATCCATTTCTGTACCAAATTTTATTAAAATCGGTACAGTGGTTTAAGTGTAAAAGCGTGACAGACAGACAGACAGTTATTTTCGCATTTATAATATTAGTATGGATAATTTGTTCTCACTTGTTTCTAGTTTGCTTACGGAGATTTTCTCATCCCATTTTAAAATCAAATTATGTTTAACTTAGTTTGCTAACTTTTGATGGAAAAGCTTAAACAAACGGTACACGGAATTTTTCAAGATAGATTACCATAGCGTCTTAGTATGACAAGTTATGACGTGAATTTGGTCTCGTACGAAATTGATTTTGATAAGTTTTATACGAATAAAGCTATGATTATTCAATAGGCTATTCTGCGCTCGAACTGGAGTAAGTTCAATTAGTAAACAAAATAAAAGTTTATCTACATGTTCGTTTGCGTAAAACTCAGTTTTGTTTTTTAGTATAAACAGTACCTACCAGTGCCTACCTATTACACATAGGTAAAAACAAGAATTGCTGTTTTTTTTTTTTTTTTATATTATAGCCTACCAAAGTGACTCCACCCTGCCTGATGGTAGGCAGTCAGTGGAATCCAGAAGTGCCGGCCACTATACCAAAAGCCATCGTCTTAAACTGCTGGTATGGTGGCCTCCACTATGGCGGCTGGGAATGGGGTTAGAGGAAGGGAATGAGGGAGGTGAGGAAAGAGGAAAGGGAGGGAAATCGGGCCTCCGGCGCTCTCACTCACCGAACGAAACGCAGTAGTACGGATACTACTACTCTTAAGTCGATCTTCTATGAGAGGGTAGTACTTCTCCGGACGATCCGGCCCATTCATGCTGAAATCAGCGTGGATCTACTACCGTACATGTACATGTACATGTTTATATGAGTGTAAAATTTAAGCTTACGTAAAACTGCCGGACACTATCTTCTAAGCTTAATTTTTTGACCACGATTTACATTCAAAGAGTTTATAACTATTGATAGGAAACTAGTCAATGAGGGTGTTTAGGATAATTTTGGTATGTTAATCCAACTTTACATATTTTGTTGTATATAGTAGTTAATATAATAATAGACGAGGTTGTGTGGTTTATAATCGAGCTTAGTATTAGTGTAACATTTTCAAAATGATACGTTTTCAAATCTTGGATTTTACTAAATTACGACAAACGAATACATAATGATGATTAAAACAATTGAGAAAAACATTACCCTTCTCGACTTCGGCAGTCGGGCAAAAAGTCATTACCCGACATTTGAGCAGTATACTTTATCTCATTTTACACAAAAATATCGCAAAACCCTGACTTATAAAACGGGTACACTTCAACTACTTTAGTATGACGATGATGCTAAAGATGTGTGTGTAGGTGTGATATGTATTGTGCGCTGTGAGACATTCAAGTGGCTTTTTTAACATCAAAGGCGGTTTTTGCTTTGAATCGTGAGCCTATCTGTTTTGTTAGACACTTCTGTTTAATACACCATGTTTTTTTACGAACTAGTTTGGCGTTTACATTATACGTTTCTCTAAATATGGTTTTGAATGGTTAGTGTGACGGAATCGGAAAACAAAGAATGGTTTAAATTATATGATAAGAATATGATATAATTAAAATCACTACAATCTCTTCTCATAAAGATAAAAACATGGCAGCACTATACACTATTGTAGATATTTTACAACAGCAACGATTCGCCATGCTTGTTCAAGATCAATTTTTTTATAAGTCCAGGTTTGTTTTTGATCTTGCTTTTCACTATACGTCAAAAACAAGAAAATATAATTATTTATTTATATGCCGCATCACTAATAATAATTATAAAAATGAAACCATGGATTATTAGTTTTATTTTAAAAAAATGAGAAATTATTTCTACAGACACTAACAATAATCTTACTAGTGTCGCGACACTTAAAATGGAGAAGCGAATCTGTAATCTTTCAATTATAAATTCAAGTTCCATCCGTTCCAATTAACTTCCATATTGATCTGGGAATACCGTGCCCGATCACTTTTATCGGTGCTGCCAATTTAATAAAAATATCAAGTGGACCAGCCATTACGGTAGGAATAACCAATTTAACCTGAGTTTGTTTACAATAAAAAATAGAACAGTTTTTAAAAACACCTTTAGAAAAAGCCTTTTTGTATTGGTGCTGTTAATATTGATAAAACCAATAGATGATAAAAAATAAACATGAAAATGATATAAAATATACTAAATACTTTTATCATGGTCAATAATCATCATAGTATAGTAAGTATTCGAAAAAAAGTCACTTATTAAACAAGCGTTTGTATGTGTTATAAATGACAGTTTTCGACTACAAAAAAAATTGTCATTATTCACAAGGTTTGTAGCGGCTTCCCGATTTACTAGTTAGTGCTACACTGACCATTAACCAGTGACCAGATATTTGACGATAATAATTAATGTTTTTTTTAAAATTTAATTAAGTCACGTTAAATCCAACTATAATATTTTATTTACCTGCAATCTAAATAAATATTATAAAGAGAAAAGATTCGTTTTTTGTATGTTTCTTTGTGTGTTTGTTATTTAAGGATAAACTCAAAATCTATTTAACCGATTTGAAAAATTCTTTAAAATGAAGAAACCAATAACATAGGTTATATTTTTTTGTGGTATACCTAGCCACTCGGACGAAACCATTGGCAATAGCTAGTACTTTATTAATAAAACAACACCGAGTTAAGCCGCGGCTGTTTAAGATTTAATGGCAATGTTTAACAGACTTTACTAAAAGGATTCGAACGGTAATAAGATTATGCCATGTTTTATTTTTAACTATGGCAATATTTCAAAATTTTATGTTGCCTTTAGTGCTATATACAGAGTATGTAATACATAAAAATATATTTTCTCTCATAAATTTTTCAATTTATTTCACATGCGATTTGAATGTTGTAATAGTTTAATAATTTAGCAGTTTAGTACATGCTTCATATACGGGTTATGGTTTCGAAACTTATCAAGCACTAATGAGCTTTCACAAACAGTTTCTAAGTGTCTGAACATTACAGAATTACAGCGAAGGAAAACAGGTAGCAAACGATGCAGTTGACATTGAAATACGTGAATTTTCAATTCACCAATTAGCGAATTGGATTTGTCGTAAACAATATCATATTTTACGTTGTTGACAGTCTAGATGCAATATTTCTACTGGTTTTCCACTCTACGTTCAAATGAACAAACAACATTAAAAATGTTTCGAATCTTTTTCGCCCGAAGGTATTAAACTAAACAATTTGACTGATTTTAATAAAGATTGTGAGAATACTCTTTAGTGTAAGAAAGGTTATAAGAAGAAGATAAAATATCATAAATTGATATAAATTAATAAAAACACAAAATAGAAAAAAATACTGTTCGATGTAGCGATGGGTAACACACATACTTTGAAGAAGGTAGTGAACAAAATAATGGCAAATCAAAAAACGCTGCATGGACTGGCATCTAATCTCGCAAAGGTTGCGAAAAATTTTTGTATAAAAACAATTTACAAAACTCGGTAAGTTAAGTATTTATTCCTGTAGGATGCCTATTTTTAGTACTAGCAGTATGATTAATGTATACTATTTTTTAAAGCGGAACTGCACGTTTGTTTGTTTGTTTGAATGCGCTAATCTCTGCAACTACCAGTCGGATTGAGATTTTTTTTGCGTATGATAGCTCAGATTTCAAGGAAGGTTATAGGCTATAAAACATCATGCTAATCATGGCGGGAGCAGAGCAGTAACCAAAGATGCGGGTGAAACCGGGCCAAGAAAAGCTCGCGACTAAATAAAAACGCAACCGACATGATTACAAAATAGATACATAAATATACCAGTCGGGTACCACAATATTGGTCATGTAAAGTGGAAGCTAATGGGTTTTCGGTATTTTGTTTTGTTATTTATAAAGTCACGGCCAGTTTTATTTTCGAAATATATTTTTAGATTTTGTTGTTCAGTAAAATGGTTTACTAGGAAAAAGAAACCCTAACGTGAACGAAATTTAATTTATTTTTAAATCTACGTAAAAAATGTGGTGTTTAATAAACAAAGTCTGTATAACAAAGTTGCACTTGTGAGAATTATACCGGCTAATACAAAAAATTTCTCGACAGGAAAACCAAATATCACTTTACATGACACGGGGTTCGAACCCGAGAAATCTGCGTAGTAATACGTGCACAGTATCACCGAACCACAGAGGCAACCACATATTAATAAATGCTACAATATACCAGTTTATATTGATCAGTGTATTGATGACACCTCATTATGTTAAAATCCATTAAAACATTTAGGCTGTAGATCATGCCAAAGTAATAGACATACATACTCACGTACATATGTATCTACATTCATACATACGCTCGAAAAACATTACCCTCCTTGACTGCGGCAGTCGGGCAATTACAAATACGTATTACACAAATTCATCCAACTAAACTTACTCTGCAACGGTCGGCCAAGAAAAATGAGGCAAAGCTACTAAGCAGTCACTATTTCTAACACTGCTTTTACCATAATGGATGTTTGCAGCCATTATTCCACGTAACTGCGTTCTGGCATTTTTTCAAATTACTCCTCTTTCCATACGAGATAAGGGTGTTATTTATGAACTCCTTAATTACATTTGTATAAATAGCCTAACAAAGGTCTCGTTATGTTTGCAGATTTATGACATAAGTTAACAAGCTCGCCGTTTTCATCAACCGACCGTGTACTTTTTTCGTACTCAATTTGTTGGACTTGCGTAATAGGAATTTAATAAATAAAAAACTTAATTTGCACGTAATATGTATATTCATAAGGAAAAAATATCTGATAGGCAATCCCGCAGAGTCGCTTCTCCGAAGTGACAATGGGTAAGACATATAGCTCGCAGAACTGACGGCCGTTGGATTAGAAAGATTCTGGAGTAGCGACCACTAACCGGAAGACGCAGCGTGAGCAGACCCCTCACAAGGTGAACCGACGACTTTATTAGGGTGGCGGGCAACCGATGGATGAGAGTGGCAAACGACCGCCAAGGTGGCGAAAATCGGGAGAAGCCAGTCCAGCAGTGGACGTCAAAACAGCAAGCGTGGTGATCAATATTTTCTTCTTTTGTTTCAAATATTACTTTTTAACAAATGTTTTATGTAGTTGTATTTGTGACATATCACATTATGTATATAATAACAGCAATCTGACAAATCACTACATAGTATAAAACAAAGTCGCTTCTCGCTGTCTGTCCCTATGTATGCTTAGATCTTTAAAACTACGCAACGGATTTTGATGCGGTTTTTTTTAATACATAGAGTGATTCAAGAGGAAGGTTTATATGTATAATACGTGCAAAATATAGGAGAGAAACACTGCAAATTTTAGAGGATTCTAATGTAATACAGGGACATAGCGGTTGCGGCGGTAAATACCGACTGGGAGCTGCCGGCCTCTAAAGAAAACATCTTTGTATTGTCTAATGACTAAAAAGCCGTGAACGTTGTTTAAAAAGACATTCTGTAGTATATTTAGTATTAGTATAATACCTGTGCAAAGCCGGGGCTTGCTAGTTATTTATAAATTACAATATGATTGATCAATTTGACGATTTGTCCTTGTATCTCCTTATTAAACTCGATACTAAACAATTCGAAATGTTTTGGTTTATAATTATTATGCTTCTTATAAATATACCAGTCCCTAAAAAATATATACTTTATGCAGGCCTTTTTTCTTATAAAATGTCGTAGGTAACATCTTACTGTGGAAGGCAATTCTGTAGCTTGTATGCCTTTGGTGGCATACGGCATATTAGGTGTACAAAAAGTTTTTAAAAATCTGGATGCAAATTCAGTTGTGTGACTGATATATTTTGTACTCTACCTACACAGTTAACTTTGAAAGATGATACAAAATGTTCATGTAAGTCGAAAATATACTAGAGGGTTTACGCGTCATGAGTAGCAACCTCGCAGTTTAGTGTCTATATTTCGTGGTTCTAAATTTATATCATTTATTATGGGCTATAATTTAAAAATATTTTCTGTCCATATGCTAGAATCAGGTGAAAGCTGTATAAAAAGTAAGTAACCATAATGCTTACAAGTTATTTTACTATGAAAATAACGCAACTAAGTTTCAAATTTAATGTACTTTTTGCATATAAATAGAACTGTAAACGCAATGATTTCTTATTTTTTAACAATATTTTTAAAATATAGCCCCGATTATAATTATGATAAAAATTGAAGACCTCGAAATATGTCTAAAAATATGTCTAAATATGTCTAAATTACGACGTTGGCACTCATGACGCGTAAACGCTCTAAACATTATTTGTGTGTGCTAGTTCAGTAAATTATTAAACATAAATGTTTATCTAGTGACCTTTGTTTGTGAATAAATTGAGTTTTATTTAATAAATGTTGGGTTTTACTACAGGTTTGTTTGCATTACTTGTCTTAATGAGTTAATCTCATTGGACAGTTGTTGTCTTTGTTCTTTATTTTGCATTAGGAAAGTAATTAATTTGTGCTAATTTAAATTAGCACGAATTATTTAAGTACCTTTATTTTATATATTGATTTATGTATGTGTATTAATATTTTATTTTTGCAGTTTTGTTTTAGTTTAGTTATCTTTATTTAATGTACCTACACACTGTGTCTATGTTACTTATCAATTTTCATGTCGCAGGTCATCTGGAAGAAATTGCTGATGAAATAAGCAGTACCTTTGTGCTCTTGTTATTTTATGTGCTATCTTTATAAGTTTTGTGTATGAATATAAATAAATAAATAAATAAATTGTGACTGCATAATAATAGAATTAGCCGTATGTCCTTCGGTTTATATAAAGTACCACATTCGTCTCTTTTCGTAGGTGTTGTGAAAGTAATACCAACCAGGTCTGGCAGTACAAATAGTTGTGAGCATTAACATTTCATTTGCATTGGTCCAGGTGTTTTTATATCTGTCGAGGTGTTTCTATGGTGTCTCCATACGGAAGAGGTTTATATGCTGCAGAGGATGTCTAATAATATTTTATTAACTAAATATTTATTAATAAAATTAACAAAATTATTTTATTGTATTTATTATAATATAAATACTTAATTAAAATTTATTAAAAAACATAATAACATTAATAAACTAAAAAAAAACTGGTTGCGAATAAGTGTTAATGCTTTGCAGTTTGTGTAATTTCGTATTATTTGAAAATAATAATAATTTATTTATTTATTAAAATGTACAAAACACATTACAATCATAAAAATACCACGCATTACGAATACAATGTCACGGTAATACTATCTACAGCATTGTGACTCGGCCGTATTATATAAATAAATGCCTACAGCCGCGCGGTACGTAAACATGCGATAGGGCTGCCTGCCTCCAGCACTTTAATTACATTTGCCTACTTTGTGTTTCTATTTAGTTTTGTGATTGTAAATATACTTTTTTTATATAAACAAATAAAATACTTTGTGAATTTAACAGGAAGTGTTCAATAAAAATGCGTGTTGTTTTTTGATTGGAAATTTATTTTTCTTGTATTATTCATACACACAGTATAATAACTATTATTAATAATAAAATACCACGTTTTTACTTTGAATTATACAAACTAACAAAAAAAAAAAAACATGCCCCGAGGTTTTAACACAAGCGTATACCTACTGTATCATGATTCATGAACCGCCTATAACTACCTATTTTACTCGTGTCAATCAATTTCTTTTACTCTATTCACTTTATTTATTAATCCAGACCTCTTTTTTCGGGAGATAAAAGGAAATACTTATCCATTAAAAAGACACACATTATGTACCTACCTACTAGTAAATAAATTATTTTATAGTCTTACCTTTCAGGTTTCCAGGTAATCTAAAAAAGTTATCTCTGTATGCGTTATTGACAAATTTATGCAACCAAAAACAGCACAATATATCCTACTCTCGATATTAAATATGTACTTGAAATTATTTTAAGTAAAAAATTGCGCGCTTATTGTTAAAAAAACAACACACCGTCCGTTCGTCACTGCGGCACAGTCGCGACTGTCTACATGCCGAGCCCATGCCGAGTTCGAGGCGCGTAGGCATGGCTCGCGCTACGTACGTTTGTATGAAGATGGATTACTGATAGATAGTATTTCCGTTACATGTTTAGGATTGGATCGCAACGCAACAAATAAACAACACAACAAAACAACAACTTTAAACTATCAGTAATATCACGTTGGTTTTGGAATCTTCTTAGATTACTCAGCACCTTCTAAAGCCAACCTGCTATGGAGAATGTCTTTCACAATTTTTACGTATGCCTTAAAGTTAAAGTAATTTAAATAGTGTGATATATTATTATATAAAGTGAAAAATTTGTTTGTTTCTTTAAATGCGCCAATCTCTGGATCTACTAGTCGGATTTGAATTATTATTTTTGCGTAATATAACCCTTTCTTGATTAAGGTTGTAGTGTATGTAACATATCCAGTTCCATATCTATCCAGTTGCAGCGAGGAGTACGACAGGGAGATGTTATATCTCCGAAAATGTTCACCGCTGCACTGGAGGACGTGTTCCAGCTTCTGACCTGGAATGGACTTGGCATCAACATAAACGGCGAGTACATCACTCACCTTTGATTCGCGGACGATATTGTGGTCATGGCTGAGACCGTGGTCCTCCACGGTCTCAGCCATGACCACAATATCGGCTCAGTGCAATGCTCGATGACCTCAGTAGAGTCTCTCGACAAGTGGGCCTAAAAAATGAACATGGACAAGACTAAAGTCATGACCAATGTCCATGTTACACCCACTCCTATTACGGTCGGAGGCTCGATGCTCGAATTCGTTGACGAGTACATATACCTGGGACAAACAGTCCGATTAGTTAAGTCCGATTTCGAGAAAGAGGTCACTCGTCGAATCAAACTCGGCTAGGCAGCGTTCGGGAAGCTAAAACATATCTTCTCGTCCGCACTACCGCAGTGTCTCAAGACCAAGGTCTTTGACCAGTGTGTGTTGCCAGTGATGACATACGGAGCAGAGACGTGGTCGCTAACTATGGGTCTTATCCGAAGGCTCAAAGTCGCTCAGAGGGCGATGGTGCGGGCTATGTTAGGCATCTCCCTGCGCGATCGTTTGAGAAACGAAGAAATCCGCAGGCGAACCAAAGTAACTGACGTGGCTCGCAGAGTTGCTTCTCTGAAGTGGCAATGGGCAGGACACATAGCTCGCAGAACTGACGGCCGCTGGGGCAGAAAGGTTCTAGAGTGGCGACCACGAACCGGAAGACGCAGCTTGGGCAGACCCCTCACAAGGTGGACCGACGACCTTATAAGGGTGGCGGACAACCGATGGATGAGGGCGGCGAACGACTGGCCACGGTGGCGAAAATTGGGGGAGGCCTATGTCCAGCAGTGGACGTCTTTTGGCTGATATGATGATGATGATGTATGTAACATCACGCTACTGGCGACAGGAGACAGTAACCAAAGACGCGGGTGAAACCGCGCTGCGGAAAGCTAGTATAGAATTTTCTCAGTTACATTGTAGTTAGTAGAATAACTTTACATATATTAGCTTTATATAGCTTTATATGGACAGTAATTCATTAGCCTTGTTTTGTAAATAGCCACTGAAAATGAAGTGACGTTGAGTGGTCCGATTTTCGGGATAAAAAGTAACCTATATCCGTCACCGGCACTGAATCTATCTACATACCAATTCAACCACACACACACACACACACATACACACACAAACACACACACACACACACACATTCGCACATACACACGCATTTGTAATATTAATAGGATTTTGTAGTATAGGGATGCATTAATTAAAAAAATATCATGTCATTAATTAATAGGTCAAGAAGCTGAAAAGATACCCTCTAACTACTTAAGCTACAAAATATAAGTACCTATAGATAATGTTATCAAAAATCAGTTCTGTGTTAGATGTGTTGGTCGAGATTACACTGAAAACATTTGTAGTCTAATGTAATTAAACGTTTCTTGAGTACCGCTTTCATTTGAAAATATTTTTTATTTGTTAAATAGCACAGTGTACGAAGCGCGAGGCTTAACACGCGATGGACGGTTAATGACCGATCAGCTGTAGTCAAAGCTAACGTAATTGATGTGATACATTGCGCTTTTCGACCTACATTCTGTTATTGTCCGTGCAAATTAACTATATTGTTAAAGTAAACAGATATACACTATTTCTGTTTTTGAGAATTCATAGTGACATTATATAATTAAAATATTTATTTTATTTGTCTGTAAACTTAACATTCATTGGTAGAAACTGAAAATAAGTATCTAATGAATAACTTTTGCAACATTTTTAGATTATTCTGTGTGTGTACGTATCATTACTTACTAAGTAGAAAGCTTTGACTACCTAGTTTTGATAACTTGGCTTTGATCAGAGGCCCTAACACAACCTCATAGGAATCTTAATATAACCTTACTTTGTCTCCATTCTTGTTTTTAATGGTACAAAAGAAAAAGACAAAACACAAAGTAATACTAAAGTAGGCTCCCTGAAATATTCTACTACTTGTTATTTGTTGGATACTTGTGCATTAGTCCAAAAGCTATTAAATTTATAGCATGGTAGTTTTATGAGGATAGCTAAAGGTCATGGACCTTAGCGTTGAGGATACAAGAATATAAAATGTAACCAACCGAAGGAAAGGTGTCAGGAAACTTACAAGCTAGACAGTTGACTGTGATATTGGATTTAACTTTAGAAAATGCAAGGAGTTTCTAGAAATTATTATTTGAAAATTCAACGCGGTAGGAATTCGTTGTATAGTAGTAGATACAGTGTTGTACATGCATTAGTTTAGCAATAGATATAATATTTAATGTCAAAAAATCATGTAAAATTGTATCTAGTATCATGTGAAGGGGGAACATTTTCATCGCTTAAAATTTTTCTAACATTATTCATAAACATCCTGTAAGCTGATTAGCTAAAATAAGTTTAAATTTCGTTTGTCTTTATCTGTCACCTTGACATTTGTACTAGTAAGAAAGAGACAAAACCCATTTTAAATATAGAGGCTTATAATATTTTTATGAATAAGGGGGTTAGTGTTTACCGTTTCCTATGTCTTCAGCGAGAACGTAAAAGTACAGAATCTACTATAAACCGATATGTATATCTGTACGGTACAGTACTAAATCTTTAATAATACCAGCAAAAATATGAAATATTAGCTTTCTGCAGTCTTTGGTTAGTGATGTGCTACCTTCGCCAGTAGCGTGATGTTACATAGCCTATAACCTTTCTCAAGAACTGAGCTATCGTATGCAAAAATAATTTTTCAAATCTGACTGGTAGTTTCTAAGATTAGCGCAAACAAGCAAACAAACAAACAAATTATTCCGCTTTATATAATAGTATTGATTTATACAGTCTATTAAGGACTCAATAAATGCAATCTATCATAAAACACAAACATCAAGATTAAACGTAACATAAACCCAGAATATATTAGTGAAATAAATAACGAACATTATTCATCAAAACCAAACAAAACACAATAGATCTCGATGCGATATTAATGCAAAATTGAAACCGGCTGCTTCGTCCTTCGGATAGCCCAAAGCTTTCAAAACACATCGCTTACTGAATTCAAATGAGCCGATGAGATCGAACGCAGTCAATTTGGAATCAGTCGCGTTATTGTAGATAGGTTAGCTGCGGGCTTAACTCTCCAAACTTTCAATGAAACGATGTCAAATGGTCTATTTGAAATGATTTAACTGTGAATTGGTTTGATTTGCTTTGTGAACTAAACGTTATTAATGGTCAATCAGAATACTTAAGCAAACTTAGAATTATGCATTTCTCCCTAATGGAATAACAGAACTAGGTATAAAACACTGAAAACGTTTTGTCAAAGTTCAATCTCATATGACAAAAGGCGAGCAACAAGTCATTACCCTAACGAAATTCCAGACTCCGGCCGAAATACTAAGAGTTTCTCGACAAAAACCCAATATCAATATATCGCCGCTACTACTTTACTTAATCAAACCTGTAAGGACAACAACATAATATCAGTTCGTAATACAGGTATATGACGAAAACATGTCTGTTGTTTAGTATAGAATAACGTTACTTTATTTTTTTTTATATTAACCTACCAAAGTGACTACACTCTGCCTGATAGTAAGCAGTCAGTGGAATCTAGAAGTGGCGAACACCATTCCAAAAGCCAAACTACTGGTATAGTGGCCTCCACTATGGTGGCCTAGTGAGATGCTTTTTCACGCCCCGCTTAAAAAACCCAGGATCAAAGTTAGATGAACACATGCGCTGGCAAAGAGTTCCAGGCTTCAATTGAGCAACAAAAGTATGGAATGCTGAAAAATTAATTAAAATTTCATTTAATATAACATTGTTTTGGCTATCTAAGTTGTTTATGATTCCCATCTAGTGTTTAGGCTAGTTAATGCCCACGTAATCTCCTGTTATGTGTATCCTGGCTTAGGAACAAGAAACGGATAGCAGACAATCTCAAAACATAATATTATTATTACTTATACCTGTACTCACTTACTATTGATTATTTTATTATTTAATGACTCTTGTTCGCAAATTTCTCTATTAAATAATTTAAAAATAAAAGTATTTTTATTACTGAACTTACTAAAGTAGTAATAAAACGACAGTGAAGTACCAACTTACCACAAAGGCGATCTTGGACGAAGGTTGGCTTGCCTCCGGACGGCATAGTTTTTAATAATTAAAATACTTGCCCGCCAAGCGCATTATGTTGACTTACCTTAATAAATTTATGTTCTAGTAATGAATTAGTGAAGTGTTTGTGTGTTGTTTTACATTATTACAATGTTTTTTACATTTGCTTCAAGTGATAATGTGGTGACATCTACAAAATTATATTTTGTTCTTCAATAACTTTTATGTCACAATGCGTAGACCTTATGATCGTGAAGCCGAAATTCAATTAACGAACAATTTGATTTTTCAAAAGTCACAGACAAAAATGTCTAAAACAAAAAACTGACTTTTTTGCGCGACTGCTGAAGTCAAGGAGGGTAAGGTTTTTACAAATAACCTATTATAATATGAAGTTATTTTAAGCCTTTGAATCTGGAATTACAAATAGGAGAAAAGATATCGAAATTCTTACTAGTCAGCATTAGTTTAAATCGGCAATTCAGTAGATAGGGACTTAATATTGTTTAATTACACCAACATCAACGGGAACACTCTTTAGCTTTATGTAAGCAATATTCATTAATTCCCTTACTATTTTGTTTATTCGTTCCATTCGTTTGAGTACAAGAAATTGCACTTAAAATATATTTAAATTCATCTTTTAATTGGGTTTATTTCTCGTCCGCTTTTGAATAAAACTTTGTTTGCATTATTCAGTATGACGTAAATAGTAACAGTAAAAATTGATTTTCAGTATTTTAGTACTTAATTTAAATTATTGTTTAACTTAGCTTATAATAATAAGGGATTGTAATAAAACATATTTTTTATATTAAACAATCCGCATAGAACGACTTGTATAACATTAATTAATACCCGTATTTCTAAAAGAGTGATAAGGCGGATTTAATGCCAGAGGATTTTGAGTGATGCAGAGATAAAACTAGGCCGACATCCAGGTTTTTCTATATTTGAACTTTAATCCTAACATTTAATCGTAGTTAAGTAAAGTACGAAACTACAAAAAGATATGGTTAGACAAAGTCTAGTTATAAAAATACAAATAAAACTACAAACAAACACTGATCTTTATTTTTACATTATAAATCTTGTAAATCGGTTCGTTGCCCTGATTACACTAAGACCACGCTTAGTAGATGCGGGGAAGATAGCTCCTACTACGAAGGAAATCTTCTTGTGGTTAATTCTTCTATTTGGTTCCAGAGTATTTTATGTACTAATCTCTACTTTGATACTGAAACTAGTGTTCTCTTCAATTTGCTCAGAAATATTTAGTGTTTGCTTTTATTCAATATTAGCTCGCCGCGGCACGGTCTTTACTTACTGCTCTGTTCCCGTCGCCAGCAGCGTGATGTTGAACTCTGCCGCTTTATGATCTTTTATTCAATACTACTCTTTCATGGTCAGGATTTAAAATATTATTGTGCTACACGTTATGAGATCAATCTTTTGCTCTGTTATGTGGAAGGGAAACACCTTTATTAACTTTTTTTAGCCTAGTATATCCTTTCTGCTTCATGGTAAATACATAGTAAGGTTTAAAAGTGTGGCCATCATTCCATAGTCATGGATTCTTTATGCTTTTTCTCGTACTTCTTAAAAGACCAAGGATCAAAATCAGGAGGAAAAACATGCACTGGTAAAATGTTCCAGGTTTTACTTAAGCGGAAAAGGCATCTATAATAGAGGCCTCAGTCATGAATTGAACACCTATAGGCTGACGATGATAATTTTAATAGAAACCTGCATATTTTAAAAAGAACTATAAATTACAATTCAATGAAAGCAATGAGTAAAATCTAGTCTTATCTGTAGCCATGTTAACTTGAATCTCCTCAAAATAGACGTTGAATCAGATATTAATTACAGACCATTAAAAACGGTTACGTATCGATGGTTCATCAAGTTCTCAAGCCATTATCTCCAAATAGTAGAAAATATCAATTTTCATTATTCTCCCAAAGCAAATTTGGTATTTAATATTCATCTATTGTCTCAAACTTGCACAAACTGTATCAAAATATTTTGTGGACGAGTTTACGGCTATACAGACTGTAAAGTTCTGAAGCATGAGTCGAAACTGTTTGAAAACATTTTAGTTTGAAGTTTATTACCGATTCACATAAAATTTAATGTCACATTTTTCACAATCCTTTACCATACGTGAGTGTCATAGAATTCTATTTGAACAAAATAGAATTTATATATAGTCTAAACTAATATTAAAAAAAGAAAAGATTTAATTTTTTGTATGTTTGTTTGTTTGCAACGATCTACCTAAAAATCTATGTTACCAATTTGAAAAATTCTTTCACCTTGAAAAATCAATAAAATCAGCGAGTAACATAGGCTACATTTTATTATATTTAACATATTATTTTTAGTCATTTTCAGAATTTCAATATTTTATGCGTCTTCGTAAATCTAAATGATGCAACACTATGCTCTGATATTTTCTGTAGGAGTTTGTTGTGAGATCAAATGAAACGTTTCATACCGAAGCGAGGACCTTTAGTATACTATAAAGGAGCTTCGCTACTGACGGTATGAATATTGTTTGTAGCAATACCCACAAGTCTATTATTTACTTCCCGTTCACTTCCTTAGAATATTTTAAAGCAAGCTATAACTCTTTTGCCCATTTTATTATAATGAAGTATGCAATAGCCGTAAGTAAAGTTTTAGATGTATTTATGAGATATTGTGATATTTATTTCTTTGATAATACGTATTGCTTTGTCTAATAAATTGCGTGAATGCACTAGTTTGGACAAGAGAGATTTATTCTATGGGTATTAATAATATACAACCGGTGGGTAGGTAAGGGTGGCTCGTGATCGGTCTAAGGTGCGATACTTTGGGAAGACTTAAGTCCAACAGTAGACATCTTTCTGCTTAAATACTAATGATATTGTATATTAGTATATTTGTTTACTGACCAGAGTATAGTATTTATTGTTTTGTATAGATTGATTCTCAAACCAAGCAAGCACTACAAATTTAATAAAGCCCGTCTGGTTAAAACAAACTGAAAAGAAAGAAACCCAATTTTTTTCATGCTTTTGATACATTGCAATATTATATACCCTATGTAACTTTCACAATTAATACGAATCTAATGACACTTCATGTGCTAAAATCTATTCAGCCATTTAGGCTGGAAAGCGTGGCAAAGAAATAGACATCCATACCATCTACATAGATACATAATCTGCATACGCTCGAAAAACATTACCTTCCTTAACTATGGCAGTCGGGCAAAAAGGTTATCTTCATTTTTTCGGGTTAATGTTTTCTTTGTTAACATTGGGAACAACGTAAAAAGTGAATTCAAGAAAATTTTCACGATGTAAATTTAATTTCCTTGTTGTTCCATTATTCTCGTATAGCTCCCCTATTATTAAACGATCTCTGTCTGTATCACGGGGAGCTAATATATCTACTATTACCGTTCTCGGCGTTCCATTCACTTCATTTTATTTTTAAAAACGACACACACACAATTTTTATGGATCCTACGTAAATTTGTTCTGTGTTTCTCTTGCACAACAGTCACACATATTAATACTGAGCAATCAAGGCAAAAGTTATTAGTAATAATACGTTCATTATCTCAACTGCATTTCTATAACATTTAAAACCTATAAACTAGTAAAACATGTCACGCGTCTTCGTCACAAGAACAGAACAAACAAAAAATCCATGACAATTAAAATATTGGTTCAAAAATATGCACGAAAAGATTGTTGCGTAATCTTAGATCTTTTTTATACTGTAAAAATAAATACTATAAAAATAATTAAAGCAAAATTTATTGTTATAAATAAGTCTTTCACTTGCACAGTGCTCGAACGTGTCAGAAATTCATTTGATGGGCATTCAAAAAATATCGCAATAATATATTGTCCGTCGTTAGCTAAAGATTATTACTTTTTTACAGAGTAATGATGAAAGCTATAGATACATAAGTCTACACTACATCATCCATAGGATTTAAATTATTGACTTATTGTTTTATTTAATTTATTTATTTAATTGTTTATTGTACACATAACAAACATTAAAGAAAATAGAGTAAATACTAAGGCGAGCTTAACTCATAAATGAGTTTTCTCCCAGCAAACCTTTGATAATATTTAAGTATAATTATTGTATTGTGATGACATGAAGATAAATATTTCAAATATGTCAAAAGTTTTTCGGCTAGAATATTTAAATCATAGTACAAAAATAGCTATATAATAGTCAGGTTTAGACGGTTCCGCGGAACGCTACATGATACCTTGCAACAGCGCAGCACGTCGCCGACGTAACGTGCAAACTAAGTATTAGGTATTTAAATCGTGTTTAGTTTATAATTATAAAATATGTATGATAGCCTCTAAGACATATATATTGAAAATTGTAATCGCGATGGTGTCCAAGACACAAGCACTAGCTTAGTTTAGGACCAAAGGGAAACTACCTATAATCTATGTAATTTATGTTTATTAAATAAATAAATAAATAAATAAATAGCAATTAGAAAGGCTTTATCACGCAAGTTATGCCTCTGGTATTACAAGCAAGCATTAGATGTTATTTGATTGCTACAACTAACCGTGGCTTTCTTTAATCCAAGATTTTTTTGAAACTGAAGCGTTGTCAATAGTAGACATATTGACATATAGCAAAAGCGATTCAGCGCTGAACGATTCATTGTATAAAATCGGGAATTCAAATTAAGCTCGATATTTAGATATCCACTGTTAGTTGCTCAATTATTTGTCGACAATGTTAGTAAAATAGAACAGCATACGATAAAATTACATAACAAACTTTTAACCTTATCAAAAATAATGCAAAAATACATTCGTAATATTTCCAAGCAGATACTCAATTGAAATACCAAAGACTATAAATGAAAACCAAATTTAATAATATTAAAAAAGCAAAATAAAATAGACATTGACTTCCTGTTAAAAAAAGAATAGCGGCAATTCTCAAAAAAGATACGAAAACATAAATTTTCCTTTTGCATTTTGTTTCACACTGCTCTCCTCTTTCTTTTGTTCCCAGTGATTTATGAAGTACTGGTACCATTACAAAACATTTAACATAGAAAGAAAGCAAATAAAAATTTAAATAAAGAATAAAAAGGTCAGATTTTTAGGTGACTAGCTGTCCACCATACGGTTGAATTTAATTTGGTATTACTAAACATTTACATTTTTAACCGACTTCAAAAATAGGAGGAGGTTTCTCAATATATATGTATATTTTTTATGTGTGTTCGCGGATAAGTTCGTCGTTTATGAACCGATTTTGATGACTCTTTTTTTTGTTGTAAAGGAGATATCCCAAGGTTGGTACCATTATAAGGAAACCAGGATTTGATGATGGCATCCCAGAGAAATCGAGGGTAACTTTCAAAAATGGAACTGAATCTGACTGAAATAAAATTATTTTTAGAATAAAAAATGAAAACCGACTTCAAACAACACCTACATGTTCAATCCTTAACTAAAAAGTAGAAAATAATATTTAATTACTTCATAGCAAAGAACATTAAAGGGGAATCAACGCAATCCTTGATACCTATAATACTTTACTGTTTATAGTTTTTAATCAGTTATTTTGGAGTCGGTGCCAGCCAAGAAGGATCTTGGTCGGTGCCAGCCAAGAAGGAAAGTGCTTCTAATGCACGTTTATGCGCCATTGTGCATTCGTCCCAGATGATGATTTTCGATGACGATAAAACTTTGGCCATTGCTGAGTTTTTTGCAATATTACATGTTGGTTCTTCAATAGTTTGAAGATTTAACAATAATTTTAATGCTGAATGAGCCGTATGGCATCCTTCTAACAATGTGGCTGCTATTCTAGAAGAAGCAACTGCAATCGCTATGTTGGATGTCGCACGAACAGTGGCTGAAACTACTGACATGAGGAATGTCTTACCAGTTCCACCAGGGGCATCTAGGAAATATAAAACACCATTTCCATCATTATTTGCCTTCATTAATGTATCATAAACTTCCTTTTGTTGGGAATTCAATAGGGGTACATTCGTTTGAACTACTAAATCTAATTCCTGGTGATCACATTCACTGCCGGTTCCAATTCTCGATTAAACGCATCATTAATTTCACGATTTGGCGCTGGCATTCCTAACCTGACTAATAAACTACCGCACAGGAGATAACACATGTTTTCGATCAAGAGTAAAGCCCGATTATGTATCTCCTCATTCATCTCAAGATCGTGGTTTCTGGAACTGACACGAATTTGATGTAAAATATCTTCTGACATATTATCCTCGTATTTGTGCCACAGGTTACATGGGTTTGATAGAAAGCATATCGAAATTATGATAGCGAATAATGTGCGTATCTGAAATGGAGATGCAGAGATAATGGCTTCAACGATTGTCGTATCCCAATGGGTATCGTTTTCTAATAAGTTGAGTTCTTCACATGCAGCACGATATGTTGGGAATATTACACCATTAACAGTCCGTGGTGTCTCAAATGACGTTGGCTCACACACATTTATCAGCAACAACCGCAAATAGAAACATTCATCATTCTTTGGATGAACTGTATACATACGACAAAGAGCATCAGTAGCACATCATCGCGCACATCCGGATACCCAGAAATCAAATATTGATTTCTTACAAAAATCAAATTTTCAACCATACATCCATAGACAAAATTACTAAGCATCATTTGCGTTTTGTTATTCCAAGTCAGATGCGTTTTTTTTTAACCACGTTTTATAGTGACTGACGTTTTATGGCAAGTGACACGGGAACGCTGTCGAACGAGATAAACAGTATCCTATGTCCGTCTCCTGGCTCTTAGCTACCTCCCCACCAATTTTCAGCCAAATCGGTAGAGCCATTCTTGAGTTATAAATTGTGTTACTAACACGACTTTCTTTTACATAATTAATTAATTAATTAGATTTTAAGGCACTATTATTTAGTGAAGGTTTGGAGTCGATCTGATGATGGAGTACAAAGACAGTCGATCCTCTTACGATCAAAGATCACGATCCTCAACGATTTACAGCAATTACTTGGTGTTTGGACTTAATCAATTTCTAATGAAGAGAACTTTGCACCCATATGGGTTATAAGTGCCATTACAGGTGACCATAAACAGTCGAGAGAATTTTTCAACAGCGGTCATGTCGGGCTTATCTCATAGAGTTTAATATGCCAAAATGTTTGGTTTGTACAAAAATAATACCTAAGTAAGATTTAGTTCTACCCATCACTAAAAATTGTAAAATAAAATAATTTTTAACAAAAGAAAACCGACTCCAAGCAGGAAGGAAACTAAAAAGTAAAAAAAAGAATTACATAGCCCAAAGTAATTTATATTTTTATAATTTTGAAGTTGGTGCCAAGTAAATACTATAAGAACCCTTACTACAATAAGAAATTATAATTAATAATACCTATAGGTACCTAGTTATTGTTTTAAATACATTAAGAACCTTACTACAATAGCAAATTAAGATTGATAATACCTATAGGTAACTAGTTATTGTTTTTAAATATACCTCTATGGTATAGAGGTGTTTTCCCCATGTCTCGTTTTTTGTAGATACATTTTTTATCCTTATCGCGGCAACATACGTCCCATAGGTCACAAAAATATTAAATTTATATAAATGTAGTGGCCCTTTCAAAGGTATATTTTTATAGCGAATAAGAAATTCGGCTCATCTGATGCTATGGTTATCAAAACCGTAGATGTCTGTGATCTCTGAGCATAAAGAAACAATACAAATAAAACACAATTAAGCATGTTCTAATCCTAAAAAGTTAAGAGACAAAAAAAGGAATCCAATGGGTAATTGAGATTTAAAAAGTTACTATCAGAAATTAAGAGAAAACATAAAAATAGGTACTTATATGAGTTTGAAGTTATAAATATAGTTGAAAGATTTATTGGTCTATGCCTGTTTTAAAGATACTGGCAATAACACACTGTCATGACAATATGGCAATAAACACTAACATATTTACATACTGCCTCTGTGGTTCGGTAGTGCTATGTACGGACTGCTACGCAGAGGTCGCGGGTTCGATTCCTGCTCAGTGCAAATACTTGTGTGCAAGAACATATCTATTTGCATTGATCTTGATGTTTCTAATATAACATGTCCTATGTATTTACACAAAAAGTATTTATGTATGTATGTCCGCGTTTATATCCGCATTCTAGAACTCACAACACAAGTTATAATATGTTTAGGCTTACTTTGGTTCTAGATAGCGTTTTGTGAAGTTGTTAAGATATTATTATTATTATTATATACTTATACTTAGCATGCATTCAATAACTGATCTATTAAGTCTCCCTTTAAAATAACTACAATGCACGTCGCTGCAGTTATTTATAAGCAAAACTTACTGGAAAATTGTAATGAGCTTCACGGCAAGTAGGTAGATATCGCAAAGCCTATTATTATTATATACAAAAAGCCTAGCTATTAATATAAGTTTAAATAATGAAACTTTAAGCTTTGTTGAGTCTACAGTTTTTTTGGGTTTAACTTTAGATAACAAGCTTCAATGGGGTACCCAAATATCGTGTCTTGCTGGTAAACTCAGTTCCGCAGCCTTTGCGATAAGAAAGGTAAGACAGTTTACTGACATAGAAACAGCTAGACTTGTCTATTTCAGCTATTTCCATAGCGTGATGTCATACGGTATACTGCTCTGGGGCAAGTCTGCAGATATTGAGTCAATTTTTATAATTCAAAAACGAGCAGTGCGATCTATTTACAATTTGGGCCCTAGGGTTTCACTAAGAGATATTTTTAAAGAAATAGGTATTCTGACGGTGGCGTCTCAGTATATTTTCGCCAATATTATGTTTATCAAGAAAAATATAAACTTGTATTCCAGAAACTGCGACATGCATTCTGTGAATACTCGAGGTAAACATAAATTAGTTGGTACATATTATCGCCTACATAAAGTAAACAACTCATTTGCGGGTCTAGGTGTACGTTTCTATAACAAATTACCCATTGACATTATGAATCTACCCCTACAAAAATTCAAACAATCTGTTAAAAACCGCCTTATCCAAAAGGCTTATTATACTATTAATGAATGATTATTTAAATGATAAAGCAGCATGGGTATAGTTGCTCGTTTAGTGCAAGATTAATGTTATATTGATTGTTATTGTTGTAGCTATATTGACTATTATTATCATTAAGTATATTGATATTTATATTATTGTACATATATTGACTATTATTATCATTCAGTATATTGATTTTTATTATAGTAATTATATTGACTATTATTATAGCAATTATATTGGCTATTATTGTAATTATGTTGACTATTGTAGTAAAAGTTTAATGTGAAGTGGATGCATATCATGATCATTATGAGTTCGTAAGGCATAATACATTTTATTAGGGTTCTTTTACCACCCATGCTTTGCATTGTCATGCTCACTAAAATGTCATTGCTTGTGGTGTCGTATTGGCCGGGTCATCACCTTCCCTCTAATATGGCGAGGGTGATGATGGCTGGCCCGTGCGTCATGCTCGTGAACGGGTGCTACTTGGGATGACTGGTCAATCTTGGCATGGCATACTTTTAATATTCAATCCAGTATTACCTTGTCGTGCAATGTGACCAGGAGGTGCATTTACCAGTTTAATTAATATACGTAGTCAAATTACCATACTAGATGAAACTAAATAATTGAAATCCTCTCTTTTCTTTCTTTAATCTTAGTATTATATTAATTGGTTAATTTGTAATAATTACTTTGTATGGTTCTTTGGTTGCGTTGAGTGTTTAAATTGTAACTCATTCAAATAACTGTAATTATCTGGCGATTGAAAAGAGTGGCGTGAGTTTCTTGCCAGTTCTTCTCACAGCTCTACCTCGTCAGCGAACTGGCTGTAGGTCAATTGGCTGACAAAATGTAATGTTGACTTTTCATAAGCATCATACTTTATGATCAAAATGAAATAAATGCTTTGACTTTGACTTTGACTTTGACTATTTTAGTCCTTAACACTTTCCGGGACAGTAAACGAATATAGCCGTGATGACAATAAAACATCTACACTACTGTCCATGAAAGGGTTAAACAAAGTAAGAACATAACAATCTACATCTTAGCACTAGCATTGATAACACGGTGATTGGCTATTCCAAGTTGTATTTACTTTATGCCTTAAGCTATTATTTGAATGTAATCACAAAGGATGTAAAATTATGACTCACTAGAGGCCCGCACTCGCTTCGTTATCAAAAGTTTTATTCGATCTCACAACAAACTCCTACGGCAAATATCATAGCAATAGTGTCGTATTGCATCATTCAGATTTACAAATTCGCTTAAAATATTGAAATTCTGAAAATGAGTGACAAAAATTGTTAAGCATAATAAAATAGGCTTATAGCTTAAGTTATGATCTATTCCTAACCAGTACCACATTGTAATACCATTTGGCATTTCTTTTTATTTTAATTATTTTGTATTCCTAACCAGTAGTACTTTTTAAATCAATTAAATAAAATGAAGATGTATTCCTAACGAGTATCAAAATATGGCTTTTAGTACAGTCAGCGTACAAAATAACCTATTGTTTCTTGTAGGGTGCTTTATATCAACCAATACCAATGGTGGCGTATAATTTACTAAATGTAAATATGTTAGTTATACCAATCATTTATTGTTTACAGAATGTACGTAATAATGATCGTATATTTCTAATAAATGATACCTACTATTTAATTGAACCTTGTTACGATTATTGTTTCCAAATAAATCTAGCAACAAAGTTCAAGACATTTGTTTTTATGTATCAAGTACGGTCAGTGAAAATGCTTTTTTCTTAAGTGTTTTATTTTTTCAAAACCAGTTCAATCAAATTAATAATAAAAACAAGTAAATGTAAATAAAAATTGTTCATTTGGTATGGATCAAAAATAGTCAACTATTAAAATAATTAAGTACCTAGTAACAAACAGTACAATTTGAAAATATATCACAGACAATCAACTACAATTATAATAGTTACCTAATAAGAAACAGTTAATTTTTTTTGGAAAATAAATCACATGTTAATAATCAGTCCGATTATATATTATAAAAATAGCTGGTCGTATACCCTATACTTCTTACCTATAAATTAAATTATTATTATTAATTAGAAAATATCACAGACAGTCAACTATCAACAAAGTATAATTAAGTTCCTATCTAGTAAATAAACAGTTAAATTCTTGGCAAATAAATCACATATTAATATTTTTTTTTAAATTATCACAGAATCAACGATCACATTAGCGTGTATAATAAAGATTCTACCTAGTACAAAGTTTTTGACAAAGAAATCACATTGATTATAAACTTAATAAGAACTACTGTCTTGAACTTTGCTGCTAGATTTATTTGGAAACAATAATATTGTAAAAAGGTTCAATTAAATAGTAGGTATCATTTATTAGAAATATACGATCATTATTACGTACATTCTGTAAACAATAAATAATTGGTATAACTAACATATTTACATTTAGTAAATTATACGCCACCATTGGTATTGGTTGATATAATAGGTTCAAGCCAGTCAATATAACGGGTGGCGCAAAAGTAAAGACCCTATTTGGTTCAGCTATAACATTTTTTCTAAATTAGAAAACTAGATTTAGATTTTTTTAAATGTATATTTGTGCCATTAAATTTCGTACCATTAGGATTTAAAGATGATGTCTTTTAAATGGTGACCTCCAGAGTTGATACACATTTGAGCCCTATTTATGACATTTTGCATAACTTGCCGTAACACTTCCTGCGATATGTTCGTTATTTCTTGACGAATGTTTTCTTTTAGAGCTGCGAGAGTCTGTGGCTTGTTCACATACACCCGAGATTTCAAAAAACCCCAAAGAAAGAAGTCTGGACTGGTCAGATCGGGTGATCTTGCAGGCCAAGGCAAATCGCCAAAACGAGAGATAACTCGGCCTGGAAAAGCGTCCCTCACTAAGTCCATAGTGTCGCGCGCTGTGTGTGCCGTAGCGCCGTCTTGTTGAAACCAGATGTGCTCCAGCCCCAATTCGTCCAAACTGGGTATCAAAAACTCACGTAACATGGTTCTGTAGCGTTCTCCAGTGACAGTAATCGCATTGCCTCCAGCGTCTTCGAAAAAATAGGGTCCGATCACTCTGTCAACACAGATGCCACACCATACAGTAACTTTTAGTGGGTGTAGAGGTGTTTCTTGAATAATGCGCGGATTATCAGTGCCCCAGAACCGAGTATTCTGCTTATTGACATGCCCTGAGAGATGGAAATGGAAACGCAGGAAGTGTTACGGCAAGTTATGCAAAATGTCATAAATAGGGCTCAAATGTGTATCAACTCTGGAGGTCACCATTTAAAAGACATCATCTTTAAATCCTAATGGTACGAAATTTAATGGCACAAATATACATTTAAAAAAATCTAAATCTAGTTTTCTAATTTAGAAAAAATGTTATAGCTGAACCAAATAGGGTCTTTACTTTTGCGCCACCCAATATATATTTTGTTTCTAAATAGGTATGTAAATACAAAATTACGTTAAAACCCCAAAATCTCTAAATTTGGAGGGCTTAGATTTTATATTTAACTTCAGCGATCAAAACAAAAGTGAACAACTTAATAAATGACATCGTTGAACTAGCAGTCTAATCACACAGTGAAATTAAGGAATTCCGTTAACTAATCCTTACGAAAGCTCGGTCATTTGGTACACTGCTCTCCAATTTGTATTTCATGAATATTAATAAGTACCATATTTGGCCAGGCCTGTGTATACGATGCGTTTTCTTATCATTCTAAATTCGTTCAGCTGCGTTTGTAAAATATTTCAAATAATTTTAAATATTATATTTTCATATTTTAAAAACATGGAGTGATTTCATATTAAATTCCAGAAGGTCTCCTGTAATATATTATAAAACACTGTACACCGCACGGGTGTCAAAAATTTACATGTTAAATAAAATATTGATAGTTGCTATGTTTTTAAAAGTAAAGAAGAGTAAAGTGAAGACCAGCTTCACCTAAGTAGTGTTTTGCTTGTGATTTCAGATTTTGTATACTTAAACTATATTATGTATTACGTACAGTTTATATACTATTACTCGTTTTAGCGTCAAATATTAGGCAAATAATAGATAAACTTTTTTAACTTTCACTAAGGTTTAATATCATAAAATTATATCCACCTTAATTTTATCTCTAAATAATGTCTAATGAACATTACTTGAAGTTTGATAATATTCCTTTTAGGCGCAGAAACGTAATATTACCGAGTTAAATATCTTAATTATGTCAATTTAGACCCCATGAAAACGACAAAAGACCACAATGAGAGCCCGTTCAAAGCACATTAAGCTGCGGACCTTCTAATAAAATTTGATTAATTACATTAAGGTATAATCTTCCTAAACATTCCTTTGAAGTTGTCGCTGATGTAATAAAAATTAAGCACAATTTTGTCGAAATTAAATTTGTTGTTTTTACTGGTTGGTGTAAACCTTTTTGGAAATAAGTTTTATAAGATTTAAAAATATCTGTTCCATTTCTTCTTCTCCTTTTTTTTGGCAACAGTGCCGACGATTGTGTCAGCTATTTCTGCCAGCGTCAAGTTTAGAATAATATTCTTGTTGATGATATTAATGGTATAATACAATGATAAAAAATAGAAAAATGTGGATGAAATTTACTTAGCAAATGGAACAGATGGTCATTTAGACCATCTGTTCCATTTGCTAAGTAAATTTGAGTTAGCGATTTAGTAGTTTTAGGACAAAAAAATTTGAAAATGGAATCTTGATAAGGAAAGGAGCTGCATAATGTTGACCATGATTAACAATAAACGACGGTGAATAAGTGAGAATTATGTCTAACCAGGCCCATATATGGTATCAAAGTACGATTAATCACGTTTCAGCTTAGTGCCGGCAAAAACAAAAGATTGTTTGACTACCTTTATGGTACTCTGTGCGTACTAAAGGTCACGGGTTTGATGGGTACTCAGTGCAAATATTTGTGTGCATGAACACGACCATTTGCATTTGGTGCTAGGTTTTTCTATGTATGATAATTTCAAAAAAAGTATTTTAGTAAACACTGTTTACATTCTAGATAGGATCAAAATCAAAATCAAAATCAAAATCATTTATTTGCAAGAAAAGTGGTACAGATAGTTGTGATAGAAAAATATACATAGTTTCACACAATTCACCTATTTTGGTATGCAAATTTAATTATAACATCGTAGTAAGATTACAGAGTCTAATAAATTATTTTAAACACTAAGCAATTAATAGAATTAAAGTACATATTTTATGTCACATCAATAATTAATAGAATTATGCAGTTAATGTTAAATGAAATTATAATAATTTAAATAATATAACAAAAAAAAAAAAAAAAAAAAAATATATATATAAAAAAAAATACCATGTCATAGTAAATAAAAGAATAGTAATAATAGCAAAAAAGTAATCATATAATACAATAAAATTATAGTTTTAAATCAAAAAATTCTTTAATTGTATAAAAAGTATGTGCTATTAACCATTTTTTCAATTCCTTTCTCATTTTTAATAGCGGCAATTCGCGAATGAGTTTTGGCACTTTGTTAAACACCCTAATACACATCACGTAACAATTGTTATGAAATAATGATGTTTTACACGCAGGCAATAACAGTCTAGTGGGGTCCCGTTTACCAATAATTGAGTTGTCACGTGCACTAGTAAATTCATGTGAAAATTTTTTCACATGAACGCAGATTTCCAATATGTATAGACCTACAAGCGTTAATATTCCCATGTCTTTAAATATGGATCTACATGATTCCAGTGGTTCCATATTACACAAGGCTCGTACGCATTTTTTTTGACTGATAAAAGCCTTATTAATGTCTGTTGAATTTCCCCACAACAACAGTCCATATCTTAATGTAGATTCTACGTAACCGTAATAAGCAATTAGTGCCGCAGGTTTTCCAGCAACACGTTGTAAATTACGGAGTGCATATACGAATTTATTTAATTTAATGCAGATATTTTTGACATGTACTTTCCAGTTGCAATGTTGATCAACATGTATTCCTAGAAATTTTGTGTCTGATACTTTGGAAAGACTTTCACCGTTATATGTAATGTTTAAAGTTTCATGTGTTGTTCTAAAATTAGAAAATTGGATAAATTTAGTTTTTGATATATTTGCACTTAGATTATTTGATTCAAGCCATTTGATTATTGATTCTACTGTAGCATTCAAAATATTATTAAAATTATTACAATTATTAGATACGTCATTTTTAGGTACAATTATTGAAATGTCGTCTGCAAAAAGTATAGACTTATAAGGTGTTATAGTTGGGAGATCATTAATATATATTAAAAATAAAAGCGGTCCAAGTATGCTGCCCTGAGGCACGCCATATTTATTTTCTAAAAATTTGGATCTATATAAACTTAAAACAGACTTTTCATTTACACGCGAAACTTCTACGCACTGTTTACGATTCTTTAGATAGCTTTTTATCCATTCTAAGGCTGGACCCCGGATTCCGTATCTCTCACATTTGTCTAGCAGAATGTCATGGTCTACGCAGTCAAAAGCCTTTGACATGTCAAAGAAAATAGTGACAACCGGAGTTTTTTTGTTTATATATTCAGTTATTTCACGTATAACGGAAAAAGCTGCAAGAGTTGTGGATTTATCTTTTTGGAAGCCATTTTGTTCTTGTGTAAGAATTTTATATTTAGATAGAAAACTATATAATCGTGAATACATTGCCTTTTCAAGAATTTTAGAAAATATAGATATAAGTGTGATAGGCCTATAATTTGAGAGTTCGTGACAATCGTCTTTTTTAAATAACGGTTTAACTATGGATATTTTAAGTTTATCCGGGAATATACCTTGTGTAAAAGAAATGTTTATTAATTGAGTTAGAATAGGTGCAATAATGTCAGCACAGATTTTAATAATGTTTGTGCATACCGAATCATAACCTACCGAGTTTGTGTTATTTAGTGATTTAATAATTTGTAACGTCTCATTGATCGTACATGGGTTCAAAAATATACTAGACGCAACGTAATTAATGTGGTTCTCAAAGTTATTATTATTTAAATTATAATTTTGTCTATATGCTGTATTTACAAAAAAGTTGTTAAACGTATTTGCAATGATGACAGGGTCACAGATTTTTAAATCGTTATAATTTATCCAGTCAATATTAGTTCTATGTCCATGGTTGTATTCTTTGTTTTTAATTATGTCCCAAGTGGTTTTGCAAACGTTTTTAGATTTATTTATGCGATTATTGTTAACATTTCTTTTTGAACAATTTATACATGTTTTTAATATTTTTGTAAACTTATGATATTTATTTTTATTTATAGCATTCTTGTTTGTGTAGTAAGTATATTGCAATTTTCTTTTACTCTTACTAGATATTTTAATCCCTTTAGTTAGCCATTTAGGTGCATGGTTAGTAAGCTTTATCTTATTTCTTTGCATTGGAAAACAAAGATTATATAATAAGCAAAACATATCATAAAAGTAATTAAAGGCTGTGTTAAAGTATTCGGAATTGGCATCATTCCAAGACAGTGATTGTAGACACTCTCTAAATCTATTTAAATATTCTATGCCATAATTTCGTTTAATTATAAAACACGGTTTTTTTGTATTGTGTTGTTCAACAATGGGAAAGCTTAACATTTGGCATGTGTTGTGGTCCGATAAGTTAAATTCATGTATAGTACTAGTCGTGTCTTCGATATTGCTAGCTATGTGGTCTATACAAGTTAGCTGACGGGTAGGCTTGTCAATGTGCAGTTTCAAATTGTAGTTTTGCGTAAGATGTGTTAATTCCTCTGTGATACTATTACATTTGAGTGTGTTTATGTTAAAATCGCCGCATAAGATAATATTTTTCTTATATCTGTAAGTAAGCTTATATAGCAGAATGTTTAAATTGTTAAAGAATATTACAATAGGAGAACTAGGTATTCTATAAATACATATAACAATACATTTATATGAAGGAATATCGATTCCGCAACACTCAAAACACTTTTCTATACCCATGTCAATGCAAAGTTTTATTATTTTAAATTCAATCGATTTTTGTAATAAAATACATACACCACCGCGCCTTTCTTTAGCCCGGCAAAATGAGGATGCTAGTTGGTAATTTTTTATGTTGATATTTGACTGTTGTCCATCTTTAATAAAAGTTTCACTAAGACATAAAATATTTATATTTGTACCATTTTCCTTTAGTTCATTTAAACATATTTCTAACATGTCCATTTTGTTTAATAAGCCTGCTATATTTTGATGCAATAATGTTGCAGAATCGCCGATAAACTTGTTACAATTAATATTATTGACGGTGGGTGCGAAAAAATGTTTGAGTTACATTTTCATTGAAATTGTCATTATTTTGCAAACCAGATAATTTCGAAAAATACTCTAAAATAGTGGTCTGTTTAAGTTTAGAATCTTGTTTTACACGATAATTCGAATTACGATAGTATGAAGTGCAGTTATATGTCTTAGTGTCGTTTGATTTGTATTTATTAAACATTGGTAAATACGTATCCTTATAATCTAGTGTGTTTATAAATAGGTTTAGTTTCTTACAAGTATAGTACATATTGTTGTAGCGTGTATGAAAAACATTTAGAAAGTGACAATTTGGAAAATTATTCGAGATTAGTCTTAACATATGGTTTAACGGCTTCGCATTTAAGTATTTACTACGTGTATTTATTATTATTACAGTGTTGTTATAAAGTTTCTTCAGAACAGTGGATAATTCAATTTGTACATTCATAGGGTTACAATCGTTTTGAGCAATACATAATATAATTTTATCATGTTTCCTTAATTGTAAATTATCACAACATTTTAATATTTCACTCGTGGAAGCAGATGGCTTTGTGTGAGCAAAAATATTGTAGGTATCACAATTTTTATTTTTTCTTGATTGCACCAGGCTTGCCGCAAGTCCTGAACATAGCTGACTCCCAAAGATTAGTATACGTTTATTATCAGAATAATTGTCAGCGCCTGAGTTAATAGGCTGCTTCGTCACGGTGTCGGGAATAGTACTTTTCTTGTCCAAGTTCCGTGTTATTTGTGAAGTTGTTGTTTCTGTCTCAATATGTTTATTTTGTAAGATGGTTTCAAGTGATGTTATTGACGGTTTTATACCCGTTGATGTCGGTGATTCTATATTTTCGGCGAAGTCTATTCGACGTCTAGTGATACTGCCGTTACTGCCTTTGGTAGGAATATTTTTTAGGACCTTATTTGACGAACAAATTGTTGTAAGTTGTTGTATTTTTAGTTGTTGTTCTTTTAGTTTTTTTTGGAGATTTGTATTTTCCATCAATAAGTTTTGTACTTCATTGTCTGCGCTTTCTAATTGACATTTGAGTGTGTTAATGGTTTCTTTTTGTTGAGTTATTATTTCGTCGTAATCAAATGTCGACAGATCAGGCAAACTTCTATTTAAATTTGTATTTGAGGGAGTAAATGACAGTCGAGTTTTATCCAGTTCATTAGGCGTGTAGTTCACAGTTTTATTTTTGTTTCTAAGAGTAATATTATTCTTTTCACACGACATATTTTGTTGAAAATTTCAAAGTTTTTAAATAGTTTTTAAATTAATTTCTATTAAACACAAAAGTATACGATGCGCCAACTTGGATTCGATATGATTCTTGAAGTATCCGATTGTGTTTAAATTTGTCACTAGTTTAAATAAAAATAACGGTTTCTTTTTTGTTACACGGGTTTTTTATGGTTTTGTTGTTTTAATACATAGAATGTTAGTTGTTATTTGATGTTTATAATAGTAATTTATTGATGTTACACTGTTTGTAGTCACTATTTATTTGTAAACACTGCACTTTGAAATGGTTAAGTTTTACACTTATAAATTTGATTGCAATGTAAATATTGGGTCACTAACACTTGTTGATGATTATTAGATACTATTAAAGTGGCAAATTATGTTAAAGGCATTAACTAATTGAAATTTCTAATTTTAAACACTTATTAAATTCGGCGATGATGTTTATATGACAGATAGCGCCATCTTTTTTTTTTTTTTTTTGTAGTTTTTGTGTTTTTTGTGGATTGTGTAGTTGTTGTAATATTATTATATATTTATTATTTGTGCAAACATCCGAAGACTAATCCTCACTGCTTTCTTTAGGCAAGGTAATCACAACAAATTTCGATGCTTTAATACTAAGAAATTTTATGAAGAAATTTCTTTGGCCCATCATATTTTAAAACCTAATCTACCCAAGCTTAACATTATACCAAACAACCGGGTATTGTTTACCAATTAGTAAATTGGAGCTAGATTATAATGCAATTAATATAAGGATTGAAGATGGGATAATGTTTCTTTTAATTGATTTTGATAACGTAGAAGATACAGTTGGGTATAGAAAATAATACCTCAGACAGACATTTAAAATGATAAACAAGCAATTTATTAATAAACAAAAAGCCTAACTGCCTAAAACAAAGTGAAAAGTAAGACATCCCATTTTTTTCTCTTGCTGAAGCTACATCGAAATTTTATATACCCTATGTCACTCCCACAATAAATACGAATCTAATGACACCTCATACGTTAAAATCCATCAAGCCATTGAGGCTGTAGAGCGTGCCAAAGAAATAGACATACATACTCACATACATAAATAGGTACATACATACATATATATATATATACGCGCGAAAAACTTTACCATCCTGCAATACATCAGGCAGTCGGGCAAAAATTAAACCTTTATTAAAACATCACTCATTTTAAGTGACAATTAAATGTTGTTATCTTTGTCAGTTTGACGTAAATCTTGGTGACAGAAATAATTTTAAGTTTTAATTAAATGCAACTTGCGTTTGAGTATAATGGACATTTGTTTTTAGTGTTTTGATTATGAATCTGCACAGACAGCTTTTCATTCGGAAATTTGTCTGGTAAAACGTACTTTTCAAACTTGTAAAATTGTATTGCTACGAATTCTTAATTTCATTGAACTGTAAGGTCTAGGGGCGTAACACCATCTCTTATAGCAGTATTATTTTAATGTTACTTTGTGTTTTGTCTTTTTCTTTTGTACTAATAAAAACAAGGATAGAGACAAAATAAGCTTATAATAAGATTGTTAAAAGAGGTTGTGGTAGGGCCCCTGGTCGTCCCCGATATCGAATATATATACATACCAATTTTTGTCGAAATCGGTGCAGCCATTTAGGCGCTGAGTGGTAACAAACATTCACACTCACACACAAACAAACTTTTGCATTTATAATATTAGCAAGATTAACTTTAACTGAAATAGCTCTTGACACAGCATAGTTCTATGCACTTAAGTGATGACGACCCCAACCCATATTTATGGACGCGCATAAAATTCTATTTGGCAATTTGTTATTTTCACTTTGGGCCGTGATGTTTGGATGGGGAAAAGTATACAGTATGAAAATTTAAAGACGTCTCCAGTCGCGTCGTTCCCTGAGGATATGACCGCGGCACGTGACGAATGCTGTGTCGTAAGGTGTCAGCGGAATCAGATGTTATGGAAGTGGTAAAAGTCTAACCCCCAGTTTCTGAAAGGCTGATCGACAAAAAATTAACTAAACACCTGTCAACTTTCATGTGACGTACCAATTGAGTTGCTAAAAGCATAAATTATTCGTTTAATTTGATCTAATTAGTATCAAATTAGATTTTTCGTTGATTAGCCTTTCAGAAACTGGGGATAAATAAGTCAAAATAAATTTATGCACCTTAATGTAACTGTATCTGATTCATCACCAACATCATCTTTTTAGCCGAAATATGTTCACACCTAGACATACGCCTTACTTAATTTTCGCAGTCAAAATGCGTTCACTGCTGGACATACGCCTCACTTAATTTTCGCAGCCAAAATGCGTTCACTGCTGGACATACGCCTCACTTAATTTTCGCAGGCAAAATGCGTTCACTGCTGGCCATACTTCTACACAATTTTCGCCACCTTGGCCAATTGTGAGCCGCATTCATTCATCGGTTGCCCGCCACGCTTACAATAAGATAATATAAATGTAGGTATTACGATCATATCTCCAACGAAAATAATTCTACGACCAGGCAAAGTTATTGTGATTGGTCGTTAAGCTTGCTCGTTGAAAAACGTATGTACTTTTAGAACGCTTGTTAGAACTTGCCTTACTTTAGAGAATACCGACAGATATCAATGTTCTACCTCGTATTATCTCTTACTATTCGCTATATTTCTTTTGTTAGTCATGTTTCGATATCGCCACACTAAGAACGTCATTGCTTAAAATTAAACATAATTATTTCTCACTAGTGCATTATGTTAGGTTTGACCCTTTTCACCATAATTATATGGTCTCATTTTGCTTACCAACTTGGTTCATATTCGCCCAATGCAACCTGTAATTACATCTGCATTTATTTTAACTACTTATTCTCTTGTAGTACTATCAATTTAACGCCACTCAGGAGGAGTGGATAACTCAGAATTTCTTGATTTTTGTTATTGAATTTATTGATCTTTATTAATAACTAGCTGCGCCCCACGTCTTCGTCCGCGCGTATAATAAAAAAGTAGCCTATATTCGTCCGGCTGACCGAATCTATCTGCATCGATACCAATTTTCATCGAAATCGTTTTAGCCCTTTTAGGCGCTAGGTGGTCTCAAACACACAAACACACACATACACACATACAAGCATACAAACTTTCGATAAAGTTCTTTTCATGTTTTATCTGCATACCTACGTATTTCAGCGATACGGACGTCAATATCCTTTCTCCATTCACATGCATATTAATCATTTACACCACTTAATTAAGGTTTACCACCTAGCGCAAGTGCTGGCACCCTGTAATACATTGCTGTAACTATGCATCGATCTCTAACAATAGACCTAAGATAGCTTACATTATCCATACTATTATATAAAACGGATTAGTTTGTTTTTTTTTTGTTTAAACGTGCTAATCTCTGAAACTACCAATCGGTTTTGGAAAATCTTCTTGCGTTAATAGCCCAGTTCTCGAGGAATGTAATAGGCTATGCAACATCACGCTACTGGCGCCGGGAGCAGAGCAGTAAGCAAAGACGCGGGTGAATCCGCGCGGCGGAAAGCTAGTTAAATTATAAGAATGTTATCTTGTGGTGAGACAATCAACAATTTTATTAAAAAAAAATGTTGGTGTAAGGTGAGTTTTGTTTGTTAATTTTATGTCTACCTTGGTTAAATTAGACAACCATCGATACAATTCCAATGTTTTATAATGTCATTCAAATACATTAACTATTTTACTAGGTACTCATTATCAGCTTTTTGTTTATTTTCTTAAACACAAACACTTCCAGAATTTTAAGCCAATGTAAAATACCAATTTCGATATACGATATATCGCAGGCAATATATTTACGATCGTATTTTACTTCTGTGTTTATGTGTGATTACCTGCCACTCGTAAAACCTTATTTACTTTACCATATCGAAGTATAACCTTTTGATTCTTCAAATAAATTATATGCCGTAAAAATTTTTGGCTAAGAAACAAAACCTAAATGTGTTTTTTGATGTTTAAGCGTACAACATTTTTAAAAATTATACAGTTACCAACATACGTATTGTTTAAATGTTAATTGCTTTTATGAATGGGCGACTATAAGGACTGAAAATTATTTCTTTTATTTATATGTTTTCGACAGGTTTTTTTTATATTTATAATCTGTTTGCATTTCATATTTTAAATTGTTTTAAGGAAAAACTCTATACCAATCAAAACGCTTTATTTATTTACTTTTTTAAGGATCCAAAGAAAATTGAAGATCACAGTGTGTGGTCCGACACGCCACGTTCGTAGTTTTTGTTACTTTACTTATTTTCAGTAAGTAAAAATTTACTTTGAACATTACTGCCTTAATAAGAAGGAAATCTGGACCTATAAAAACAAATTTAAGTCAGATATCGCTTATCCGCCTCGAAAAAGCCTGGTCAAAATCAATGATCATGCCTTTCCTGTATGAGGAGAGATCTGAACTGAGGCCTTAGATAAGTGGCATTTTTTAATCTATTCTATGAATAGAATAGAAATCTATGCCAGTTGTCTAGGGCATAGACGGAGTATATGTATAAGCTAGGGCCTCTAAAATGTTAACTGAGCGCTTTAACATACCCTTTAAATGAAGTATACAGACATAACTGATTTCACTGAGCACTATGCACCAGCATTATCAATTACTGTTAGATGGGTCATTAATTCTTCTGTTACTGTAGACAATAAAAACATAAAAGGTTACAAAGTTTTCAGAACCAGAGGCCCTAGACAAGTGCCATAGATTAAAAAATGTATAGGATTGATATAAGCTAACGCCAACGCTTATGTCAATCCCATACTTTTTTACAATCTTTTCTATGAATAGAATAGAAACCTATGCCGCTTGTCCCTTAAGTTATTTTTATAAACAAAATATATTTATTGTCCTCAGAATAATTAATGTTCTGAATTTTATTACAGAGCACCTGCTGTGTATATTTGAAATATATTGTGAGAATTCCTCGCTGAGCTTGATAATTTATATGAGAAAGGCTTGAAGATTAGGCTCTTAATAGAGGTCATACATAACCCCTAGGCGGCCATTCTCGCCTGCGGTTTGCGTCATTCACATATGACATTAAGGATTATCTTTTAAAATTATATTTTCACTGCTAAAACATGAATAATTTTACATTGATACGAGAATGGTCGAGATTATTAAATGAATAATATTTTTAAGATTAAATTTTAGTTAAATTTATTTATTATTCGAAACGACAATGGATAAGGCACCCGCTTCCTAAATAGGAGGTAGTTGGGTTTGAACCCGGACCAGTACCAATGTGTGTTTTCAAATCATATGTACTTTCTAACTACTTTTAACTTGGACATTTCTGACTGACGGTGAAGAAAAACATCGTGAGAAAACCTAGACTTAAAAGTCTGAAATTACCAATTCGCTTTGAGCAAGCGTGGTGAATAATGCTCAAACCTTCTCTATATGAGAAGAGGCCTTTGCCCTGCAGTGGAACAATAATCACTGCGATGTCGAAACGCAAATTTTCGTGAATTACGTCACGGGAAGGGTTTGACAGACGTGCAAATTTTTTCAAAATGGCTGCGGCAGTGTAGGGGCTATTATATAAACAGGCTGTTATTATACATTTATTTGTAAAATTATATCTATTAATAATAATAAATCTACTCGAGCCATAGGTTTATATCGTACTATTTAAAGTGTTAGATATTTGCTATCAAATATAGACGAATAGTGTCAGCATAAGCTAGACGTGCACATACACAGGTTACCTACATGTTTGGTAAATCAACGTAGGTAAAAGGAAGTGCATTGGTCAAGTGATCAACAAACTTATTAAGAAGGCGACGGGACATGATAAACAATGTCGTGTGTAGTGGACACTCCGAACTGCTTTCTTGTCTTCATTTTCTTCTGTTCTGTTTCTTGTTTTAATATTATGTACTATATTACGCGTCTACCTATTTTGTCGCCCTGTATTGAGTGTTTTTTTGAGGCAGTGCTCTTTGCAGTATTTCTATGCGATGATTCAGTTGATAGAATGCGCTAGTTAAATGACACCTATTTGTGTATATCTCAGTGTACCATCTCACGAGATGTTTTACATTTTAACAGTATCTTGAAAATAAAATTTTTCTCTATAACAATTAATATTTTATAACATACGCCTTATTTTGCAAAGGCGTATGCAAAAGTGTATAACGCAAACGAATTTTATTTGTATTCGGTAAAAAATACAGGCAAAAATCTTCAAGGCCCCATTCCCATAATAGACAAAACTGTATATACAGATTTGAACGAAAACCTCTGTGAACAAGTCACACTCGCATTTGTCTAGTTTTCCTTATAGGTCAAAGTCAGACAAAAAAGTAGGACGTTGGACGTTTGATGACAGATATATACAAAAATATTTACTACTCGTATGTAACTGTGTGAATTCTATAAAAAGTTATATTCCCTCGATATTATTTGGAACAGAACAAAAAAAATTATCGACAACAGTCGATAATTTAACAAAAAGTTATCGAAACATATTTTATTTATTTTACAATACGCGCCCACGAGGTGGCAGCACTGAGGCGTCAGATCCGGGCAACTGTCAAAGCACTTTCAATCATTGGTAGATAACCGTGAATGATTCTATTGATTTTAAACTGTAAATCAATTTTGAATTTTGATTTGGAATATTTCCATTTACAAATAATGGAAAATCTTTCACCTAAGTGGCGCCAACTGGTGGCGAAAATATTCCTAAAAACTCTCATTCATCATCATGTTACTCAGATTAAAATTTGTTCACAGATGCAAAAATGAATATAAACTGTACGGTTTCGCCAACTGCTATTGTGTTACCGGCATAGCTTCTCATTCAAAACTAGCAAAATTGATGAACGAACAAAAGAACAAACTACAAACAAAACATTACTCACTGCATCACTCCACAACGACTCAGGACCTCGTGGAGTACATCAAGGTCAAGGCCACTTACATCGTGAGGGTAGAGCCTTTGGAGTCACGTCACAGCGTGAACTTCAAGTCGTTCGTAGCGCGTGTGCCGACAAAGGCTCTTGAAACCTTCACCAAAGAAGAATTCTGGCCGAAGGGCGTGGTGTTCCGGCGGTTCCGGGGCAGGCTGCGAGACAACGGAACTAACACCGACCGACAGGCACAACGAGAAGTGTCATCATAGATTTAAGTTATTTTTAATATATATTTTAGGTTACGGTATTTATTGATTAACTTTTATTTAAATAGTGTGTAGTATACTTATATTATAATGTATGTATGATAGTCTGTAAGATATATATTGAAAATTGTAATCCCGATGGTACCCAAGATACAAGCACTAGCTTAGTTTGGGACCAAAGGGAAACTACTTATTTGTAATAAAATGTAATTTATATTTATGAAATAAATTGAATTGAAAATTGAATTGAAATTAAGTTGCCGTTAGCATTGCACGGATTGCCGTCAACCACTGAAGTTTGTCAACTGAAGTCTCGCAGTAAGCAGCCATATAAATTAAAATATCATTTCACAATGTCATTGTTAAGTTATTGGTAAAATTTTCTTAAGTAAGACTTTCTTTCATAATAAAAATAAATGAAAAAAAGAAGTATTGCAATAGTTGAGTGGTATGAACTATCAAAATAGCGTGATAAGAAAAGAATGTGGATTGAATGATGGTATTGTAACAAAAATTTAAAGAACTATGCTAAGGTGGCTTGGACATGTGGAAAGGATGGATGGAAATAGGATAATGAAAGAGATTTAGGAGCGGAAATGCCAGGGAAAGTTGAAGACAGAGGGCACAATAATTACAAGCACCCGTAATCGACGTGTGTGTATAAAATTATTAATAAATGTTGAAGAGGGAAAGGAGGTACGTTTGGATCGTAGCAATTTGCGTTCTATAGTCTCTGCATACCCTATTAATGGAAGACTGGCGTGAAGTTATGTATATACGTATGTTGAGCGGTAATTTAACATTATCTTAGCCGATAAAATAATTTTTAGAAAAACAATAAAAACCGACTTCAAACAACACCTACATGTTCAATCCTTAACTAAAAAGTAGAAAATAATATTTTAATTACTTCATAGCAAAGAACATTAAAGGGGACTCAACGCAATCCTTGATACCTATAATACTTTACTATTTATAATTTTTAATTAGTTATTTTGGAGTCGGTGCCAGCCAAGAAGGATCTTTAATTCTGCCTTTGCAGCAAACTTTTGAAATGCACGGGGCGGTAATGGCACGCGTGGGGGATATGCCTGAGTGCACTACCCGAACGCGGTCATACTCGTGAAGGCAGACGTCATTGATAGTTGTGTTCAGATATACATAAAAAATTTGAGGCGCACTTATCTGATTCCGTTCGATTTCTTGTATTAAATGTATATTATTCATTCATTCATTAAATAGATTAATCAAGAAGGTTTTTTTTGCTAGTAGGTAGGTTATTTTTATAAAGGCCATTATGATCCTTCTTGGCTGGCACCGACTCCAAAATAACTAATTAAAAATTATAAATAGTAAAGTATTATAGGTATCAAGGATTGCGTTGAGTCCCCTTTAATGTTCTTTGCTATGAAGTAATTAAAATATTATTTTCTACTTTTTAGTTAAGGATTGAACATGTAGGTGTTGTTTGAAGTCGGTTTTTATTGTTTTTCTAAAAATTATTTTATTTTTAGCCTTTTAGTGGGAATTAATTGTGTATAAATATATTCAATATGGGTAGACCTACTAAACGTGCTGCGCAAATGAGACAGCGCCGCGCCGTTTGAAAGAAAGTAGACACGAGAGGTAAGATTGTAAATAGATATATAAAGTCCTTGTCAACACTTTCTCGATCGCTAAACCCTGAATCCCAGAAACCACAAATCAAAACAAAAAATGGATGATCTACCAACAATAAAGAATCATCAAAAATCATAATTTAACTGACCGAGCAATCGCTTAATAGATATACAAAAAATAAACAGTGGTGCTGTAAAAGCAGGTTTAAGGGCGCCCATTGCTGTTGTAATTTCTCACGACCATAAGACCTCCAACTTGGCTTAACGACTACCTAATTATAGTGATGACCATAGTCTACTGCTTCTAAACAATGAAGACGCTGAAAATGAAACAACACAAATGGTTACTCATCCAGGGCCACTTCGTTTCTAACAAAAAATGAAAAAAAAAACACTTCGCACTTGTAGCATGGACATGTCAATGTCAGAAAATTCGTCGCAAAAGACATCGACGTGTTGCTTTACACATCTTCACTTCTGGCATACGTTTTGTTACAAAATATAAAATTGAAGCTAAACCACTAAACCATTCTTTATAAAAAAAACATGGGACTCCATTTCAGAGTATACCCTTTCAAATAAAAGAAGAATTTTCAAAATTGATTTATAAATGACCGAGTTCTGTTGTAACAAACATACAAACACTGAACCATTTCTTATAATAAAAAATGGGACCAATTTCAGAGTATACCCTATCAAATAAAAAAAAAAATTTCAAATCGGTTCATAAATGACCGAGATATGAGGTAACAAACATACAAAAAAAAAAAAAAAAAAAAAAAACATACGACCCGAATTGATAACCTCCTCTTTTTTGAAGTCGGTTAAAAAACGGCCACATCTCAAACTCGATTTTGACTTTTGTATTGATTGACTACAAAATTACGCTTTATGCTTTTAAAATACATCGATGGTTGCCGTTTTTACTTATTTTCGTTCTTCCAATTTAATATACTGACAATAGGTACTTATGAACCATAACATAATATTGATAGGTTCTTCCTCGTTGTATTACAATGTTTTAGAATTTGTCACTGTTTTTATTTCGATAAGTAGGTATAGTAATACCTAACTTAACTAGTAGTATTAAGTGTAGTTTATTCTTAGTGTTGAAATTGTCGAAGATTGTCTAAAAGAGACAAGCAATAAATATTATTAAAAAAACTAAAAACCCGCCTGCCTAAAGCAAAGTGAAAGAAATCTATTTTTTTTACCGTGCTGACGCTACAATAAAATTGTATACACCCTATGTCACTCCCACAATCAATTCTTAACTAATAACACCTCATACGTTAAAATCCATCAATCCATTTAGACTGTAGAGCGTGCAGACATACATACTTAGATATACATATACATACAGCTTGAAAAACATTACCCTCCTTAACTGTGTCAGTCGGAAAATTACAGAAATAGTGCTAAGAAAACACAACGAAACCATTGCTGATTGTGAGGAGAGGCTATAAGGAAAAATAAAGGGTTGGTAGATGAGCCTTTACTAGTGCCCTCACTCAAGGACTAAACGAAGTCGTATGTAGTTTAATACTTCACGTCGATGTTCTGTTAGAGAAATAATACTTATCCGGACGTTCTGGCACACTTATGCTGAAATCAGCGAAGATCTAACCGTAAGAGCTATATTTTACCAGTGCAGATTTATTAGACACGGCATTAAAAGGAATATTATATACGAACCACAAGATCTATATTTTGCACATAACGTCTGACATCGCAAAGTCTTTGATATATAAAAAACCTACGTATCTCTTTGCTTTGATAAAAAATTTAGTAGCTTTATTTGGCGGATAGTCCCAAGAGAAATATTGGTTTTACGTGACAAATGCGGTCTGTGGACCCATGCAAATATACTGCGCGTTTGATATATCGAGAAACTGGAGCTGCGGGTATGCATTGTTTTGTATTTATGTCATTTTGAATCCATTTCTAACATGTTCTATGATTTTGGCGGGCTTAGTAGGTAGCAAATTATGTTGTGCTAAAGGTCACCAACGTATTCTAAATAAAATGATACTAAATGCAATATTGACTAGTATTTGATTGGGATTTGTTAAAATATACCTATTATCTTTCATATCAAAAATAAAAAAGAAGAGTGGAGTTACTTGGGTAGGAACAGAACTCGGTCATTTATAAACCAATTTGGAAAAATCTTCTTTTATTTGAAAGGGTATACTCCGAAATGGAGTCCCATGTTTTTTTTATAAAGAATGGTGTAGTGGTTTGGCTTCAATTGTATATTTTGTAACAAAACGTATGCAAGAAGTGAAGACGTGTAAAGCAACACGTCGATGTCTTTTGCGACGAATTATCTGACATTGACATGTCCATGCTACAAGTGCGAAGTGATTTTCAAAATTCATTTTTTGTTAGAAACGAAGTGGCCCTGGATGAGTGACCATTTGTGTCATTTCATTTTCAGCGTCTTCATTCTTTAGAAGCAGTAGACTATGATTATCACTATAATTTGGTAGTCGTTAAGCCAAGTTGGAGGGCTTTATGGTCGTGAGAAATTACAACAGCAACGGGTGGCCTTAAACCTGCCTTTACAGCACCACTGTTTATTTTTTGTATATCTGTTAAGCGATTGCTCGGTTAGTTAAATTATGATTTTTGATGATTCTTTATTGTTGGTAGATCATCACTTTTCTGTTTTGATTTGTGGTTTCTGGGATTCAGGGTTTAGCGATCGTGAAATTGTTGACAAGGACCTTATATCTCTATTTACAATCTTACCTCTCGTCTTTACTTTCTTTCAAACGGCGCGGCGCTGTCTCGATTGCGCAGCACGTTTAGTAGATTTACCCATATTGAATATATATATACACAATTAATTCCCACTAAAAGTTTAAAAATAAAATTATTTTTAGAAAAAAAAATGAAAACCGACTTCAAACAACACCTACATGTTCAATCCTTAACTAAAAAGTAGTAAATAATATTTTAATTACTTCATAGCAAAGAACATTAAGGGGGAATCAACGCAATCCTTGATACCTATAATACTTTATTATTTATAGTTTTTAATCAGTTATTTTGGAGTCGGTGCCAGCCAAGAAGGATCATAATGACCTCAATAAAAATAACCTACCTACTAGCAAAAAAAAATCTTCTTGATTAATCTATTAATATATGAATGAAAAATATAGATTTAATACAAGAAATCGAACGGAATCTGATAAGTGCGCGTCAAATTTTTTATGTATATCTGAACACAACTATCAATGACGCCTGCGTTCACGAGTATGATCGTGTTCGGGTAGTGCACTCAGGCATATCCCCCACGCGTGCCATTACCGCCCCGTGCATTACAAAAGTTTGTTGCAAAGGCAGAATTAAAGATCATTCTTGGCTGGCACCGACTCCAAAATAACTGATTAAAAACTATAAATAATAAAGTATTATAGGTATCAAGGATTGCGTTGATTCCCCTTTAATGTTCTTTGCTATGAAGTAATTAAAATATTATTTTCTACTTTTTAGTTAAGGATTGAACATGTAGGTGTTGTTTGAAGTCGGTTTTCATTTTTTTTTCTAAAAATTATTTTATTTAATTACCGTATTAATTTGATAAGTACTATCACATCATTAGCCTTAGTATATCGATGCGGAATCTATATTCTGCAGTGAATATAGTAAGGCCAAAAGTAAGGCCAATTTTTTTTCAAAAATTTTTGTTTTTAAAATTTAGTGGTCCGTTTGATGAATGTGTAAGACAAGTTTTTAGACTTGTAAATACACAAAGAGAACTATGATTTGACGATGATTTAAATTCACTTTATACAACGGTTATAATACTAAACACCCTGATTTGTTTAAAGATAAGGTGAGAGCCATTTCATATGCCTTGGGCAAGATTATAATTTGGGTATAACAGATAGAAATTCTATGAGTGACGTTGTTGAAAGATTAAAGGAAATCTATCAAATCTAACAATTAGACAATTATTGTAAGACGGATATAATTTAAATTGTTACCAGCAAACACAGCAAAACATTATGCCTTTTGTCTTCAGACAGAAGTATATAAGTAGCTTTCCGCGGCGCGGTTTCACTCGCGTCATTGCTGCTGTTACTGCTCTGCTCCAGTCGACAGTAGCGTGATGTTACATAGCCTATAACCTTCCTCGAGAAGAAATAATATTTTTCAAATCCAACTGGTAGTTTTAGAGATTAGTGCGTTCAAACAAACAAACTTTTCCACTTTATATTATAGTATGCATAATTAATGTAATATTATCACGACAACAACACACAACGTCATCTAGACCCAAAGTAAGCATATATTATAGCTTGTATTATGGGTTCTAGAATGCGGATAAACATACTTGAATATTTTTTTTGTAAATACATACATATTATAAATAGAAACTCCCAGACCAATACAAATAAACATGTTCATGCACACAAATATTTGCACTGAGCAGGAATCGAACCCACGATCTCTGCGTGGCAGTCTGTACACAGTGCCACCGAAGCACAGAGGCAGTCAAATGTAAAACAGTACATGTCGCCAGCTATGTCGAGATAGTTTTCAGCGGTAAGTCTTTTGCGTAACACTCTCGTATAACAGCTCGCCCCGTTACATGGAACCTAACATGCCGGAAAATCGTGGCTGCTATATATATATATGTGGACACTATCACTCACACACTGTCATCTAGTCCCAAGCTAAGCAGAGCTTGTGTTATGGGTACTAGATAACTGAAATATAATACATATACATAGTTTTTTATTGTAAATACTTACTTAGAATACATAGGAAACACCCAGACTGAAGACAAATACTAATGTTCATCACACAAATATTTGCCTTCCGCGCTAATCGAACCGACGACACCCGGCGTCGCAGTCAGTTACACTAACCAACGGTGCAGTTAATAATATTTATATGCCTTTCTATTTCAGGGGACAACAGGATTAAATCGTCATCGTCATACTAGCTCATTATTATCCCCCTGCAGGCAAAGGCCTCTTCTCATATAAAGAAGGCATGAACATTAATCAGCACGCTTATTCAGGGTTATGTTATATAATGTAATATCTATAACAAAGAATATCAATACATAAACACTTGTTACATAAAACACGTTTCAAACAACTTAAATAGGCAAACATTTGTTTAGTAAACAAGCATCTAAATTATACCCGAAGTTAAACTTTTATATTAAACCTAACAAAGGAACTATTTGATGAAATTACGTTCATTTATCACTGTATAGTTTGGAACATTAGCTTGCAGTTTATCATGCGAGTTACAAGGTTACGGAGTTTGACAAGGTCTCCTATTAAAATCCTAAAGCCCAAACTAATATGGAGTTAGAATGTAATCTCATTAATTACTATGCCATTATAATTATACTTTTGCCAACTTTTAATTACTATAAATGTAATTATTTTAGACACAAAACATTTAATAGTTGACTGCCTGCGTAGAGAAGATAAAGCGCAAGTGACTGCTTTGTACGAGGTTGTGTGTTCGATCCCCACACGGGACAAAACTTTGTGTAATCTAAAAATATTTGTTCCGAGTTTGCACGTACTTTGTGTCCGTTAAATGTATGTTTGTAAAGCCCCCGCGACACAAGGCTTGTTTCCTAATGCGGGAGTTGTCTCTTTGAACCACAAAAATGCATAGGTAACAACAACGAAATGGTATACCCACTAATTCTAGTTTGCGTGTACTATGCTAGTGTGTGGTGTAATTGTATGCCCACCGTCGCCGGATTTTAAGCAGTTTATACGGTAGTAGATCCACGCTGATTTCAGCATGAATGGGCCGGATCGTCCGGGGAAGTACTACCCTCTCATAGAAGATCGACGTAAGAGTAGTAGTATCCGTACTACTGCGTTTCATTCGGTGAGTGAGAGCGCCGGAGGCCCAATTTCCCCCCTTTCCTCTTTCCTCACCTCCCTCATTCCCTTCCCCTAAACCCATTCCCAGCCGCCATAGTGGAGACCACCATACCAGCAGTTTAAGACGATGGCTTTTAGTATAGTGGCCGCCACTTCTGGATTCCACTGACTGCTTACCATCAGGCGGGGTGGAGTCACTTTGGTAGGCTATAATATAAATAAAAAAAAAAAAGTTTATTTTGTAATCATGATCATCAACAGACGTCCAATGTCCATAAATAAGCTTAGTAACCCTCTCCCCCAAGTATTGTTACTTGATTAGTCTTGAGACATCTTCAACCATCGATTGACTGTCACTTTTATCAGGGGGCATACCACAACCTCGTATAGCGGTGTTATTTTAATCTTACTTTGTGTTTTGTCTTTTTCTTTTCTACCATTAAAAACAAGGATAGATACAAAGTAAGATTATAATAAGGTCGTCGTAATATCCTTGTGAAGGATCTGCTAACGCTACGTACCGTACGTATCCGATTCTTGTTCACCACTCCAACAAACCGTAAAACACTGATCTTTTTTAATTGCGGATGTAGATAAAAAAATAAAAATACATTAGAGATGTAAATTTCTTACCTACTTTAACTGACTTGCTTTGTAATTTATATTACGGGTACCATTGATATTTACCAAATGGCTAATGTATTAAAATTTCACGATTTAGATATGGAACCGCTAGCTTCCGCGATATGCATAAACAATCCCAAAGTTTCTTGCGTATATGCTTTTGTTTATTAATACGAGGTGTGTGATGTATTGTGTTGGAAAGCGTGACAAGGAGAGAAATTATGAGCCATTGTTGCTTTTAAAGTACTATGTGTTAAATACTATAGAATGAAACATATTTGTTATAAGCATTTAATACCTAATCGTTATTAAAGTAAAAATTATTTTTTATTGTTTTTTTATGTCTACGTAAGTACAACTATTTTACCTTAAACTTATGTACTTTAGTAGCAATTAATTATACCTACGGATTACTTAATAATAGATAGTTTTTGCCCGACAGAAAGAGTCAAGGAGGGTAATGTTTTTCGAGAGTATGTATGTATGTATGTCTGTGAGTATCTATGTCTATTTCTTTGGCACGCTCTACAGCCTTAATGGATTGATGGATTTTAACTTATGAGATGTCATTAGATTCGTATTGATTGTGGGAGCGACATAGGGTATATAAAATTTCAATGTAGCGTCAGCACGAGAAAAATAATGAGTTTTTTTTATATTACTTTGTTTTAGGCAGGCGGGCTTTTTGCTTTTTAATAATTGTTTTATGTTTACAATTAAATAACCTTAAAAATTTGTACTTTATTGGCAAATAAGCATACCTGATCACCTGATAATAAGTGGTTTTAACTGGAATTCTTACATCCAAAGACTTTACCCACGATCCCAAATAATTGATAGCAGTCATAGCTGGTATTCGCAGATATAATACTAAAAAACTAAAAGTTTAATTATTATGTGTCGCGTTCTGTCTACTAATAAATCCATGCTAAAGTAACTCTGTCTGTCTGTTACGCTTTTACGCCTAAACCACTAAACCGATTTTAATGAAATTTGGTATAGGGATGGAATTGACCTTGGAGAACAACATAGGCTATATTTTATCGCGAAAAATAATTTAAAGGAATGGGAAAATAGGGGATGGAAGTTTTTTAATTTTTATTCATATTTGCCTACCAAAGTGACTCCACCCCGCCTGATGGTAAGCAGTTAGTGGAATCCAGAAGTGGTGGCCAATATACCAAAAGACATCGTCTTAAACAGCTGGATGGTGGCCTCCACTATGGCAGCTGGGAATGGAGTTAGGGAAGGGAATGAGGGAGGTGAGGAAAGAGGAAACGGGGAAAATTGGGCCTCCGGCGGTCTCACTCACCAAACAAAACGCAGTAGTACGGATACTACTACTCTTACGTCGATCTTCTATGAGATGGTAGTACTTCCCCGGACGATCCGACCCATTCATGCTGAAACTAGCGTGGATTTACTACCGTGTAAAGTACCGTGTAAGTTTGTATGGAGAATGCGATATAACCGACATTCACGCGGGCGGCGCAGCGGGCAACAGCTAGTAGTTAATATAAACAAAGAAGACGAAATAAATCAAAATTAATTAACCATATGCAGCAACAACTTAACAATAAATGCTTCTTATAAATTGTACCGTCATATGTTCGTAAATACACCGCTGACGCAACACGTTCGAAAGGTTATCGTGCGTCACAAACTACTTCGCAATACCTTATAGAATCTTTTAAAAAATTACAGTGTAGGTACGTAACCAGCTTTTAGGTGAATAATATCAAGTAAGTTTTTTCATTGTAAGTACTATATTAGCTGTCAATTAAAGTATTACGGCGGCTTACATCAATATTAACACAAAGTAAGTAAATTATAAATACATATAATATAGAGTTCGCGGTAAGCTTCGAGACAACACGGTTAAGTCCTTAGATGGTATAAAAGCCTTAACTAATAGGGTTTATTACGAGACTTCGAATTAATTAGCGCTGGTACATTCTCAAGGCGTATACACAAAGCTTAGCCATTACAAGGCAACGTTTTGTCGCATAAAATTACAAAGTATGCAAACTGTGACTAATCAAAACACAATGCTCATTAGGTACATGATAGTACAACTAAACAGGGGCTTTCATAAATTTAGTGGTTAATTGAAAGATGATCAGTACCACAACCCCTATAGCAATATAATTATAACCCTACTTTGTCTCTATCCTTGTTTTTAATGGTACAAAAGAAAAAGACAAAACACAGAGTAACATTAAAATATGAAATGAAATGAAATGAAATATATGTTTATTCATATAGGTTAATTAAATTAACACTTATGAACGTCAAAGTTTACAAAATGTCAGCAAATTAACCTACAGCCAGTTCGCTGACGAAGTAGAGCCATGAGAAAAACTGGCAAGAAACTCAGGCCACTCTTTTTAATCGCCAGGTTATTATTTTGTAAGTTACAGTTTCAAGTAGCATGCAAAGTGACGCAGGCAATACACTTAACTCTATAGATACTTAATTACTTACAGCTTTCTATGTTGTAAAGAAAAATTAAAAAGTAAAATAATACTGCTTTATGAGATGGTAATAGGCTTGGGCTCTAACTTAATATTACTCTTGCTAAAAAGTGCAATAGAATTGAGAACGCAATAATATGTACTCGTTATGAAAGGAGTGCCTTCCCACTTTCTTATTTCCTTACCTCCCACAATCTTTTTACCTACCCGACTCCTTTACGGTGGGTAGCGGCTTCGCAGAGTTCCTGGCATTGCAGAAGCAAAGTTAGGGACTCTGAGCCGTCCATAAGCGACAGTTACCACTTACCATCACGTGGACTGTTTGCTCATCTGCCACTATCGCCAATAAAAAAAATAAGGGTGCAGCAGCCGGGTCACAAGGTACTTTTGAAAGCTGACGGTCATTTACTATTCGGAACATGGCGATTACATATTGGCAGCCGCTTCCTCCCCTAACGAAAATTATACAGTGTTGATCACAAGCTCCAATATTCTTTTTATGAAACAGACTGCATAATAGGGATGATGTCATCAAAACTTTTATTTATTTTATTTAAGTACTAGCTGACTATTATACTATAGTGTAGTATTACAGTTATTATAGTATTACAGTTACTCTTTATAAAATTCACTGACAAAACGCTTTATTTATAATTATGGCGTTTTGACAGTAAAATTACAAAATTTTAAAGTCATAGTTTCTCGAAATCTTCCAAATATCATTGAAATAAAGCCGATTAAATTGTCGCTTATTGGAATCGTTCTATTGATGATGATTTTAAGGAATGTTGTTATTTCATGTATAAGGCCGCTATTACACTATCATAGAAATATGATCAAAAATACACATCTTTGATCATATTTCAGGCATTTTCAAATGAAGAACATATGACGGTATAATAACTTTATGTGATTATTTATGATCATAGTTTGAGGGTCATCAAACTATGATCATAGAATTTGACAGATATGAAATCATATTTATCATATAATTTGACAGATATGATTTTTTTTTATATTTATATAATTTACATATGATAATGTAATACTGGCCTAATTATAATCTTTATTATCCCTATAGTACAGTAGGGACGAGTGCTTTGTTTGTAAAAAAAATATTTGCTCTTATTATTTTCACTTTATCTTTCCCTCGCTTTTATGCGCTGCTTGAAATGGAACGTAAAAGAATGAAAAGAACGGAAAGTTGAATGCGGCGAGTGTAAGTGACGGATGACAGGGGGTGTCAAACTCAATTGACGTTAATGAACGACGCGCTACAGAGACACAGCGAAGTTTATTAAAAACAAGTTTGTAATTAAAGTATTTGATTTTGAATTGCCTGCTTTATTGGTTTAAACAATGGTGTGTAAGCGGTGCAATAATTAACATTATAAGTAAATAATTTATGAGGTGTTGATTTTAATGAAGTACGTATTTAACGATTTAAAATTCGGACTCGCAAATGACGTTCTATAGTCCCTGCTTACCCCATTAATAGACGACAAACGTCAAACAAACGAAATTATGCATGTATGTATGCACTCGTAAATAAATACTGAACATAAACATTATTGCTAATATTCAATATTTATAAATTATTAATACTAATTTTACATTAAAAACGAAAAGGTAGAGAAATATAGACCAATGTAAGCGTTGAAATTCATTTTAAAAAGTACCCATAGCAGGCGATAGCAATTGGTTGATAAAAACTATTACTTATTTATAATGGACATTTCTGACTAACGGTGATAGAAAACATCGCAAGGCAAGTCTGAAATTTCCAGTCCTCCTTGAGCAAGCACGGTCGAGTATCAATGCTCATGACTACTCTATAAAATACTAGACGTCGGCCCTCGGTTCGCTTGGGTATTAAAAGTTTCATTCGGTCTCACAAACAAACACCTAGGTACATAAAAAATTACAAATATTGAAATTCTGAATATTGCTTAAATAATATATTATGTTAAATACAATAAAATATAGCTTATGTTACCCGCTTCATTTTTTGGTTTCTAAAGATGATAGAATTTTTCAAATCGGCAATCTAGAGTTTTAGTTATGAAATGAAATATATGTTTATTCATATAGGTTAATTAAATTAACACTTATGAACGTCAAAGTTTACAAAATGTCAGCAAATTAACCTACAGCCAGTTCGCTGACGAAATAGAGCCATGAGAAGAACTGGCAAGAAACTCAGGCCACTCTTTTTAATCGCCAGGTTATTACAATTTTTGTAAGTTAACGTTGCAAACAAACAAACAAAGAACCAAACATACAAAAAATCTAATCTTTTCTCTTTATAATATTACTTAGAAGAGGCCTTTTCCTCTGCAGTAGGACAGTAAAACAGGCTGGTATTATTATATAAATAACATTATGACATTGTTTACATGCCAATGTTAGGTAACAATAGTGTATGTGGGAACGAAGCTTAAGGTAGGCTTATGCTTAGTCAAGTGAAGTGTTAAATTGGATGGCATACATGTTCCACGTATTTCGCAGTGTTAATGTTAATATTCGTATAAAATTTAGACAGATATCCTCATTTTATTATGTTGTTTAAAGCTAAGTACAAAATTATAAGTGAGTGTAAAATGTACTTACGAAAACTTACCTTTGTGTGATACGATATGCTTTTTTTATTATTTTACGTAAGAGAAGTTGCGGGTGACAGCTAGTATTTACGATAAAATAATTATACTAAACATAAACAAATAATATGAAATATAGTTTTTACACGTTTTTCTAACGCTCTTTGTTTATTTAATTATTAATCGCATCTTTGCTTACTGCTCTGCTCCTGTCACCAGTAGCGTGATGTTACATAGCCTATAACCTTCCTCAAGAATTGGACTATCATACGAAGAAATAATTATTCAAATTCAACTGGTAGTTCTAGAGATTAGCGCGTTCAAACAAACAAACTCTTCCGCTTTATATAATAGTATAGATAAAAGAAAACTGGAATAAAGGACCTTATTTTATAACGGCACTTATTATTGTTTCATTCATCCCTTGAATAATAAATTTAGAGTTTTAAATTGAATCTTAACAAAAACATTTTAATTAAATGCATTTCTTATTGAGAATTCATGTATGTAACGCACGAAACTACATGTTAATGTAATAGGTAGGTATACAATAGTAGTATACTAAAAAATCCTGTGGAGATACTACATATCTCCATCGAATCAAAAAGGGACGATACGACCAAGTATTCGTAACAGATAAAGACTTGTGTTTATTTAAACTTAGAGGTAATAGTGACGTCTACGTTACCTGTTGTATTTTCGTTTTAATATTAATTTTAAAACTTGTCAGGCATATACGTCTGATACATGACGTCACAATGTAATAGAAAAAGTGGAGGGACTGAAACTATTGTATTTTATTGTATTTACTACTAACTAAATAATTAAAATCCTCTATTTTCGTTTTTTTTTTTAAATGTTTTTAAATAATTAGTTATTTTGTAATAATTACTTTGTATGGTTCTTTGGTTGCGTTGATGTGTTAAAATTGTTAACTTATACAAAAAATTGGAATTATCTGGCAATTGAAAAAAGTGGCGTGAGTTTTTTGCTAGTTCTTCTCACAGCTCTACCTCGTCAGCGAACTGGCTTTTGGTTAATTAGCTGACTTCATGTAATTTGACTTTTCATAAGTATCATTCTTTATGATCAAAATGAAATAAATACTTTGACTTTTGACTTTGACTTTGACTAACTATCATAGAAAATGTTCATCAACATAAAAATTAAAATTAATAAAATATTTTTCTTCTATCTCGTTTCACAGTTAACTGCAATAGAAACTTAGTGGAAATCTGTTAGCAAGTTGTAATATATTTCAGCTGGGTAAAAACCGGGAGATTAAAACTCTTGTCTCGCACCACGGTTCATTAAAATCCCTTCTCGTATAGAAAATTAAGCCAGCACGTTGAAATTTTAATGAAGTATTATTTTCTTGAGGAAAACTTAATAGCGTGCTGTGATTAAAGTTATATGAGAGATGTTTATGTATCAAGTAAATAGATACTTTACAAGTTTTATACCTGTCTCACTAGTATACCGCTTTATTTAGTGGCGAAAATTCACTTGCGTAATAATATTTTATGCTAATTTTTTCTGCGGGTTTTGTAGTGAGATAGACATTAATTTAAAAAGACATATATTTGCTTATTATTTGGTTGACGCAACAGAAACAAACTGCTCATGACGAGGAATCAAACCCAGTAGGAAACTACTTAATTTTACTTTAATTAGATCATTATTAGTATAAAAATGACTGCTGCAAGATAAAGGCCATTTTCAAAAGGAAGCGCTTAGCCATTGAGTTGGAGACTATAGTAAGAAAACAGGTAACACTCCTCTTAAAATGAATTAATTTGTAGCTTAGCTCAGTGTATTAATAGAGTTCGACAATCTTAATTATAAAAATTGTAAATTAATTAATGTGGTAAATTTAAAAAAATTGTTGCTGATTGCACAGAGCCTTCCGGACCCACAGACTGGTTTTTCATTATTATGTACTCAATGCCACAAGTGACATTGATTACATAATAATAATAATAGTTTAAGAAATGTATGGGATTGTCATAAGCTAACGCCAACATTGTCGTTATCGTATGTCAATCTCACATTTTTTTAATCTATTCTATAAATAGAGAAATCTATGCCACTTGTCTCTGCCCTCTTATTCGTCAAAACAAAAAACTTGAATATCAAAACATGTATACACAATCTTACCAATCCTGACCCAATACTTTTCGTACATAAGAAATAGACAAAGATTCACCGTGTGCCCACCGTCACCTATTTTTTATGGATCTACCAATATGTCGTATACAGACTGATAGATTTTGAGGTTTACGCAAATCCTATCTTTTTGTGACAGTAATTTGTCTCTTCCGTCCTTTGTTTTGTCCTTTTGTATAACTTTGTGAATTGATGAATCAATCCGACTCAAACCCGAAAGAAAATGAGCTTTTCTGGTGTATTGGAAAATCAAAATCAATCTATCTCGTTCTATGTCAGTTCAAGTATTTATGTATACATGTTACATAAACGCTACATATTTCTCAGCTGCTAATGTATAATTTGTTGCTATAGGAATAAAATAAAAAATTAAATTAATTATACTTAATTAGTTATAGGCCGCTATTACACTATCATAGAAATTTGATCATAAATGTGTGTCATTTTTAAATGAAGAACATATGACGGTATAATAACCACATGTGATTCATATTGTCTATGATCATAGTTAAGCATCCTTTTTGACAGCTAGCGTACAAATAAGATCATACTCAACCACTCTCAACACACTAGCACAGTCTATAAGTAAATAGAATGTACTAGTGTGTTGATATGATCCTCCTTGTACCTACGCTAGCTGTCAAAAAGGATCCTATAACTAGACTGTGACACTAGTGTAAACGTAGAACCCATGGCAACGAAAAACACGGCTTGATGGAATATGACGTTTATATGATCAATAAGTGTAATATGTAAAAATGAGGAACTTCATCATATAACTACGATCATATTAAAAGTCATTGAAATCATATTTATATGATTTAAATATGATAAAATAATACCGGCCTAGACTTTTTCAATTCCTTGAACAGAATGGATACATTTATTATATGCATGTTTCTTAATAGCTGATGTTATTACTTGTTTGCTTTTATAAGAAACATAATGAGCCTTTTCTATGCCCGCAAATAAAAAAAGTGATATTTCCAATTGATTAAAGTTAGGAGGAATCTGTATTCAGGGTTTTAATTTAGAAGCTTGTTTAGTAGATAAAATTGACTCAGTTAATTCCATTTTAACAAAATCTATTTATTAAATTCTAATTTTAAGTGTAAAAGAAAGCAGCCTATTCACAAGTAAATTAATTGCAGCTAAATAATATTACTCGCGGTTCGTAATTATCACTAAGATGTAAATTGTATGGCAGTTTATCGCAATTAAGAAGTTGTTATATTGTACAGATTTGCAAATCGCCTTCTATTAAATTTGCTTTTAACAATTTTGGCTTGTACGAGAGACGGCTCTTTAGGTGACGTCATTTAGCAGATTAATTATCATTTTTAAGGCTATGACATGCTCATTAATTTGTATGTAGTGCTTATTAGAACTGAACTGGAAGGTCTGTCAGGCTAAAAGTGATTCAACACAGATGTTTTAAGAGCTAATTATCAGAAATGTGTCGCACCCTATTTATCTCAATGATTAATGGAACTCCGCTATCGAAGATGATCATTTAATTCAATTAGATTGTGTGTACTTATCAAGATATATAGCGCTTCAGATTAATTAAACCTTTGATTAAACTCAAGAATGTACTCAATGTGATCATCTTGATACTGTCATTGCTTCACAAAAATATACTTTACTAGCAGCGACCCACGGCTTCGTCCGCTTAAAATATGGTTTGTTGTATTCCTTTGGGAACTAGAACGATTTTCGGGATAAAAAGTAGCATATGACCTCTCTCCGGCAATGAAATTGGTTCAGCAGAAACACTAAGTGATTATAATAGGATTTTGAAAGTATATATTTTTTTACTTGAGAATTGGTTGATCCTTTCTCGTCCTTTCGTTCATATTTCGGTGTTATAGACGAAGTCTATACTACTCTACTTTAACACGTTTTATGTAGTACTATATAAACATATTCAATACAAATTACAAACAAAATGTAATTCGATATTTCTTTACACAGTGCCCAAAGTGAAAATTGAATCTTATTATATACTGGTCACGGCTAACGTCGACTTTTGAATAAGAATATTTTCTTACGTCGCTTCATCGTTGCATTTGTATTTGCCATAAGTCAAAGGAGTTCTACTAAGGCGTATGCAAATAATTTATTTACTTAGAATTAAGTGCTGTCCAAGAAATTTGAGATCATCTTTTTATGTGCTTCGCAGTAAAAGAGTATTTTTGTAAGTTTGCATATAATTCTTCTTATCTACTGAGATTTTTGTGTAGGTATTTAAAAAGATAACTTAGTACACTAATAGTTAAAAGTTTAGTGTGACTTCTAATATTATAATATTTATATAGTTGTTATGATATTATTTGATTTAAACTCGGTTCTTAAAATGGAGGAGTGGATATAGTATATTAATAATTCCGTCTCTTGCAGTCCACGAACACTCATTAGACACATAAGACGAACATTGTTCCAGAAAGAAGCCTGGAATATCACAAATAAAACACAAAAGATTTAAAGAGTAGAAGACAAGTGTTAGCATTAACAATAGACCACATAATGAAATACGTTAAATAAAAAAATATACCGCGGGAAACGAACCCACGACACCTAGCGTCGCAGTCAGTTACACTAACCACTAGACCAACGTTGCAGTCAAAAAAAATAATTGAATGGTTATTGTTCTTCATCGCTGCAGTTCTCCACATGCATCATGGTATTAGCATAACGTGGGCAGGTGCGGGCGAATAACTGAGCCGTCGCAATGCGGTATAGGAGATCTTATATTCATATTATTGTAGCATTTTACCGGTGGCCACGTACTGACTATTTTAAATTTAGAAATCAAAAATGTTTCAATGTATGCCCTGATGTGCATTAAAGATATTTTGTAATCAATCACGATATATTTTATTAAAAATTTGTTTTTCTCTTGCAGACTTGGAAATGATGAATGGCGAATGACACATTGTGAAATATCGTCGGATGATTACATTTTGCGAAACGTGTGTGAGTTTCAATTGTAAGGCCCGAACCACACAAGCATTTTACGGTTTTATTTCGCAATTTTATTCTAGTTGGAATGCGTACTTGAAATCTCGGGCACATGAAAGTTCTTTGTAAAAGTAGTAAGGGCCAGATGGCGTACCAAAGAGGAATCCGTGAGATTCTTTTGAAATGACATGCCTTTTGACGAAATGCATGGTTTTTAAAATTCACATCGCAATATTAAAATGTAGCTTGATAAAATGCAGCTTACTGCAGTACTAATTTACATAAATATTTTATGCAATTTAAATTAGTACCTATGATAATATCATAGGTACTAATTTAAATTGCATAAATAAAATGTCATGTCATTAATAAAATTCATGCGGGAACTTAGCTATGCTTCAGATAAATTAACATGTTAGTTCTGTAGTTCATTTACCGACAGGCATTTAACTGACAAAATTGCGATGAATGTCCTTCGATATACGAACGTGTTTGTTTAAATTCAGAAGGTCTAGACAAGTAGCATAAATGCTAATAAAATAGAATAGATTAAAAAATCATGGGATTGAATTCAATCCCATACATTGGTAAATCTATTTTATTCTATTACCGTTTACCACTTGTCTAGGTCCTTTGAATACTTACCGCTAGAATAGAAATACATTTCATAGTGTAAACTGTCCCTAACAGTAAATATCTGAGCTAAAGCACAAAACTATAAAATTAACGTTTTCAGTACTCCGAAATACTAGACCAAATTTTAATAAGGTTATAAACTCCTAATAATTAAGGGTATTTAATTTATGAGCTAGCCACCGGTCTGCGATGCGTGTTTGTAATATAGAGCACATTTTATAGCAGCAATGGTTTAGAAATTATTTGGAATTTTACACACTTGTATTTATGTACATTCCAACTAAAAAATCGCCACTGAACATAACTTAGTAAGTAACAGTTATTTGGTTCAAAGCTCGTATTTTCATGTTAATTAATGTAATTGGCACCAAACCGTTTTAATTAACTATAATAAATAAATACCTAAAATATTCGGTTTACGTTTAGAAAGGCCAAACTCCTTAAAAATGTACATACATTTATTTCTGGCATCATAAAATATTTTATAATATTTATTGTGTATTTTTTACTAATATATTTAAAGTTTTGAAATGACGGATTAATAATTATAAACCCGTATAGTTTGTGACCGAATCTTGGTAAAAAACAACATTAAAGTATGTATTTTATTTATGATATACTTATATAAACATTATGCTAAATTAAGCAGAAAGGGAAAGGCCTAAGTTTAAAAGTGAACGCAGGCAGTAAATTGTCTGAACATAATTGATGGCTATAGTACCATTTCATCAAAATTATTTAACTTAGCAGACTTCACTTTTGTCATTTACGCGTTGCCCGCAATGTAAATAGTGAGGGACTCTGTCCTTGTATTTCCATCAATGGAAATACATAATGGAAATAGTGGGATCCACCGTAATATATCAGAATTAATATCTTAGATGTACGGCTGATATATAGCTACCTGAATAATTTGTGGAGACGTTTTTCGAGCGCTTTAACATGGCATGGAGCTGTATGCTCTATGAAGCTGTTACAGAATAGATATTAAACTTGGACACTTCCGTTTAATTACAAATGTAAGGCAAAATTTGTTTATTTATATATTTGGGATAACAAACAGTATCAATGTAATTATTGAAATTTACATAATACTAGCGCTCTGCTCCCATCGCCAGTAGCGTGATGTTACGTAGCCTATAACCTTCCTCGAGACCTGTGCTACCATACGCAAAAGGATTTTTTCAAATCCGACTAGTAGGTCTAGAGATTAGCGCGTACAAACAAACAAACTCTTTCGCTTTTTATAATAGTATAGATTATACTACTAACAACATTATACATTAATTATTATAAACAATGATAAAGAAAAACACAACTAATGCAAGCTTATATCGCAACGCTATCGCTAATATTAGCTGCTTTGCTAATCTTGGTAATAAATTTCTAACTGAGGCATAGTTGACCGAGGTTCATTCTAAATTTAGGAGTCAAGACAGAGCCTGTGTCAACAATTATAGACCAATTTCATTCCTGGCAGCTCCCAACACAATACTGAGAAGAATAATGAATAAGCCCTAGGTTCCCTAGTAGAATCTAAACTATACATATAATAAAATTGGAGTGTCTGTTTGTAATATTGAAATAACCGTTTTTTACTACATGTATATGAATATATATACGGTACATACACCAAAATTTTTTTTGTCTGTCTGTCTGTCTGTCTGTTTGTTCCGGCTAATCTCCGAAATGGCTGGACCGATTTTGACGGGACTTTTATTGGCAGGTAGCTGATGTAATAAGGAGTTATTAGATAAATTCTTTTATTTAAGAAAAATAAAGTAATGTTGATCGACTGTTAGGCGGAATGAAAATCGCCGGATCAGCTAGTAATATATAATTATGTAACTTTATTTAGAGTGTTTTCTGTTTTTACCATTTGGTTAAAGAAACCAGTGATAAAATACACGATTAAATAGATTTTTGATTAGTAATCTTAAAAAAAATTATAAAGCCAAGCCATCTTTTTAAAACAATTTTTTTGATATTGGTTTTGTTTTTCGGCTTTAGTAAAACTCATCATACTTAAGTATAAGCGATTAAACTACTCAATAACCGCCATGATTTTACCGTATCACATAGAGTTCCGTAAGGTACTATTTTAAGCTCTTTACTTTTCATAAGTTACATACATTATCAATGTGAAAGCAAAACGCCCTCTTATTACTTTTACTTATACAATACTAATATTATTTTAATATAATAATAATAATAGTACCACAACAACCATCTAGACCCAAAGTAAGCATATATTATTAGCTTGTAATATGGGTGCTAGAATGCGGATACTTATATACTTTTTTTTGTAAATACAGACCAATGTGACTTTGTGTTTTGTCTTTTTCTATTATACCATTAAAAACAAGGATAGAGGCAAAGTAAGGTTAATAAGATTGCTATATGAGGTTATAGTAATGCCCCAGCTCTCTCATTTTATGACAGAACATGACAAAATTCTGCAATTTACAATACAAAGAGAACCCGAAACAAATTCTGCCTCACCAACATGTTTATTCTATGTTTATTTTGTATTTGGGTCCGAACCTATAATCACTACATATAAAACAAAGTCGCTTCTCACTGTCTGTCCCTATGTATGCTTAGATCTTTAAAACTACGCAACGGATTTTGATGCGGTTTTTTTAATAGATAGAGTGATTTAAGAAAAAGGTTTGTATGTATAATACATACATAATATTGTAGAGAAACACTGGTAATTTTAGAGGTTTTTAATGTAAGGCAGGGACATAGCGGAAGCCGCCGGCCTCTAAAAAAAACATGTTTGTATTGTTCAAAAAAGCTGTGAACGTTGTTTAAAAAGACATTCTGTAGTATAATATATTTAGTATCAGCATAATACCTGTGCGAAGCCGGAGCAGGTCGCTAGTATTCTATATACGAAGTCTTGTACACACATCTCATAAATGATTTTACCTGGATTTAAGACAGTACAAATTAACGAGCTACCAAAGTGATAAAATCAAACATAAACATTCCGCTCAAATCCAGTTCCGGGGTATATTATAAATATTCAATAAGGCTAGGAATACCTAACTGATTCGTGGTTCTGAAGCCAAGGTTCATATTTAATGCCTACGTAGGAGTAACCGACTGACGTTTTAGACTGTACTCATATTACACGTACATCTATTTGGAACGAACTACCAGCTGCGGTGTTTCCCGAGCGCTATGACATGTCCTTCTTCAAACGAGGTTTAAAGAGAGCATTAATATCACGGTAGGCAGCGGCTTCGCGGAGCCCCTGGCATTGCAGAAGTCTATGAGCGACAGTTACTACTTACCATCAGGTGGGCTGTTGGCTCGTCTGCCACTGTAGGCAATAAAAAAAAAATTGTACTAAAGACGTTTCATATTACTGTTTATTGATAAATAAAACATCTTAACTATTTCATAGACACTACTGTAGACAAAATAGATGTTTTATTGTAATCACGTCCATATACGTTTACTCTCCCGGAAAGTATTAATCTCGGCATATCGATGTATTTACATCGATATATTTCGGTTTTATTTGTTGCCAGCGGCTTCACCCGCGTGAGTAGGCATAAACTCAAACTCAAACTCAAAGCATTTATTTCATTTTGATCATTATAAGTCAATGCTTATGATAAGTCAACATTACACGAAGTCAGCCAATTGACCTACAGCCAGTTCGCTGACGAGGTAGAGTTGTGAAAAGAACTGGCAAGAAACTTATGCCACTACATTTTTGTTAATTATTCTATGAATGACATGTTTTATGATTAATAAGAATGACATGCTTTATCAAATAATTTTTTGACATTAATTTATTGATACATTTTGACATAATATATAAAATGTTTTTTTTAATTGACATGATGCCCGAGCCATATTTGAACAGTTAAGTACACATTTTGTATTGTATTGTTAAAATTGTATACTTAGTATTGTTAAAATTATACATTGTGATTTGTGAAATAGAGGTACATTGTGAACTCCTGTGGTAAATTAAGTTCATCTTACTTTATACTTATACCAAAAATTAACAGTTTATATAATACCTACATAGAAACATTTATCACAGTTCACATGTTGCCCTTACCTTTTTGTAGCAATATGCAAATTGAGGCAGCCTGTAAAGCACACATTTTACTTTTTAATTTTTCTTTACAACATAGAAAGCTGTAAGTAATTAAGTATCTATAGAGTTAAGTGTATTCCCTGCGTCACTTTGCATGCTACTTGAAACTGTAACTTACAAAAATCGTAATAACCTGGCGATTAAAAAGAGTGGCCTGAGTTTCTTGCCAGTTCTTCTCATGGCTCTATTTCGTCAGCGAACTGGCTGTAGGTTAATTTGCTGACATTTTGTAAACTTTGACGTTCATAAGTGTTAATTTAATTAACCTATATGAATAAACATATATTTCATTTCATTTCATTCCACTCTTTTCAGTCGCCAGGTAACTTTTCTTTTGCATGCAATACGCATTAATATTTGACAACCTCTGTGGTTCGGTGGTACTGTTTACGGACTGCCACGCGGAGATCGCGTGTTCGATTCCCGCTTCGTGCAAAAATTTGTGTGCATGAACATGGTTATTTCCATTGGTCTGGCTGTTTCTGAGTATAATATGAATGTATGTATTTAAAAAAAACAATTAAATAACTATGTTCATGCGCATTCTATAACTCCTATTACAAGCTAATAATATATGCTTATTTCGGGTGTAATAAAAAATAAAATAAAAAAAGTACTGTGTGTCGCTTTTTTATAACAAAATAAAAAATAAAACAAAAATGTTAAAGATGTAAAATGTTACGTTATTATCAAGTTTACATACCCTTATCAGAAAACTAGCGCAAACAATTGTATATTGCAGAATTAGAAATACTTGCTAACTATTGCAATGTCCCGAGGTAAATTGTTTTACGTTGCTGTTGATAATAACAACTCATTTAGAGAACTTCCAATTAGTTTTACGCATTCAACTGTAAAAACTATTCAAAGCATTGACTTTTAGTACTAAGCAGTACAATAGTAAACTAGTTAAACAATGTTTGCGTTTGCAACAATTCACTTGCCAAAATAGTTTTAATAATTTCAAGTAAGGTACTGCGGTGTTCTTGCCCCAATAATACTCTGTCCTAAGTAGGATAACACAAGACTTTTTGCTGTGCCAAAAAACTTTATGCTTTACTCTGTACATTCAGTACGGTTCGTTAGCGAAATTGGGCTGGATACTTAAGTAATTGAGTCAAATTGCATCTCTACAAGCTTTTAGAAGTAGCAAGTTTTAAATCAAAGTGATTTAATTAAATAAAACGTAGTTTTACAAAGAATACAGTAAGTATGTTCCATTCTATCCTATATATAGTACTGCAGAAGATTCACGTTGGTTTGGAAACCCTCTCATAGAAACGTTAGAATAGTAGTAGTATCCGTACTATTGCGTTTCGTTCGGTGAGTGACAGCGCCAGAGGCCCAAATTGATCCCTTTACTTTTTCGTCACCTCTCTCAATCCCATCACCTACCACACTCCCTTCACAGTAGACAGCGGCTTTGCAGACTACCTGACATTCCAGGAGCAAATGTCAGAGGCTGCGAGTCGTTCACGAGCGACAGCGTCTGCCACTGTCGGCAATTAAAAAACATTATGTTATGTTTACACTACTTATAAGGCTTGCCAGAGCAATGCAAGAGGATAAAAGTGTCATGTTTAAGGCCTTCGTTGCCGTTGCCATTTTTGTTGCTCTATTTTCTTTGAGCTATTATAATTAAATTGACCATCTAGCGTGTACATTCACGCTAAAATGAACAAGTAATATTAACTAATCCCAAAAAACACGCATTGATATGTTTAATTAATAATGTTAAATTAATTAACTTTAATTAAATTAAACCTATGTTTAATTAAAGAAGTTATTTTTTGCATTTTATAATTAAGGTTTAAGTTTAAACCATAATGCATAAATGCTATATCTGATTACTACTTGAATAACGCAGAATGGGATCAGTCTATTAAACCAAAGTGAATGATTTAAACGTGAATATGTCAAAGAGACGACTCAAGCCATAATTTAATTCACCATAGGTATCTGCGTTATGATGGGCCATAACCGTAGACGTATTGGCAGCTCCCTCTATATGGCGGATTGTGTTTTTTTTTTTACACTTTTATGCATCGTATAATACATAGAAAACACCCAAACTGAAGACAAATACAAATGTTCATCACACAAATATTTGCCTTCCGCGGGAACCGAACCCACGACACCCGGCGTCGCAGTCAGTTACACTAACCACTAGACCAACGGTGCAGTCTCAGTCAGAATTAAATTTATGCAGTTTAAATACTGACATTAAAGACATGGGATCTTAGAACTTCACGACATGCGACATCTATAAAATGTTCAATACAATTTTTTCTTTCGATTTTCTTGAAAACACTGCAGTATTCATTAGTATAAGATTTTTTAATTTAATTTCACACAAATATATATGTATCTACTTTGCTTCAGCAAGTATCAATCTACATCATAAAATTCATTATGAAACAAACTCAATTTCTGAAAGAAAGTAAAATCATTTTGCACAAAAAGTGGTTCAAATGACCGAAACTAAACTAAAATAATGAGAGCTCAACATTTGAAAAATGGAAGTTAAAGGCAGGAAAATTTGTCATTAATTTTCTGCGAGTGGCATTTGGTAGGTACTAAGTTCTTTTACAGTAAGAAAAGAGTTAACAAAGTTTTGGATAACTTTAGAAATGTTAGCGAAGAAAAACAATTATCGAATTGGATTTTAACAAATTTTCGAATCCCCTTGTTTACCCAAAACTAAAAGTAGGTTCTGTCTTTTCGTTCGGGCCGATTTATTTGCGGCAAATGTAGTAAACAGGAAAACTTTCAGGTTTCGGATAGATTTTAATTTTCTTTTTTAATTACATTTTATTTTAAAACATTTTTCTTTCGGGTTATTGATTGCTTGCTTCGGCTACTGCGTAACTATAACTTTATCTGAAATAATAAATGCTCATTCTTATCTCATAGCAGTGAAAGACTCGTTCTCATATAGACTGGTCTCCAAAAAAGGCTCGACGAATATTACAATAAATTACAAGCACCCGTAATGGACGTGTGTGTTTATAGATTAATTAATGTTGAAGATACAAAGGAGGTCTGTTTGGTTCGCAGCAAATGGCGTTCTATAGTCTCTGCTTATCCCATAACAGGCAGGCGTGAAGTTATGTATCTATGACATGAAAGAAAAAGGAGCATATATTTAAATAATTTAGGAAAATGGAAGAACAAAATCATTTTGCGCTAACCCCAGGTTAGGCAGTAGAATTCAGTTCACTGTTTATATAATTTTTACGTACATAGCCATTAATACTTTTTTAAACGCATTCATGCTGTAATGAAACTGTTTGTTTTCGTACAGTGAATGAAACCTGTATCCTTTGCCATTGCACTAATCGCACTGATAGTCACCAATATCGGTTAAAGCGATCAGCTGAGCTTAGGGAACTGCATCTATGGGTTAATAGTTATCGATTTACAATAAGTAGAGTGGATATGGGTTAAAGTACCTATCGCTATACCATTACGCAAAAGTGTAAGTAGTTTTGTTTATAATGTACTAGCGACCCGCCCTGGCTTCGCACAGGTATTATGCTTATACTAAATATACAACAAAATGTCTTTTTAAACAATTTTGTCATTAGACAATACAAACATGTTTTCTTTAGAGGCTGGCGGCTCCCAGCCGGTATATCCCTGCATTACATTAGAAACCTCTAAAATTACCAGTGTTTCTCTACTATATTTTGTACGTATTATACATATAAACCTTCCTCTTGAATCACTCTATCTATTAATATGATATGACGGGCCTGTTGGTCTAGTGGTTAGTGACCCTGACTGCTAAGCCGGAGGTCGTGGGTTCGATTCCCACCCAGGACAAACCTTTGTGTGATGAGCATGATTGTTTGTTCTGTGTCTGGGTGTAATTTATCTATAATATGTAAAAAAAAAATGTAAATATATATGTAGTATATCAGTTGTTTAATACCCATAACACAAGCAAATATAATTGCTTAATTTGGGGCTAGTTGGCGCTATATTATTATTATTAAAAAAAACCGCATCAAAATCCGTTGCGTAGTTTCAAAGATCTAAGCATACATAGGGACAGACAGCGAAGCGTTGTTTTATACTATGTAGTGATACTAATATTTAAAGCGGAAGAGTTTGTTTGTTTGTTTAAACGCGCTAATCTCTGGAACTATTAGTCCGAGTTAAATAATTCTTTTTGTGCATGATAGCCCAGTTCTTGAGGAAGGTTATAGGCTGTATAATATCACGCTACTGGCGACGGAAGCAGACCAGTAAGCAAAGACGCGGGTGAAACCGCAACACAAAAAGCATTTTAATATTGACATTGCAGAAATATCTAAAAAAAATGTTATTGATATTAACATTAAAGGAAAAATCTAAAGAAAAGGAACCAACTTGGTTTTCAGACTACCAATCAACTTGGTATCATTCCTTGAACAAAACTCAAAAGTATGCTAAACACATACCGAAACCAAAACGCGACCATATTAGTTTTTATATTCAATATATAAGAATATTACTATGTATGTTTATACTATTCTAGGCAAAATCTACCTATTTACTACATCATGATCAGTTTTACGACATAATTATCTAAGTTGTATAAACAAAAAGTGTAAATTAACCCATCCACATTTTCAAACCATATACTACACAATTCTGCGTCTGGCTAAACTTGCTATAGGAATTTACGTTTATCCTTGCATTTAGTTTAATTTCTCTATAGTGGCAAGTGCACAATAACGTTGGAGAACAACACGAAAGACATTTAAGCTCGTCTGGTGTAAAATTGAAGTGCAATTGAACAAACAACCGTATCAACTCATCCTTGGATTCATTTAGTGCACGATCTCGACTTATTGTACTATGAACTACTGACTATAGAAGGAGGCTTTTTATTGTGTGAATGATCACATCATCAAAAGTGTTTATATTCTCGACTGATGACAGTCTAGAATATAAAAACTTTTAACAAAAAAATTAAACTGCCGGAAAAATTAAAAGCAAAAAATTATTAATATAGGTATTAATATATTATTTTAATTTTTTTTTGACTTCCTGTACACTCCCTACCCTTGTGACAAAGTGGAAGAGTGTGGGACTGCTGTGGGTTCGATTTCCATTCGGGACAAAAGTTTTAAGTACCTAGTAATTTGTTCAGAGTCTGAGTGTATTTTGTATCAGAATACCCTCAGCGAAAAAAAAAATCCAAAAATAAAAAACTAAAAAAAAGTTATGAACATTTGACTATTATGAGAAAAAATATTATGACGACCTCTGTGGTTCGGTGGTACTGTGTAAGAACTGCCGCGCAGAGGTCGCGGGTTCGATTCCCGCTCAGTGCAAATATTTGTATGCATGAACATGTTTTTCATTGGCTTGAGTGTTTTTGAATACTTACTTTGGGTCTAGTTGGCGTTTTGTGTAGTCGTTGTGATGTTATTATAATATATTTTTATCTATTATTATAATATATTACTTGCCTTAATAGTCACTCTTCTGATGTGTAAAATAATACTCAAAATACATACCGGATTCCGTAGTAAACACGAAAACAAATTGTCAGACAATGGTACAAGTTCTAGTGAACGGTTCAAATATGCAATAGTTTGCTGGCCCAGCTATTCGCACTTGCATTTATATTAGCACGGAGATGATATTGTAGGGTGTTCCTTTCTCGGAAATCTTTTTATTGCTCTGTAAATGTGAGAGTCGAGATCACAGATGTTGTAAGAACGTTTGAACGAAGCTAGCTTTGGAATTTCCACATGTTAGCACAGCTAAAGATTTGACCCGTATGTATATTTAAATTTATTTCAATGAATGCAAGTTAATGCAGCATTTATATTATATAAATTTAAAATGTATTCTGAAAAAAAAATGCGTTTATCAAAGGCATTTTGCTGCAATGTGTTCATTAGCATAATTATTTACGAGTCAAACAATACAGTGACTAAAGAAATTAGTGCAAAATGTAGATATCAATTAGAAGATATTATATAACCCTTGGACTACCTTCTTATCGTCAGGCAGTGTGGAATCTTTTCTTTTTATTGCCGACAGTAGTAGACGAGAAAACTGCTCACTTGATGGTAAGTGGTAACTGTCGCTCATGGACGACCCAGAGTCGTTGGCATTGCTCCTGAAATTCCAGGGACTCTGCGAGGCCGCTGCCTACCGTGAAGCGAGTGGGGTAGATGAAGGGATTGTGGGAGGTAAAATTGATAGGCTAATATAAAACGAGAGAGATAGAGATGCATTAATAAGGTAAATAGACCTATTTATGCATCGATGAACGACGTCACATCGAGCCTCTTTAAATTACATTATATACGAATGTAATATGGTTTATTTCTCTATTCCCTAAGCAGTATTTTTAGCGTCCGTCTCGTTGTCATATCTTATTAATATTATAAATGCAAAAGTTTGTGTGCATGTGTGTGTGTATGTCTCTCTCTCTCTCTCTGCGTGCGTGCGTGCGTGCGTGCGTGCGTGCGTGCGTACGTGCGTGCGTGCGTGCGTGCATGCGTGCGTGCGTGCGTGCGTGCGTGCGTGCGTGCGTGCGTGCGTGCGTGCGTGTGTCTGTGTGTGTGAAAATTGGTATGTAGATACCGGAGACGAACATAGGCTTCTTTATATACCTAAAAACGACCTGGTTTCCGAGTGATACAGCAATACATATTTTAAGCGCGGGTGAAACCTTGGTGCTCAGCTAGTGTATTATATTATTAAGTACATTCAATGTATGCAGATAATGTTCGAATGTAATTTAATGCATGTTATTTTGATTTGAATGCATACAATGACATGTTTAACGTCTGTATTCAGCTTCAAATAATATACATCGCTTAAATTTCCAGTTTCATAGTGAAATACACAGTCATAAGTTAGATAAGTTATTATTGTTGTCAGAGTGTATGTACTATATGGTAATAATTTTACTTATATACTACTCTGTCTGTCTGTAACGCTGTCACGCCTAAACCACTGAACCGGTTTTGATGAAATTTGGTAAAGTCCTTGGACAACAACATAGGCTGTCTTTTATTGCAAAGTTTGTATAAAAAATGCAATGACCGATATTTTTGCGAGCGAAGCTGAGGTCGACAGCTAGTATTTTATATAACGTTGAACATTAAAAAAATATGAAATCATAACAGAAGAGAGAAACGCCTAGTCATAAAGGCTATTTTGAAAATGGCAAAGAAATCAAGCAAAATATTTGGTGACGTAACGCGATGGTGTTTTCAAATAAATTTCTTTCTTCATTTCTCAGAAAAACCATCAGAAAGTCTTCTTATAAAATATAACGCTGCCAACAGATCAATTCAAAGAATTTCACACACGATACAAAAATATTGAGAAAAAGCGTGTTGTGACTGTAAGCGCTAATACCTCAATTAGCAAACCAATTTGAGAACTTCTCGGTAATAGGTAGCTTTACCTCATATTATACGCGATGATTAAAAAAAATACTAACCTAACTACCTACTTGATTTTTTTATAGGTAAGAATTAATCTTTAAGTGACATATTATTATGAGGCCACTTGTTTAAGGCAAGAGCTTTAATGGCGTACTGACCTAAAACTTATGACTTTTGTAAGGCTATCTACACTTTTATATAAAGCGGAATAGTTTGTTTGTTTGTTTGAACACGCTAATCTCTGATAATACCAGTCAGATTTAAATATTTCTTTCTGCTTATGATAGCCCAGTTCTTGAGGAAGGTTATAGGCTATGTAATATCACGCTACTGGCGACGGGAGTAGAGCAGACGGATGGAACCGCGCTGCGAAAGCTAGTGACAGTTATTAGTAGACGTTTGTAGACAGATAGGTAACTTTCTACTCACATATCTATGAAACCTCTACGGTTGTCGTAGATGTGCTACGCCAGCTACGGATTTTAGACGTGCTTGTAGATGTGCTACGGTGGTGCAGTCTACGACAAATGTGGCTGAACTTATACTGTAGGCTTATTTTAATCTTACTTTTTGTTTTGTCTTTTTCTTTTGTACCATTAAAAACAAGGATAGAGGGTTGCCGGTGGGGAAGCGGGGCTTATCACCCCTAACCGCAACCTTCCGCGTAGGGACAGCATTCTCGGTGCACCTGGACGCTGTCACAGGTGTAGGTGCCCGCGCGGTGCGGGCTGTCGCTGGGTGGGCCGCTATTTCGGCCACCTACCATCTCAGGCCAGCGAGCCCGACATAGCCGCTTCGTTTTCCCGGACGAGGAGGTATGCGTAAATGCATTTGCCCCTAAAAAAAAAACGTTATACTATTTTAAAACAATTATAATGCAACTTTTATTATACATCAATTAGTTTTTTTAAGAGTGAGTTCAGTGGCTTTATATAAATAATTGTAAGTTAAGCAATTAATTATATAAAGCCACTTTTATATTGGGGCTATAATAATAAAAAGGATTGAATTTGAAATTAAAATATTTCTGAACCCTTTGCAGTTATTACACGTTTAGAAATTGTACAATTTTAGAAAATGTATTAACGAACTACCTTAAAATTAACTACCTTATAAAGATTATTATTACAATACGTAAAAATGTGTGATTTAATAAATAAAAAAGCGGCGCGGTTTTATTCGCATCTTTGCTTACTGCTCTGCTTCCGTTGCCAGTAGCGTAATGTTACATAGACTAAAACCTTCCTCGAGAACTGGGCTATCATACGCAAAAAGAATTTCTCTAATCCGACTGGTAGTTCCAGAGATTAGCGCGTTCAAACAAACAAACAAACAGACTTACGTTTTATATAATAGTAATAGATTAGTTAAGTTTCAAGTCACATCTTAGGTTACTTCAATTTACTGCCTCCGTGGCGCAGTGAGAGCTCAAGCGACTGCTGTGCAAGAGATTGTGGGTTTGATCCACACGGGGTAATACTTTGTGTGATCCATAAATATTTGCCCCGAGTCTGTCTACTTTGTGTCCGTTAAATGTATATTACGTTATGTATGTTTGTCAAGTCCCCCGCGACACAGGACTTGTTTCTTATTGCAAGGACTTAGTCTTAGTCTTGCCAAAAAAAAAAATTGAATTATAGCTAATAATGAAGAATTTGTAAAAATTTAATTTACTCGAGCACAAGGCCTCTTAATAAAATTTCAAACACATAAACTCATTAACACTAAGCCAATTAGTAAATATAATTTAATTCAATAAAAACTTTAAGAAACACGTAACTTCTATTAATTCTCGTGAGTATGTACTTAAAGGAACTCTAGAGCAAGTACTTGTTAGCTAGGTATGGTGTACTTGCTTTTATAACAGGCGTGGACCATTCCCACAAGTTTGTTTTTTTATGCCGCTACCAAAGCAAATCTGCCAAGTTGGAATTACTTTTCTTGTTCTTCAACAGCGAATGGGAGTGTAGTTTAATTTAATGACTATTTTTTGTAAATTTTAACAGTGATGTAACTTGATAAGTATGCCAAGAAAATCGGTACTAATGATAATTGCTGAGATTTTAAAGATTGAACCGTTTAGATATTGCAAATAAAAAAAATAAAAAGAAAATGGAAGCAAACAAAGAAAGAGACAAAACAACAATACGTTAAACAACAAGGCGTGATGTTTGTTTTTATACTAGCTTTCCGCCACCCGCGTCTTTGCTCACTGCTCTGCACCCGTCGCTAGTAGCGTGATGTTACATAGCCTACAAGATTCCTCGAGAACTGCACTATCAGGTGCAAAAATAATTATTCAGTTCCGACTGGTAGTTCCAGAGATTAGCGGTTTAAATAAACAAAAAACAAACTCTTGTATAATATTTTATATTTTTTATAATATTTTATTATGTAAACTTTTAATTAATTATTTTTTTTAGTTTAACAATTTCAGGCGAAACGATCACCATAAAGCTGAGTGCTGACTTCACTGTCTCAAGCGGGCGCGCAGTGTGTGTGTCTTATATCATGAGCAAAATATTGTTATTTTCGTGTGTACTGCGCAATTATATAGTTGACAATAAATATTTTTCTTATTTATTTTATATATTTATTTAGTACATGAATGACTTACAGATAAATAGTTTCATTAATAACAATAGGTTATAAAACAAGAAGACAGTTACAAGTTGTCACATATAGTTAACAAAGAAAAGTTTTCGAGTAAAAAAATATGAAATTATTATTATTAAAAAAGTCGAACAAAAAAAAACATTAAATATTTTTTTTTTTTTCTAAATTTAAATCTTTCTTATTTCTTTAAATTTTCTCTAATTATTTTCTTTTAAATTGTTAATAACTTTAAATTAAAATTCTTTTAAATTGTTAATTACTTGTTCCTCAACATTTCTTGGCGTTTATTTGTTCCGGTGGTAAATAAAAGTTTACAGACTTACTACAGCTCTCCAATTTACCATTAATTCTGCACCAGAATATTTTGCACCTCAACCTAAACAACCTAACTCATGTATATGTTTTTCGTGGGTTTGATTCCCGCTTGGTGCAGATATTTGTGTGCATGAACATGACTAATTGCATTGATTTGGTTGTTTTTGTATATAAAACGTACGTATTTACGTATAATTCATTCTAAAACTTACACGTTAGCGTTGTGTGCAGTTGTGAATATCATTTTATTAATAAGTTATATTAAACTGCAGGCGTCATTAAGAGTGACGCAATTATTTGTCCACTGACACCACATCAAATGCTGCAGAATAAATTCCCTCACCGAACATATATTTTGAACTTATTACATCACCAGTGATAGCGTAAAATAAAGTGAAAATGAATAGCGCCTCTATACTATTATATAAAGCGGAATAGTTTGCTTGTTTGTTTGAACGCGCTAATCTCTGAAACAACCAGTCAGATTTAAAAAATACTTTTTGCGTATGATAGCCCAGTTCCTGAGGAAGGATATAGGCTATGTAACATTACGCTACTAGCGACGGGAGCAGTGCAGTAAGCAAAGACGTGCCACAAAAAGCTAGTACTGTTATATGAAGCAGAAAGGTTTGTTTGTTTAAACGCGCTAATCTCTGAAACTACCAGTCAGATTAAAAAAATACTTTTTGCGTATGATACGTGACGATATACGACTACGATGACGTTCTTAAGGAATGTTATAGGCTTTGTAACATCACGCTATTTGCGACGGGAGCAGAGCAGTAAACAAAGACCCGGGTGAAACCGTATCGCGAAAAGCTAGAACACTTATAAAACAAATCTTTATATTTCGTTCAAGCAATCATCGTCACCCTACATCTGGGTAAAACATTGGTGAATTTTCCGGCACGTAACTCTCAGATTTAATGTAATTTATCTGCACTCATGAAGCACTCATTTGAAACGATTTACGCGCGTGTACTTAACACTCACACGGTTGCCTGTATAAATATTATAAGCTTAGTCGGTCAGTGGTGAACGACGACTATTTTGAGATGTTCGACGTAAATAGTTTAGTACATTTCTTTTAGTAATTAGTTTATATCATACCAGCCAGATACACATACCAGCAGTTTCTGAACTTCAGGCACAGTGAAGACAATTTGCTATAATATAAAAAAAAACTACGACAGGATTTGGTGTGTTTACTCACAATTGGTCTTTCTTAAATTTTTAATGTACTACCATATATTTTGATGACGTCCTTACTGGTCAGGCTTCTTTTTTTTTATAATATTATAGCCTACCAAAGTGACTCCACCTCGCCTGATGGTAAGCAGTCAGTGGAATCCAGAAGTGGCGGCCACTATACCAAAAGTCATCGTCTCAAACTGCTGGTATGGTGGCCTCTACTATGGCGGCTGGGAATAGAGTTAGGGGAAGGGAATGAGGGAGGTGAAGAAAGAGGAAAGGGGGGAAATTGGACCTCCGGCGCTCTCACTCACCGAACGAAACGCTGTAGTACGGATACTACTACTCTTAAGTCGATCTTCTATGAGAGGGTAGTACTTCCCCGGACGATCCGGCCCATTCATGCTGAAATCAGCGTGGATCTACTACCATAACCGTTCTTCTTAAAAGAGCAGTTTGTTATGACAAAACTCTACATATCATTACTGCTTCACTTTACGTTCTCTGAGTCTACGTGTTGACCGGGTCATAATTGCCTTTCTATGCATAATTCGGACCGGCTCTGGCTCAGGGCATGGCACGGCACAGCATGGCAAAGGATTTTATTTTAGATCAAGTTATATTTATCCTTATTTCATCGTGATAAGAATTCATATTACTTTATTTCGATATCATTATACCGCGGCACGTCGTCGTGTCTTCGGCGAATGGCGTGCGGCCTAAGCGAGACGCGGTGGCAAGAGTTCAATTGTTATATTTATGCCTTCTGTAAATAAACGACGTGCCGCAGCATGCCGATGCACGATGATTATAAACTGTGCCTCACATAACCAATTAAAATAGTCTAAACTATCATCATTATTATATCAGCCATAAGAAGTCGATTACTGGACATAACCGTCCCTTAAGTTTCAGTACATTGACCGGTCGTGAGCCATCCTTATACATCCATCGCATATTGATCGCGATCGGTTATTAAGACGTCAGTTCACCTAAAAGATAGCCTTTACAATTTATCCTTAAAAGACCCTTAGTGTCAAAATATTGTTAGGCTTACATGTTTAGAGAAATTTGACGAACTCTGTGGTTTGATGGTACTGTGCACGGAATGCCACGCAGAGATCGCGGGTTCGATTCCCGCTCTGTGCAAATATTTGTGTGCATAAACATAAATATTTGCATTGGTCCGGATGTTTCTATGTAGGTATAATATGTATGTATTTACAAATAAAAAGTACGTATATAAGTATGTCTACAAGCTTTAACATAAATGCTTACTTTGGGTCTAGAAAGCGTTATGTGATTGTTATGATATATTATATTACATATATTATTATTTCAAGGTCATGATAAACTTACAATGGAATTAAAATGTCACAACAACTACACGCAACGCCATATAGACCCAAAGTAAGCATATATTATAGCTTGTGTTATGAGTTTTAGAATGCGGTTTATCTGCATTCTAGAACTCATTTTTTTTTTTGTAAATATATACCTACATAATATACATAGAAACACCCAGTCCAGGTCAAATTAAGGGCCTAAATTCAATTCTCTTCATGGAAGTCCTTGCCCAACAATGAAACATAAATGGATTGTTATGTTAATATAATATAAGAAAATAGAAATAAGTACAGTCGACAATTTTCGCCTACATATATGAATAAAACACGGCATGTCAACTCACACTGACGACGGATAAATATATTGGTTTATTACATACATACATACATAACTTCACGCCTGTCTCCTATTATATGGGGTAAGCAGAGACCTCCTTTACCTCTTCAAAATTCTTTAATCTTTTCATACATGTGATCGTCTTAATTGACTTGAATAAAAGAGTGCAGTTTTTTTTTAATAAAACAAAAACACTCAATCATAGCATATACAATAATAATAATACAGTGTCACTATAGTAGACAAAGAAGTTATTTATTCTGTCGTGACGTAGTGTTACGAGTAGGTACCTACCTTGGGGCATACCATCACCTCTTATTGCAGTATTATTTTAATCTTACTACGTGTTTTGTCTTTTTCTATTTTACCATTAAAACAAGGATAGAGACTGTTAAGTATGAATGTTAGCGCGCACCCCTCCCCGCGCGACTCACTTGGCCGTCCCCGTTCGCATACTTAACAGAGACAAAGTAATATGTTTGATATACAAGGTTGTGGTAAGGCCTGTGTGCATTTCGTTTGGTGTGTGACAGTGCAGAAAGCCTAATAACCTTTTTCGGTTCTCTCCTATGTATAAATACAACGTTGACAGTCGGCATTCCATGTTACTCTGCAAAACCTGAGAAAACGACTGCTCTTCGCGTCTCTTGGCAGAGCTGGATGTAAATGCATTCAAACACTATAGCCCAACCAGTCTAAGTGCAAGAGATATTTAGAAAGAAAAGGACCAGATTATTATAGTAGCTGTGCTATTTTAATAAAAAGTTTGCGTTATCAAACCACAAAACATATGTATTTTGGCAGCCAACAGATTCGATTTATAAATGTCAAAACTACTCATTTACTCAAATTGTGCTCAAATTAATATCAAATGACGTCTATTGCTGGACACATACTTACGTAATGACGTCGACTGGCTACTCATTTACGCAAATATCTTTTGTGTACGAATATTACTAAAACCATCAGAGAATTCAACAACGATTGAACGAAAGACAGTGTAACTGCAAAGTTTTAAAAGTACATAATATTTTTGTTGAAATAAGACAATAAGAATATTTAGGTTGCAATAATAAAATATATTTTTTTTACAGGGACGTGTGAGACAGGCCACACGTAAGCACACAATTATAATTTCGTATTCGGGACGACGTAAGGCAATAATTTAAGCTTACGAATACAATTTGTATGTCAGAGGGAACGAATGAACGAATGAAGTGAGCGGAGTGAATAATTTTGTGTACGAGTACACCGTTGAAGGGTTTTGTTGTACACGCTGTCACCTGTGCAAAGTAAATTACATTTTTGGAGCGTAAATTTAATTATTTTGGATGAGATTTATGCTAATGTAGATTTTGTTTTCAAGTTTTCACATTTATTTCGGACGAAGGACAAGATAAATTTGCAGATATAAAGATCACAAGGTTTTTTCTGAGTAGAGATAATCATAATCGCTTGGCAGTTAGACTGGCAATGGCAGTAGGAAGTGGCAGTTTTATCACAGAACTCTGCTGTCCAACCTCTTTTGAACGTTTTTGTCGTGCTTTCATCTATACATATAATAAAAATGTAACCGATCGCTGTCTGTACATGGAAGATATATGAGAAAAAAAATTATTGGGGCCTTTATCAACGCAAATAGAACCCAAAATAATGATTGTTACAATTTTTGTCTGTTTGTCTGTTTGTCTGTTTGTCTGTTTGTCTGTTTGTCTGTGCGTTTGTTCACGCTAATCTCAGAAACGGCTTATCCGATTTAGATATGGTTTTCACTAATACACTGTGGTAAGCTTCACTTAACATTTAGTGTTTGTTTCATGTCAATCGGTTCATAAATAAAAAAGTTATGCCAATTTAAAGAATCACGTCGAACATTTGTTAATTTACGTTACGGAATAGCTGATAGCGTTTTTATTTTTCGGATTCCGCTCATTCTAAACAATTTTCCGTTTAGTTTTAAATGAGTCCAGTTTCCAGTGAGCCTATGTTTCGCGATGACAATTAATAAAGCCCAAGGTCAGACACAACTAAAAGTTGTGGGCGTGGATCTAAGTATTAGATGTTTTTCGCACGGTCAGCTTTATGTGGCTCATCACGTGTTAGCATTCCTAGCAGCCTGTATGCTTTGATCCCCGATGGCTATACGTCTAATCCATACATCCATACACCCATACATATTATTATATAAGGCTTTGTCCTCACTGACTGACTGACTAACAGACAACGCACAGCCTAAACTGCTGGTCGTAGCGACTTGAAATTTGGAGGGTGTGTTTGTCTAAATGTCTAGAGGTTGTACTAAAAAAGGGTTTTTTAAAATTTAATTCCTAAGTGCGTGAAAAGGGATGAAATCGATTATATGAATCTTCTTCATTTTTTAACTTACAGTTTTGAAATTTTATTCTTCTTCTATTTAAATAAAAAATATCCTTATAATTTTATTTTAACAGGGGTGGATTTAGAGGGGTGAAATTAGGGATGAAATATTCTATACAAAGATCTTTAGCTTCTGAAGCTAGCGACTCGAAATTTACAGGGAGGGGGAGGGAGGGAAAGGAGGGTGGAAAAGGAGGAACTGAGGAGAAGGAGGAAGGGAGGGGAAAGTGAGAGGGAAGTGATGGGGAAGTGAGAGGAAAGTGATGGGGAAGTGAGGGGGAAGTGAAGAGGAAGTGTGGGGGAAATGCGGGAGAAGTGAAGGGAAAGTCAGGGAGAAGTCAGAGGGAAGTAAAGGGAAAGCCAGGGAGAAGTGAGGGAGAAGTGAGGGGAAAGTGAGGGGAAGTGAGAGTAAAGTGACGGAGAAGTAACGGGGAAGTGAGGGAAAGTGAGGGGGAAGTGAGGGGGAAGTGAGGGAGAGTGAGGGGGAGATAAAAAATAGTATGAAAAACAGTATTTAAACAATATAAAAATGTCTATTGGAAAAAACGACATTCACGCGAGCGAAGCCCAAAAGGTAACTCACTTATCACGAAATCTCAGAAACAACAAGTGCTAGGAATCCCAACTTTGCATTGTCATTCCTATTAGACTATAGGTGCTCACTTAGACGGAATTTTGCGAAATCCATCCCCTAAGGGGGTATAAAGAGGTGGCAAAGTTTGTATGAAACTTCTATAGTTTTTATAGTAGGATTACCAAATTACTAGAAAATACTCTTTTTTTAATATTCAGAAACCACCCTTATTAAATGGGCAAATAAGAGTCGCAAGTTTGTGTAAAAGTGGTTTGTCAGTTTTAGCGGTAGCGGGTTTAAACTGGATTCGCCATAGAGACGGATAATCTGAATTTTCACGCGAACGAAGTCGCGGGCAACAGCTAGTATACAATATTATTAATATTAGATGATCAGAACAAGTTTAATACAACCATACTTATTAAAATAAATAGCTTTCCGCGGTGTGGTTTCGCCCGCGTCTGCTTACTTCTCTGCTCCCATCGCCAGTAGCGTGATGTTACATAGTCTATAACCTTCCTTAAAAACTGGGCAAAAACGCAAAAAGAATTTTTCAAATTTGACTGGTAGATTAATAAATATAAAGCGCGTTCAAACAAACAAACTCTTCTGCTTTATTTATTAGTATATACAAATACTTTAAATGCCTTGCACGTTCAACTAGTGTCCAAACAATAGATTATTTGTGTTTTAGACAGCCTTCAATGTGTTAAAGGTCACAGCAACCGAAAGTCTCTGTATATTCGATTAGTTATTTTATCTACATTTGTTCTTATTTTATTTAACCACTCTTTTCTTTAAGATAGTTTGAAAGAAATTATTTCTAGTAGAAAGTCGCTGCCTGGCCATCTGTGGTACGAAAAAGGTTCTCTATTCATTAGAGGTGTCGTACCCGTACTGCGATTGGATTTTACTGTATAATAGTTGCTCGATATCAGGTCAAAATGTGGTATTGTGAGTACGGTGTATGGTAATGGGCTTATCTATGATTTAATAAAATAATATAGCTTGCAAAATATGGTGAAATGAATGAACCTAACGCTATTATGATATTCAAAAACTTACAATGTTTCCCTTTTTTAGGCCACTAGACAACCACTATTAGGCATAATTGGGATTTAAAATAAATTTACTGCACGTCAGTAAGATCTAAAATAAATGTATAAAGTACGTATAAATTTGAATAATATTATGTTATTTGCTACAAGATTGTTTAGCGCGATTGCTTAGTCAATCTATTTGTTTAAAACATAAAAGATTTTTTATATTGGTCACTGTCAGATGTTGTTAGGTTAGTTAATTACGTAATGACTTAAGACAGAAGGTTCCTTAAGTAGGGGCTAAATAAATTAAACGACTTGGTATGACATGTACCTCATAACTTTTTACGATAAATGAATTGAGTTGGTTTGTTTTTTTATAAAAGTTATTTTTGATGGAATTTATTTATTCATTTGATCTAATAAGCTAACAGATATAACATTCAAGATTAATTTTCTGACAATACATTTAAAGCTTAATAATTCAATACATGTTCGTTACATTATACAATCGATTTTATTAACAACAATGTCAAATTAATGAAATATAAAAAAATAAGTTACAATTACAATGATGGATTACTAATGAACTACTAATAACACGTTTTATAATATTTTATATAAAACTAAATTGTTTGTCTGTATGATTGCTAGTTTGTTTGAACGCGCTATTCTCTGGAACTACCAGTCGAATTTGAAAAATTATTTTGCGTATGATAGCCCAGTTCTCGAGGAAGGTTATAGGCTATGTAACATCACGCTACTAGCAACGGGAGCAGCAGTAATCGAAGACGCGGATGAAACCGCGCCACGGGAAGCTAATAATTTTATAAAACAGTGTGTATAATCTTCGATCAGGTGATGATTGACGGTATAGTAGTCCTTGATTACCTCCTGGTTAAGGTCAGAAAAAAAACCAAAGCTGACAGTGACGCGTAATGTAATCATTAATTAAAACCCTTGTCAACACAAAAATATTATGTCAAATGCAAAACTTCATGTATTTGAATATTAGATTTTGTCATTAGATACCTATTTGATGCGGCTGTAGTGTCACTGCGACCATGATTGATCTATTGTGATTTTATATATTACATACCTAAGTATCGGTTGTTTTTTAATTTAAACTTTGCTTGGAAGCTATGTTGAAATTAGTTATCAGAAAAAGAAATGCCTCTTAAACCTTATTATGAATTAATTAATGAACTAAAAGTTTTCTGATATTTTTTAATAAAACTCGTAATATTGATATGTTACAATTCAGATTAAAACTATGTTATTCTAACCCGACGAACTTCGTACCGCCTAACAGTCGATTCTTTAATTTTTTTTCGGTCAATTTTTAAATTTTCTATCCGTAAGAACCATCCTCGTACTTCAAGGAATATTATAAAAAAAGAATTAGCGAAATCGGTTTAGCTGCTCTCGAGATTTGCGCTTAGCAACACATTCAGCGAATCGTTTTTATATTATAGATAATTTTACGATTGTAATGTGTCTTGTGTATCAAATTAAATGAAAAAATTTTTTTTTTGTATGAACTGATTGGACAAGTGTTGCTACTGAATATAAATAGCTAAGTCTTAATTTGCCTTATTATCCCCAAGCAAGTTCATATACATGTTAATTATCTACGATCCACGCATACTTTGTTGATCTCTAAGTAAATTGTGCGGTGAAAGTAACACTTCTCTTTGATGAAACTAATCAACATAAAGGGTTCTTGTTTAACCATAAGATAGAGTAATGGGGATCAAATATAGTACAAAACATTTTCTAGATAAATTAATTTGTATCGAAATTGTGTGGCATATCCTATTAATATTATAAATGCGAAAGTTTGTATGTGTGTATGTGTGTATGTGTGTGTGTGTGTGTGTGTGTGTGTGTGTGTGTGTGTTTGTTACCACTCAGCGCCTAAACGGCTGAACCGATTTTGATAAAAATTGGTATGTAGATAGATTCGGTGCCGGAGACGGACATAGGCTGCTTAATATCCCGAAAATCGGTCTTGTTCCCGAGGGATACAAGAAACCATATTTTAAGCTCAGGTGAAACAGCACCGCGACAAGCTAATAACCTTTATATTGGCTTTTTAAATGGTGTCCACCACTTCTGGATTTCTCTATCTACTACATACATAAAATATTATACAAATAATTAAACTATTGTAGGTACAGTAAAGAAAGCCCTATCTATCTAAGCTTAATAGAATTTAAAGATATGTAATACCGGCGTTTCTATTTCTTTCTGAATGTATTTATATATACCTATATGTTAGAGGCTATCTTTTTAAGCCTTTCTTTCGCTACAATGACACACACATTCAGTAAAAGTGGTTGCTTTACTAAGAGTGTCTTTTGATGTTTTAGGACTAAGATAAATTCAAACAATGAACACCGACTTACTATTTACTTATATTGTGGAATCATAATAATATTATATATTATTAATTTGTTGTCTTTCTAAAAAAATTGGTAAATCTCAATGTTCATGCTTTCTGTGTATAACAAGGAAAATATTTCTATAATATTATATACAGTGAAAGAGTTTGTTTGTTTGAACGCGCTAATCTCTGAAACTACCATTAGGATTTGTAAAAATATTTTTCCCAGTTCCCGAGGGACGTTAAAGGCTATTTAACATTACGCTACCAACAACAGGAGTAAGCAAAAATGCGAGTGAAACCGCGCTGCGGCAAGCAAGTTATTAAAAAACAAAAGCCCGTAAGCCTAAAACAAACTGAAAATAAAAACCCCATTTTCCTCGTGCTGACGCTACATTGAAATATTATGTACCCTATGTCACTTCCACAATCGTAACGAATCTAATTACACCTCATATGTTAAAATATATCAATCCATTTAAGCTGTAGAAGCCAAAGAACAAGAATGTGTTCCACAATAATATTTTTGTATAATTTCTTTTATTTTTATTTTTTCATTTCTGAATTATAATAATCATAATATTTAATCTTAAGTCAATTATTTTATAACAAATAATATAACTAAAGTGAATAATGTGTATAATTTTGTCTGTTAACATACTCGTAAAAGCTTTAGCTTTATACTTAATAGAATGTTGTGTATAGTTATAATTGGACTTCAGGTTTAAGTATTGTATATTGTCAACATAATTGTGTATGTTTTGATCTGTTGTCTGTTACTGTACCTATTTAATAAAATAAAATAAAATAAAGGAAATAAAGATACATACATACATATATACATACATACATACATAAGCTTGATAAACATTACCCTTGACTTCGGCAGCCGGGCAAAAAGAGGCCTTTACCTGCAGTGAAATAACAACGGGTTGGCATGGTGATGATAATAATCTCAATGTATGTATCTTTAAATATAAAGACGAAATATTTAGTGGATATTACAAGTTTTCATCGCATCGCTGTCTATTGATACTTAAAATTGACAACGTTAAGACAGGCTTTAGAGCACATTTAGCAGCATTGAAGTTTGCTTTGTTGTTTGATGCAAAGATAAAACCAGGATTATTATCAATCAGCATTTCTATCTTGAGATTACATGATAAAGAGTACAAAAACACTGTCAGACTCTTGCACTATCAATTCCCATAACGAGTTACTTTCTTAACAGAATGAAAATGATACGTTGATGTTTCCTCGAGTTAGCGATGCTTTTGTATGATAATATTTTTTTATGTTAAGAATAAGGTATTGAATTATAGCTAGTGTGAATGCGTTATAATAATAGGCCAAGGAAATTTATATAGTTCGTTAATTAATAAGCATAACGACGGTAGGAATATAATATTAATTTCTCGTACCTCCATAAAATAAATAGTTTTCTTTTAATTCGCTCTAATATTTTAGATAACCATGGATCATGATGCGTAATTTTTCTCAATAAAACCCTAGACGTGCATTCATGTTATGAAAACATCATTAATGATTTAGGTGCAGCGACAATCTTGGACCACCATTCAATGTCCCGGGCCAACAGAATGTCTCTTGTAACACTGTACAGGAACAAACAGTCGCAACTTGTCACTGAAGTTGAGAGCTCTCCTGAGGTACTTCTAATGAGGTGTAAAGAACTTTTCAACCCTACGCTCGTTGGTTATAACTGAAGCGACAACTCTCAGTTATAATCAACGAGTTGATCTTTGTGTTTCCGTACTGAAGTTGTGGTCATCGAAATTTTCAGTACGAACCAATTTAAGAGTAATTTGAAAAACAGAAGTAAACTGACAAAGGTCAAAAATGGACATTATTAATTTATACAGCGATGCTTTACGCTGTCACAAAAACAAATTCACAGATATGTGGAGCACTTGTCTTATTTCTGGGAATAAGAACACACGCACGTTATTACATTGACTAACTCCCAGTTTCTGAAAGGATGATCAACAAAAAATTAACTAATCATCTGTTAAACCTCATGTAAAGTACCGGAAAGCATGCAAAAAGCATGAATAATTAGTTAAATTTGATCTGATTAGTTACTATCTAGATTAAATTAAACTAATTATTCATCCCTTAAGCAACCCAATTGGTACTTCACATGGGATTTAACATGCGATTAGTTAATTTAATTTAATATTACACTTTTTCTAAGTTACTAATTAATGCAATAATAAAAGTTTCATAGTTAAGCAGTCTTTCACTTCGTTTTACTTAGGTGTAGAGGCAAATGCATATACATCTTGGCCATTTCATTAAGTCAACTGTGTACCTGGTTCCTATTTCTGAAGGCTATGCGTGGCACTTGCCACTTCCAATTAGATGCTTGCTAAGTTGTAGTAGTATAAAATATATAATAATAATAATAATGTAATATTTTTTTATAATATTACAACAGCTACTTACACACAAGTCCCAAAGTAAACATATTATAGTTTGTGTTATGAGTTCTAGAATGCAAATATACATACTTTATCCTTTTTTATACATAGAAACACCCAAACCAAAGCAAACAGACATGTTCATGTACACAAATATTTGCACTGAGCGACTTTTGCGTGGCAGTCCGTACACAGTACCACCGAACCACAGAGGCTGTCAGTACTTGTTCAGTAGTACAACAACCCGCGTGTGACTACCAGCTTGAATAATAGAATTTATTGCATAAGCCGATTAAATCTATATTAGATTTGCTGTTGCTATACTATACAATTTTGAATACTCGACAGAACAGTCAGTTTTTCATGGCGGTAATCAAATCTGATTGGAATATGATATTGTACCGTTTGAAATACATACACCCTTTACTTCAGCCAATACCAAAGTGCATTAACAACTTACTAAACTGGAAACCTTATTTCACACTATTTGAAATTAATTCTATAAATCTTACAATAGAAAAATTCGAAGTCAACAGACATTTCTAATTTAAAACGAAAATTACTTTTTTTTTAAAATCGATAAGGGTCGACTACTAATTTTTCCTTTTTCCTTGAACGGAAGAAGTTTTATCGTAACGATGGACGAGTTTGAGACGTTTAAGCAATCTAAAGATTCGCAATCGGTGCAAAGGCATAATTGAACAAAACTACAATCCATGACTGGCCTGTTGGTCTAGTGGTTAGTGATCCTGACTGCTAAGCCGGAGGTCGTGGGTTCGATTCCCACCCAAGACAAACCTTTGTGTGATGAGCATGATTGTTTGTTCTGTGTCTGGGTGTAATTTATCTATAATATGTATGTATATAAAAAAAAAATGTATATAAGTAGTTTATCCGTTGTTTAGTACCCATAACACAAGCAAATATAATTGCTTAATTTGGGGCTAGATGGCGCTGTGTGAATGTGTTAGAATATTATTATTATTATTATACTCTTTGTATTTCTGTCTGTTACGCTTTCACGCCTAAACCACTGAACCGATATGATAAAATTTGGTAAATGGATACAATTAACAACATATTTAATCGCGACAAATGGCTTCAAAGGCGATGAAAATTTGTATGAAAAATGCGATATAACTGACACTCACGCGGGCGGAGTTGCGGGCAACACCTAGTCTACTATATTTATAGCTTAACATAATAATTACGAACTATTATAAAAAAGTGGTAAACGAGACGTAATGTAAACTGCAGTACAATAGCAACTTGACTAAGAATATATATTTATTTCACGGCAGTAGATCCACGCTGGTTTCACCTTGGATAGACCCGATCCTCTGGAGAAGTACTACCCTCTCATAGAATATCATCAACGTAAAATATTAGTTTCTATACTAATGTGTTTCGCTCTGACGTCCCAATTTTTCCCTCGGTCCTCTTCCTTGTTCCTTTTCCTTCCTCATCCTTTTCTCCTTACATGGTCGGTCACCGTTTGGTTGTTTTTTCTATGCATTATTTTTGCAATGCTTAGAAAACATGTCTGTAAGTTACGATTGCCACTTACCATTATGGTTATTTGCCACTTCAATTGCCTAAAAAACCTCCAACTTGCAAAAGACCGTAGTCAATATCACAGCTGGGCATGGTGATAGCGGCGATAGAAAATTGTATTCAATTTATAAAATTTATACAAATATCAAGAATATTTCACTACCACCACGTGATATTTGCTTATCATAAGTAAGACTAACTCCATAAGTTCCCTATTTACATCGACCTTTAGAAAGGGGTGATGTCACAGGGTGCTAATCCAACTGTGTCAAACTTTAAATGTCAATAGCAACCACCTTTTAATGAAGTGTTAAGGCTACACAATTACTATACGAACGTAAGTGAGTTTAAAATGTAAATACGAGCACGTAGGACACGTAGATATTTCTTGTTTTATTTGCTTAGATTTGTTTTTGAAATATATCTTTGAAGGTTTTGGCTTTTCTTTACAATAGAATGCATGTAATATACATAGATATAAACCTTCCAAAGAAATTCTCTAAACTATAATCAAATTTGTATTAATATTTGGTCGGTTATGGAACAAACAGAAAACGGCGACTTTATTTCTTCTTAGAAATTCTTAGTTTTTTGTTTAAGTAAAAAAAATATTATATTATAGGAAGGCGCAGTAAAATATATTCATATAAGTTTTGAAAGAGTATAAAAAGCCACAATAATATCAAGAATACACTTTAAAACTTTCACATAAATGTTTAAGTTTCCTGAGCACAATCGATGTCGCTCCAAGGGCAAATGTTTTCAAACATAAAGTGTTCGACTGACGACTCACTCCAAGGAATTTTCTCCCTACACTTTAAGCTTTCATATCACGCGTCGCTGTCAAAATTCTCATATGTTTTGATCGCGTTATTACGTGCGTCGTGCAAAACAAATGAGACGGCGCGAACGAGAAATATTTTTGTTACATATATTTAGATACGCCATTAGAAAAATCCCTCGAGTACTTACATTGATTAAGGACTTCTGAAACATGTAACTTAAATTGAATCTGAGTGAAGAACATTTTATGAAGATGCCTATATTCTTATGATAGATAATAAATAAATATTAAATTTAATGGTAGTAGGTACTTTGTGTTTTAATATTGCGTTTCGGTAATATTTTAATTATGTCAATCACCTACTTGTTACAACGCAAAACGTCACTAATATTAGATCACGCGCGCAAGGAACACAATTTTTTTTGTTTAATATGAAAGTACTAGTCGAACACCAAACACACATTGCACATTTAAAAAACAAATAAATCAACCAAATCAAGATCGGTTTATCCGTTTAGGAGCTAAGATGCCACAAACGAACATATAGATACACACGTCAATCTCGTAATAGGTACTTCCACAGAACATTAGTCCGGGATACTCCATTATACGTCGGAGGCTAAAAAAAAACAAAACAACGCCAGATAAATTTGTTAAGCTCGATATAAGACTTTTCAATAAATTTGTTCTTCCATATTCTCTGTATCTGTGTCACAGGTGAGTGAGTAGGCTCCGCTCACGTAGAACCCACTGTTTCGCGTTCTGCATCACAAATGCTTATATCGCCCCCGATATTTTATTTTTTATTTATGAACTGACTGTTATTAGGTTTTTAAAGTTAGAGCACTCTACAAAATTTTGAATTGATATTAGAACATTTTAAAGCTTGTTGTTTGAATTTTATAATCACAGAAATCAATTTAACACTTCTCGGGACAGTAAACGGATATGGCCATGATGACAATAAAACATCTATTCTGTCTACAGTAGAGTCCATGAAAGGGTTAATTAGTTAATTAGAGAAATTAGATTTTTGTGAAACTGAAAAATATATCATAATTAGAATGTTTAATGAAATTTTTAATTAGGTATCTACTACGATTGATGCAAAGACGTCTTGCGTCTAAATTATTTCGACGCGCTTGTCTTACCCACTTAGACATTTGTTCTAAGCTAAATAGTACCATTAATTACTATTATAATTAATATCAATAATATGTTACTATTCGATGAATCTTTGGATCTATTTAGTGATAAGGAACCGAGACTCTTGACCATAAGTGAGCGTTACCTTGAGTCAATTGCATCCGCTAGTACAATTTCTTAATAGAAACTACTATGTATCTATCTACCTACTTTTATTTATTATTATAAGTCATGTACTTATGTTAAAGTTCCGACTATCTTAAGTGTTGTTGTGTATAAATATTCTATTCTGTTTCTCTAATAATTTTAATTTTATGTAAGTTCTTACCAATAACTTGTACGTGTGGTTTATACTGAGTAAGTTCTTACCAATAACTTGTACGTGTGGTTTATACTGTCAGTGTAAGTTGGTAAATAAATAAATAAATAAATAAATAAATAAATAAATAAATAAATAAATAAATATTATTATCATCGTCATTTTATGCGATAATCTTCACTGCCGTCTTTACTTTGAACGGTCTCAAGCAGCTTTCATCCATCACAAAATTACTATCTATATATAATATTATATAAAGAGGAAGAGTTTGTTTGTTTGTTTCACGCTAATCTCTGGAACTACCAGTCGGGTTTGAAAAATTATTTTTGTGTATGATAGTTCAATTCTCGAGGAAGGTTAAAGGCTGTGTAAGATCACGCTACTGGCGACGGGAGCATAGCAGTAAGCTCAGACGTGAATGAAACCGCGCCGCGACAAGCTAGTATTTAAATATATCTACTACGAGTATACTTATATCTTGTTCATCTAAATCTAAACTAATATTATAAAGAGAAAAGATATGATTTTTTTGAATTTTCATCTATATTATTTATTTCATCTATATAAAAATAAAATAATATAATAATACTTACTGCACTGCACCGTTGGTCTTGTGGTTAGTGTAACTGACTGCGACGCCGGGTGTCGTGGGTTCGATTCCCGCGGAAGGCAAATATTTGTGTGAAGAACACTTGTATTTGTCTTTAGTTTGGGTGTTTTCTATGTATTCTAAGTATGTATTTACAAAAAAAAAAGTACGTATATGTATTATATTTCAGTTATCTAGTACCCATAACACAAGCTCTGCTTAGCTTGGGACTAGATGACGATGTGTGGTAGTGTCCACATATTATATTATTATATTATATTATTATTAATAAGATAAAAATCTACGTTACTGATTTAAAAAATTCTTTTAAATATATATTCAGCGGGTAACATAGGCTATATTTTCTTATGTTTGACATATTATTTTCAGTAGGAGATATGATGTTTTCCGTAGGAGTTTCTTGTGAGATCGAATGAAACTTTTGATACCGAAGCGAAGCGATGGCGGACCTCTAGATGTGTTATGATTGTAATAGCTCACGTAGGACAGTATTTCACTCCGAGAGAGCTACTAAATCTGTATCAAGCACAAATCCTACATGAAATACTGTTCTCACCTTTGCACGTTCGACCAAGTACCAATTAGTTGAGACTTTGTACTTGGTAGAGAGAAGTTCATGCATTCCCCACAATAATTTCATAAACAAACGTATTTTAGAAATATATTAAATAAGCTTGCAAAACTGACGGCCGCTGGAGCAGAAAGGTTCTAGAGTGGCGACCACGAACTGGAAGACGCAGTGTGGGCAGACCTCGCACAAGGTGGACCGACGACCTTATAAGGGTGGCGGGCAACCGATGGATGAGGGTGGCTCATGAGCGGACAACGTGACGAAAATTGGGGAGGCCTATGTCCAGCAGTGGACATCTTTTGGCTGATATGATGATGGTGATTAGATCAAACTAAATATTAATAAACACAGCTCTCGATATTGAACATCTTTAAACATGTGCCAACTAACCCCAGCTGCTCTTTGTGTAGATACTTCGATCTATTTTAATATAATTCCGCTAACATTAAACCTCTTATCTGCTTAAGACTCTGCAGATTTACTACTTAACAAGAAAATCTCTTAAATATTATAAGTATTGAATATATTATTCAAAGTTACCTCTACATTGAATACAAAAATTGTTAACACAATATAAAGGTGGCTTATAGATAATTCTGGTGAACATAAAGCACGATCTGTTTACCCTCGTGTCGACTATACGATCAATCATTCAGATCCAAATTACTTGTACGCGTCAAACCACGCTGAGAAAACTTTCATTTTGACTCCACATAAGCTACAGTCAAAATAGGTAACGAAGTCGGTTTATACATACAAGTTTGGCCGGAGCGGAGGTGCTCAATAATTTAGCCGTATAATTCGTTCATGAGAGAGCCAAACATATCTATTATTCAACGACGAGTCCGAAACTCGTGGGAATGATCTAATGCATCGAAAAATGTTTTCTATTTCTGACCCGATTTCGATTTGATGGATCACTCATACAAATTATGTTATGATTTAATTTTGTACGAAACCTCTGGGATTGGATCGTTGTCTAGTTGTGTTGAAAAGATTGATGTGTCATTTAATTTCTGGTTTATCTTTCAGTTCTTTGAGATTGTTTTATGATGTGTAGGTTTGTCAAAGGGCAATATACCACACAATTTGATCATTACCTTTTCACTGAGAATAAAAGTTTGTGACCACTAAACTAAACGATAATATACAACATGGTAAAAATTGCCACCTTTGATGATACAGAGACGAAAATAAATTTATTTCTTGCTGATATACTTTATTGACTTTTTACTTTAGTTATTCTGTTTGTTTAGTTATCCCTTTTGATCGAGTTACCTTAAACGCAAGATGCCAAGGAAGGCGTTATACCTAAACATGAAATTTGCCTAAAAATTTGTTCATTTTTTAGTCTATACTGTGCATGTCTATTATTGATTTACAAATATTGTATAAGTATGTAGAATTAGCTCAACAGTATTTAGTAGAGTTATATATTGTATACTGTGAGATATGTTTATCTTAAATAAATAAATCAGCGTTTGTATGTTGTGTCAGTTATCTACTCGTATGTTAGGGTCTTTAAAATTGCAGCTAGCCTATTAGCCCAGGATACTATACTATAAACTTTTGGTTTATTGCCCACAGTAGCAGACGAGCTAACAGCCATGCGCCAAGTGGCAACTGTCGCTCAAGGACTTCTGCAATGCCAAGGGCTCTACGAAGCCGCTGCCTACCGTGATATTAATGCTCTCTTTAAACGAGGTTTAAAGAAAGCATTAATATTGTACACATATGATATAGCGCTCAGGAAACACCGCAGGTGGTAGTTCGTTTCAGAGCCTGCACGCACGTGGGAGAAATGAACGCTAAAAACGAACCGTGCTACACGAGATCGTGTCCAGGTAGTATAGATGAACTTTGCTGCGATGTCGAGTGGTTATCTCCTCCTTTTCTCTTATCTTATAAAGCTCAAAGACACTGCTAGACAAGACATTATGCCGTAATAGCTACAAGTTAGAGGTAGATTGGCCATAACAGTGGCCGCAGTTGCATTGCTGAACGCTGCCGTGTTAAATAAATAAATTTGTGGCTACCTTTTTATCCTTTTGACCACTTCCACTGCTTACTCGTACTGTTATAATAACAGTCATCCCTGGACCTATTCAGTTCTTTCTAAATACTCTTATTATACTTAGATCATCCTAAAACGTATTTATTTATTTTTACTTTAATAAAACTATCTCAATGTTTTAGTTGAACTCTATTATTAAAATTTTACTCAATATTTTATATATCATAGGCTAACTATAAAAATAATAAAACTGACTTAATAATATCACTTTAGATGAGGTTTATAGGCTAAAATTGTCATGAGATTATGTCAATCCCATACATTGAACAAATATTGACAATAGGATTACTACTAACCACTCGATATAAAGAAGAAGAAGCCTAAGTAAGTAGCTAATATAGTTATCTTATTATTTCATCTAACATAGCGCATTTTCTGAATGCATTTCATACGTATTTTTATACAAACTAAACTACTTGCATACTACATAACATTAAAATCGGCTACCACATGCTCCGTCGCTTCGCACGCGACAGTGAGTATCCATTTAAACAAATAGTTGGATATATAATTCATACATAGTTAAACCAATTATTACTATAACGGGAGTGTCTGTTAGTATATAGGTACTTTGTCTAAGTCTTTATTGTTTAACCCAGAAACCTATTTTAAATCAACATTTACTCGTTTTTTGAAGCAGCATTAATAATAATGTTTTGAACTTATGCCTTTATTTGCACTGTAGTGCAACTTACCACTGTAATGTAACACTTGTACGCACTAATCTTGCATTTTATTCGGCTAAACACATCGTTGTTTTAATTATTTAACTCTAAACAGTATTTTATTTAATTAACCCTAAAGTGTCGTGTTATTGCAAAGTCAGCTATGCGAACCTCCCGGATAACATCAACCTATAACCCAGAAGAGATTTGCAAAGCATGTTGACCAATGAAGTGTGAGTTGATGGACAGACGTAAATTTTATTCCGAGTGAAAGCTTTTTATGTTTGAACAAATTTTCTCTATCTAGTGGTATGAAAAGAATAGTTATTTTAGTGTTCGAATGCAATGCTTTTTGCTTCAAACTTTGTATTAATATTTTGACAAATCAGCAGTACTGTTTTAATGAAAGACTTTTAACATTATTGTTACGCTTTTTCAATCAACCAAAAACAAAATAGTACTCTGTCTCTATCTCTTACTTGGGTGATGCTACTATGTACATAACTAAGGCTTTGATAGCACAAGAGTCAACAGTTTATGTATCGGTAAAAAATGTTGACCGTATTTAATAGATACTTACTATTCAAGACTCTTCTTTTTTACTTATTCTTACACATTCTGCTGCGGGATAACATTATTTTTTTTTTACTGCTGTGTCTCTGACATTGCTCCAACAATGTCAGGGGTTCTGCAAAGCCGCTGCCTACCATGTAGAGAGGAGGTTCGTGAAGGGATTGAGAGTGGTAAGGAAAAAGGAAAGAGGGGTAATTGCCTATTAAAGTGACTCCAATCTTTTTATTTATATTTTTAGTCTTTAAAACAATGCACATTCGAAAAATACGAGATCTATAATTTAGTAGGTATCTACTTACCATCATTTACACAAAGTCCATGATTTATTTAGATTCAAGGCTCTGTAACTACCTATTGACATCATAAATCTACCCTTACACAAATTCAAGCGAGCTTAAGAACCATCTCGCATTCTCGCGCGAAGGGCGTACTACACTATTAATGAGTATTTAATTAATAAAAAGTCATTAGACTAATTGATTTCTCGTTAAAGGCTTAATTCATTAAATAGGATGATGTTAGTAATTTTAATTAAACAGGTATTCTTTTATCATTTGGTACGAAATTGATTGTTATGAGTAATATTTACTATGTCCTGTATTATCACGTTCACACATTTCTTGTGGTGTTATATTTCTCAGGCCTGTATTGACGCCTCACAAGTGTTTCTATTAAAACTAGTATTTCGTCAGTTCTTCTTATGGTTTGACTTTAGTCAGTAAATTCCTAAATTATTTGCACTTCTATATTATTATTTATTCAGATGCTATTTACTTTGTCTAACCACTTTAGATAAACCATAGTAAATCCACGCTGTTTTCAGCATGAATAGACCAGATCCACCGGAAAATTACTACCCTGTCATAGAAGATCGACGTAAAAGTATTAGTATACATGCTTTTGCGTTTCGTTCGATGAGTGAGGGCGCTGGAGGCCCAATTTCCTCCTTTCCTTTTTCTTCACCTGCCTTAATCCCTTCACCTACCCCTCTCTCTCTACAGTAGGCAGCGGCTTCGCAGAATCCCTGGCATTACAGAAGCAATGCTAGACTCTGAGTCTTCCATAAGCGACAGTTACCACTTACCATTACGTGGGCCGTTTGCTCGTCTCCACTTTCGGCAGTAAAAAAAACTTTCACCTTTACAGGGTTATCAAAACCAATAAAATAAAACGACAAGTACACAACGATCCTTTTTATTTTAGGAAATTTCACAATAAAGTCTTGATTGGATCTTATCCATAAACGGCAATATACACAGCAAATATTATAAACTAATCTTAACCTATTAACAAAAGGAAATTATGATTTTTAATCCATTCAAATATTTACACTAGCCCTTATTCATGAACAAATTTTCGTAAAAGCTTATGCTTAACCTATTGAGTACTTAGTACGGTAACTGCTTACTGTGACACTAAAAAAAAACAAGTATTGTGCTATATTTGAAGTGCGAACAGCATCAAAGATAGAAGCTAAAAAATTCGTTTACAAATAAGGGCGAAAATTTATTAAAATATTGTCCAAAATTTATACCGAACCGTGGCAACAATTGGAAATTAAAATAAACTAAAGTGAATACCCTGTTTACAAAGGGAGCTTGTACACCCTTTTTAAAACACGAAGTAAGCATAGGACTAAAAATGTTCGTAGATGTTACACTCGATTTAATAATTTGATTGGTAAAACTGAGCACCAATTATTGTTTTTTAGAATAAGAGAGTTTTAAAAACGTTTGAAATTAATTACAACATTGTCGTTTTTAATGGCCTCGTTAATGAGTTCAGCTGGTAATTATTCTATTTTTTTTAGTGTGGATCGAGTGTTTCATCATTTATTCTTCAAATCTTATGATTATATATTTTGAAATTTGTACAGGCTATACGTATATCGTTTTGTTATTCTAAATAAAATTCATATGCGTGACAAATGTAATTGAATTTTGTTTTATAGAATGGAAGTAATTTGTTATTACGGACAAATGTCTTTTTTTTTCTGTATTGTTTTGTGAAACATAATACAGTGATTGGCCATTCTATTTTGTAAACATAAATATAACATAAATAATTTGCAAATCTTTTTTTAACTTGTCTTAGTTCATACTATTGTAACTATATATTATTAATTTACAATAAACAATTTCCCACATTTACACAAATAAACTTAATTGGAAATTAGTGTGTGACAAAGACTATTTTGACAAACCGAACCATGTCTAATATTATGTTTCAAGTCCAGTTCTTGCCTTTCTTAATATTGTCAACAATATTTATTTTAAAGAAACATTAACTACACATTTATTATTGTTATTTTTAGTTGGAAAATATATATAAAATTTTTCGTACTTATTTTTTTACTAATTTATAGGGACACAGTTATTTTCTGCATAAAACACTCATAACTTAAGGTATTACATACACATAAAGCTATTTTTGCATTACAATTTTAAAATTTGTGGGCCTAGTATTTTTCCTTGAGGCATCTATTTGGTTTGACTCTTTAGTTGCTTTGGTAGTATGACTAGAAATACGGAATGTGTCGGTAATAGTAAGCCTTATTCTATTAACAAAATATTTTGAAACGTCCTGTCGTTTTCATGATGTTAGAAAGAAAAACAGAGTGTGTCATGACTGTCAAACGTCTATCATAAAATGTCTGTTGAATGTCTCAACATGAGACGTGTTGGAGTGCACACAAACTTAAAATCTGGCATGTTTATGTGACGAGTATGCGGGCTAGCGTTGGTAAAGTAGCCATCGTGAGCGCCGTGTAGAAGTTTGCTTCTGAAAAGATAACATTTTGTTAGATCTAGTAGTAGTTACTCATAATTTTCAACTGTGATGATTAATATTACGAATATTGAAATTGGATCTACTAAAATGTATTATTTGTTTCTTGCAAAAGTTTCTGATTGTTCACAAAAGTCTTTTGAATATTAATTTATTTAACACTGATATTGTTTATTAAAGTTGCTCACTTGTATTATTTTTACCGTTCTGACACAGAAATAAATATATACCTAAACCAAACAAAGAATTAGAATTATTGCAATGTTTGCTCTGTATTTGTAAAAAACTACACTACAAGCGTGCTTATTTAGAAATGATGGATATGATTAGTAAAAGACTGCAAACAATACTACATTAGTTACATTCACTTAGATCGTGGTTTAAAATAAACAAATTTCGTACTATTTTAGACTGATCAAATTGTAATGAATGTAATCACAGATTATTTCAATTTCTGATGTGCATGAGAAATTTCTAGAAATGCATGTAAACTGAATATCAAGGCACGTATATTATATTATTACTAAACTATAGTTAGAGGAGACGTAGTGTTCAATACATACTTAAACATTCATAAATATGTCACTATACAACGTATATTAATAAAAATAAAGCTTGAGGTAATTACATAATTTTTATTACATGTCCACGCATCAGTATTAATTTTCAACCTTATTTCAATGTCTATAAAAAGTGCCTCAACGCCTTCTCGTAAATACAAGAACCTGGGTACTGGTAATAATGCAATTACTGAGCTTCCACAGACCTAGTTAGCTGCTAGCAGATCAATAAATTCAACCTTAGAGTTTGAAAATTTTGTGCTATTTTTAGCATCACAAAAAATATTTTCAATCTTTTTTGTATCAACATCGACCAGTAAATGAAAAGAGGTGTTTATGACAGCTTGTTAACTTAAGTTAGACAAAAACATTGTAGATTTTAATACTTATAGGTATATCACGAGTGAGTTCTTGTCTCACCAGTGAAACGGAACATATTTTATATGAGAAGTGAGTGATTCTATATTATAAAACAGTATTACCTTTAAACGTTACAGCGGCCGCGAGCTGCATGTCAGCAGCGGTAGGCATTTCAGGCGTTGTGCTTATTGGCCCTGTGGAAGAAAAAGAACGAATAGATACAGAAGTTTTTATACTATTGATTAAAAGTGGGGCACTTTGAGTTAGATTTAGTGAGATCAACACGACAGACTGTACAAAATTAATCATAATTGCTGCAAAAGTCTGTGTTACGTAAAAATTGTAGAACTAAATATCATCTACCACATATCTACCACGTTTTCAATGTAAATAATTATACTAAAATGTATCTTTAGTAAGTAATAACAAAATGGTAAACATTACGTAAAACGAAACTCAGTTGTTAACGATCTTCTTGACTTTGTGACCTTGTGTTAAATTTGATAAGTACCCTCTAGTAATATGTCATGTGGTCGTGTAGTCTTTACAGAATATTAGACTACTCTAAAAGCAATTAATGGGTAGCAGAGTTACCAGCATACAAAATGTAACCTTAGAGAGTCCACCAATGTACCATAAAAGCGACTTGACTGGTAAAAAATGTCAGAATTAAATTTTACAAGGTATGTCACTGATATCGCAAGCATCTATGATTTTATGAATAACTCGATCTTATAACTATTTGTCATACTGCAGGCTATATACTTGTTTTATGTTTTTATTAATTACCACCCTATGTTATTAAAAAGTTTAGAAAATTGCAACACGAAGCACACATTTACAAAAACATTTAATACAGACTGCAATGATTTATTTAAACCGCGCGGTAACAAAACTTTGTTCATTAAATTAAAGTGGCTTATACTAGATTGTATCTTTGCATCCTATAATTTATTAATTTGGTAAAAATAATGGTTATACCGAAGATATATTATGCTTAAACTTGCTTTCAAGTAAGATAAAGTGAGATATTTATTACCCAAAAGTTAGTTTATTACTATAGGTATATGTATTTAGTATGTAAATAATCATTTTGTTTGTTAATTAATTTTATTAGTGCTTTTATTGTAAACTAGAAGGAGTGTAATAAGTACTTTTTTTTTTTCCACATTTACACAGCGCCATCTAGCCCCAAATTAAGCAATTATATTTGCTTGTGTTATGGGTACTAAACAACTGATATACTACTTATATACTTTTTTTTTTGTAAATACATACTTATTATAGATAAATTACACCCAGACACAGAACAAACAATCATGCTCATCACACAAAGGTCTGTCCTGGGTAGGAATCGAACCCACGACCTCCGGCTTAGCAGTCAGGGTCACTAACCACTAGACCAACAGGCCAGTCAATACTAATTAAAGTATATAAAGCTATACTACAAAGCAAAAGAGTTTCTTTGTTTGATTTTTTAAACGCTCTAATATCTGGAACTACCAGTCGGCTAAAAATATTTTTATTTTTGCGTTGGATAGCCCAGTTTCTGAGGAAGCTTATAGGCTATGTAATATTACCTTACTGGTGACGGGAGCAAAGGCGCGGATGAAACCGCGCCACGGTAAGCTAGTCAGATAAAACTTGTTCATTGGGGAAATAAACAAAATAGAACTAGAATACAGTAAAATTTCAGTTCGGTGATTTCTTGTTAATTTTGAAGCAAATCGATTAAGGAAGTGTTTCGACGCTACAGAAGATCGGAATCATAACAAACTATTTATTTGTAGAGTGTTCTTGCTTATGTACAGCGATTATCAGTGCTAAGTTAGGTTTATGTTGTACTACCAACAAGAAAAACTGTGGTGACTAACGAAATGTTACGTAGCCCATAACCTTCCTCAAGAACTGGGATAACATACACAATAAGAATTATTCAAATTCAAATGGTAGTTCCAGAGATTGCGCGTTCAAACATATATTATAATAGTATTTTTTATAAGATTAGAAAATGTGTTAAAATATTTGATTTTTAGATTTTTATTTTGGAATTCGTTTGGAGAGGTCAATTAACTTGTCTATACAATGGCGTAGAACAATATCGACAGCATTTATACAATTTTCACTCACCATTATTAAGGTTCTTTACATAATATTGTTTTGCTTCACCGTAAATCCAAACCTAACTTATACTAATGCATTATTTGCATGAGACGTGGTTTTCATACTACAGCAGGGATATAATTAAATAATTTTTTCATTAACTTGTACGATCTTAAAATTGATTACGGTATGCTTATAGTAAGAAACGATTACATTACTGTAATACTCCCATGTCTCTCGCCTACACTACACTACAAAGACAGCTGACATCGTGGAGTACGTGCGTCAAAAGATGAAGTACCGGCCGAAAATGCAGCTGTTGGAGTCGCGTCGAAACTTTTTGGTGCGAGTACCAACGTGTTATCTACACCTCGTCATGGAGGTAACCTTTTGGGCACAAGGTGTGGTGTTCCGTCGCTGCCGCGGACAAGTTCCACACGAACGCACAGTGACGTAAGTAATATGTATTATGTTGGTCTGTAAAGTATTTATCTATGCGTTGCGACCCGATTAATTGATTTATTATTATTATAACTAACTGCACAATGATTAGTAAAATCTAATCTTTAGATACTGATATTGTTTCAATGATATGACGCTGATAGAAATTCAGATATATTTTTTAAAATTTAATCTTTATTATATTAGCCTAGCCTATTAGCCAAAATGACCCCACCTCGCCTGATGGTAAGCAGTCAGTAGAATGTGTGTGTGTGTGTGTGTGGTGGCCACCATACCATAAGCCATCGTCTTAAGCTGCTGGTATGGTCGCCTCCACAATGGCGGCTGGGAAATAATGGGTATGGGAAGGGAATGAGGGAAGTGAGGAAAGTGGAAAGGTGGAAATTGGACCTTCGGCGCTCTCACTCACCGAACGAAACGCAGTAGTACGGATACTACTACTCGTACGTCGATCTTTTACCACAGGGTAGTACTGCCCCGGTTGATCCGACCCAATCATGCTGAAATCAGCGTGGATCTCCTACCGATCTACTAAAACTTACTTACTTACCTACTTAATATCGAGGGCCTAGTACGAGTTTGATTTACGTTAACACAATCGACACGTTTATGACGTTCGGTGCTGCGATTGGCCCGCTAAAAACTCTTAACCAATCAGAGAGATCTATCTAAATACGTATTATTACAGCTCAAAATATTCAATTTGAACAGACTTTTCTAGTAAAAAAAATTGCGTAACTAGGCTCTGTTGACTTTTCATTAGGGTTCATGAGAAACAAACGCGGAAAAAATGTTTGAGCGCTCACCGATATTCTATTAAGCACATTTACCCTCCACAATGAAGTTAACGAAGCATAAAATTATTCACGAGGCCTGTAGAAAATGTTCCTCTCACGTACGCTAGATAGCTGCGTATACTAACTTATCACTGACAAAATGCTTAAATGGCCCTCTCGCAAATTTTATATTATACCAGCGTTACCTACGTAACGTTACAAATTTATAACACGGAAAAATACAGACAAATAGAACGTATAATGATTGGTGAACTTGCGCAAACACGTTTTTGCCAATCAATATAATGAATTTTTGCAATCATCGTTGCAGTGTGGCCTAATAAGAAAATATATTTTGCAATATACTAAGTATATAACGCTTGTAAGTACGCTTGCCGTTTTAAAAGCTCACATAAGGTAGGTACTTACCGACTGTCTTTTATGATTTCATGTGTATTTTATTACTATTATATGGTGAAATAAAACAGTGTGGAAAACCCTGAACTTATAAAAACTGAATTGTTGAATCTATACTTCTATTTAGAGCGGAACAGTTTATTTGTTTGTTTGAACGCGCTAATCTTTGAAACTACCGGTTGGATTTGATAGTCCAGTTCTTGAGGAAGGTTATAGGCTTTGTAACATCACGCTACTAGTGACGGAAGCAGAACAGTAAGCAAAGACGCGGGTGAAACCACGCCGCGAAAAGCTATTAATTGATAAGGTAGAGTACAAGACGATCGAGGCGCACCATGAGGGTGGTTAGAAAAGTTTTCGCCACTAGTTGGCGCCACTTCAACTGTCATATTGGGCCAATCAGGGGTTCACTTTCAAAAAGCGCTTGATATCTAGACCTAAAGCATCGGTGCTGCCCCCTCGTCGGCGCAATTTTAGAAAACCCTCTCAGTAATTTTCTTCTGTCCTTATGCACGTTAATTATCCATTTGGTAAATTAAATATTAAAATTGCAGAAATGAACACTGACAAATATTTGTTTTGATAGCGCTGTCAAAATGGTAGACATTTTACCAAAGTGAAACTGGTGGCAAACATTTTCCTAAGCACCCTTAATAATGGATGATAGATTTGTTGACAGGAAATACAATATCACTTTTTAGACCAAGTTATAATATCAAAATTCATGTTCAGCAGTTGTCCAAAATAAGAAATTTAAAGAATAGTGATTGAATTAAAATGTACTAATATTTACTTTAATTTAAGTTTCAGCTTTAACTTAAAAATATGTTATTGCTTTTTAATATGCATGAAGGCATTTTCAATTTAAATTACTTATTATTTGTAACTTCACTCACGTAATATTTTAATGAAAAATATTCTACAGACACTCTGGATATCTTATATTTCGATCAAGGGAAGATTTTTTTAGTAACACCTTGTTAAAACAATCTACGTAAATGTATTATGTTAAGGTTCATTTCATAAATAATAACAGCTATTGTGACTCTTATTATATGGTTACAAATAACAATAAGTTATAACTTATATCACTTCTATTCTAACCACATAACATTCGTTATTTGTCAAATTTCTAGATTATATTGTACAAAATAAGTAGAACATGACTAAGGTAATATCTAAAAACAGTGTAAAATAAAATAGTTTTTACTAAATAATCTCTGCTACGACTGTTCGAGTGTACTTAAAACTCTTTTGTATGGTTCTTTAAATGAATAGTCTATGCTGTTTAATGATAGCACGAAAGTGTTAAATTTGCCACAAATCATACCACGTATTCCATGAGGTGCCAAATTTTTTGAATCTTCTTCTTATCGAGTGGTTAGTGATCCACCTAGTGTCAGGATTTGTTCAGGTCACCCAGAGGCATCCGACTTGACGTAATGACTGTTATCAACTTGGTAACAACCGGGACCGACTTTTAACGGGCCCGCCGAAGCACGGAGACGCTCAGATCAAATACCACTATGCGGTCACCCATCCATGGACCAGCCGCACTCTTAGTTGCTTAACCCGCAGATCGATTACTGATCAGTGAGTGCAACGAGCTATGAGCGTCTCAATTTTTTTTTAATATATATAATTATCTACACCTTTACTACGAAATTATCAGTATTTATCGACATACCTGGATAATAAATAGCTTCTTTTCTGACAGCATACTTTGCTTGAGGAATCCTCAGCGTGCAGATGAACTCTGCGGGCGTTGGTAGATCTGCATCGTTGAGCGTTACTGACGCTACTGCTGAGTACCTTCCATCCACTACACTTATTCTGTGTTCTACTGGAAGGTGCCTGATAGGAAAAAAAAACAACAGTTAGAAAACTGTCAATTTCAAGTTCATTGATGTTGTTTTTATGAACTTAATAGCATACACGGTAGTAGATCCACGCTAGTTTCAGCATGAATGGGTCAGATCGACCAGGGATGTACTACCCTCTCATAGAAGATCGACGTAAGAATATTAGTTTTCATACTAATGTGTTTCGCTCGGTGACTGAGAGCCCAAATACCCCCTCGGTCCTACTCCGTTTCCTTTTTCCTTCCTCATCCTCTTCTCCGTGGTCGGCAATGGCTTGGTTGTATTTTCTAAACATTATTACTTCTGCTTGAGTATTCCAAGCATCGCAGAAGTAATAATGCTTAGAAAACACAACCAAGTCACAAGAGAGTTAATAAACTTCGTCATCATCATCGTCAATCTACGGTAGTTAGCTGCTGAATGTAGCCCTCTCCCTTAGCACACCACTCGGTACGATCATCGTGCACCACTACTTGGGATTAGTACTAGTAGCAATATTGGTGCCTATAACAGTATTTTGGCTAGTCCTACATCTAAATGTGCGATAAACCTGTAAACGTAGATTTTCTATGTAATTAACTAAATATATTATATAATTAAGCTCCAATAGAGCGACATAGTACTTTGAAGTAACTAAACTCTTTAAATAAAAAAGGAAAAAAAGCGCGCCATCTTTCCCGTTGATGACAGAATAGAGGTAATATTCAGTGCGCAAAACGCTGTAGTTCCTTAGCAGCGTCTTACGACACCCTATGGAAGAGTGGGATGGTTTCACATTTCAGACTGGAAACAAAATAAAGATACAAAAAAAGCAAAAATGTTAATACGGTTATGGTTGCATCACACGAACTTTTGTTATTTATTGTAGTAAAAATACCATCTTAATTAAAATACGTAGTCAAATTACCATACTAGATGAAACTAAATAATTAAATAATTGAAATTCTCTCTTCTTTTCTTTTCTTAATTTAGGTAATTATATTAGTTGGTTGATTTGTAATAATTACTTTGTATGGTTGTTTATTTGGTTGCGTTGAGTGTTAATATTGTAACTCATATAAATAAACATTTATTGCAAGTAATTAAAAACAAAGTGAAAAGAAACATACCCATTTTATTTTTTTTTTGTCACTCCCAAGATTAATACGAATTTAATGACACCTATACGTTAAAATCTATAAAGCCATTTAGGCTATAGAGCGTGCCAAAGAAATAGACATACATACTCACATACGTACATACATATATACATACATACATACATACATACATACGCTCGAAATACATTACCCTTCTTGACTGCGTCAGTCGGGCAAAAACTGTAATTATCTGGCAATTGAAAATAGTGGCCTGAGTTCCTTGCCAGTTCTTCTCACAGCTCTACCTCGTCAGCGAACTGGCTGTAGGTTAATTGGCTGACTTCATGTAATTTTGACGTTCATAAGCATCATACTTTATGACCAAAATTAAATAAACGCTTTGAGTTTGAATTAATATTTGTAAAGAAACAATCGGTGTCCATTATCTCTGCATTAAGTTGGTATCGGCTGTAGCTGAAGCGTACAGCAAGAACGCAATTATTTTGCGACCAAATGGATTTGTACAGAGATACTGTAAAGCCTACAAAACTATTCGTTAAGCAAATATACCTAATACGCTACATTATTTGGATTCATTTATCATAAGAGTAGCTGATTTAAATAAATAATAATGTTTCAAAGACATTCTAATATTTGTACGTCGATCTAAGCACATAGTGGGATGCTAGAACTTATAACAATGTTCAAACTACGTACCACAAGTAAGCAAATAGATGTTTTTTATTATAAACTAGGTACAACGATCTCAAGTTTCTAATTTAACTTTGTCTAACGAGTATTACAAGCAGCGACCACATATTTGCAGTTACAACAATAAAGTTTTGCCTCTCGAGGGAAATATGTCTTAAATTTGTAACTAACAACTAAATTTAATCAAAGGAAATGTTTTTAAAACTATTAACACGAAAGCTGTGGCATTTACTGATTTGTATATTTGTGTCAATTTTACGTACCTACCATAAGTGATGAATCAATATTTTAATATAATGCTGAATTATTTATATGTGTTTTGTTTTTACGCGATAATCTGTGAAACCACCAGTTGGGCTTAAATAATTATTTTTGTCTCATCATAGTTTTTGAGAAAGGTTGTAGGCTATTTAACATCACGCTACTGGTGACGAGGGGAGACCAGTAAGCAAAGACGCGGAATAACTCCGCCGCGGACAGCTAGTACATTGATATTTTGCGAATAAAATAACATTAATAATTATTATAAATAATATCAGCCTGTTTAATGTCCCACTGCAGGGCCAAGGTCTCTTCTCATTTATAGAAGGCATGAGCATTATTCACCACGTTTACTTAAGGCGGATTGGCAATTTCAGATTTTAAGTCGAGTTTTCCTTCACCGTCAGTCAGAAATTTCCAAGATAAACTTAGAAAGTACATATGATTTGAAAAATCACATTGGTACATGCTCAGATTCGAGCCCATTACCACGTGCCTTTGACATTTTTCGTAATAAAATACTAGTTTTTAATTATTTTTTTTTGTAAAAATTGTCAATTGTTTCAATTTTGGTTTTTAATTTCAAAATTGCTTCATCAATTTCTTCGTACCAACAAGCAGCCAAATTGCGTTTACAAAATATATTATCACGATATCGAGCACTTTTCTTTTTATAGAGAATCGGTCACAATCCTAGCGGTTACATTTTATAAATTGGATTGCCACTGTCTTCGATATAACTGTATTTTCCAAACTACTTTTATTTTCTACAAATAAGATTGGCGCTCAAATGGACATTCTATTTCACACGTAACATATTGGTATTATATGTATGTCTATATATTTTGATTTTCATATTATTTATGTATAAAGTATCAATCACGTTATCACAAATCCCGTAATATATTTTTAAGATGTGCATCAATATTTGTAGCTTCTTTGTTAATAATTGTTAACTCATACAAAAAACTGTAATTATCTGGCGATTGAAAAGAATGGCGTGAGTTTCTTGCCAGTTCTTCTCACAGCTCTACCTCGTCAGCGAACTGGCTGTAGGTTAATTAGCTGACTTCATGTAAATTTGACTTTTCATTAGCATCATACTCTATGATCAAAATGAAATAAATGCTTTGGGTTTGAGTTTGAGTTTACATAAAAAACCCATAATATCAAATAAATAATTTTCTTTCGGTAGGCAATATTAAACACAAAAATTTAAAAAAATACAGCAATAGAATAATAATTAAGGCGAGCGCGGTCGCCATAATTCGGTAATTTTTTCTCAAATTCTTTCTTACTTTTTTACCTTAAGCACTGTAATGATGTGTTGGTCAGTGTTGATTACATCACTGTAAAAATCCGATTGCAAACATAAGAATTAAAAGGCTTCTTTCTAGGTTTGATCAGTGATACAACCATTGTTGTTTCAAGAATCATTTATATCAACTAACATTATATAGAACACTGGAGAACAAATGCAGTCTTGCGCACTAAGAATATAAATTAATGAAGTAACGCTTTTAGGAGTTTAATACGAAATATTATAAGTAAATAAATTATATTATCTATAGTTACTATTAATAAAGCGAAAGTGTTTGTTTGTTTTAACGCGCTAATCTCTGGAACTATCAGCATGATAGCTCAGTTCTCAAACAAGGTTATATAATAATTATAATAATAATAATATTCTACCACATGCACACAGCGCCATTTAGCCCCAAATTAAGCAATTATATTTGCTTGTGTTATGGGTACTAAACAACTGATATACTATTATAATATAAATTACACCCAGACACAGAACAAACAATCATGCTCATCACACAAAGGTTTTTCCCTTTTTTTTTTATGCTATGTAACATAACGCTACTGACGACGGGAGCAGAGGAGTAAGCAAAGACGCGGGTGAAACCACGGCGCGAAAACTAGTAATATTATAAAAAGCAGAATTGCAACAGATTTAAAGTAGGCGAGTTAAATGAAATTTTTCAGCAACATATATTTTATGTAGAAAGCACTTGGCAGGTGACTCAGGTGATGGTATTCAAGCCCACCAACTTTAATCTTGGCTCTAACCGTTGCCAACTTCTATAAACTCGTATAATCAATTGTTTAAAAATGTGATATTATTTCGACATTCTTCCGAAATTTTTATAAAGTTTCAAGAATGTGTTCCAGTTTCAATAATGTTTACGAGCGTTTACGCGTCATGAGTGGCAACGTCGCAATCTAGTCCTACTTCGTGGTTTTCAATTTCATCATTTAATCGGAGCTATATTTTAAAAATATGTTTTGCTAACATTTTAAAATTAGGTGAAAGCTGTAAAAAAAGTAAGTAATCATAATGCTTACAGTTATAATAATAATAATAATAATAAACGTTTATTTCAGGCAAGCCTATATGGTGTTAGTAACAATTGTCTTAAGTGCTAGTGTTAGTAATACATTATTTATTTATTCTAGTGTGTAGTCCCATCCAATGTCGCATCATTGGGGACTCCCATTTATACGGGACAATCCCACCCACATGCCCATCACTGTGACTCCTGTAAGCCAGGATTAACAGTGATATCCAAGAAGAAACACCGAGCTTTGACACTCGGGAGTCCCGGGGACTGCTAAACCTACTGTCTTGGACCCCGCAACGAATTTAATCAGAAGTAAAAGGAGGAGTTGGAAATAAAATGTCCACTTCCCTCCATTGCAAAGCGGGAGACAAATTTAATCTGTATAGGATTATGACCTATTAAAAGAGAGCACCACGGACAAGTAATATTAAAGGACCTATGTGAGCTATATCTGATTCCAGTAATATGTATGCCAGAAACGCTTAAACGCACGGAAATTCACCCTAGATGACACAAGATCCTCATAATAAACTGGTCCTGATGTAACTTGTAAACTATTTAACATTATTTCGCGGTCTTTACGCCAAAGAATACACTCCCAAAGAATGTGATGAGCAGACTGTTCTTGATTGGAACACTGACAACTCGGCGAATCAACTAACTTAAACGAAAATAGTTTGCCCTTAAAGTTACCATGACCCGTAAGAAATTGGGCGACACAGTGATCTACCTCTATCCATGTTCCTTCCAACCGCTTTACAACTGATGGAAAAAACTGGTACAGGTGGCGCCCCTTAGTTGAAGTATCCCAGCGCTGCTGCCATTCGCCTATAAGACTCCTATAAACTTCATTTTCTTCTTTAAATAATCTAATGATTTTCTGGTGATCGCGCGATTGTAAGAAGTCACTATTCATGCCTTCGTGAGTTGTATAATACATAGCCGCTCGTCTCTGAACCTCAAGATCAACCAGAAGAACACCTGCCAGTACTGGCAAAGCCTCAGTGCTAACTGTCCTATATGCCTTACACAGAAATATTAACGCAAGACGTTAACTTTGAAGCAATTTGCGCCTTACAGCACCTATAGTTGCCCTATCAGCCCATACAGGCGCCCCATAACACATACTTCCTAAATAAGTAGCACTATAAATCGTTTTAAGAGTATTAAAAGAAAGACCCCATGTTGTTGTTGATATTCTAGTTAAAGCGTAAAAACTATTTTTAGATTTTTCCCCAATTGTAGTGATGTGATTAACAAATGAAAAGTTTCTTTCTAATATGAATCCTAAGTAACAAACTGAATCCCTACTTTTAATTCTAATATTATTAAATTTTATTCGAGGTTGTGTTTTCAGATTTCCTTTTAAAAGAAGCTGAAAAGTTTTGTGAGGAGCGAACAATAATCGGTTACGTTTTCCCCAGTCAGAGACTAGACGTAAACATTTATTCGCTAAATCCTCTAATCCAGCCCTGGTATTAGATTGTATAAGTAACAGGCCATCGTCAGCATATCCAGTTAATGTACAGCCAGTTGGTAATGGCAATGAAAGGAAATCATCAAACCCTAAGTTCCAAAGATACGGCCCTAGCACTGATCCCTGAGGACATCCCATAGTCAGTGGCTTCGACACAGCATGGTGACCAAGTTTTAGCTTAGCTGTGCCATGCATAAAATATGTATAAATAAGCGAATATATGTTACTAAAACAACCTCGTGATTTTAATTTCATAAGTAATATTGGCCACCATGCGTTATCGAAGGCACCAGAAATATCTAAGAAAATACCTATCACGTATTGATAAACAGATTTAGTAACAGTTTCCCTAACAGATATAACTGCATCGACTGTTGATCTACCTATTGGACTCCCATTTGTCAAAAAACGCACTCAGGGAACCGTTAGTACTGACACGCATGCGTGCGAGTAGGGAGGCGCACCTTTTACGTATGATTGCCGAGAAACCATCTATATGTCTCTCGGCAAGCTTGCTCGACGCACTACAACGCCACGGCAGCCCCAACAATACCCTGAGCGCATTATTGTACTGGACGCGTAGATCGCTGTACACGCGCAGACTATAACTGGTCCACAGACTGCACGTGTAAAATGTTTATATTACAAGGAAAACGCATCTGAAGTTACCAGTGTGTTGTTTGCCTAACAATATAATTGTAAACGCAATGTTTTCTTGCTTTTTATACAGCTTTCACCTAATTCTTAAATGTGTATTATTCCTAGCAGAACTTATTTTTAAAATATAGCTCCGATTTTATGATAAAAATTGAAAACCGCGAAATATGACACTAAATTGTGTCACTCATGAGGTGTAAACGCTCTCTAAAACGGTCAACGGTATATACGTATAAACTCGCAGGTGATGGGTGTCATAACCGTAAATTAATTAATAATTTAAATTGTAACTCATTCAAATAACTGTAATTATCTGGCGATTGAAAAGAGTGGCGTGAGTTTCTTGCCAGTTCTTCTCACAGCTCTACCTCGTCAGCGAATTGGCTGTAGTTCAATTGGCTGACAAAATGTAATGTTGACCTTTCATAAGCATCATACTTTATGATCAAAATGAAATAAATGCTTTGACTTTGACTTTGACTTTGACTTTGTAGTGATCACGACTTCAGTAGTTTATTTTAATAATGTTACTATTTCTTCAACTACAGACGGTCTACCAAACATGAGAGATTTCTAATTAAATAACAAACACTATAAGTAGGTCCACACCCACATAGTCGACAAACTTTTAAGTAACGTCTATCTTCTTTGTTGTTTTTAAATCTTAACCTTCTAAACATAGACTTTTTATCCCACAATCAATTCAGTTTGATTATTCTTGATAGAATAATACTTCCAGCCTGTTCTATCGTCTCACTACAGGGCAAAGTCCTCTTCTCATATAGAGAAGGCATGAGCATTAATCACCACGCTTGCTCAAGGCGGATTGACAATTTTAGGCTTTTAAGTCCAGGTTTCCTCTCGATGTTTTTCTTCACCGTCCGTTGTCGTTTAATACTAAAACCAGTATTCGTAACAAATAATGTGCCACGATCTGTCTTTTAAAATATTATTGTTGAATATAATGACGGATTTCGATTATTTTCGGTGATGTTATTAGCATATGAAAATTAGCTTTTATTTATTATGCCATTTAATGAATAACTTATTACGATACCATGCATCAGAGTGCGTTTAATCAAGTTTACGTAAATAGCGAGAACGGAGGCATGATTATTTTGGACATAATATTAAAATTTTGAATGGAAATTCATCAATGTCAATCAGTCTGCCTTTCTGTTTATAGATAGATTGTAAAATTAAAAACACAATATGTCTAACTAACAATTTTGTCACAAATGAAAGTAAACAACCTAAAGAAAGCTAAGTCAAATTTGATCTTTAGTAAACATAAGGATTTAGGGCATGTTTCACCACTTGCTGCTAAAGTGTCTGATATTTAACTAACAGATAAAACATCTTCTAGTTAAATCTGTATTATATTTTAAAGAGTTTATTGGTTATCAGGCACTTGTGGAACTGATTTTTGAGTACTATCTGTCAGTAAAGTTTCGAATAGGTTTTCACGCACTTTATCAGCAAGTGGTGAAACAGGGCCTAAATGTCGTAAAATGAAGAAAACCCGAAAAAACGAGCCCTTGATGACAGAATACAACAATTTTCTAAATCACAATTTGTACCTTTTAATCGTACCTGTTGTAACTTTTTGAGTCGTCTCTGGAGAGAACCTTAAGTTGAGGTAATTGTTTTTAATTGTTACATTATACCAATTTTTATCACTTTAATTTCGGATTTCTTTAATTTTCCTCTGTGTTCGCAATTTGTGATTTTTTTGTAATAGATAGAATCGGACTGAGCTTTAGCAAAAAACATACTGATATATATTTGACTAGTTGCCCGCAGCGTGGTTTCACCCGCGTTAAACTACTAATTTGACTACTGATCTGCACCTGTTGCGAGTAGCGTGATGTTACATAGTCTATAATAAACTTCCTCTGGAATAGGGCTCCTGCCACAACCTCTTATAGCAATTTTATTATGGTCTTACTTTGTCTCTATCCTTGTTTTTAATTAATTCGATAAATAAATAAAATTAAGATCAAAATAATACTGCCTGCCATAAGAGGTGGTGGTAGGCTCCCTGGGCTATCAAACGCAAAAAGAATTATTCAAATAGAACTGGTTGTTTCTGAGATTAGCGCGTTCAAACAAACAAACTCTGCCACTTTATACAAAAGTATAGATTAAAGTATAATTAAATATCCATCTAGCTTATTGTTGAGGCTAAAATTCACTAGAAGGAACATATTATAATTACAGTCAAGAAACGTCTAAAAAGTTTTGCATTTCTAACGTCACATAAATGATAAAACTAACTTATCTTTTTTTAAATTTTATAGCCAGGGTAAGATCGTAATAGTCGTTTTGTAAAGAAAATTTGAGGGTTCGAATCGAACTTTTTTAAATTATAGTTAAGTACTTTTAAGTTCAACTTGGGATACCACTGACTTACGGTCCGTTACGGTGAAAGCTAACATCGTGAGGAAACCTGGACTTAGTCTGAAATTGCCAATCTGCATTGAGCAAGTGTGATGATCAGAGCTCATGTCTTCTTTTAAGAGAAGAAGCATTTGCTCTGCAATGGGACAATAACAATCTGATATTATTATTGCTAGAATTGGGACAATTATTAGCATTGCGAATTATAAGGTTTTGCGATCATAATCACTCGCAACAACATGACATATAGTTAATTGACTGTTCTATAAGATAAAGGTACACTCCCCATAACGCCAAATTAGTCAAGGAATTCCGCTGTATCGTGCCTTTCTCGAATGATTAACTAACGTAGTGATAGAGGCTTAATATTAGTATGAGTGTTTAATATATTGTAAGTTATTTATAAAGGACCAACAATATACATGTTTACGATTGTAAATTGCTAGCATTACTAAACGATATTTATAAATTAAAACTAGAAATATAAAATCAATTCAAAATCAAATCTAGCAAACAAATCAAAGTTCAAAATCTATAGAAGTTCAAACTTCAAATTACGATTGACAAAGTTCAAATATAGTTATCAAAGTAGCACTATGTGGCACAATAATCACGTTTGGTACAATACTTAGAGCATTAAACCAACCGGAGAGGCCACTGACAGGCGTACCCCTCTGCCAAAGGTACCAGCCCACCGGTCATACCCGTTATATAAAACTAGTTGACGCGCGTTCCGCATCATAAGTCACCTATCAGTGCATGCGTAATAGCGTCTCAATAGAAATGCCGAATTGCAGTGTATTTTGGTGTAAAAAGCGTTCAGCGACATCAAGTCTACAAAAGGATAATATTACATTCCACCTGTAAGTATTATTTTGTTCTAATATTATTAAATATGGCATTAAATTAGCAATTTAACCAAATAAAATGCTAATCAACAAGTGTTGCCAGGCTTATCATCAATACTCCAATCTGGGGTAATATTTTAAGTTGAATTAACATAAAAACTAACCTTTCCTTTTTTATATCTCGCCTTGTTGACATATCTAATAAGTTTCATTTTGGATGTACATTATTGTGTCACCGTTCCCATATCTATTTATTTTTAATTAAAACCAATGTTTTTTTTACCAAGTAATGCACAAAATAATATTAAATGAACAAGTAAAATGAGATAATAAATCCAAATATACAAGATTAGTGCACTTTATTCCGAAAGATAATTGCTCATTTCTTACAAAAATAAGCGTATTTATTTTTAAGTAACTGGTCACACTTTAACATAATTAGAGATGAGACAGTTTAATCACGATATCAATATTGGTTTTCCAGTATTAAATTAATTTTTTTTTGTTTGTTTTAGATTTTCAAAAGAAGCAGCGCCTCGAGTCGCTTGGGTCCAATATTGTAGGAACCATTTAAGTGGATTCCTAAGCATACAAGTATCTGACTAACAGCTTAAAAGACAAAGCCTTCTGTGCTGCCAGCACTGCTACCTCCTCCCTACCCCCAAGCGGCGGAGAGCTCAGTTTTTAGTAAGTAAACTCGCTGTGCGCTACCTCCTCTTATTGCATTACCTAGGATTAGTTAAACTAGATTTATAAGGTTAATTTAAATTGCACAGTTTTTCAGTATTTTATTATATCTACTTAAATAAAGACTCTGAAATATATTCTGTTGTTTTTTTGTTATCTGAACAGATAAAATATCTCTCTAATAAAAATCTACTCATACATTCTCATGTCAGTGTCTTGTTACTATGTAATCAGAACAAAATCCTCCAATTACAAGCTCTGCTTAGTTGGAACGAAATTTAATAGCAACAGACAATTAATTCAAAGTATTATTTGGTTTGAATATACATACATACTTAGGAATAATACACGTAAAATTGACACGTAATAATTAATTACAATCTTTAATCCACACTAGAACAAATTTCAACAGGTGGTGGTTATTGAACATACATCCTTGTGCGCAGTAGTAAAATAAAAAAAAAGAGTGGGTACCCATGTACGCACGTAAGAAGTTATACTTCTTTGGCATAACAATCCAAAAATACCAAATAATAATACAACGCATACATACATAAATATTTGAATTGATATAAACGCCAATATATTTTTTATTTATTCACACAGATTATTTGTACTGATACGACACACAAAGATCCGCAACTAACTTCAGTGTGTAAAAGGTTCGCAACTAACTTCAGGGTGTTGCTTTTTTCTGTCGGTGTGCGCGCGCATCGTAAAAATTCACTCTCATCATTTTTCCCAATCGCGCCAAATAAAGTATATCTTCAAAAAAAAAACGGCTAAATGCCAGTAGGACTCGCGCGCCGAGGGTTCCGTACTATCAGGGATCGGAAGTATTGAATAAACATTAGTAAACATAGTAGGAGAGCCCGACCGCATAACCAGATTTGTTTGTCGAACAATGTTTAACAAATAAATTTAGCCCGACCGTATGACGGGCTTTTTTGATAATAATTACAAAAAAGTGTGCTAGTTAGAAACACTGTTTTATTCTTCCTGTAATATTGACATAAACATGAATTAACAGAATTACTTCTAGTTAATTCATGTTTATGAACTATTTACTTTACTTTCATCTATTTCAAAGTGCTTAAATAAAAAAAAAACCTTAAAATTATAATAGATTATTATTACCTAAAACTGTTCTATATAATATAAGATAATGCTCATTTTAATAAGCAAACATAATAATCATGAAAATAATTAAATCTTTCGCGTACTTATATGAAATCCTAAACATCGATACTAAATATCGACAGAGTCAAGCTCTAACTGTTTTACGCTAAGGAAGCGTAAACTGATAGATGTCCCTGTGTGTGAATGTGATTGTGTGTGTTTAGTTTAAGCTAGTGTGTAATAATTTTATTGTGTGCGTGTATAACGACGCGATTTAAAAATGCATTAGTAGTTAACATTGTAATTAGTGTGCGTTGCTCGCGTTACCCCGTCCCCCGCCGAAAGTGGCAGACTTTTGCGCAAGGGAAATAGAGCGCGTGTCCACTCCTGTTGGTTTAATGCTCTAAGGTACAATACGATCTCTAATGTTTAATTTTACTAAAATGCTAGGGTTCATTTTTGCCATGTAGTATCACAATGGGTAAAAGTGTAGATCAGATTCATATACGAATCCATTTAAATGTTATTCAACTTTAGAACGTATTAAATTTAAATAACAATTAACATAGACATGAAGTAAAGCCAATTTAATGCCACTGCAAATCAAAGATAAAAAAAGCCTGGAAGTCTTTGCCAGCGCATGTGTTCCCATCTAATTTTAATCCTGGGTCTTTTAAGCGGGGCGTGAAAAAGCATCTCACTAAGCCGCCATAGTGGAGGCCACCATACCAGTAGTTTGGCTTTTGGAATGGTGTCCGCCACTTCTGGATTCCACTTACTGCTTACCATCAGGCAGAGTAGAGTCACTTTGGTAGGCTAATATAAAAAAAAAAAAAAAAAGATTTTGTCTTGTCATAATATCGGCCCATAATTATCCCACTCTAAAAGACATTAAAAATTGCTTAAGTCTCCAGCAAGACTTCTCACGAGTTGCAGAGTGGTGTCAATTAAATCAAATGCAATTGAACACTGATAAATGCTTTATTATTTCATTCACGACCAGAAAACAAAAGATCGAATTCGCATACTCTCTTTCAAATAGGTTGTTACAACGTAAAACATTAATTAAAGACCTTGGGGTTTACTTCGATGAAAAACTTACGTTTCATGCACATTACAATCACATAATTCTTAAGTGTACTAAACTAGTTGGTTTTATCGCTCGATCAACAAAGGATTTTAAACATCACCACACTCTCATCCTCTTGTACTACTCGTTAGTTAGAAGTATCTTAGAATATGGGTCCATAATATGGTCGCCTTATTACGAAATACACAGCTGCCGCATTGAAAAGGTACAGAAAGGATTTGTTAATATTCTTTGTTATAGATCCAATTTGGGTCGTAGTTTTGGATCCTATATAAAACGACTATCTAAGTTCGGCATAGCTTCTCTATCAGAACGTCGTAAATGCAACGAACTATATTATTTGCACAAATTAATACATTTTCGTCTCGATTGTCTGTCACTAGTGTCTAGAGTTATATTCAACACACGGTATAAGTCTCGCAACCCCTCCACAAAAGTATTTGCCCTTCAGGTCTATAAGAATAACACTTCATTTTATAACCCTATTACTAGAATGTGTCGACTATACAACGATACTGTTTCACAACACTCATCATTAGACATCTTCCGCGATAATTTCCTTAAGTTTAAAAAGGATGTTAGGTGTATTTTTTGTAGCTACAACAGCAGTCCACAGGCTGTGATAAGAACCTAAGACCCCTGTCATTCTCGTATTTCTTCTTTATTTATATTTTACTGTTCTTTACATCTGTTTGTGAACTAATGTCCTCGTTACTAATCCTTATTAACCCATCTTATCATAAAAAATAACATGTGAAATCACTTACACACTAACCCTTGCAATAATAATTTTATTTTGTTCTCTCTGTGCCCACATATTGTGAGTTATAGTCTACTGCTTATCCTAGTATATATATTAAATTATGTAACTTTAACAGATTGTAACTTGTTTTGTGAGCCAAATATAATAAATAAATAAATAAATAAACTCTAGGGAAAGGCATCTTCTCATACAGAGAAGGTATGAGCATTGATCGCCACGCTTACTCAAGGCGGATATGCGATTTCAGACTTTCTCAGAAATCCAAGTTTTCTTTCACCGATAATCAGTAATGTCTAGATAATCTTAGAAAGTATAATGATTTTAAAAATCACATTTGTACTTGCACGGATCTGAAACCCCGATCTCATGTTTAAGAAGCCTTCACCACTGGGCCGTTACGACATTTTTAAGATTTTGTCAAAAAACATAATTTTTTCACTACGCTCACACACAGGCAGTAAATTTGCGATTTATATTTTACTTTAAGGCCAAATTTCTCGATGGGTCAGAAAAACTTCTAGGTTACCCTTTTTCTTGTAAAAACCTAACCGAATCATAGTTAGGTTTCTATAAGGAAATTTATTTTGATGTCAACATTACCCTCTACAATGGATTTTGGTGCAAAATGTCTAATAAGGGATCTGTGTACCGTAGGGAACGACATGAGACCCACCCGCGGGTGGTTTTTCCATTTAGTTTCACGTATTTCTATATAAGCGAATCATGATAGGATTTTATCCTTCGATTTTATCCGGTATGTAGCATTCTGAGATCTGTTGCGGGGATTATTATATCAATATTTAAAACGTTCCTATGTATCGACAATTAATTTAATTATAATACGTATGATTACAATTAACTATATACACTATTAAGGTTAATTCATGAGTATATATATTATTATGAGAGATCGAGCACTTACTTATTACGTGTAACAATAGGCGTCCCTCAGGGTTCAATTCTAGGTTTAATCTTATAGATATTATTTGTAAGGATGTACTAGATTTGAGAAACATAGCACTTTTAAAATATGATAATATGTCACTTATATTCAAAGTAGTACGTAGAGAAAATAAACGTGACAATTCGAATAGTGCTCTTGGACAACAAACAACAAAAACAAAAAAAAAATATTGACAATGCCTCAAGCCAAAAGTATTAAAAATTAAACAATAAATTTTGTGAGTTCAATCGTTTTTTTTGGGTACATTACATCGTAAACTTCAGTGGGGCATTCAAATATCTTCTCTGGCAAGTAAACTCGGTTCTGCTGATTTTGCGGTTAGCCAAGTAAATTTACTCATGTGGAAACCACTGACTAGACTAGTCTATTTCAACTATTTTTTACAACGTCATGTCCTACATTATACTGTAATATAAGACTACATTATACTACAGATTACATTTATACTATTTTTAAAAATTAAAAAGGAGTATTGGGTTCAGTTCACATCCAATTTTTAGTTCACGAATTGGATTACACTGAGTTACGACTACATTTGCGGTACCGTCCTACTATCAGTTCAAGAAACCATTGCTTCATAGCAAGGTATGATGTGCTTATTAACGGTCATCAAAATTTACGATCAGACTCTCTACTATAATAATAGCAACGTAATAAGAGCAGCGATGTGATTTTTCTCTTTACTCGTGGCTTGCTTTTAGCTTTTCCGTGGTTGTCGTATAACATCAGTCTTAATATTGTAGAGTACAAAATATACTCACTTCTCAGGCGTAGCAATAGTAAGGTTGGGTGCGGGAAACGCGCCATCGGCCGCACAAATGACGTTTACTGTGTCATCATCAGTCTTGTTCTGGATCAGTCGAAAGCTCGTCTCCGGTACTGAAAGTTGATACTTTTGTAAATAGGTACTTATACAATAAGGACACACATTAAATTGCCGCAAAAAAACCTTTTATCGTGATATCGCTTCAAATTTATATGTCAGAAAGAATCAGATAGTACTTTATTAAAGTTCATGTCGACAAACATAAAATAACAATGCAGGAATATTGAGTTTATTTGATTATTTACGTACTAGAGTCTGTGTTAGACTAGAAACCAACACTTCTATATACTACATTTAGGTCTAAATTTAATTACCAATAACTAATAGTAAAGTTATTTTTAAACAACGTTTGTTAAATTAAAATTTACTGCACACAATTACCCGAAATATTATTTTAACTTATTTTTTGTTGCCGGCAGTGGCAGACGAGCAAACAGCCCTCGTGATGGTAAGTGGTAACTGTCGCTCATGGACCACTCAGAGTCCCTGGCATAGTCTCATTCTCCTGCAATGCCAGGGACTTTGCAAAGCCGCTGCCTACCGTGAAGATATCTGTTTTTAAATAACACAAAATACCACAGTGTGAAATATATGCCGGTTTCTGATCTATAAATATCTATACAAACCTAAAACCTCCATTAAATTGCTTAATTATTTACAAAATAGTACTCTGACTGACATTTTGTTAACGTCCGCCCAAATGTATTTAAAGCGTTAAGATTTTTCTTTATTTTCGACTGCCTAAAGGATGACCACTGTGACCTTTTGTTAATTTGTTTAATAGAAGATACGAGCAAAATCGAGTAATTAAGCGAAACTGGGCTCGTCGACTGAGACGGCCGCGGTCGATTCATTCGATGAACGGTTGACAAGATACTAAATGCTTCGCTTAATGGGTGCTCGCCATCCAATGGTTTTTATTATTGTTATCATTTATTACAACTTAGCTTTCACATTATTTCTAACGTTAATATTATAATTTTAATCTTCATTTTATTCATCAATCTATTGGTATAATCTTAATCAATTTACAGACTATAACAAATTTAAAAGGAAAATAGTTTAAGAATGTATGTGTAAAATAATCTACTATATAGATAACACAAATTCACAGACAAAAAACTCTGTTTTTCCCGATATAAAGAAACAATTGGATAGTTATAATTTTATAGGGTTTGAAGTGCCACGGTCATAAAAAGAAAGCGGATAACAGACGGTCAAACGTCTAAAACTAGCTTAGTCGAATAAAATGGATGTTCAACATAAACTAGAAGCTAAGACGAATAGGTTAACAAAACATCAATTTCTTCCTTTATATACTAACTAGCTTTCTGCGGCGCGGTCTTTGCATACTGCTTTGCTCCCGTCGCCAGTAGCGTGATATAACATAGCATATAACCTTCCTCGAGAACTGGGCTATCATATTTAGAATTTTTAAATCCCACTGGTAGTTCCAGAGATTAGCGCGTTCAAACAAACAAACTCTTCCGCTTTATATAATAGTTATAGATTGCAGATCATCTTCATCAGATCAATATCATGTCCATTCAAAGGTTGTCTGGAAGAGAACGCTTTTAGCGATAAGACCGCCCGTTGTCACTAAATAGTTACATAATTTTAATAATGTATGTCACATGTGGTGTACAATAAAGCAAATTCTATTCTATCATCATAATTATCAGCTTAAAGACGTCCACTGCTGGACATAAAACCTCCGCCAACTTGGCCTATCGTGAGCCACCCTCATTCATTCTGTTGTCCGCCACCCTTTCATACTAATTACAGAGACATTGTCTTACTAATATTATAACCGTGAATGTTTGCTTTTAAATATGAAGAGAACGCTTTAACCTCGTGAGTTTGTGGGCAAATAGTTAATTTTAAATGTCATTTTAGTTCTGTACTTGTCACCAGACGGCGGTTTTGACGCGAAGCAACTAGAAATTTCAATTAACTCAGATTTAGTGGGTATTTCATTTCTTTCAAATAAAACCAGTAAATAGTACTTAATACAGCTAAATAATTTCTGAGTTGAAAGTAGCAATTATATCCTTGTATTTGAAAAAGTAGTTACCCTCCTACTCGCATAACGATATCTACTAATAATTTTTTACGACATAATTACAAATGTTCAAAAACTTTTAGAATAAATTTTCTGAATGATAGTGAAAACAGCATTAAATTATGTTACGTCGCTTACAAGATATCGGCGAAATAGACAGAAAAAAAATATTTACTTAACTTTATACTCGTACTATTTACCCGATTCCATCTAAATTACCAACTTATTTAAAACATGATGGGATATAAAAATACTCTTATGTTCCTATCGAATTATTCTACTTACGTCAGCTGTCCCTTAGATCAGATATTTTTTTATATTGATCATATCTGACCTATTGGCATCTGTTATCTCTGTGTCAGAGTACTGTCGCAGTACGTGTTATGTGAGCAAGTAAACGTTTTACGAGAGCTAGTTCACAATATGAAATTCAATGTTTTCTTAGTATGGATTGGATGTTGTTCGGGTTTTCCGTCAGTTTAACGGCAATTTTGTGTGTATAGTCGCGGCACGTTGTTCTATAAGTGTACAACAATGTAATGTTCTGAATGGAAACAGATGGGTGTTGTGTGCTGAAAACACAGATAATACTTTAATCACAACATGCAAAATGTATGAAACAATAAGATTTTGAGGGTTGATTTGTGTGTTGATATAATTATACAGAGTTCTTAAATGTTTGATTGATTAATTTATTTTAAAGTATTATGTATGGTATTTCCTTACACTAAAAATTTAAAAAAGGACCTTAGTTTTTTGAAAGAAATAAAGAAAAGAAAGAAAAGCATTTATTGTGCAAAAAAAAATCACGACGTACATAGAATAAAATATATTATAAAACATAAATAAAGAAAAGCATAATATATTTTGCTATTTCTTCTGACGGTCCTTGTCAGCGAGTTGGTGATAGACAATTTTTTGTTTATGTACTTCATAAATGCATAACAATGGTCTAATCTTTGACTTCAACTTTTACTAAACTTCTTCACTTAGTAAACAAGAAATCTAAAAACCATAAGTAGGTCGAACTCTTCGATGCAAAATAATGACAGGTATCTAGTTTATACGTAGGCGATGTCAACTGAGAATTGACTTCGCAACAGGACCGAATTAATTTCCGGACGAAGCCACGGGCGGCATTAAAAATGCAAGTTTAAACAGAACATTTCCTTTGACTGCACAATGTCGCGTTGTTTGAGTAGGCATATAGTAATTTTAATTTTATGATTTATTACATGATTTACTCTGTGTAAGCCACTTCGTGTAAGCCAACAACACACATGAAATGTAACTCCCATGATGCTGTTTTTTATTAGCCTACCAAAGTGTCCACTTTGCCTGACAGTAAGCATTCAGTAGTATCTAGAACTTGACATCACCATCCCAAAAGTTATCGTCACAAATACTGCCGGCATGGTGGCCTCTAGTGCATTTCCTTAGATTGTCAGATGTCAGAGCAAAACCGAGCTATACTCGCGCTGTCAAAAACATTGCTCAAGTTTTTTTTCATAGTAGCCTACCAAAGTGACTCCACCCTGCCTGATGGTAAGCAGTCAGTGGAATCCAGAAATGGTGGCCACCAACCACTCTTACGTTTCGTTAAGTTTCAGATATTTGGGCAATCAGAACACGATAAAAGGTATTCCATTGTTTGTGGAACGGCATAACATACAACGTGTGATGCATAAATAAATTAACATAGTCTAAGTATAACAGTTTAGATCTATTAGATTTAGAACTATTACGGCAGTAGGTCCACGCAGGTTTCAGCATGAATGGGCCAGATTGACTGAGGAAGTACTACCGTCTCTCAGAAAATCGACGTAAGAGTATTAGTATCCGTACTACTGCGTGTTGATCGGTGACTGAGAGCGCCTAAGCCCAATTTCCCCCTTTCCTCTTGCCTCACCTACCTCATTCCCTTCACCCTGTCACATCCTCTGCCGCCATAGTGATGACCACCATACCATCGTTTTAGACGAAGGCTTTTGGTATGGTGGCCATCACTCCAGGATTCCACTGACTGCTTACCATCTGGCGAGGTGGAGTCACTTTGGTAGACTAATATAAAAAAGACTATCAAGCATGTCTAGAAATACAAATCAGTTCTAGTTTTACAAGCTTGCAGATAACTTACTTCTGCGTTTTCTGCAATAAAAGCTTACACGACTATAGAAAAACTTTGCAGTTTCAACATTTTGAAACTAACACTATTTCAACTGTTGTTGGTTGGATTTTTATTCAGACAAATGTTTGTCCTTCAATTGAGATTTGGTTCAAATCTTTATATTCGTAGTACCCGTTAACATAAATATGTTTATAAAGTTTCCCACGCCATGAAGTTTTGAGTTCTGATTAAAAAATACAAAATTCAGAAAGAAACAAATGTAAGGATTTATTTAAATTGTGTGTAATTCATATTTCTTGCGAGTAAACAATTAGCCAGCCCAATCGTGAATTGTATGTTTTTAAATGTTTAACAAAAAAGGGCTATATCGAAGCAATATTAAAGCATAATGTTTTATTAGTGTGTACAATTTTAATTCCTAAAATAAGAGATAGCTTTTACGGTACTCTAGAGAATAAACTAAAACAAGCTTTTTAGCTAAGTGGCAATGGTGCTAGTATTCTGTACACAAACACAGCTATGTGAGAAAAATTGCAGTGTCTACCGAGATGCATATTCCGTCTAATTGTTTTTTAAATATATTTATTATTATATAAAATAATGTGCATTAAGCCTTTAACTCTTTATTTTAAAATAAACTGTGAATAACCCAGTGATATCCTCAAAACCTTTCACGTAACTTATAATTACTTTGAGGCACCCGCCCGTGTGTTTTAGTTTGACAACAACGATAAATATAACTTTATAATTACACACACTACCCTTCCTTAATTGTCAAACTAAATATTATATTGCTATGTTAATGATCGTTGATTGTATTGTATCAACTTATTTTATAATAATTTGTATAGTTTATTATTACAGTAAAAAATGTAAGCGTATACGATTACGAAAATATACTACGAGAATGTTAACAAATATAAAATTAAATATCCTAAAGAATTAAGAAGGTAGTGCAATATTCAGTACAATCTGCAAGTTTTTGTATTTTTTTATTATGGCTACATTACGGCACATAATATGGCAACACACTATGGAGGTTGTGTGGTCATTGTACATTGCCAAGGTTACAAGGTTAAAAAGAAACACTCCAGCGTTCTGCCTAAAGATTCAGGTATAAATAAGTAATAATAATAATAATAATAATAATAATCATGGCTCCTGAGGGTGCTGGAATTATATAAAATAAACCCTACAATACGCACCTTCTTGGAGACATGCATGCGGCAATGGAGAACGGTCCTTACCTATCCAGAGTGTCGACAAACCCCAGGTGTTAACGAACCGGTATGGATTAGGCGGGGTATCTTCCAGGGTGACAGTCTGAGTCCCTTATGGTTTTGCCTAGCACTGAACCCTCTTAGCTCAATACTGGAGAGTTCAGGGTTAGGTTATAGGCTGCGTAGAGGTGGTCAGATAATATCCCACCTGCTTTACATGGATGATCTTAAATTAATTGCGCCAACTGAACCCCAGCTGAAAGAGTTACTGAAGGTAACTGAAAACTTTAGTAATTCTATCAACATGGCTTTCGGAGTGGACAAGTGTGCAGTCATGTATGTAAAGCGAGGCAGGGTAGTCGAATCTGATGGAATTCAGCTATCTGATTCTACTCATCTTAGGTCACTTCTAATCGCTGACGCCTATAAATACTTGGGTATGTCGCAGTCGCTGGGCATTAAAGAGACAGATATGAAACAATCATTACATATATTACATTATTATCATTATCATTACTGCTTACCATCAGGCGGGCCGTATGCTTGTTTGTCACCTTAGTCGAATAAAAAAAAAAAAAAAAATTACAGGAGCGCTTTTTCAGCCGCCTTAAAAGAGTATTAAAAAGTCACTTATCAGGCGGCAACAAGGTGCGCGCCTGTAATGGTTGGGTCACGCCTCTTCTTATGTACTCCTTCGGCATACTCAAGTGGACACAGACTGAATTGGATGCCCTGGATAGGCGAGTCCGCACATTGTTAACAGCATTCCGTATGCACCATCCACGTTCATCCGTCATGAGGTTGTATATCCCGCGAAAATGTGGGGGCCGCGGATTTCTAAATGCCAAAACCCTCCACAATCGCGAGATATGCAACCTCAGAGACTATTTTCTTAAGATGGGCGAGGGTTTGCATCGTGATATGGTTGCAGTGGATAGTGGACTTACCCCGCTTGCCCTGGCTAAGGAGAACTGGCGTAGGCCTGTAGTACTCAGTATAGACGACCGTAGAATGGTATGACAAAGCAAGGAGCTTCACGGACGGTTCTATCGGACCTTACATGGGCCTGATATAGACCGTGCTGCTTGCGTTGCCTGGCTACGCTTCGGTGATCTTTTTGGAGAAACCGAAGGATTTGTTTGTGCAATTGCTGATGAAGTTATCATGACGAACAACTACCGGAAATATATCTTGAGGGATGGCACTACTGACATATGTCGGGCATGTCTTCGCCCTGGTGAATCTCTCAGGCATATTGTTTCCAGCTGTTCGCGTCTTGCTAACGGAGAGTACTTGCACAGACATAACCAAGTAGCCAGGATCATCCACCAGCAAATTGCTCTGCGATACAATCTACTAGATGTCGAGGTACCGTACTACAGATACAACCCAGAGCTGGTTCTCGAAAATGGTCGCGCGACATTGTATTGGGATCGCTCCATCATCACAGACAGGACTATTATAGCTAACAAGCCTGATATCGTGGTGGTGGATCGATCCGAACGCCTTGCAATGATAGTTGATATTACCGTCCCTCATGACGAGAATCTCATGAAGGCTGAGATAGATAAGCAAATAAAATATCTTGATTTAGCCCATGAGATTGTTGACATGTGGGATGTGGATTCTGCTGTCATTGTGCCGATAGTCGTTACCGTAAATGGTTTAATAGCAAAGAGCCTCGACCAACACCTAAAGAGGCCCGCATTAGGTGGATGGGTCAAGGGCCAGATCCAGAAGGCAGTGCTGCTCGACACGGCACGTATTGTTAGGAGGTTCCTCTCTCTGGAGCCCTAACCGCCGGTAGCTTGGACTTTGTCTCGTTGCCGGTGGTAATCTATTTTTTATATTTTTAAATGTGTATTTTTGGTTTTTATAAGTATATATTTGAAAATGTAATAAATATGAAAAAATATGAATAAAGGAAATAATAATAATAATATTCTACCATATTCACACAACGCCATTTAGTCCCAAATTAAGCAATTATATTTGCTTGTGTTATGGGTACTAAACAACTGATATACTACTTATATACACTTTTTTTTTTTGTAAATACATACATATTATAGATAAATTACACCCAGACACAGAACAAACAATCATGCTCATCACACAAAGATTTGTCCTGGGTGGGAATCGAACCCATAAATATAATAAGTACATATACACATACACATGCATATACACAGACAGAGTAAAGACATTTATATTATACTAGCTGTTGCCCGCGTGCGTATCGGTTATCACCTTATATATTTACTAATCATGAACATAATAATATCTCTGCTTATACCGTCGATTTTTTACACAAACTGTCATCCCCTGTTTCAACCCCTATAAGCCATTTTTTTCGTGATAAAGATAAGCCTATGTTGTTCCCCAAGGTCTAATCTATCACTTTACTAAATTTCATCAATATCGATTCGGAGTTATTCTCGCAGTAAGTATCCTCGTGCGAAGCAAGGACAGGTTCCTAGTTATATTATATGAAGAAAGAAAAAAATCTTGTCAACATATTTCTTACGTATTGGTTTATTATCATTGGTAATGTCTAGGTCTGCATTTTATTTATTATCATCTGCAATACTACTTTTATGATGATTGAAGATCTACTTCAGATCTTACAAAAATAAGGGCGACATTCTAAGTTTTATGTAGCAAAAAATATTTACTTGTGCAATAAAAAGTTTTATATTTCAATCTACTTAAATTCATCGATGTATATAAACTATTTAGACATAATATCTACTAGCTTCCAACGGCGCGGTTTTACTCGCGTCTTTGGCTACAGCTCACCTTACCATACCTTCCTCAAGAATTGGACTATCATACGCAAAAAGAATTATTCAAATTTGACTGGTAGTTCCAGAGATTAGCGCGATCAAACTAACAAACTCTTCCGCTATATATAATGGTATAGATTAACTGTATGTTAGTAGTTAGTGAAAGCTATGGTGTAATTAGAACTAACGGTTGAAATTATGATTCATCATTTTAATTACGTTAAACTTAATGTGCGATATTATTGTAGTAATACACGACATTAAAGCTAAATATTTGTAGTTATTATGTTTCATATAAAGTACCTACTTGACTACAGCTTTAGTACTCTTATCAACATAATACATAACAAATTGAGGTAAGCAGGGTTATATAAAACCCACTTCTATATCGTCCATAATTTCCAACGCTATAATAGCCCACGCATAACCCACGTCTATTATTGTGTCTCGTAAATACAGTCACACACAATGACAGACTCGGTTCTAATACTGAGAAATTAAAGGCCCAATTTCTTCTCCATTCCTTTTTTCACCGTCCTCAATCCTTTCACTTACCCCTAACCCTTCACGGTAGGCAACGGCTTCGCAGAATATCAGACTAATGCTAGGGACTCTGAGTCGTCCATGAGCGACAGTTACCACTCAACCTCATGGGCTGTTTGCTCGTCCGCCATTGTCAACAATAAGTAAAAAATACTTACCAAAGACAGTCATGTGCTTACTCTTGTAATCTTCGTCAATAAACGTAGACACAACACAAATATATTCGCCTGATATGTCCGTATCTAATTTAACTATTCTCAATGCTCTATACATTTTCTGTGGATCTTCTGACGCTTTATATGTTAGATCCACCCGACCTCTTAAAATGCCTATATCTTGAGGCATTTGTGACACAATCCACTGATACACTGGTCTCGTTTTGCTCCTGAAGAACCATTTCACCATTAATCCTGGGGTTCTGTTGCCGTATGTAAAATCGCAGTCTAATATAACAGAGTCTTGAACACCATATTGAATTATCTCTGGCACTACTATTTTCACTATTTTTATTGCATGTAATCCTGTAACAAAAGAAAACTAGCGTTAATATTGTTTACCTTATAATAACACAATTACGATAATTTCGGAGAAATGGAACTTTCGAATTAATGTTTGCAACTTAACCAACTATATTAATAAACAACTATTAATATTCGGGAACCTCCTTGCGTTCTCACGCTACGCTTAATGTATGACAATAAAACAAAAAGTAAACAGTAGTATCAATTTAATAACATCAATAATCAAAAAATATATAGGTACACTAGAAGTAGAAATAAAGGCAAATTATCAGTAGTCACTCAATTTGACTAAATAAAAAAAGAAACTAATTCTTTGAATGACAACATCGCATTAACTCTGACAGGAACAATAATAAATCGGAACGCAATATTGACGGAAAGAGAGCATCGAAGCGTTTCCTTGATAATGTAATGATTAATATTCATTGGGCAGCAACAAACAATTTGCTGAAGACACGTTGCCCCCTCAAGTTGCTTAAAGAAAACTCCCACCCGCTAATCCATATCCATCAGTCTTGTAGTTCGCAAACCATTAATATTTATGCAATTCCCAAGTCAACGCTGTTGAAAGCTCATTTAAATTCATCCTTGGTCCTACTTAAAAGCGAGAGTAGGCACAATCTAAAAATTTGATTCGGTAGCACTTCAAACTGTTATCTCCAAAATGCCAGTAATCATTTCGACTGTAGAATGAATAATATTTTAAAATGTATCTATTCTAAGCTCTAGTACAAGTCTGGTGGAGTATCTACAGTCAAGTCGACTATATAAGTTTGTATTCATCTCAACCGACGAACACGGTATAATGGCCACTTCAGTGACAACGACGTATTTCAACACTACCGTATAAAGCTCTCTGTACAGCGCAAGGTAACATTTTGCTTATAACATATTTACTTAGCAGTTGAATTTTCTGACTAACTGGGGCAAATTCATGAGGTTATCTCGCATAAACGCATTGGTACGGTAGTAGATCCACGCTGATTTCAGCATGAATGGGCCAGACCGTCCGGGGAAGTACTACCCTCTCATAGAAGATCGACTTAAGAGTAGTAGTATCCGTACTACTGCGTTTCGTTCGGTGAGTGAGACCGCCGGAGGCCCAATTTCCTCCCTTTCCTCTTTCCTCACATCCCTCATTTCCTTCCCCTAACCCCATTCCCAGCCGCCATAGTGGAGGCCACCATACCAGCAGTTTAAGACGATGGCTTTTGGTATAGTGGCCGCCACTTCTGGATTCCACTGACTGCTTACCATCAGGCGGGGTGGAGCGACTTTGGTGGGCTATATATTAAAAAAAAAAAAAAAAAAACTTTCTTACTACCAATGATTCTAAGGTGCATAAATATCTCGATTTTGCTACATAATATTATTTATTTTTACTTCATTTCGCGGGATATGCAACACTGTTTGACATAGCACTATCGTCACTATAGCAAAATTTATCTACATCACTTAGAAATAATTTCGTTTAGCGCAGTTCGCTTTTAGCTTTAATTTTGCTATAGGCAACTTTATAATACCAGCTGTAGACTCGTGTTACCCAAGTGAGACATGTCTTTTTAAACGAGGTTTATAGATAATAATAATTTCACGGTAATCAACAGTTTTTTTCAAGCCCATGGCATTAGAAAAGTGCGTCTGGCAGTCATCAAGTAACTCGTCAACTAAAAGATATGTAGACATAATCATATACGGTATCATAATCAAGATTTATATTGTAAATATATTCTAACAAACACATTTCATTTCTTAAAACTGTACTGTTTTATATCTGCAGTACTGAGAACACTTGCGGACTTTAGAATAGGGACTTTAAAATAGTCACTAATTAGGTGACTAGCTGTTAAAATTTGGATGAAGGTGCGGCGAGGTCACCTGAACTTAGTTTAGGTACCGACGTTATGGTCAAGAGGCTCTACTGGCGATTTTTATGACGCCATAATGCCAGCAATTCAACACAAACGCTCTAAACGAAGATATACTGCTACTATAAATGTTATAATATCAAAAACCTGACCAACTTTAATTTCCTTCAGATTTATAAAATTATCCTTTAAAGTTGTTTACTTTTGTAGTATTATGTTTATAAGGTTTACTTTATCTTAATGTCTTAACGGTTTTGCTGTTATTTAGTTTTGTCTCACATTATTTAGTATGTTGCTACATTCATACATTTCAATTTTTTTAATTTACCTAAACAATAAATAACTTGTTCACAAGGAACTCATTAATCAATTCGTAATAATCTATACAATTATATAAAGCGGAAGAGTTTGTTTGTTTGAACGCGCTTATCTCTAGAACTACCAGTTCGATTTGAATTTTTTTGCGTGTATGGACATGCGATAGAACAGTTCTTTACGAGAGTTAGAAGTAGAGCAGTAAGAAAGACGCGGGTGAAACGGCGCCGCGTTCAGCTAGTAATATATAAAATGAAATGTTAACAAATTTTTTATTATTTATTTATTCAGATAAAAACGAATATAATTCAATTACAATTATGCCACATCGTTGTAAACCGACATTAAATTTTTAACAGAGGTTTCAAACAACTTTACATTGAACAGTATGAAAAGGCGACGCTGTTTGCACGTGAATTGTCAGCAGTTTGCTTAGCGGATAACATTGTATAGTTCCTAAACTACATACATTGTACATTCATGTGTGTATTGTTCACTTGATTGTAGATACCATTAATAAATTTTCTGTAGCAATAAATCAACGTTACGCAAGATTTAGAATAGGCCGCATAATATTACGTTATATAATACCTTATCAAAAGTACGTAAAGATCAAAATCGAATAACATTGACCTACAGTACATTTTGTAAAGGCTATAAAATGTCAATACATACTGATATTATAAAAATGCGAAAGTAACTCTACCTGTCTGTCTGATACGCTTTCACGCCTAAACGACTGAAGCGATTTTAATTAAATTTGATGTAGAGATAGATTAGACCTCTGCTATCTTTTATCGCAAAAAAATGGCTTAAAAGAGTTAAAATGTGGGATGAAAGTATGTATGAAAAATCGTCAATGTATGAACAGAGATATAACCGACATTTACGCGAGTGGAGCTGCGGGCAACAGCTAGTTCAGCATAATTTAGTTGCTAAATAGACTTTGCACTTAAGTTGGCCGCTGTGAAGCTAATATGTGCAAATGGGGTTCAGAGATCCTTAGACAGTGTGCCGAACACCTGCACGAGAGTTGATTTCTGTGCTCCCGAATAGTTTGACTGCAGAATTTTTGTCACGAAAGAAGTTTATAAACTTATTGGTGTTTGGTAACTTGAGTTTAAAAAGTTTTGTTAAAGTTTTTGTTTTTGGATCGAACATAATCGTGTTAGTTACTTTGTGTTTTATAGTGTTTAATTATAAAATAGATAGGTAGGTAAAATGGCTAATCTTTTTCATATTTTTTGATCTGTATGAAAAATGGTTTTACTTTAACTTTAATAGGTAAAATTATTTATTCAGTTTATAGAGATTGGTCCATATTTATTATTAGTTTATGAAAAAATAATATCTATAAAGCCGTGTGTATAATAGCTTATGTTATGTACATCCACGTATTGTGTACATTCAAGTATATCTATCTAAGATCCACGCTGGTTTCTGCATGAATGGGCCGGATCGTCCGAGGAAGTACTACCCTCTCATAGAAGATCGACTTAAGAGTAATAGTATCCTTACTACGTTTCGTTCGGTGAGTGAGAGTGCCAGAGGCCCAATTTCCCCCCTTTCCTCACTTCCCTCATTCCCTTCCCCTAACCCCATTCCCAGCCGCCATAGTGGAGGCCACCATACCAGCAGTTTAAGACGATAGCTTTTGGTATGGTGGCCACCACTTCTGGATTCCACTGACTGCTTACCATCAGGCGGGGTGGAGTCACTTTGGTAGGCTAATAAATAAATAAAAAAAAAATAAAAAAAAAATCCAATAATAAATAAATACATTTCTCATAATGATGATAAACATACCAATTAAGATCCTCATAGGAAATTGAATACCAAAGGTACAAAGATGAACTCCACGTAGAGAAATCTTTGCAAAACAAACCAAACTGTCAGTTCCTTGTATCACATAGATTGTCTAATTAAAGTTTGTTAACTCATTTGCAAAGATTTTGTCTTAAGGCAAAATACATTCAAAATTAATGTTATCTATGGAGGTTCTGCTTAACTTATTATTGGTAAAGTTTCATAACAATATTTGGCTTTACATAATTATTATAATGTTTTATTAGCTGCTTTTAATTTTAATCGTGTTATGTTAATGGATTTAAAGTTATATTTATCTTATGGGTACTAAGTTCTTAATGCCAGAGCGTTTCTTTTTGGGACGTTCCTTACAATTTTATAAGTTTTCTTTACAGCATGATAGTTATTTATTTTCTTCATCAAACGATAGTAATATTTTAATAAAAATTACTAGCTCCGCCCGCGTGAATGTCGGTTATAGCATAAAATTTTAATATTCTACGTTGACGATTTTTCATAAAAACTTTCATCCCCTATTTCAACCCCTACAGGGTATTTTTTTGCAATAAAATATAATAGCTATGTTGTTCTCCAAGGTCTAGTTCATCTTTGTACTAAATTTTATTGAAATCGGTTGAGTGGTTTAAGCGTGAAAGCGTACAGACAGACAGACAGACAGACAGACTTTCACATTTATGATATTAGTATGGGATTCATAACCAACAACATTCATAACATTTTTCATATTTTTGTATTTTTTTTGTTGTTTTTAATTAAACTGATCAACTTATTTTATAAAATTAATCAAGGAGTTATAAATTTAAAGAAGACAATGTTGGGTTTACATCATCAACCTCATGCCAGAAGCAATTAGCTTGACCGTTAGGCCAACACGGTACCGCGCAGTTATTGAAGTTACCACGTGGTTTTAGACAATGAACCACGTGACTCGTTATCATGTAAAACGGGACACGACAAAAGTTACCCACTGACTCACGTGTTCCTTGGTCTTTCCAAGAGTACGCGTTTGCTGCCTAAGCGAAAAACAATTGTTCACGTTTATTTTAACCTATGTAACCAGAGGCCCTAGACAAGTGTCCAAGATTTATATTCTATTCATAGAATAGATTTAAAATGTATTGGATTGACATAAGCTAACGCCAACGCTTAAGTCAATCTCATACATTTTTTTCCTCAGAAGAGACAAGACAAGAGTTTATGGCAGAATCTGGCCGAATTTGTGCAGAAATAAAACAAGTTATGGTAATAAAATAAACCAATTTGCTTTTTAAATTATTGTAATTATTCTTAAATAGATTGTCTTGGTAGTGCAATGTATGTGCGACTCCTGGGCATGAAGTTGTAGGTTTGATTCCCACACGGAACAAAACATTAATGATTATGATTGACTGGCCTGTTGGTCTAGTGGTTAGTGACCCTGACTGCTAAGCCGGAGGTCGTGGGTTCGATTCCCACCCAGGACAAACCTTTGTGTGATGAGCATGATTGTTTGTTTTGTGTCTGGGTGTAATTTATCTATAATATGTATGTATTTACCAAAAAAAAAAATGTATTTAAGTTGTATATCAGTTGTTAAGTACCCATAACGCAAGCAAATATAATTGCTTAATTTGGGGCTAGATGGCGCTGTGTGAATGTGGTAGAATATTATTATTATAATCCACAAATATTTGTTACGAGTCTGAGTGTACTTTGTGTCTGTTATTTCAATGTTTGCAAATAACCTCACGTCACAATCCGCTTTACAAACGTGGGGGTTATAGCCATAATACTTACGATGGGACAGGCTAGGGTAACTCAGTAAACGTTTTCAGGTCGATAATCTATACAATGATAAAATTGGGGTGTCTGTTTGTAATATTGAAATAACCGTTTTTTACTACATTTATATGAATTTATACGGTACATACACCAAAATAACTTTTTTTTAAATTTTTGTCCGTCTGTCTGTCTGTCTGTCTGTTTGTTCCGGCTAATCTCTGAAATGGATGGACCGTTTTTGACGGGAATTTTATTGGTAGGTAGCTGATGTAATAAGGAGTAACTTAGGCTACGTTTATTTTAGAAAAAATCTTTTTTTTAGAAAAATAAAGTAATGTTGATCGAATGTTGGGCGGAACAAAGTTCGCCGGGTCAGCTAGTCTATATATATAATAAAATTGGAGTGTCTGTTTGCAATATTGAAATAACCATTTTTTACTACATGTATACGAATATATATACGGTACATACCAAAATAACATTTTTTACAATTTTTGTCTGTCTGTCTGTTTGTTCCGGCTAATCTCTGAAATGGCTGGAACTATTTTGACGAAACTTTTATTGGCAGGTAGCTGATGTAATAAGGAGTAACTTAGGCTACGTTTATTTTAGAAAAATAAAGTAATGTTGATCGACTGTTAGGCGGAACGAAGTTCGCCGGGTCATCTAGTAGTTTATATGTTTCTAGCAAAAACTAGAAATGAATACAGTGTGCTAAAGTAATTTGAACTCTATTACAATATTATTTGCAACATTTCAAAGCGTCATTAATTTATAATTCTATACCAAAGCTCTTCTGATCTTATTTGTATTTAATTTAGTCTTTTGAAGGCTTTTGAATGGAAACAGAATAAAATTATAATATTTTAATTAAAATTAAATTATTAGATGTCGATGCTATTGACCTTGTGTTACAATTTTTTTATTGACTCTTAAGAGTAGCTATTTCGTATTTAAATTTATCGATCATTAAAGCTTTCAAAATATTTTAAAATACATAAAAAAAATATATATTAAAGGAATGATTTCTCACGTATACTTTTGTGAAAATCAAATTGACGATTTTATTTAACTATATATTAATCAGTTAATTGACAATACCAATCAATACTTTTAATTGTAATCAACAGATTTTTACGACTTAAAATAACATTATTCAGTTAATAATTAACAAGTTAAACAATATTATTAGTTAGTTATCAATTTTACCTATTTAATCATAATTACCTTAATAATAGCATTGAGCATTATCCTTATAAAAGTCTCTAATATTCCCTCCTACAAATTTTGCAATATCTTAGTGTTAGTTAGAACAGAACAAAATGGAAAGGCCTTTATTATACACCAATTTATTTTTCATTATTTACACACTTTCGGTAAAAGGTTTTCCGTCAAAACAATATTAATTGAATCGTGTATACAAGTATTGTGCTCCTGCTTCCATGAAACTCTAAGTAAAATAATACATCTTAATGATTTGAATGGTTATTGAATAATATTTCAGTTTTAAGCTCACTAATAGAAAGTCCCTGTCACGTGGTCGAACCCACTGGCAGACAGTTATACATAAATTATTCTCTGGCGACCGCACTCTCGCCGGTGCTGTACAGTGTCTGTTACCAACCCGCAAATACCTGCGACCACGTCTAGAGTAGCAAGCGTTGAACTAAAACTACGAGTAAATTCAGGGTATTTCTTGAAGCACGTCAACCCTAAAACGCACCAAATGAAGCACACCAGTTCTAACAAACAATTAAAATATGACTACGAACTAGTGCGTTTCGAGGAATACTTTTGGTACGCTTCGTTTAGTGCGTTTCAAAGTTGGTGTGCTTCGAGGAATGCTCCGTAAATTCACTACAATTAACAAGGAAAACACAAATACCTAAACAAACATTAATGCAATATTTTGGAGTCCCAACCGACATCAAAAGGTCACGATATATTATTTCCCAGCGGCAGCCTTTGGCCAAGTCGGTGGCTATTAATAATAGGTTTCCTTTGCCTACGGTACATGTGTGTGACAGTAACGACAATGCTTTTACTTGGTCATTTATCGTAGCGGCATTTCTTTTTTAATAAAGTTTTTTTTTTTTGTATCTGATAATAGGTTAAATAAGTGAGACTGAACACGTAAACGTTATTTCGGCTGCCTGTTTGTTGAGATTTGTGGTTAGTATCGTTTTTGTATTTAAATTTACCTGAGATACTAGACATGTCCATAATTAGCAAGTTAATTACTCAAATAAAACAAAGTAAGATTATATTCATCATCCCGTGAAACATTCCATAATTGTGTGACGCTTTAATATAAAAAAAAATACATATTTTAACACTAAAGGATGCTGAATATGAAGAACCAAAATAAATTATTGCAACATTTATATTTGCTTGGCTTTGATTAGCGATACTAAAACTAATAAAACTAGTGCCAAAATGCAAAATATTGTTCACTAGAATGAGTGTGCATGACCGCGGATCTTTATCAAACATGATATGAAAGAAGACATACAAGATCAAAGTTTAATAAGAAAATTGCCTTAACGTGTGCCTTGAACTATTCATATTAAGCCACTTCGACAGTCATATGTTTCAATGATCGATGTGGGTCAACGCGTTAATATTCCGTCGCATGGCCAAGTAGACCGTACAGTCACTACATTTGACAATTCGAATACGGACATAACTACTACGTTTAACCATACTGCGTGACTTCAAAGTTTTGGACATATGATTATAGAGATTAAACTCTCGCTTTTAAGCATCTTGTCGCTACTATGAAGGTTATTAAATTTATGCATGTGATGATGAACACTAACTATCCGTGGCGCGGTTTCAACCGCGGCTTTGCCTACTGCCCTGCTCCCGTCGCAAGTAGCGTGATGTTACACAGCTTATAATCTTCCTCAAGAACTGAGATATCATACGCAAAGATTAGCACGTTAAAACAAACAACCAATCTCTGACGCTTTATATAATATTGTAGAAGTATAAATTATGAAGACAACAATTGAACAAGTAGCTAATAAAAGAAAAAGAAATAACATAAAAACTTCAGCATCGCATAATTGTTAGAAAGTCATTCACATAAAGACGCAATATCCCGCGCTTTAATTAATTAACGCCCAAACTGCGAATGCAGAACAAAGTAGCGTTTCCTACACAAAAATATCGTTGTTACTGTGAGATGGAAACGAGAACAAATGTAGGTCAGACATCGTCGTGAAGTAACTTACAAAGATATATAACTCCAGTTTAAGCCACGAGTGACTACAGAACAGCTATAAACATGGAAATTTCGACCAACCTCAGTAATTATGTGGACCTATCTTAAATTTTAACAGCTACTAAAACTCAAAATTTATATACTTATGCCTGTTTAAGATTTTGTCAGATTAACATGTAAATCTTAAAGTACGTATATCAAAACTGCTTTTTTATAAATATTAAATTACTAGCTGCGCCCCACGGCTTAGCGCTCGCACGAAAAATATGGTTTGTTGTATCCCTCAGGAACCAGATTGATTTTCGGGATAAAAATAGCCTATATCCGTCTCCGGCACCGAATCTATCTACATACCAATTTTGCATCGAAATCGGTTCAAGCATTTTTGCGCTAAGTAGTTACAAACACACACATACACTCCCACAAACTTTAGCATTTATAAAATTAATAGGATGTGTAACTGAAACCGACATAAACGATTTTAGCGAGTTCTTGAAATTTTCAAAACTATTATTTTACCTTTCCTTTATCCTCACTCCCTTCACCTACCTGCCTTCACGGTAGGCAACGAATCTAAGTCATCCATGAGCGACAGTTTCCACTTACCATCACGTGGGCTGTTTGCGACTGCCGGCAATAAAAAAAGTAAAAATAACAACTAGCAAGTAAATAAAAATGTGATACATAAAACAAATCTCTTCTAGCGTTTCTTTAACTCTATTGACAAACTTTAAAAGCTGGAAAGCGTGTAATTTCTTGTGATCTTAGAACGTGAAGCGTTTTGTACATCACTCTAAGTGTCTCTTACTTTGTTAATATTTTCCTCGTTTCTACTTCATTTTTACAAAAACTCTGTTGAATTAAAATAGTCGTATAATAAATATGATGATTGTGATGATTGGTCAATTCACGGTCCGCTCCTCTCTACTCCGCCCAGCTCTGCGTCAATAATTTACACCAAATATTTTGTGAGTCTGTTCAAAAAAAGAACCGTCGTGGTCAAATTGTGAACTAACGGTCCGATTATATTAATATATAAGTAAATTATTAATTATTATTATTAGTTATTATATTAATTAGGTAAATTATTAAGGTAATAATAATTAGTAACGGAGCAGACGCACTATTGCTCACTAAACAAAATAGGTAATGAGGCACAGTTGCGCCCTCAAATCCCACGACGGTTCTCTTTCTGAACAGACTCTACCAAATTTGTAGGTTATTACGCAACATTTTTGTCATACAAATTGCAAATTATTTAGTTATCTATCTATACTATTATATAAAGCGAAAGATCTTGTATGTTTGAACGCGCTAATCTCTGGAACTACCTGTCACATTTAAAAAAATCTTTTTACGTATGGTATCCCAGTTCTTGAGGAAGGTTATAGGCTATGTAAAATCACGCTACTGGCAACGGAAGCAGAGCAGTAATATGACGCAGGTGAAACTGCGTCTCAGCTTACTGTTCTGTTTCAACCTCATTCATTCTGCAGAAGACGGCAGTTATAGCAACATGGTTGCTTGAGGTAATAAGCGAACCGTTGTCAAAATGTACACAAGAACGGTGTTGTGTACATTTTGACAACTGCATAGATGGCACAGTTGTGTATGTGGGTGTATCTTAACATTGTCAAAATGAGTGTTCAATCAAATTTTTGTTTTGTATATTTCTATTAAAAGTAAAAGCTTAAATAGATACTATATTAAATGAAATTATTGCAATGTTCTTGAATTTCATTACACATGTATACAAATAAGAGATAATCAAGAAACTCAAATTGATACTGATGTTTCATACTAAAAATACGTCTTCATGAATTCAAGTATTTGAAAGCCTGAAAATGAAAATCGATAGTAAGCAGAGTAAATTTGGTCTCCAAAAGTCACCAAAAGCTGCTAGTATGTATGATGAATTTCATAGCAGGTATAAGTTTAATTAGTTCACTAGGCGTGCGAGGCGTCCATACTCGATACGAATCGTAAATTACGAATAATGCGATACATTCACGCTACCGTAGTAACAGTAGTTATTAATTTCAAACTAGCTGTTGTCCGCAGCTCTGCTCGCGTAAATATCGGTTATCGCATTTTTTCAAACAAACTTCTACTATTTCAACTCATTCAAGCCATTTTTCACTTGACTATGTTGTTTGTCAAGGTCTATTCTATCTCTATACCAAATTACATCAAAATCGGTTCAGTGGTTTAGGCGTAAAAGTATAACAGACAGACAGACAGTGTTACTTTCGCATTTATAATATTAGGGACTACTTTCCACTGTCATATAAGCAGAAGGTCGAAGGGACCCCTTATTTACAACTATCGATTAATCACATACGTGTTATTGCGAATGATCACAATCTGCGATGAGATCATTCGATCATTCATTAGAGATAGTATAAGGTACAACTTTAGTGGTATGAAAAATACAAATTTTTAATGATAATACGCCATAACCGAGGCAGATTTTATTAAAATTACTATCTCAATTCTTTTTGACATGTGATAACTATATTGCCGACCTTGTTTGCAGGCGTGGTAAAGCTGTGATCGCATTCAATTATCCATTACCTGTCGGGAATAATGCCAATATTCATACTCTCGCTTCCGATTCCCGTATTGCACCACCCAGGATCGCTTTGCCGCATTATTTCCTTAAGCTCACTTTGCTTGAGTTAGACATATTAATTATCAAGCAGTCGTAAATCTGTTTTGAATGGATATACTAGATCTGATGGCGGATTAGTTTCGATACTAGTTACTTGTTGCCAGTAGCTAAAAGCAGATTATACGGTTAATTCTAGGGTTAGTAGTAATTGTAAGAAAGTCTTGAATTACCTATGTAATTTAACATATTTGCATTAATTTTTGTCTTAATTCGAAGGTGAAACAAAAGTAGTCTATCTTATGAAAATATATTACTTATTTTAGCCGTATCACAACCACGAAACGTGCAAATATCAACAATGACAGCGTAAGATGTTTGCGCGAGAAGTGAACAGCGCTCCTGGTACTTAGGCTGAGAACTAAACTTTTGCATTATAATTTCATGCTGTCATTCGGTAATTAATTGCACGTTAACTCATGGTAAACATAGTGATATTCAGAATGTTATAGAAGAAGTAGACTTTTAAATGAACAGAATAAAATCAGTTATAAGTTTTTATGTTTGATTTATCTCATAAAACGTAATTATGACGCATCTCAGCCAAACCAATAAGAGTTCTGACTGAACATCTGATGGAGTTAAACGACATCGTGACGAACCAAAAACGCCAAGATGAACTGCACTCATATTAGCAAACTACAATGGCACAAGACAAAGATATTATGTGAAATATTGAAATTAAAATAAATATCAATAGAATAACGTAAAATAGAATATTGTTTAGTTGCCCTTTAGCAATCCTATTTTATATCCTACTAATATTATAAATGCAAAAGTTTGTATGTGTGTATTTGTATGTGTGTGTGTGAGTGTGTGTGTGTTTGTTACCATTTAGCGCCTAAACGGCTGAACCAATTTCGATGAAAATTGGTATGTACGTAGATTCGGTTCGGAGATGGACATAAGCTTTTTATCTCGAAAATCGGTCTGGTTCTCGAGGGCTACAACTAACCATATTTTACGCGCGTGGGGCGCTGCGAGTAGTAGAATAACGTAAAATATGTTTAGTTGCACTATATCAAAGTAACATGAGAATAAAATAAATCCTTAATTCCCTAATGAAAAAAGTCAGTTAATTTTGACGAGTTTAATTAAATGACACGATTAAATTTTCAAACTAAAATTTTGGATGTTCTCAATAAAGAAATGATAGTGAGCATTAAGGACAAAACTGTTGGTACAATTCGTTTTCTATGTTAATCAATAATTATTCTATCTGGAATTAAAATCATTTGTGTTTGTCAGAATATCAAGACAAATAAAAACGTAATCAATTTATCGACCTGATCGACTACACAATATAAGTCAAAGTTAAAGTCAAAGCCAAAGCATTTATTTCATTTTGATCATAAAGTATGATGCTTATAAAAAGTCAACATTACATTTTGTCAGCCAATTGACCTACAGCCAGTTCGTTGATGAGGTAGAGCTGTGAGAAGAACTGGCAAGAAACTCACGCCACTCTTTTCAATCGCCAGATAATTACAGTTATTTGAATGAGTTACAATTTAAACACTCAACGCAACCAAAGAACCATACAAAGTAATTATTACAAATTAACTAAAAAGATTAAAGAAAGAAAAGAGTGGATTTCTATTATTTAGTTTCAACTAGTATGGTAATTTGACTACGTATTTTAATCAAACTGGTAAATGCACCTCCTGGTCACATTGAACGACAAGGTAATACTGGATTGAATATTAAATGTATGCCATGCCAAGATTGACCAGTCATCCCAAGTAGCACCCGTTCACGAGCATGACGCACGGGCCAGCCATCATCACCCTCGCCATATTAGAGGGAAGGTGATGACCCTGCCAATACGACACCACAAGCAATGACATTTTAGTGAGCATGACAATGCAGGGCATGGTTGGTAAAAGAACCCTAATAAAATGTATTATGCCTTACGAACTCATAATGATCATGATATGCATCCACTTCACATTAAACTTTTACTACAATAGTCAACATAATTACAATAATAGTCAATATAATTACTATAATAATAATCAATATACTGAATGATAATAATAGTCAATATAAGTACAATAATTAAAATATCAATATACATAATGATAATAATAGTCAATATAGCTACAACAATAACAATCAATATAACATTAATCTTGCATTAAACGAGCAACTATACCCATGCTGCTTTATCATTTAAATAATCATTAATAGTATAATAACCCTTTGGAATAAGGCGGTTTTTAACAAATTGTTTGAATTTTTGTAGGGGTAGATTCATAATGTCAATGGGTAATTTGTTATAGAAACGTACACCTAGACCCGCAAATGAGTTGTTTACTTTATGTAGGCGATAATATGTACCAATTAATTTATGTTTACCTCGAGTATTCACAGAGTGCATGTCGCAGTTTCTGGAATACAAGTTTATATTTTTCTTGATAAACATAATATTGGCGAAGATATACTGAGACGCCACCGTCAGAATACCGATTTCTTTAAAAATCTCTCTTAGTGAAACCCTAGGGCCCAAATTGTAAATAGATCGCACTAATTAAACAAAATTAATATAAAAGTAAACCTTAAATAATAGCTATAAAAATATCATAAGTCTTTATATATCATAATGTATTTTAAATTATTTGGTTGAGAATTATTTTCTCTTTTCTTCATAACTTTTATTTTCATCCCTCTTCGTTCTCAGCTTCTTCATTAAACAAACACTAATTACTTCTATTTTTACATCAAATAAGTTTTGAAATTCAAATTACGTTGATCTTAATCAAACAAGCGGAGTCACATTCGATATTATTATTAATAATATTATGAGAATAGGAATATTAGTGTAGTAATATTCTGCATTAATTATTTAACTGTTTATTTGTCAAACTATATTGAATAAATTACGTACCTACCATTTCACAGTCGGCATTATTTTCAAAAGATTTCGTACAAATACGCAGTGACAGCGTACGTCAACACTTGTAAGATTCAACTACTCAAAGAGCGCCTAAATGTGTAAACACCAATAAGTCTCAAATAGTAAGTGATGTAGGTCTGTTTTGGTTTAACATCACAATACAAATTATTTTCCAACAATTTTTATTACAGACACGAGTAGGTACTTACTATTCGTCGATACGTTTTGCAGTTACAAAAGCAGTTTTCGAAACTTGTAAAATGCCAGTCATCCAGTCAATCTAAATGAGAGCTTTGAACAATAATGCCTGGTTTTCACCAAAGCGGAGAGGAGAGAAGCTGTGGCGATATGACCAATAGATTTAGCGCTCACTGAGCGACGAAGAGTTTTTATGCAATTCTATTGGTTGTATTGGCACATGTCCTCTCCACTTTGGTAGAAACCAGGCCTAAAAGTGCGTTTACACTGACGCGGTGCTGTACGGAGGCGACAGGAGCGGACCGTGAATTGACTAATTACAGCATTTGAACTGATGCGGAGTGGAGATTTTGAACACTATGATCAAAACGCAAAGAGAAACGCACTCTTATTAGATACACTAACACTTTTTTTTTTATATTTATTAGCCTACCAAAGTGACTCCACCCTGCCTGATGGTATCCATGGAATCCAGAAGTGGTGGCCACCATACCAAAAGCTATCGACTTAAACTGCTGGTATGGTGGCCTCCACTATGGCGGCTAGGAATGGGATTAGGGGAAGGGAATGAGGGAGGTGAGGAAAGAGGAAAGGGGGGGGAAATTGGTCCTTCGGCACTTTCACTCACCGAACGAAACGCAGTAGTAAGGATACTACTACTCTTAAGTCGATCTTCTATGAGAGGGTAGTACTTCCCCGGACGATCCGGCCCATTCATGCTGAAACCAGCGTGGATCTATTTGATAAAGATGTGGGTATATTTTAAAATTGAAAAGAATCCATTCCCTACAGATGTAGGATTATTTTAAAACTAAAAAGAATATTTAAAGTTTGCGGTAGTAGGTCTTAGCTTATTTTCGCATGAATGTCCGTATTGATCGAGTGAAGTATCTAACTAGTACCCCATCATTGAATAGCGACGTAAAGTATTAAAAGTTCTCTTATTTTGACTTCGCCTTCATTCTATGTTCTCGTCCTGGTCAACATCGGTTCACTACGTTATCATGTCAGTCAAAATGATGTGCTAAGTATTTATTAACCATTTTCTAGACATTAATGTAGACACAATAGAATTCTGATGTTCTATTGTCATCACGGCCATATACGTTTTTTGTCCCGGAAAGTGTTAATGGATTTTTGAGACAGTACTAGTAATTATTGATATCAAGTAACAATGATTATATTAAAATCATATTTAAATCATTGTCTAACATCAAAACAACAATGGTTGTTTATACATTATCTGTAAACACATTCAGATCGAAGGTTAGAGGTTTAGACCAAGTCTGGGTCAGCAACAGCTATGATTAATTGGTTGTTTGTTTACTTGTAACTAAAGATAACGAGAATGTATAAGTTGGGGTATTTATTTTATTGATCGACGTTTAGTACTGATTTATTATAAACCTTTTTGTGGTAAGAAATAAAGACAGATGATAAAATTTTAGTATATTTCAAACTTTATTTTTATAGTTTTGTTTTGTTCTGACAGATAATAAATTTAGTAATAAAAATTATCGGTACTATGACTATCGGACTAACATATTTTTATTCTTTAATTTATCTATAAAGAAATGTAAAGCATCGCCCGCCCAATGAGGATGTTTAGGAAATTTTTCACCTCTAGTTGTCCCTACTTCAACTTTCACATTGGGCCAATCAGGGGTTAACTTTCAATAAGCGTTTGACAGCTAGTCCTGATTAGTCGGTGCTGCCACCTCGTGGGCGCCATTTTAGAAAACCTCAGCATTTTTCTATTGTCCTTAATTAAGCACGTGAATTATCCATTTTGTAAATTAAACATTAAAATTTGCGAAATGAACAGTGAAAAATATTTGTTTTGATAGCGCTGTCAAAATGAAAGACCTTTTACCAAAGTGGCGCTGATTGGTGGCGAAAATTTTCCTAAACACCTCATTACTATCCTCTCGATAACCTTCTATTGCTTTATCCTCCCTCATTCTAATATCTCTCGTACAAAGGTTCTGTTATTTCTTTATTAGCATTTTTCATGCAATATTTAGTAAACACAACTTTAACTAAGCTGCGGCAATCACATGAAGTGATTGCCGCAGCTTAGTTAAAGTTAAGCTTAGTCAGTCGTACGCTTCTTCACCATTTGAGTATTATACTATGTATTATATAAAGCAGAAAAGTTTGTTTGTTTGTTCGCGCTAATCTCTAAAACTTCTAGTCGGATTTAAGAAAATCTTTTTGCCTATGATACCCCAGTTCTTGAGGAAGGTAATAGGTTATGTAGCACTACGCTAGGGACGTTAGCAGAGCAGTAAACGAAGACGCGGCTGAAACTGCGCCGTGAAAGCTAGTAAACACTATAATATAATAGTTTGTCTATAATAGCTCTTACTTTTCAAATCAAAACAAAACTAAGTTCTCATAGTCCAGGTAACTCAATATATTCAATACATAATATAACTATTCAGAGCTATTATGCTAACCGCACCTCGTAGCTTATATACTACCTTCTTACCAAATTGCCGCTTCATAGCTCGAGTAGTTATCGAGATTTCGTATTTAGTCAATGACGAATGGGTGAAGTTTCGCTTTCCCAATATTCTATCTTATTATTGCTATTATTTTGTAAATTAATATAAAATGATGTAATTATTACAGTTTTAATAGAGTAATGAAACGAACTTTCTTCTTTATTCGCGAGAAATCTTCTTGTGGAAATGTGGTTCATAAGACTGTTCCAATTTAAGATAGTTACAACATCGTCGGCAAGACATGCAAATCATTTATTAAAATTTAAAATAAAAACCATACATAAATTTTTATGATGTCAAAACATTGAAAAATTATCAGAATTACCTACCTACTAAATAATTGAATACACACAAAAATATTAACTAAGATTTTGTTTATGAAATTAAGGCTCGCACTGTCCTCAGTATTATCTTTCATAATTGTAACCAAAATACGTTCATTGCATACGCTGTCTACATCGATCGAATGTTCGCCGTCTTCATCAGGTCGATTTCACCCTGTAAGTAAGAAGCGTGCCGACGCTGTGTCTTCTTAGTTCATAGTTCTGCTAATATATAAATACATTACCACCCCAGCCCCCTTGATTTCCTTCTTCTTCTTCTACATTCTATTTCGCAATAGGTTATGTTAAGTATAGAGAATACAGCCATGTCCACAGGCTGCTTAAAACCGTAGCTCGTTAAACAGTTACATATTTATATAAATTTCAAATAATGATTTTTATATCACTAGGTGGTCAAGAAGCCGCTTGTTTATTTTATTTGCGTGTAATAAAGCTGTTATTATATACGTGGTTGCTCGCCTGAAATTACATTATAAATTTGTAACTACACAAAGAAAAAGGCAAAAACAAAACGTTGTTTCCATCAATATTGAATTGTGATAAAAATAAGGTTATCGTCCGCAAATATCGAGTGTCCAGTTCATCGCGCCAATTTTCTTAAAAGCCACCGAGGTATATCTCCGACATTTGATACGAGGTCGGAAAGATACGTATCGACCAAGTAAGAACGTAACTAAGTACTATTGTTTATTGTGTTGATATCGATTTGGACTATCAGCATTGTAAAGTAAGTTAATTTACTTGGTATTACACTCGTCTAATTTCTATTTGGCAATTTAAGTTCAGGTTTTTCGCAATGTTTCGACGTAAATCTAGTAAAGTATATTTCAGATAGTGATGAAATAACTTTAAAAAATTTACACATATAAAATAATAAGGTCAGGCTGTAATAGCTAACAAGGCATAACGAAACAGTGGCCAAAAAATAAGGAAAACTAGCACTTAATTACACGGTACGTGTTCGTAATTAATCATGTAATATAATTATCGCCATGAATATAAAAATCATATAAAACATATTTGTTTGAATCAAATCGAATGGACATAATAAACCATTAGTCTGTCCGTGTGTTCCAAAAATAAATGAGAGAAATTCCAGTAAATAGAAATGTTCTGATTCATTCCACTCCAACGAAGCACCTAAATATTTACATCAGTTAAGATTAGGAAGTTAAAGATCCCGTAGGAAATGAGTACGGAATTCATTTTTCATGTCTCTATTCCAAAGTTTTAATGGGTTCTGTGACGTCGGCACTGGATTATCTAGATCTTTCTTTTGAGATAATAAACGATTACTTCCACGTACCTTAGTTTAAAACTCGAGCTACCCACATGCGATCATAATTTTTAAATTTACTAACTACATCAAAGTACAAAGGAATATTCTTAAAAATAGCTTTTAAAACCCAAAAATTTGACCATTTGTTACCGTGTCCATTATCCTCCTCCACTTGTTAAAGAATTTTTTTTTATTTTAGTCCTTGTATTTTAGCTGTGTATAAACCATTTTTATCCTGCCTAAGACTAAAATTCTTATTCTTATCTCGGAACTGAAGAATTTGAGATAAATAGATAGATTGATAGTAAATTCTGATAAGTAAGCTTTACACTACAAAGTACATTTAAGGATCAAAGCGATTGGAACATCACTTTCATTTCAAACTATATTATATCAAAACGTTTTGATGGTGTACGGCGATCCTTCAGAGTAGGTTCCAAACGTCCGCCAGGGTGTATAAAAGGCGCTTTACTATTCGCCTTAGGCGAGGTTAACCGTGAGCACAAGGCCTCAAAGGCTGGAATGCTGAGCGTTTTAGACTATCGGATGACCGCGGAGTGTTTTCTTTAAAAAACTACTCCCGCGCTAAGAAATAATCCGTGTATTGCGAAGAGGTTTATAAATATTGAAATCGCGTAGGCAAAATATACCTAGACATGTTATTATATTACATATTTTATGTTTTTTTTTTAATAATATAATAACATTAATGAAAACAGCGTTAAATTTAAAGTCAACACTGCAGTCCTTGACATATTGCAGCTACTTAAGTCCTTTTCATATTCGCGCATGCATAGGTAATATTTTGTAAAAAAAAATTGTATTATTATACCAAAGTGTCTCCACCCCGCATGATAGTAAGCAGTCAGTGGAATCCAGAAGTGGTGGCTACTATACGAAAAGCCATCATCGTCTTAAACTGTTGGTATGGTGGCCTCCACTATGGCGGCTGGGGTTAGGAAAAGGGAATGAGGAAGGTGAGGGAAGAGGAAAAGAGATAACATGTACAAATTTTATGGTTGTACTTGTGAGAATAGGGTTGGGTGTGAGGAGTGAAATTGTATTTTATTTTCATAATAAAAGCATAAAAGTTTACGTTCAATCTATGATTTGATTAGACCATCGTAAATTAAATAAATAATTATGTTATTTACGTTAATCTTGAATTGTATTAGTTGTAGTGATCGGCATAAATGTTTTTCATGATTTATACACAACAACATCGATACAATAAACTTTGTTTAAAAGAAAAGGTTATTTATTTATTTATTTATAAGGATCTCTTACAGGAAATACATGTCACTTTCATCACATTTCAAACATAAAAATAACAAGTCTCATGCTTCCTCAATTACAAGAGACCACAGCATGCAGGCATACAGCATCAGTACAGACAAAGAAAAAACAGAATTCAGGTCAAATAAAAAAAAAACTAAATTAAAATTAAAAAAAAAAAAAAAAATACAATATTTGAAGACAAAGTAATAGGTAAAAATTGCACTCTGTCGCGAAACTCAATGAGTTATTTTCATGTAAAATTTAGATGCAACAAACCTACTATCTTAACGTGGATAATATCTTATATAAAGAAATTGAAAACTACGAAACATATGTGTACAAAATATTGTAATTGCAAACTTATACTTAAATTATGAATTCTCGTGTAATAGAAATTCAAATAAGAGATGTATTTTAAGAATGTGAAAAACGTATGAAATATATTTCATTATTTACTGCAGACGCAAAATAACATGTCGGTAGCAGAGATAAGTTTCTACTTTATAAAGAGAAACATTTACGAACGGGTGAAATTGCAAATGACATATAATTTCATAGCCAAGCAAACGTATCGAAGTAGAAAGCTAGATGGAACGCTATAATGTTTTTTAAACTTAGCAAAACAAAACTCGGTAAATATTAGATGAAATTTGACAGGCACAAGATCGAGTGCATTATGACTTACTGTTAGTAAACATAACATTTGAAAAGTATTACAAATGGCCGGATAATACAACATCGATACGCTATACATCGTACAATAGAAAAAATAGAACTTTATAAATCAAGTATTATATAAAACTGACAACCCTAACCTTACTATTGTCTACAAAGTTATAAAATTAAAGAATCCGTCGTTGGCGAAAATTTGAATGTCAATAAAACACGAGCACAACAAAGAAAACACCTGGTTTGTTCCATTTCCACACTAATGACATTAAATTAAACGCACAAAAAGCACTTAGTATATCAGTATTCAACACTCATAGTACAAACGAGTCCACTTTTCAAACGACGCGGGCTGAAATGACAAGGCATGACTCTGCTTCAGCTCACTAAGTAATTACGTACACGTCACATGCTGGAACATATTACGTGTTTAGGTAGATTCATTCTGTGGAAACATAGTACAATTATTTTGTTTCATTTTGTTCTGTTGTGATTACTATTTACTAAGTGCTTGAAGCTAAGCTTGACTTTTACTATTGCAGTATCATGTGTAATTGAATAACGTGATAGAATTTGTTTTTTAATGATATTGTGTATTTTGTTTCTTTATAGAGAGAATAAAAGAATGTTTGATGGTGCTGTAAAAAGTTAAAATAAGGGAAATATTCCATATATATCAAAATTCATAATCTCTCGTATTTGTATATTATTCAGGAGACGTGAAATCAAGAAGCTGACTTAAATATAATGAAAACGCTTTACCAGATAATTTTCAATACTAAATAATGGTATACAAAATAACGACATTGATTTTATATTAGGAAAACGTAAAGCATAACGGGAACACTAATATGAATAAACGATGTATTTAGTTTTGATAATATTAATAATAAATAACTTTATTGTAACGATAAAAAATTTATGGACGGAGGCGGGCCCAACCCAACATACATTTGCGACCGATCGCTAGTTTAGATAGGTTCGTCTCTATCTTGGTTATCTGTTCGGAGATCGAGATGGCGAATGACCTAGGTAGGAGCATACAATTGCCATGATCCCTTAGGTAAGACTAGTTACTTCTCCTTCACGTGGTTGCTGCCTGTTTATGTACACATCATGCCGATATGATGTGCACTACTAAAAGAACCAGCCGCTTCTCCAGAAGCATCCTAATAATCCCATCCTATCCCTATCTCCCTCTAAATCCGCTGTAAACAAAATTAAACATCGAACATTTTCCCTGCGTGTTACTTTCATGTAGCGTCATAATTGGCCAAATACGTCTCACATACAAGAGATGTTGGTATTCACATCTCTATAAGATAAAAAGAAAGGATTTACAACCCTGATTCCCAAACTAGCGTAAGCTTTAGGTACTTAGGTAAGCATGCTTTTATTACTTTTAAGATTATAAAATGGAGAAAAATCTATTAGACATACCTATCTAATACCTAATTTTGTAAAAGCTTCATTATATATCAAAAAAATAATACTATGAATTACATATAACTGTACATTACATCTACATAAGTATTACTGCATGGTACCACCACATCTCTCTCCCATGGGTGTCGTACGAAACGACTAAAAGTATCATGCTACCAATTTGCCACTAGAGAAATTCAGATAGCATCCTAAACCTCACTGACTGCTTACCATGCATTAATTTGGCAAGTAAGTATAATAAGAGCAAACGTATCCATGTGCTATTTGCAATTTTAATCAGTAATACTTTTCTTAAAAGTATTATCTTGAAATATGTTGCCATGACGAGACTACATGACTGGAGCTGTCAAAAATTGATCAGTTCTCATGTAGAGCCAAGCTTCTACCTTTACACGCAATAACTCTGCAACAGCTAACGTTAAACACTATAATCAAAATGTAGCAAAAAAACGGTAGTAGATCCACGCTGGTTTCAGCATGAATGGGCCGGATCGACCGGGGACTGAGGATGGACTAAGGTGTAGAATGTGCCTCCAGGTAAAATATTTTGTATGTATATGTGTCTCTCAAATATATACAAATATAGTAGACGGAATAATATTTTGAAGTGAAACACAAATAGTTTAGACGGCTGGCACTGTGGGTAGGTATAGGCTAAATATAAATATCGGAAAATGTACCTATGGGTCGCTACATTGTTTGTAACCAGTCCTACCCTTTGTTCATCCCATTAAAAACAGATTCTTTCTATTTAACCTAAAAAGTTGCAAACGCTACTCAAAAATAGCATCACAGTTAAATTAATGTTTACTGTTTTTAGATTCCCAAATTATAATTAAAATTCATATCAAATAGCCCATGCTATATTGCTTATCAGTTGTCCTATATTTATCATTCTCGAACTAAACGATCTTAGAGGTCCTAAGATTAAAAAATGTATGGGATTGACATAAGCTGACGACAACGTTAGCGTTAGCTTATGTCAATCTCATGCATTTTTTAATATATTCTATGAATAGAATAGAAATCTATACCACTTGTCTAGGACCGCAGTACTTTATACTTTTGTCGCTCAATTATACCCTAAAACTCTTTACCAGCGCGTGTGTTTCTAAGTTTTGATGTTGGGTCTTTTAAGCGGGTCGTGAAAAATTTTTTCATAAGGCCATCATATTGAGTACCCCATGCTGTCAGTTTGAGACGATGACTTTTGGAATGGTGGCTGCCACTTCTGAAACGCAATGACTGCTTACCATCAGGCGTATGAAGTCATTTTGGTAGGCTAATAGAATAAAAAAATAAATTCCTAACAGTCATCAACTTCTGATACACGCTTCAGGGTATTTTGTTTTATTCACATTTTTATGTCGTTACTTTTACTTTTAAAACCACCAATACCTCGAGGGCATGTATATGTAGGCCTAAAAATATCACATGAAGGTACTGTGAGGCCCGAATAAATGTCTGTACAATGTATAAGATACAACTTAATTATAACCGCAAAGATAGGCTAAAATCTAGAACTATTATTTAACAAGAAGCAAAATATATTATTAAAGAACAAAAAGCCTATCAGCCTAAAAGAACTAATAATAATATAATAATAATATTTCAACAACTACACACAACGCCATCTAGACCCAAAGTAAGCATATTATATGCTTGTGTTATGGGTTCTAGAATGCGGATATACATACTTAAATACTTTTTTTTTTGTAAATACATACATATTATACATAGAAACACCCAGACCAATGCAAATAAACATGTTCATGCACACAAATATTTGCACTGCGTGGCAGTCCATACACAGTACCACCGAACCGAACTGAAAACAAAGAATCTTTTTTTTTTCTCGTGCTGACGCTAAATTGCAATATTATGTAATTTATGTCACTCACACAATCAATAACGAATTTAGTGACACCTCATGTTAAAATCCATCAAACAATTTAGGCTGTAGAGAGTGCCAAAGAAATAGACATACATACCCACATACCTTACCGTCCTTAACTTCAGAAGTCGGGCAAAATGTATAACTACCAATTTCAGTTGGAAGGTTTGCTTACCGTTCCTTATAAACAAAATGGGCCACTGTGCCAACTGTTCTACCAACTAAGTAAATCAACATTCCGTTTGTTATTTACTGTTGGTTTCAACCTACTGTTTATTTATGTAATGAGTTGTGATTTTGCGGTTGATAATAGCATAGCATGGTATAAAGCAGTCACATCTGCGACGACAAAAGCCAAGGCTGTGGTATATATTATAACTCAAGCAATGTTGAATAGAATTAACTTTAGTCTATACAGGTATTGCCTTTCTTTTTGGTTCTAGAATACTCTAGATTTATCAATAGTCGTTATTAAGCGTAATTATACAGTAAATGTAAACAGTAGAAGCAGGCAATGTTGTTGAAAAATCTAGTTCCTTAAAGTGAAGAAAGACGCATATAGGGGACACAGAATGGATCGACGACTTGGCGCAAACGGGTAATTAATAAATTAGGGCAGTTAATGATCGGTTAAAATGAAAATTCCTATTTCTAAAAAGCCTACGTCTAGTAACAAACGTATTGTTTAATGCGATGTCTTTAAGATACCAATTTAAAATGAATATTGAAATAGCAAAAGAACCTGTACTTAGGTCAAATGGCGTTCCATACACTTTGCTTACTCCGTTAATGTAGGACAGGCTTGAAGTCGTGTATGCAAGTGTTTATTCAGTAACTTGTTGGTTTAGAATAAACACCAAATTATGCCTGAGCTATTGGTTTATTGCAGCGTTGTTATTTAGTTTCAACGTCACGCCAGCCCATATTGTTTACTAAAAATAGTAAAACTCATTTTCACCCGAATGTTTGACATCAAATTACGAACGAACAATACATACCAAATGGATTTTGAATAGCAATTTTTTTATTGAACTTAAACAATATTTATTCAGGACAGTATCTACAGCTCCTGTGCTGACATATTTTTTTGTTGGACGTATATTTTAGATGCAAATAGTAGTTGATCATTTTGATGGTGATCTAAATTTAAATCTAATTTAACTGCCTGTGTGATTCAGAAATGTAGTATCTGTCTTACGTGTGGTAGTACATAACACTTTACTGTTTACTAGCTTGACACTACGCGATATATCTAGTTAGGTATAAGAAAATGTTGTTTCCGCGCACCACTACGTGTTACTCGGTCAACGGTCAGGTAGCGACTGGCTCTTCTATGCACGCACCGCACAGAGAGTGAACACCCTCTCTCCGCCCCCATGCACTACAAGAAGCACGATTTATAAACTGCGAAGAATCGGATAAAGTGGTATTGGGGATCTTTCTGTGGAGAATTTCTCAGTATTAGCCAGAAGTACGGTATTATGCCTGGTTTATGGCAACAGTGTGTGCTTACACAGCTTTGCTTACTCTTTTTGTGAAAAGGTCGTGATGCTATGTTATGTTTATATTATTTCGTCTAAATATACCCAACTATATTTCGAATCTAGTTCATTTAATGTTCATGAAAACATAGGTACGACGACAACTGTGCATGTTATAAAAATTAAAATAACAGTTACAAATCACTATGTCCAGTGACATCGTCCATTCGCGTCAGTACACCGCCATAAAAAAACGTGGCACGAACAAATGATACAGAGTCAAAGGCAACAATGAAAAACAAATATTAATATTTGTTAACCCTGTTTAAACTCTAATGGGTTTTGATACTCAATTATTACGGGCTTTGTTGTGTATTATTGCGGTAACATAATATGTATTTGTTAGATTGTTTATTTTGTATAGAAATTGAATTTGTAAGATAGGATAAATGTGAATTTGCTAAATGATGGTTACAAAATTAAGTATACGGATATTGTGTACTTTGTTTAATCGGCGGTCATTATCGCTGAATTGAACGTAAGCGTACGGTTAAGGCTAGCGCATACTACGACCGCAGCGCCCCACATTGCAAAATTGCGTCAAAACACATATTAGTCGTAAAATCGTAATGGCCCAGTGTTGAAGGCACCCGCTTTGTAAACACGAGGTCGAGTATATACTTTAGAATATGTACTTTCTAAGTTTATCTGGACAATACTGACTGACGGTGAAGGAAAACATCGTGAAGAAACCTGGTCTTCTGAGAAAGTCTGAAATCGCCAATCCGCCTGGAGCAAGCGTGGTGATCCATGTCCATACCTTCTCTGTATGAGAAGACGCCTTTCCCTGCAGTGGGATAATAATGGGTCGATATGATGTTGACATAGTAGACGTAGCGTAGCAGTGCGTTGCGATGCGGCCCTTTGCGGAGTGCCTGTAGAGTGCGATACTTCATATAAAATGTACTAAAGTGATATACGAGGATTTTTGTTATGCAATGCGATGCGGTGAGGCCCATCGGAATTTTCGCTAGCCTTTAGACTTCGTTACGGGTCGCCCTGTATGTTGGTAAGCATTGTTTCTACTTTTTAACCGACTTCAAAAAAAGAAGGAAGTTTCTCAATTTGACCGTATATATTTTTTTACAGTTTGCGGTATCGTGCATTATGACATAAGATGCTAATAATTGGAAAAATATATCAACATCATTACCTTGAAATTGTGCCCAGAATATGACTATAAATATAAATAAACTTTTATTGTAACATACTCGTATTAACATTTTCTTTGTCAAATATTAGATACAATTAATATTTGGTGATAAAAGTATGACAATGAAACATTTAACAATAGGAGGTATTATCGCTAAGTGCGATCTCTTCCAGGCAATATATTTACGAAGAAAATATTTGCAGACTCACGTAAATAAATTAGACTAATTAATTTGTTTTACATTCATTAAATACTTTATTTCTATATTTATTACAATGCTTTATTGTTAAGAACGATTTTGTTTAAATATTAACTTTCTACCCTCTCTTTATTAAAGTAAAAGAAGTGCTGAAAAGAACCGCTAATCAAAATGTTTGTAACTGACGTCTAATCGAATAAGTAATTACCGTTTAATTTAACTGGCTAAGTTTTCCTCAGAAAGTTTCATTAAAATGGTGAAAAGAATTTAAGAAACAAATCAAATAAAATTTTTGATGTTATTTTATATAAAATTACAATCACTGTCACTAGTTTTCAGTAGTATTTCACTATCATGTAGATTAAAATAAAAATACCAGCCTGTTTACTGTCCCACTGCAGGGCAAAGGTTTCGTCTCATATAGAGAAGGCATGAGCATTAATCACCACGCTTATCAAGGCGGATTGGCGATTTCAGACTTTAAAGTCCAGGTTTCCTCACGATCTTTCCTTCACCGTAGGTCAGAATTGTCCAAGATAAACTTAAAAAGTACTTATCATTTGATAAATCACATTGGTACTTGCCCGGATTCGAACCCACCCCGGATTCAAACCCACTACTCCATGTTTACGAAGCGGGTGCCTTATGGCCTTATGGCACTGGGCTATTTCGACTCCTATTTACATTAGTACATATATGAATAAATATATTTTTATTTTCAAAATTCAAGTTCTTTTGTATAAGACTAAAATGACTTGACTGCCTGATGGGTAGTCGATAAAAGATAATGTACTATCCTAATCTATTATTTAAAAAAGAAAAAGATCTTCTAGATAGAAAAGTATAAAATAATCTAAACTAATAATATAAAGCGAAAAGATTTATTTTTTTGTATGTTTTTGAATGTTCCGATTTAAGTTAAGATCTAAGTAACCATTTTAAAAATGTCTTTACCTTTAGAAAACTACAAATAGGACGGGTAACACACGCTGTATTTTATTGTTTAACATATTTTTTCGCCATATTCAATATTCAAGCTCTTTTGTGAATCTGAATGATGCAATACGACACTATTGCAATGATATATTCAGTAGCAGTTTGTTGTGAGATCGAATGAAACTTTTAATAAAGGCAAAGCGAGGACGGACCTCTAGTCTTACATACACTTTCTTCAATAAAAAAAAATCTACGAGTACAAACTAAGTAAATAAAACAAATTGAAAAACCAATTACATATACAAATATATTCTGTTTGTAATTCAACATTTACTCTGACAATATTCCAATAAGATTATAATCGATAATCGATAACCAGGGGTTACTACAGTAATTTATCACTATGTGACGTGCCTGTCTGTTTGGTGATTAGCACCTTTGATACATATGCATATCTCACTCGTGGTGGAAAAGTGTTCTAAATGGGAAGAACGATTGAGCTACTTTGAACTCTACCGGATTCAACACAAGATATATTTCTGGAGAAGCGTATTCCTCTTGCGGCTGTTTGCCTCTGATTTTAAATAACTAACTGGCTGTTGTAGTCGAAATTACTTAGTGGATAAGGCACCCACTTTGTAAACACAAGGTAATGGGTTCGAATTCAGGTCAATGTGATTTTTTAAATCATAATATGTACCTACTTTCTAAGTTTATCTTGTACATTTCTGACTGACGGTGAAGCAAAAAATCGTTAAGAAACTTGGACTTAAAAGTCTGTAATGGCCAATCCACTTTGAGGAAGCGTGGTGATTAATGCTCATGCCTTCTTTATATGAGTGCCCTGCAGTGGGACAATAAACAGGTTGGTATTATTATTATTAACTGGCTGTTTATTAAGACATGAGATCATACTATATACTGCAATCAAAGTTCGAAATGTGGGTCATTATTTTACCGACTATGGCAAACAGCTGGCGAATAATCGAACTCAAAGGCTATCAAAATGGCTTGCTCCATAAATTATGCCATACCTATCACAATTCGTCATCAATCAGTCTATTGCAGTCCTGTACAGGTATTCGTAGATGGATTATTCCCATCTTTCCCTCTGGTTTGTTTCCCCTTAGATAAGTGTCTGCTAATTTATGGCAAGAACTTGGTTCGATCTTCTAAATTTTTTTTAATAAAGCCATGAGTATTTTTATTGTGTTGGCTTTCCGTTTATTTTTAGTATATATTACAGGGGTATGGTCGGTGGTAACGGTAGGCATATTACATGTACGCCTACGTACATGTAATTTGAGTTTTCATTTGAATAATTCATCTTTCTTCGTACTCTTTCATAAAATAGGAAATAAGTCATAAGATAAAATTTAGAAACATTCTTAACTTTTTTATACGATTAAGGTTACAAAAGCAAATAGACAGGCCGAGAAACAGTCACCTTAGTCTATAGACACTACAAATAGGAATATACTTGCGCGTTTCCGGCATAGTCAAACGTCTCGTTATAGCGCATTTAAGCTAATTATTTAAGCTAATTATATAAATTATTTCTATTTTTTTTTATTTTAGTGCCAATTATTTTTAGGGCTAATTTTCGAATTACTGTTGTTAGTTTCTATTTAATGTTTTATTTTTTATTCCATGTAACCTTAAATTTAATTCAATTGTAATGGCTGTTGTTAATTTGATTTTTATCTTTTCGTTTATTTCTGTCTTTTTTTTAATTTATCTTAATTTGTATATTTGATTAATTGTATATTATTTATTTTTATTTTAACATTTTGTGTAAGTTTTAATTGATAATGTTATTAATAATGTTATTGCATGCTGTGATCTTCTGTAATTGAAGAAGCACTTGAGTTATTTGTTTAATGATTATTTACTATTATGCCTGAGAAGTGTATTCTTTGTTGAAGATCCTAAATAAATAAATAAATAAATAAATAAATAAATAAATAGTCAAAAACCTTTCATCCCCTTTCTTGAAGAACTCCAAGTTCAGCAGTCAGTAAAAAGTTCAAAAGATGAATGGGCTCTACTTGATTAAGAGGTGACCAGGCCCAGCACTCGCTGTTATCATCATATTTAGCATGATTTACAGAAGATGCAAATGTAGTTTAGTAAAATTCAAAGATACAGATTAGACAATAGACATTAATGAGAGCCAATGTGTAAGTCCATTGCTTGCTGCAAACACTTACCGACGCCGACTGACGGCATGGCGCGACACGGCAAAGGATTTTATTTTAGTTCATGTTATATTTATCCTTATTTCATCGTGCTTAGAATTCATATTACTTTATTTCGATACAATTATACATGCCGAAGTATGCCGTGACGTGACGTCAGCAGTCTTATTAAGTCAATCATTCTTGTGTTTACAAAAACAAGTAATAACAATAAAATTCTTAAAGTATATTTTCCTTCCTTAACTTTTCCGTGTTGTAGACTACTTCAGTTAGATATAGGTCATTATCATTATCATAACTCACTCGTGGAGTGAACGCCAATTTTCCTTTATTTGGCCTTAATATTGACTTCATTATGTCACGTGAACGACCTTGACCTTTTATATCACTCCTCACGTATGGGTTCATAAATATTTTTCTTATGTTCCACGTACAATTTTAAATTCATCGGCGTTATATAATCAAGTATAATAAAGAACTAGCTTTCCGCGGCGCGGTTTCACTCGCGTCTTTGCTTACTGCTCTGCTCCCGTTGCCAGTAGCGTAATGTTACATAGCCTATAACTTCCTAGAGAACTGGGTTATTAAATTTTTCTAATCCGATTGGTAGTTCTAGAAATTAGCGCGTTTAAACAAACAAACAAACTATTCCGCTTTATATAATAGTAAATAGTACAGATGTCAAATTTAAATATGGCTTACTTTTTGTAGTAGATGGAAATAATTGTTGATATTAAAATTCTCTATAAGGTCAGTGAGTAGAGAAAAACCAAACTAGAACCGTTTCCTTCCTTATATCAGTCGAAAGACGTCCACTGCTGGACATAGGCCTCCCACAATGTTTGCTACCTTGACAAGACACTACTTAGATAACCTTGTTCATAAACAAAATTGATATTGCCTACCGTAATGTGGGTAGTTACACAAAACAAATGGCTAGCAAACAAGTGAATGTCGGTTTTTGCTAATTAATACTACTATTACGGGACATTACATTCGTAATTTCATGTTGTATGTTAGATTAACCCTCATAGACAATGTTCTAACAGGGTTAGACCATTGTCCTTAACCTATATTATGTACAAATTATAATGTAAATTTAGCAATTTTAGCTTGAGCAGAATTAAACGGATGATTTTCATAGAATAGTGTTTAAAGCTTATAATTTACATAAACAATCCTAATAATAGATATTATAAATGTGAAAGTTTGTGTGTATTTATGTGTGTTACCACTCATCGCCTAAACACCTGAATCGATTCCGATGAAAATTTGAATGTAGATAGATTAGGTACCGGCGACGGATATAGGCGAATATTTTATCCCGAAAATCGACTGAGAACCTCCTCCTATTTTTAAATTGTTTTGGTAAAATCATTTATATGCTAGTCAATAATATAAACGTACATTTTTATCTTACTAATATATTATAAAAAAAAAACGCGCCACATAAAAGTTGTACCGGTCAAAGGATGAAGCAGCTGGACAGGGTCATCGAGGCGTTAACGCCAACACATGCCCGGTGCCACATTTAAAACATAGCGTCATCTTTCAAAGTTTTTTTATAAAGTAAACCGGTTTTTATATGTTCATGTTTCGGTTTAATTTAGGTAGTATCATTTATTTGTGGCATTTAGATAAGTTCTATTCAGTCTCTTCAAAACGATTTAATTTTCTCGCTTCAGAGGATAAACTCTAGCAATAATATCAACAAATTTATGTTACTATACGGTGATCATAAAACTTGAATTTTCAATACAAATCTGATAATATTATTTTAGTAGTCATCTTAAAATATTAATTGTAACATGGAAATAGAAATTTCAATTGTTAGAAATATGAAACAGACAGATATATGGCTGAAATTTATAAATTTGAGGACAGATTTAAATTTTATGTAAATTCACAGTCAATTTCATAGGCACTACATTTACCTCTAGGTACACTTTAAACCAGAACTGTTATTGATATATTTAAATGCATCATAATATCAGCAAGTCAAATTTAATGTAAACAGATCTTAAAATTACTGCCTATGTCGCTCGGTCGTACTGTGTACGAACTACCACGCAGAGGTTCGATCCCCGAGTCGGGTAAAGTGATATTGGGTTTTTCTGTTGAAAAATTCTCAGTATTAACCCGGAGTCTGTTACATGGGACCAAAAATAAAAAATGGTGCAAAGTGGGTAGTTAAACACCTCTGCTTATCCTTTCGGGGATAAAAGGCGTGAAGCAATGTATGTATGTAGAACTTAAAGTCCAATGTCGATTTTCGAAAAACGTTAAATACATAATTATACATGTATGTTTATATTTGTATCACCAAGAAGCCATTATTCACAACCGAGTGTTCAAGCAAATGTGCATGACATGTATGAAGTCTCTTTTATTGAATTTCAAATTCATATTGTGTACATTCATCATTCATATTTTTGATGTGTTTCATAAATAGACCAATACATTTTAGCTAGTTTCAGAATAAATGAACCAGATGGATCCTAAAAAGTGACAAGTTTTACAATGAAAATCAACGTTAGCAGTACTGACTGCCTCTGTGGTTCTATGGTACTGTGTACGGACTGCCACGCAGAGGTCGCGGGTTCGGTTCCCGCTCAGTGCAAATATTTGTGTCCATGAGAATCTCTGTTTGCATTGGTCTTGGTGTTTCTATGTTTAATATGTATGTATTTAAAAAAAGTATTTAAGTATCCACATTCTAGAACCCATAACACAAACTATATATTTTAATGCTTACTTTTTTATTGCCTACAGTTGCAGATGAGCCAACAAGTGGTAACTTTCGCTTATGGACTTCTGCAATGCCAGGGGCTTCGCAAAGCTGCTGCCTACCATTATAATATGTCTCTCTAAACCTCGTTTGAAGAAGGACATGTCATAGCGCTCGAGAAACATTATTATATTTTAATACGGAAAACGTATAGTTATAAAAAAAGGGCCAGTTTTTATGTTTTCTTTATTTTAGTGTTCTTGTTTCTCTAACGACAAGTCAGCTTGTTTGTCTTTTGTGTGTCTCTACGGTAGCTAATATAGAACCTCTCTTAAGGCACCTAGAAACTGCTGCTTATAAAACTACCTACATTAAAAATGTATGGGATTCACATAAGCTAACGCCAACATTATCGTTAGCTTAATAGAAATCTGTGCCATTCGTCTAGGCGTTCTGGTTATACGTTTAATTCTATATGTGCAGAAATATCTCACACATTCCTATATTCTGTTAAAAAGTATACAGTTACTAATTAGATTCGCCAACAGCCAGTAGAAATAAGAAACTATAAAACAGATAGATTGTTCGAAAACGCATAGAAACTGAACACAAGTAAAGTGATATTAAAAGCATTAACTACTTGATATTACTTGTTTAATTACCTTAACTTTAATTTGTTTTAAAATTAACATTTAATTGAAATATCTGAAGAGCGAAACAAGTTACACAATTATCACGAACAGACTTAGAAGTTTAGTATTATTTTGTGTGTTGAAGGTAATGGTTGATCCGCAGTTCTTAGACGTTCCTGACCTCTAGCAAATCGTCGTCTTTTCCTACTTACGTAGACAGAATATTAAACAAAGTTTGAGCAAGTTTCCGTGTCATAAACGTTCACGAGCACTGATACTGTTATTTGATGGAGCGAGATCTTTATTATAATATCTCCCGTAAAATGTCACGACAATGTATTGTAATGCTAATTTGGAAAAGAATCGAGAAAGTTACTTAAATTTTTGTACAAGTTCTAAAGTCTAGAAGGTACTATCCTTGATAAGTTTTTATTAGATTGAGGTTTGACTAGAGTATAAGTTGAGAGGATTTTCTTTTTTTATACATTAGCCTAAAGTGACTCCACCCCGCCTGATGGTAAGCAGTCAGTGGAATCCAGAAGTGGTGGCCACCATACCAAAAGCCATCGTCTTAAACTGCTGGTACGGCCTCCATACACATCCCACACAGGGGAAGGAATGAGGGAGGTGAGGAAAGAGGAAAGGGGAGAAATTGGGGAAATTGGAATAATGGTTTTTTCATTATCAAGTATCACAACGCATGTGTTTGCTTTACCAAAATCCTCGTAAGTTTTCTGTTTGTAGTAGTTTCGGCATATAAACGACAAGCTTTTACTTATGAGAGTGTGCGTCCAAAATTGAGTAAGTACCTGTACCTATTTTTAAAATTCATACTAGCTGTTGCCCGCAGCTCCGCCTGCGTAAATGTCGGTTATATCGCATCATATCTCTATACATTGAAGATTTTTCTTCCATACTATCATGCTCTTATTTCATGCCCTTGAAGTGTTTTTTTTGCAATGAAAAATAACCTATGTTGTTCTCTAAGGTCAAATCTATCTCTATAATAAATTTCATCAAAATCGGTTCAGTAATTTAGGCGTGAAAGCGTAACAGACAGAGTTACTTTCGCATTTATAATATTAGTATGGATGAACATTTTAAGTTTATCTTGGACATTACTTACTTGCTGTTATAAAAGAAATTGTGAAGAGACTGAGCTAGAAAAATTTAAGTCAGAAAATACCAATCTATCTTGAGAGAATCTACAAGCGTGGTTATCAATGTTCATACCTTCACTGTACAAAAAGAGGCCTTTAGAGGGCAAAGAATACTACGACGTGAAGTACGAGATAGGTAAAGCCTATTAGTAAAGTTAATCCTTTGTTTATTATAAGTATTATTAAACAGATGAATTATGAATCAAGCTACAAATATTTACTCGATTTTATACAAATCTGTGGGTGGCGTGTGGGTTGGATCTTTACTTAGAACCGTAAATTGAATTGAATACTCACCTGAAAGTAGTGTAGAAGTAGGAGTATTTGCAATGCTTGTAAATAGAGAAAGTTTAGATTTATACACAAAAGTGTAACACACAAAGCTTGAATTATATTATTAGGTATTAGAAACTTTCATTAAAATTTCAAATTAGTAGATATAAATATATATTATTAAAAAAACAAAAATACCGCCTCCCTAAAACAAAGTGAAAAGAAAGAAACCTGTGACAAAACAATAGACATACATATTCACATAGATACAACATAGATACATACATACATACGCTCGAAAGACATTACCCTCCTTGACAATCGGGCAAAACTATCAAGCAATGTTAAACAATCCCTATGTTTAAGACAAACTTAGAAAGTATATATACCTATAAATACATTGAAAAGTCACAAGGGTGGAAGTGCTAATATTAAGAACTGTCCAAATCTGCCTTTATACAATACACACACATACATACATATATATGAATGTATATGAATTTAAATACGGTACATACACCAAAATAACATTTTTACAATTTTTGTCTGTCTGTCTGTTTGTTCCAGCTAATATCTGAAATGGCTGGACCGATTTTGATGGGACTTTTATTGGCAGGTAGCTGATGTAATAAGGAGTAACTTAGGCTACGTTCATTTTAGAAAAAATAAATTAATGTTGATCGACTGTTAGGCGGAACAAAGCTCACCGGGTCAGCTAGTAAGGACTATATTTATTAAATAGGCAGGCATCAGCATGTACTCGCTAAAGCATTGACGATAGACAAGGTACGGAAGACCGATTTTCGAGATTAAATTACGAGGTTAATTAAGATAAGAGAGAATTGAGGAAATAAAGTTTCTTTGGCAATCAAGAATTGTTTTTGTTTATTTTTCATTATATTTCTACAATTTGAAATATTCTCACAAACTTTATTACTTTATTTTTAGCAATTCAAATTTGAATTGTTTACCTGTTATTTACATCACATTGCTAGCATAAAAACGATATATTCACTACCATAGTCGTAATTTTTAGCAGGTATTTTGATGTTATTTTGATGATAGTTACACAGGTAACGTTAACTAGAGCCACAACCTCATATAGCATTCTTATTATTACCTTACTTTGTCCCTATACCAAAAGCTATCGTCTTAAACTGCTGGTATGGTGACCTCCACTATGGCGGCTGGGAATCGGATTAGAGGAAGGGAATGAGGGAGACGAGGAAAGAGGAAAGGGGGAAAATTGGGCCTCCGGCACTCTCACTCACCGAACGAAACGCAGTAGTAAGGATACTACTACTCTTAAGTCGATATTCTATGAGAAGGTAGTACTTCCCCGGACGATCCGGCCCATTCATGTTGAAACCAGCGTGGATTTACTACCGTCCAAAAAATATTAAAATAATACCGCTATAAGAGATGGTAGTAGGCTCCCTGGTCTCGTACAACACCCACGGAAATATATAAAGTGATTTTATATTCGAAATCGTAAAGAAAGTTGTTTGCGAAAATAAAATATTTTCTCGATATCTTATCGATTTTGAATAAGTCATTTATAATGTTTTTAACAATTTTTACATCGAGTGATTTGTTACCTCTGTAAATCAAATACTTATAATATATATATCTTCACTAGCCATTTGGCTGTGAAGTTAAAGCACGTACCCAACGATATGTAAAGTGACCGTACTTGAATATAAGTAGTCCCTGTACGCCATTATTATAACGTATTTTATAGCACGAGCATCTTGGATTTGACGTTAATGACTGTTAACGTGATATATGCGGTATTACAATCCTGGGCTAAAGAAATTTAGCATTTTTTATAGTGGTGCAATATTAGTTTTTCCCTATAGAGTGTTAACGCCAGCACTTTGATCCTTGGTGTCTTTTGTTCTTTATCTGTAAGAATTTTAAAAGGTTTTTTTACAGACAACGTGTAAGTTGTAATCCTGGTGTTGCAACTTGCAAGCGTCTATAGATTAGGGTAACTGGTTACTTGCAGGCGAGTCGTATGCTTATTTGCCGCCTTACTTGCATAAGAAATACAACATTTTATTAAATATTGTTGCGTTTTTATATCAAACAATTGTACATTATTATATATACAAATAACATCTTACTTCTAGCTTTGTTGTGACTGTTTTTTATAAGACTATCGTTTCTGTATAACCTAGATAGTGGGCTTCAGCGATATTCGTTGACAAGACCAACTGACAACCAGTAACATGTCGTAGATGTTGGCATGACACTTACCGATGGCTTAAGGTGCTTCTCAAGGATCCGGCCGTTAGGATCCCATTCCGGTACGCCCACAGCCGGGATGCGCCCACATTGAAAATTTGTTATTCCGCTACGCCCCCGGCCGAGACGCTCCCATTGTAAAACAACCGTTTTTAAGACACTTGAGAAAATACTATTGATAACAAAAGTTAATATTAAATATTGTTGCGTTTTTATATCAAACAATTGTACATTATTATATATACAAATAACATCTTACTTCTAGCTTTGTTGTGACTGTTTTTTATAAGACTATCGTTTCTGTATAACCTAGATAGTGGGCTTCAGCGATATTCGTTGACAAGACCAACTGACAACCAGTAACATGTCGTAGATGTTGGCATGACACTTACCGATGGCTTAAGGTGCTTCTCAAGGATCCGGCCGTTAGGATCCCATTCCGGTACGCCCACAGCCGGGATGCGCCCACATTGAAAATTTGTTATTCCGCTACGCCCCCGGCCGAGACGCTCCCATTGTAAAACAACCGTTTTTAAGACACTTGAGAAAATACTATTGATAACAAAAGTTAAGAGGTACATGACGTGTTTTACCAAACAGTAACCCATCCGATCGATACCCGCTAGTTTCAATTTCAAAGCATAGTGACAGACGTATTTTAGCTGAATGATTTCTTATCAAAACTTATAAGTTGATATTCATTTTTAACTGATTTCAATAAAAGGAGGAGGTTTCTCAATTCGACCGTATATATATATATATATATTATTTTTATTTTTATTTTATTTTTAATTTATTTTATTTTATTTGATTAATACGGTACACATACCAATTACATTAATCAATCAATCAAAGCCGAAAAACTATTACAAAGAACTTATACCTATATAAAATAAAACATAACAGATCATTCACATATTTTTTGTAAATATTCTAAAACTACATGGCACTTATCAGCAAACAAATCACACTCCGGGATGGTCGCTACAAGTTTATTAAGGGTGGTAAGTGTACGAGGAACGGGTGAGGACGCGCGAGCGACAGTGCGGCACGGAGGCACGGCTAGCAGCCGATGACTCCTACCACGAAGATAATTATTGGGAGTGTACAGCCGAATCAGCTCACCATGAACCTCCGGAGCATCTATAATCGCCCAGCAGACCTTAAGCATAGTACCAACCTGATCACATGCTCTCCTCGTTTCCAATGTATTATAGCCCAGGCAGCCAGTGAGATACAAAGTAGGATACATATATGGATAATATCCTAAGGTGCGCTTATATAGAAATCGCAGGAAGGCTTTTTGGACCTTCTCTAACATAAGAGCATAAGTGTGTTCATGAGGATTCCACACACAAGAACTTGCATCAAGCTTACTGCGGACGAGTGTGCTATATAATAGCCGTATCACGTGGTCGTCATGGAAATCTTTAGCATTTCTTAAGACAAAACCCAACCGCTTAAATGACTCCTTGACGACAGTAATGATATGATCATGGAACGTTAGTTTCTGATCGAATGCGACACCAAGATCTTTCATAATTGTTCTTCTAGATATAAGGTTACCATTGATATTGTAATTAAATTTAGTTGGTTGTCGCATACGACCAAACGACGAAGCATTTAGCATAATTATACTCCATTTTATTATCGATTCCCCATTGATATATAGCATCTATATCTTTCTGGATTGCTATCGAGTCTGACACACTCTGGACGTTCATATACAACTTGAGGTCATCTGCGTAAAGAAGACATTTTGCATGTTTAGGTACAGTAGGCAAGTCGTTTATCATTAACAGGAACAATAAAGGTCCGAGGACCGAGCCTTGACTCACTCCTGAGCGAGTGTGATATGGACTTGACTCATAAATACCCAGTTTGACAAATTGCTGGCGGTCTCGCAAAAAGTCGGCTACGAGCCTGAGGAGTTTAGGACAGAAACCTGTAGCACTGAGTTTTTGGAGCAAGATATCATTATTGATCCTGTCAAATGCCTTACAAAAGTCAAAGTAAAGCACGTGTACTTGCCGCCTCATGTCAAGTTGCGCTGAAATGTATTCTGTTAAAGTTAACAAGTTAGTGTTGACGGACCTCCTGCAACGAAAACCATGTTGCGCGTCGTTCAGATACTTCTCTACCTGGGAGTATATAATCTCATGTAGAATGTTTTCGAAAATTTTAGCCGGTGATGATACGAGTAGTATGGCAATGGGTCGGTATTCTTCAACATCCAACTTATTGGAGGTTTTAGGAATAGGCGTGACTCTCGAAATTTTCCACTGAAGTGGATAGTAGCCGGTTTGTAGTGACAGATTGAATATATGTAACAATGGCAGACAAATTGTCTGTTTTAAATCTTTGAAAATAAATGATGGTAAACTATCAGGTCCTATAGAACTGGAAGATTTTAATTTGTTGATACCATAATGCACATCCTGCAATGTGAATTGCATTATATTAATGTAACTGCTGTTACAGATTGTATCAAAGGTGTTGGCATGCTCGACATTAAGTTGCGGTACATCAGCTAAGAACACACTACCAAAAAAATTAGCAAATGCGTCAGCAGCTGCTACTCCTGTAAAACTGTTACCCTCATACCTAACACTTGGCTCAAATCCACCTTTAGAACGAAGGCATGAGATATATTGCCAGAATTGTCGTGGATTAATACTGATGCTGTTTTCAACACGACTTATGTAACGTTTATAGGCAACAGATGAGCGGTGTTTTAAAGAGATCCTCATATCTGAAAAGATCTTAAAATCAGCCAAATTCTTGGTGCGTTTCCAAGTGGCGTGTAATTTTTGTTTTAACTTAATATCGCGAATTATATCACTAGTAAACCATACAGGGTAACGTTTACATCTAGTCTTGGGACGCCGTTTTCTAGGCATGCAATCATCAAAGACTTTGTAGATCATATGATAGAATACCTTGACAGTAGTAGGAACGTCTTTACATTGCAGTACAGGTTCCCAATCGATTTGAGATAATGATGAGTAAAGAAGCATAAAATCACACTTGGTTAAGTCCCAATCTTTCGCCGTGTCAATGTTACTTGGTTCAATGACTTCCGAAGTAGGAGCTAATTCGACTCTTACTTCGAATTCCAACGCTGGATGGTACGTGTCAGGTGGTACAATCCCATCAGTCTCACCAACAATAAACTCACTTAAACCATCCCGGACTAATATGACATCCAACATTCCACCATGGGAGTTCAAAATTACATTTTTATCAGACAGAGAACAGAATGATAAAAAATAACAATAATAATGATGAATACTAGCCGATGCATTATTAAGATTAATATCACCCATTATAAGAACATTATCTTGTGTTGTATTATGTGTGTACGCGGATAACTTCGTCGTTTATGAACCGATTTCAATGATTCTTTTTCTGTTGGAAAGTAGATATTCCAAGTGTGGTACCATAATATGGAAACCAGGATCTAATGATGACATCCCAGAGAAATCGACAGGAACTTTCGAAAAACGTACTGGTGACTAGTGCATTTGTTATTTTTTTCATTAAGTATTTTAAGGCACTACTATTTAGTGAAGGTTTAGAGTCAATCTGATGATGGAGCCAAAAGACAGTCGAGGATACTTGACAACGATTTACAGCAATTACTTGGTGTTTGAACTTAATTCATTTCTAATGATGAGAACTTTGCACCCATATGGGTTTTAAGTGCCATTACAGGTGACCATAGACAGTCGAGGGAATTCCTTACCAGCAGTCATGTCGGGCTTACTTCATACGGTTCAATATTCGAAAATGTTTAGTTCGTACAAAAATAATACCTAAGCAAGATTTAGGTCTACCCATCACTGAAAATTTAAAAATAAAATATTTTAAACAAAAAAAACCGACTTCAAACGGGAAGGAAACTAAAAAGTTAAAAATAAGTTTACTTAGCAGAAAGTAATTCGTATTTTGATTTAGTTAATCAGAAATGATTAAATAAGTAGGTATATTATAATTTTCGAGTTAAAGTCGAAATGGCCCAGTGGATAAGGCACCCGCTTCGTTAACACGAGGTAATGGGTTCGAATCCGGGCAAGTACCAATGTGATTTTTCAAATCATATGTACTTTCTAAGTTTATCTTGGACATTTCTGACTGACGGTGAAGGAAAACATCGCGAGGAAACCTGGACTTAAATGTCTGAAATTGACAATCCGCCTTGAGCAAGCGTTGGTGATTAATGCACATACCTTGTCTATATGAGAAGAGGCCTTTGCCCTGCAGTGGGACAGTAAATAGGCTGGTATTATTATTATTATATTATAATTTTGAAGTTGGTGCCAAGCAAATACTATATGAACCTTACTTACAACAATAGCAAATTAAGATTAATAATACCTATGGCTATTTATTGTTTTACTTGGCACCAACATCATTACAAAATATATCTAGAATAGTCTTTATGTAAAATCTTTACATCAGGCAAATAATTAGGTTCCTATGTTTCTTCAAGTCTCAGCATTTCACTACAGAACAAAAAGCCTTTAGGAGTTTGCCAACACGCTTGATGTAACGTTCAACGTAACGTGGAGTAACATCTATATTCTATTATTCTATTTATTTATATTATACAATTTGTATAGCTATAGGTATCTACGCTTTATAAGTAGATTAATACCATAAAGACCTGATTAATAAATATCGAACATTTATTGTTAACGAAAACACAGTGTAATTTGTAGTTATTAATTATTCATGCCCAATATTGATATAGGTAAAAATGTTGTGTTGATAATCTTACAGTATAAATTTATCATTTAGTACTTCGAAGACATGAATTATTGATAATTTTATAACAACTTTTATTAAATTAATGTAGTGTGAATTAGGTAAACTCTAATTATTTTATTAATTCTTCATTTTTTATACTCTTTATGTTTTCTTTCTTCAAATTTGTATATGTATTCTGACCTTTCTAGATATTTCCTACAAAGTGGATAAATAAGCTGTTAAATATGGGCCAAATCATTAAATGGGGCACAACAAATTTGAGGAAGCCTGTGTTCAAAAGTGAACATCTTACTTTTGAAGAGAAAATATCGACTTTTCACACATTTTCGAATAAATATTACGTAAAGGTAAGTATTCGTTTTGTTATGTTTTGTTAATTATGCAATGTGGCTATTTATAATTTTCGATGATTCCTTTAATCTACCATGTATGTTCTGTCTTTTTCCAACCATACAATTATACCCAATTTGTTAGTCTCATTAAAATAAATGATATACAATATAATTTTATTAAAATAAATGAATGCACATTTAATAAGAGAAACTATCATTTCATTGAGTGAAACAATGTATAAACAAAACGAGGACCGTAAAAGTGTAACCTTATCAAAGTACATTTTATATGTAAATTAGAGCGTTATGTTAATTTTTTAACATATTTACCATAGCCATTATACTGATTATGATGTCGTAATGTTCGTGACAAGACGGCCTCATGGCGTGTATAGAGAGAATGAAATTATAACGTATTGTAGTATTGAATTTATTATTATAAGCAACCTGTCATTACACAAAATAAAGGCCACATCATAATGAACATACGATAGTCAGGTTGTGACCGTTTCTTATGATCATCGACTTTCTGTCTTCATGATGCGCTATTTGTTCTAATAATATTAAATAGCCGTTTATTTTCCTGATTTATTACATTAGAATACCTATTTAAGTAAAAATATCTATTGTTTAAAATCTATCAGATTATTTTCATCTATCTTTTGTGCATTATTACTTAGTTCAGATATCACAATCATTTTTTGGGCCGTACATATAAAATTATAAGTATACCTATATCCCTAAAAAGTAACATTACGTACTTGTACAATATTGACCCGTCAACCTCGTGTGTAAGATGCTCTATAATTAGGCCTCTAATAACATTTATATAACCATAGAATACTATCTAAAATAATCTAATTTTAGAGGGTAAATTTGAAGGTAAACGAGGAAAACCAAGACGGAGTTTTATAAAACAAATTAAAGAAAACCAATACAAGTCGAGTCGTACCAAGAGGTTAATATTAAAGCAAAAGACAGAGAACAATGGCGGATGCTCCACCGACAAGAGCTGAGCTCTTATATCAAGAACAAGAATACTATCAAAGATAATGCAATCAAATGTTTCGAAATAAATTGACTGCTCCGGGCACAGTGGGAGCGCAAGCAACTTTTGTGCACGAGGTTGTGGGTTCGATTCCCACACGAGACAACACTTTGTGTGATTCATAAATATTTGTTCCGAGTCTGGATGTACTTCGTGGCCGTTAATTGTATATTTGTAAAGTCCACTATGACACAGGGCTAGTTCTCTAGTGCGGGAGTTGTCTCAAAAAGTATAAAATTCCAACAGATACAAAAACTAAAATTTATTGCTACGAACCGTTGCAACTTAATATTTCTACAATGCTTTTACTGTTACGGGTAGTCGGTGGTATATTACAGATGAGATGTGATTTTTGTGATCGATGACACCCGATTTCGAGGACGGTCGTTTAGAACGCTACTCGACTGATATTTTATTCACAAAATGACATATACATACTGTCTGATGGATACTTAACCTTCCCACTGTGTACGCTCCTCGGTAATTCATGTTAACGTTTTTGTGATATTGTATTTTGATGTTTATTGACTTTTATGAATGTTTTAACATAATAGTGTTATAGTGAAATTATCTTGCCTACACTATTTTATTTACGAAGATTTGAAGGACAATAAATATTTGTAAATACATAAATGTATGCGTATTCTTACATAACTCAGATTTTCTGGCTGGATTTTAAAGATATTGTAGGTGTCCAGAATAAACTTACTAATTACCTACTATGCTATAAAAATGCACATTGATGCTTGCCTTTTTTTTAGTACCGACACTCCTCTTCCCCTGCGGCCCCACCGCGTCCGCAATCTGGCGGTTGCGGCCCCGCCGAGGCCGCGGAAGGTAGGGAGAGCGGCGCACCGTTATACCAGCACTCCTCTCCCGCCGCGGCCCCGCCACTCCTCAGCCGCAGTGTCGCCGAAGCAACACTGCAGCCCGACCCAGTTGCGGTGCCGCCCAAATAGCACCGCAACCCACCAGAGCCGCTCCATCGTGGGCTTATCGGCAAAGCCCAGAGGAGCGGCGCCTCCTTGGGGTTCCTCTTGGTTCACCGTGGTCCTTGGTAACCACGGCTACTAAGCCCCCCCCGCCGCGACAAGGCGAGAACCCCGTTGGGGGGGACATTGGTGCTTGCCTAAATAAGAAGCTACAACCTCCTGTATAAAAGATGTGTATCTAAATCTTGTCTATCACGAAGTTTACAATAGGACACCTTTTTTAGTAATATTTTTAAAGCTATTGATATTAAATTTTGAAGGTAATGTTTCTAATGTAAAAGCAACTCGAGAATGAAAAGTAATCCCTAGATTTATTATGAGTCTGCTCATTACTGCATTTGAGCATAATGATGTCAAGCTTAGAATGCGCTGTAACATTCATATCTAATTTATCTTTTTGCGTCAGCATTTCTAGGATATGCACCAAAGAATAACCTCATACTCAACAGTGAACATTTACGTAAAGAATATGGGTGATAATGATTTTATCATTTATGATAATATTAAAATCATAAAAATGGATTGATAATTTTGTATTAGTCTATCATATCGACTCCACTTTGAATGATTGTAAGCAGTCAGTGGAATCCAGAAGTGGTGGACACCATTCCAAAAGCCAGACTACTACAGTATGGTAGCCTCCACTATGGCGGCTTAGTGTAATGCTTTTTCTCAAAAACATTTAGAAACACAGTTCTAAAGATATTAGTCTAAAACTTTAAGTATCACAATTAAAGTAATCACAATTAAAGAGTCCTAAGAGCCTTGAAATTCCCCACAGATACTTACTTAAAAAGAACTATTTACGAAGTATCAAGTCGTGTTTTCCGTTCAATGCATTCATATAGTTTGTATAGACCACCCAGTCTATACAAACTATATAAATGATATTAGATGATTCAGCTACGACCTCTATTAGGAAGTTTATATACGATTAGGGAGTCATTATGATAAGTATGAATAAAACTCTTTGTGGAACTTGTACAAGGTTAAAAAAAGCTCTAAATGTAATAAAAACTCAAAAAGAATTAGCTGAGTTATTTTAAAAGTTGTGAGATATATTTACTGAAGAAATTAGGTGTAGATACGGTTTTTACAGCTCTCCCAAGTGATTTACGAGGGCGATAAGTTGACGACAAAAATTATAGAGAGTGCTTTACGTATGAAATTGTTTTATTTTATTTTTTGTTTTGTGGCAAAGTTAACATTTTAAATAACTGTATGTAGAGTATGATAATTGATAAGAATAAATTGAACAATTAATGGATTTAACTTGGATTAGGTTAGATAGCGTTTCGCTAAACACTTTGCACATTAAACCATGCTTATTTAGTAATCATAGTCACATTTATAAGTTACTAGCAGACGTCAGGTGGTTTCACCCGCGTTCACGTTACCGTGGAAGTACGAGGATAAAATATAGCCTATGTTACTCAGTGATAATGTAGCTTTCTAATGGCAAAAGATCTTTTTAAATCGGACCATTAGTTTTTGAGTTTATTTGTTGCATACTAAAATCTTTCCTCTTTCTAATATTAGTGTAGAAAACAAACCTCTTCCTCTCTACGAATAAATAGCAAATAAAGTATCTTCTAATAATGTTTGTCTTGAGCTAAAGTAACTGTTTTACTTAGCGTCTGTGAGACCAAAGATTTTGTCCACGTGATGCTGACTTGTTACAATTTTGCAGTGAATAATACCTACGGCATAATACAAGTACTTATAAATATGCAAATATTCAGAAAACACAATATATTATAATCCGAGTGGCTCTTATCTTTCGGTACAGATTCAATCGGAGGCCCGTCTTAGCATAATGTTCATACGATTAACTCGGCTCGATATGTTTGTTTGGGGACGAGGGACGGGACGGCAGAGCGTCCGGTTCGCGATACCTAGTATAAATCACTGTTTAAATGGTACGGTTTAAAGATTTATATAGAATCGCTTCTGTAGTGAATTTGTTGGTTTGATTTTAGGTTTGTATTTCAGCTTGAATGGGCCGTATCGTCCGGGGAAGTACTACCCTCTCATAGAAGATCGATGTAAGAGTAGTAGTATCCATATTACTGCGTTTCGTTCGGTGAGCGAGAGTGCCGGAGGCCCAATTTCCCTCCTTTGCTCTTTCCACACCTCCTTCATTTCCTTACCCTAAACCCATTCCCAGCCGCCATAGTGGAGGCCACCATACCAGCAGTTTAAGACAATGGCTTTTGGTATGGTGGCCACCACTTCTGGATTCCACTGACTGCTTGCCATCAGGTGGGGTGGAGTCACTTTGGTAGGGCCTCTGATTAGAATATTTTCTAGACAAAGCCAGTCGAAAAGGCATTAGTTAAAACTAATATACACACATGAGTATTGTTTACTTATTTGTTCACTTTTAAAGTAATTTTTTCATCTTTGTCATAGCATTACATAACAGTAGTTTTCTTCGCCTTAGTATAACATCTATATTGAGCAAATTGAAAGTATTCAAAGGCAATTTGTAAGACATTTGAACGTCAAGATGCATATTAAGCGGCTCGATAGTACTGAAGATACTAGGTATCTATTCATACATCGTTGCTTCTTGTCAATGTTGATCTTATAGTCTTATTGATTATATGCATTTTACATTTATTATTTGTTTAATTTATACAAACTTAAAACAATACTATTTTCAGTACATTTAACGATTTTTTTAGATTTTCACAAAATTTATAAAATAACTAATATGGGATTCAACGATATTCTGATTTTCATTTAATATTGTAAACATCGTGCATGTCTTAGGCCGGTATTACATTATCATATAAATATGATTTCATATCTGTCAAATTCTATGATCATAGTTCGATGACCCCCAAACTATGATCATAGAGAATCACATGTAGTTATTATATCGTCTTAAGTTCTTCATTTAAAAATGACTTACACATCTTTGATCATATTTCTATGATAGTCTAAAGGCGGCCTTAGAACAAAGATAAGGTGCATTTATTTTGGAATTGGTAGTAAACTAAGAGATATACGCTATTGTTTTCAGTATTGCACAGTGCAATTATTGCAGTATTATTGGGTGTTTGGGTTATTTGCATTTGCTCATTATATACATATACATTTGGGTTGGCTGATTGTATTTGTGCTCTCGATTTTCATAAACATAATTCACTTTTTAATACTTGATTATAGGTAATTTCATAACTATCAGATATTTAGACTTTTTTTTTACTAAAAAATATTGGTGCTTTCTACTTGCTCTCTGATTGTCTTATAGAAGAAATGAAAATAGTATTATTTAAATTTTTTCAATCCAGTGGATAAGGCACCTGCTTCGTAAACACGAGGTAGTGGGTTTGAATCTAGGCAACCAACAATGTGATTTTTCAAACATTCATACACTTTCTAAGTTTATCTTTGACATTTCTAACTGACACTGATGGAAATGGGGGATCAGACCGGAATATCTCGAAGGAAAACATCGTGAGGGAACCTGGACTTATATGTCTGAAATTGACAATCCGCTTTGAGCAAGCGTGGTGATTAATGCTCATGCCTTTTCTATATGAGATGAGGCCTTTGCCCTGCAGTGGGACAGTAAACAGGCTAATAATATTGTTATCTCCTTTATTTAAAACATTTCACAAAAATAACATTTTTAAATATAAGTATACAAAAAAATATTATTACTTTTTAGCTTATTTCTTTAAATCTTATTTCTTTGAAAATATAATTTAAATACTTTGCAGGTTTCAGTCGTTTCCCATTTTGAAGATGGTATTGATTTCATACGAAAAAGTTTTTAACTAATTTCAAAAGGAATGACGGAAGGTAAAATTGATGGCGGAAAGCTGTTGAATTTATTGTATTCGATTTCAATAGCAGAGATATTGTTGAAAAAAATTCTATATTAAAAATTGAGCATTATTATACTCGTAATATACATCATTTGAAACGAAATGATATTTACGCTCAGATGAGACTTCTGTAAAGACAACCTTATTATCTGATACGTACTTACTTACAATATATTTTATATTAAAAATAGTATTAAAATTAATATTAAAATTATTTTATACACAAAATTTTGTGTTAAAAATCAGACAAGTAACAATGTGTACAATTTCATTGTCATTTTAAGTATGTGCTTAAATCGAAATCGACTTGGCTGGCAACGTACTAAAACCAGTAATACCAGTAATATACTTTTATCTTAACATAACTGCAGTGTATCCAGGTTTTTGACCAAATATATGGGGCAGATACGTGGTTGCTAACTGTCTTCATATAAGGCTCAAGCTACTCAGTGAGCGAGCGAGCTATGTTAATTCTAAATACCTAATATATTATAGTAATGAACCTATGTTTATATGTATAACACTTCGTGCAATGTAAACAGCTTATTGCGTTATGTATCGAACACGAGATGTAGACGTCAGGTTTGATTTATGTGTGGATAGAAGTATCACGTATAACATTATATTATATTATATTATGTATATAAGTACCTACTCGCAGCATAAGCATTTATAATCAAAATTAAGCTACTGTGCTGCAAATGACACAAAATTAAACGTACAATACTATTATCAACATAGAGCTTTTCAAGAAAGGAGTTAAAAAGCAATAGGGTCAGCTACAACAAGTGGAATTCCTGGTGTTCCAAGGGTCAATAGACTACGAATACTGTTTATCATCCGCCGAGACGTATGGTTTTAAATTCATGACTATAAACAAGGAATAATACGAATGTCAATGACTACCTTACAAATATGTTGAAACTATCGAAAACTATCAAAATAAATATTTGAGTTTATCAAACTTCTTCGTCTCTGGTGGGTGGGTATAGTTTGTGTGTGATAAAGCGACTTTTTTAATCGCTAGATCACACGATCAGTCTTTTTAAGTATTTCTATTAGCAATGTTCTCCTTTCACATACACATAATAATAGTTTGAGGTCACAGACCTTAATTTTTTTTATTTCAAGTTCTGGATTTTATTGATAAATAGTTACAAATACAAAACTTCATGTCTGGTTTCCATTAATTTTGTCAAATATTCATATTCAGAGATTATCATCAATTTATAAGTAATGTTTATGTCGGCAATATATATAAATCGATGTAGGTATAATGTTGTTCATGTAAAAAACATTACAAAGACAAATCATCTATTTTATTACACTTACTTGGTTACACTTAAGATAAAGCTTATTTACTGTGTTTTTTAAAATATTTAGAATTACATTTTAGGCTAATATTAGAAAGGGCCTTACGTATCAAAGTTTATTTTAGAACCGACTGAATAAGTTTGTTACAAATGTTATTTTCCGTTTTCTAAATAAAGCTTTTAATTAAGAGACTGTTACTTTTTCTTGTAATATTAGTCTTTATTAGCTGTAACGTACTTTGAAGGCGAGCTCTCTTCCCCTTGTATTATTTGAACAGAAGGATAAATTTAAATAATAGCTTTAAGGTGTCTTTGCTGGTTTCAGCATGAATGGCGCCGGTTATAGAACGAACCTACCTATTTATATATACCTATGAGAAGTATAATAGGTACAAGTTGACTGCACCGTTGGTCTAGTGGTTAGTGTAACTGACTGCGACGCCGGGTGTCGTGGGTTCGATTCCCGCGGAAGGCAAATATTTGTGTGATGAACATTTGTATTTGTCTTTAGTTTGGGTGTTTTCTATGTATTCTAAGTATGTATTTACAAAAAAAAGTACCCATAACACAAGCTCTGCTTAGCTTGGGACTAGATGACGACGTGTGATAGTGTCCACATATTATTTATTTATTATTTATTAAGTACTGTGATAATAGCTTACATAATATACCTATCTATATTGTAGCGTTTCATGTTTACGAGGCGCTCATAACTCGTTGCGCTTACTGATCGGTAAACGTTTAGCGGGTTCAGCAACTTAGAATGCGGCTGGCCCATGATGACCACATGGGTGGGTGACCACATAGTGGTATTTGATTTGAGCATCTATGTGCTTTGGAAGGTACGTTAAAAGTCGGTCCCAGTTGTTACCTAGTTGATAACAGTCGTTAGGTCAAATCGGATGCCTCTGCAATAGATTATGGGCGACCTGAACAAATGCTGACAATTAGGTTGACCACTAACCACTCGATATTAGATTTTGTCAAAAAAAGGGTCCAAAAGGTGTCATATCTCTTGGTCCTTTTCCATATTCTTTTCTTCTATCATTTCTTTCTCCCTCACGGTCAGTCATGACTTTGTTGTTTTCTTAGCATTGAATAAAAATAAATGTAATGCTTACAGAATATAGCCATGTTCGCAGGTACAGGTTCGGCAGTAACCACAAACATCAAGAAAAACGAAGAAAATCGAAGTTGAAGACACTTAATATATTCCAGAGGGCCTAGACAAGTGGCATAAATGCTAATAGAATAGAACAGAATAGATGAAAAGTTTATGGGATTGACCTAAGCTAACGACAATGTTGGCGTTAGCTTACGTCAATCCCATACATATCTCCTTAACCTTTACTATTAGCATTTATTATCTCGGTTTATATAGTAAGCAATTCTCCATTTGCAGTAAAAATAATAATCTTAAATCAATCAGCTGTGAGATAAGGAGGGACATCGCACCATAACCGTTCCTTTTACCATTTTCGTAGAGAATAATAAAAAGAACTTGATGCATACATTTATCTCCGAAATCCGTTTCTGTTTGCAACTTCATCAGGTTTTAAATAAAGAATAAATTGTAATTCAAATATTTTTTTAGATATATATAGAAAGTCATTTTTGCAGAGTTCAAAAAGGACCTTATTAAACAAAAGTATAACTAATGCACTTTTGCTGACTAGCTTTTGTGTTTTCAGCATGTTAAATTTTATAATGACTGTTTTAAAGAACACCTAATTATATTAAGCAGGTAGGTACCTATATTTCATAGAAGAAAACAAAGAAGTGTTGGTATCAGCATTTGGTATTTGTAGAAAATTAAACATTATTCAAACTCTTATCTCTAATGACTTCAGTACTACAGAACTAAATTCACTCGAATAGATTCATCCAAATATTTTATGTAATTTTCTATTCTCGTGAATTAGTTATATCTTAAAAGTGACTACCTAAGTTGGTACAAACCTTGTTTTTTACAAATGGAAACACCTACCTACATAATATTAAAATGAAATGAAATATTTAACAATGTTAACGTAAAGAGAAACAAACAAAAAATATTCGATTGAAACTACGACGGAAATGTAGTAGGTAAATAAATCGAACAGGTACCTACTTAGGATACGAATACAAACAACCATGGGAACCGCCAAAAAGGTTCTATAGTAAGTCACACTAAATTTCAGTTATCATTTATCGTCGAAAGCAGTTATTATCAAAATTGATAATAAAAACAACAACTTAGTACAACACTACTAAAACACATACACTAATAAGGTGAAAACTTTTCAACGGTCGCAACCACCGGACCGCATCGAATTACCACAACCCCTTTTGTTCATTTGACCCTGGGACCCAAACTTACCGTTGAAGCAAATAATCAACCAGAGCAGAGTAGTGCAGACCTTCATGATGGTAAGACGCTTCACGCCTCGACCACGCACCATGCCACTATTACTGCATCCCACAAAACAATTTTATAAACCACGTAGGACACTTATTATCTACGATCGAAATTTCACCCTCAAGCTGTACGTATGACGTAATACAAAGTTCGTCGTATCGCGTATTCCAGACGAGGCAGCCGCTCGTGTCGGAGCGTCCCGTGCGACTGAACAAGCACCGTTAAAAGCTGAGGGTGAGGGGAGGGACGACATCAAATGTTTTGTATCCACCCTCGCATACCTCACACAGCCATTTCCCTCCAAGAATGACTACCACGTGCTGTGTTTAGTCAATTTTCGTCTGAAGGGTTTAATGGCTATTTATATTTTTATTGCGGTCATTAAACAAAACATCATTAGTGCCTGTTATAGCTTGTTGATTGACCACTTGTAAAACGGGTTTAATTGAATAGCTTTTTGATTGTTCTTTCTAAATTGATGGGTTTTTTAATTTATTTCTAGTTTTTTCTTCATCTTTATTTTTTAACTGAACTGTAACCCATATTTTTAATGCGTAAAATAAAAATCAAAGCGGAAAATACGTTTTTGATTTTATAACGATAACCTTCGAAATACGAAACTCTTATTAAAGTGCTCGACGATGGGCAAAGTTTTGTCGGTTTCATGCTAGGCCGTCGTGATACAGGGAATTTCAACTTGAATCTGGGTTCAGTTTTGTACATGACTTTGAGGGTTGATATTTTGTGCGAAACTTTTGCGAACAACAAAAATGTACAAATATGTATGAGAATAAACTGAATAATTGTTTGCTTTGTGTAACTTATTGTTCAAGTATTATAAGTTCTATTTAAAGACACTTATTTGTTTTATATTATTTTTTTATTTCAATACCACTAAACGGTTTTATTTAGATTATAGGCTTATTAAACCACAAAAGGTATCTAATTAACATCAAATAAAACCATGTTATGAATTTAAATATTTGCCATGCCACTCGATAGATCGGCCACAAATCAGATAATTTCAGTGCTCGTAGCAATCAATAATATTCTCATCAATCGTGAACTCCCTATTGTACGGTAGGTACAGGTTTGTCCAGTCATTGTACGAATGTTTAGTTTGAGACAAACGTCTAATAACTGTGCAGTACATGGCTTTAATCTTGTTTATTGTCGTTTTATACTTGTTTTTGATTCAGATTCATTCTATCTATTTTATGTACGGGGAATTTAACTTAAGTTGTGTGAAGTATACTTTCAGGATTTCTGTTCCGCATTCAAGACAGTTCAATACCCAATAGGTCTTGCTGTATTTTTCCATTGATAAGAAACAAAAGAAGCTTAAGCGAGTAAAGTAAAGTGAGTAAATTAGAACAGAAAGCTATTTTTGGGTTCTTGACCCAAATTTTCTTCCAAAAGTACTTTATTCTTTCTCTCTAGCACTCTTTCGTTTTTAGTTGATTTGATATTTGTTCATTATTTACTTCTAATCCGCCTAAATATTAGATTTTTCTTCATTAAGAGGTTCGGCAGTTTTTTTTTATTGCCGATAGTGGCAGACGAGCCAAACAGTTTACTTGTACCTGTGGTGAGTAGTAACGTTTGCTCGTGGACTTCTTTAATGTCAGGGACTCTGCGATGCTACTGTCTACCAGGAAGGGAGTGGGTAGGTGAAGGAAGTAAGGTAGATCAAAGGAGTGGAGAAGGGGAAGGGAGTGGGGTAGGCGAATGGAGCGGAGTAGATGAAAAGAGTGGGTAGGTGAAGGAAATGAGGAAGGTGAGGAAAAAGGAAAGGGAGAAATTGGGTCTCAGGCGCTCTCACTCACCAAACGAAACGCAATGATACGAATACTACTAGATACTGTTACGTTGGCCTTCTATGAGAGCGTAGTACTTCCACTGTCGATTCGGCCCATTCATGCTGAATTCAGCAAGAATCTACTACCGTTAAAAAATAAAATAATAGAATAAACATTTTATGCGCCTTCTGGTTTAGAATTTAAGCAAAGCTCTATATTCAAAATCATTCTCATCACCTAGAAACTTAGTGTTGTTATAACAGATTCATAACATAATTATATAGGACACAATGACGGAAAAGCTCACAAATCGCCAACTGCTCGTTCCTTTTGCACAATAGCTCACGAGTTTACTTGGGACAACGAGACCATTTTCAAATTGCTGTAAAATCTTATCTTGAAAGCTCTTCATCATCTACATAGATTATTTACGTATGCACATTATTTATGTCAAGTAAATTAGAGCATAATCCTAAAATAAACCCTTGTAGATTAGATGGATTCTTCGGAATATTATCGACATTATGTACGTAAGGTTATTTTAGGATCCGGAGTGGCACTTAACTCCTTAATAATTTTGGGATTCTCAAGATTCTTGTGTATTAGTGATGTAGCTAATAATTGTTTATTTAACAGTCATTAATAACATAATTTGAATAATAAGTGACCCACAGTATTAAGTTGCTTCAATTTAAATCTTCTTCTATTATACTTTATTTAAATCTTAAATTGAACATCTTTTCGAAATTAATATTATAAAGAGAAAATATTTGATTTTTTGTATGTTTGTTCGTTATGAATAAACTCAAAATCTATGTAACCAATTTAAAAGATTCTTTCACATAAAAAAACTATAATATGAACGAGTAACATAGACTATATTTATGCAGACAAAGCCGCTGGCAACAGCTAGTTTTATAATAAAAATACACTTTTATTAAATTTATCCGTCGCTTTAATATTTTAATTTAATACTTTTTATATTTTAAATGTGTTATTTATCACACATATTTATGTTTAATGAAAAGTATAATTTAATTTAAATTTATAATATTAAGGAATTGCTACAGTTTCCAAATTAACTATACTTTTTATTTTATTTTTTTTATTTATCGAAAAATGTTTATAGTAAAAAAAATATTTAACTTAAAGCCTTAAGCCCTAATGATGTAATAAATGAAACTGTGGCTTTTTGAACATTCAACAGACATTGAACCTGCAATGCTTTGTCTAATTTGAAAATTTCTGTGTTTGTGGCAGAACTGAATTCGGTGAATACAGGATACTCTGAACACCGAATTGAACGTGTCGATTATAAAAAATTATAAAATAGTAAAGAATAAGCTTTAGTTAAATAACGTGATTATAAATTTTATTACTTATAAGTTTTATTGTATAATATGTATGTTAGTCTGTAAGGTATTTGTCTATGGGTCTATGCAACCTGAAAATAAATGTTTTATTATTATTATTATTATTATTATTATTATAAAGAATGTAAGAAAGATTATCCTTGACATTTAGGGTAGTACATCCACGCTGGTTTCAGCATGAATGGGCCTAATCGCCCGGGGTAGTACTACCCTCTCATAGAAGATCGACGTAAGAATATTAGTTTTCATGCTAATGTGTTTCGCTCGGCGAGTGAAAGCGCTGGCAGCCCAAATACCCCTCGTTCTTTCTTCTTCCTTTTCCCTTTTCCTCCCTCATACCCTTCTCCGTGGTCGGCAACGATTTAGTTGTGTTTTTTAAGCATTACTACTTTCGTAATGCTTTAAAAATACAGCCATCTTTATAGGTTACGGTCACCACATACCATCAGATGAGCCGTACACTTGTTTGCCACCAAAGTCGTTAAATAAAAAATGTATAAAAATCAATGAAATTATTCATTAATTTAGGGCGACCTGAACAAATACTGACTCATTGTTGACTAGTAATCACTCGATAAGAACAAGAAGAGGAATGAAATAATTTACAAATTCTTAATTGCTTTTATCATTAAATGTAATATCATTAATTACAAATGTTAACAGTTGTCAGGACATATTACAAAAACAATTACGCAGTCGAGCCAGAACTAGTGACAAATTGTCGATATAACCACAAAGCCATTACTAACTGGACGGCAGACATTTATGTATTAGAATAAAATATCGTCGGACCCCATTACGTAATGCCTCCATAAAACGGTTCCTCGTAATAACGCTGATATATTACGGAAAGATAATATATATTTCAGATAGTGTTCTAAAAAATTGTATACTATTTTAATAACATGTTTCAGTTTCTTTTGTTAGGTATGTATTTCTGTTTAGCTTAACATAGAAATCTATCATTTTTATTTTTTTTTATTTTTTTATATTATAGCCTACCAAAGTGACTCCACTCCGCCTGATGGTAAGCAGTCAGTGGAATCCAGAAGTGGCGGCCACTGTACTAAAAGCCATCGTCTTAAACTGCTGGTATGGTGGCCTCCACTATGGCGGCTGGGTATGGGGATAGGGGAAGGGAATGAGGGAGGTGAGGAAAGAGGAAAGGGGGCAATTGGGCCTATATAATCTCTATGTATGCAAATAATTTATCATACATTTGAATAATTTATCAGTAATTGTTAAATTGATTCTTGCATATGCAATAATTATGACAATACAAAAACATGCATAAAATTCTAAGATGTCACAGTATGCAACGCATCTTACAATGTGAGGTAATACAAAATTTAAAAAAAGAATTATAAAATACGAGCAAGGTAAACTATACAATACGCAGCGTGGGCAAGCCCTTCACAAGATTGTCTGATGATATGATAAAGAGATCGGGCAGCTGATGGATGAAGTCGAAGACTTACGACCGGTCAAAGTGGAGATTTTCTTGGGTAAGGCCTATTTCCACTCTATAACTCAAAATCAAAGCATTTTTTATCTGGATAATAAAATATGATGCAAAACGTCAAAATTACAAGCCAATTAACCCACAACCAGTTCGCTAACGAGGTAAACTCGTGGGAAGAACTGGCAATATATATAATCACCAAGATTAAAGAAGGAAAAGAAAAGGAGGATTTCAATTATTTATTCCCACCTTGGTAATTTGACTACGTTTAGGTTCATTCGTGTGTGTGACAAAAATCTGCCTTATAGTAAATGCATAGTAACTTTGGTATATCCTTGAAACATCATCACTTTCGTGTTACTAACCCTAAAAAAGGAAATTGTTATTTGTAGCGCAAAAGGGCAAGGTCGGTCCGTAGCTCACAACACTCAATGCCTGAAATAAAAATCGTCGCTAAGAAACCACTGGGTACCTACTACTTTTGTGTACCTATTCTTAATGCATTAAGTTTGTACAATTTGTTTAGTATATTGCGGAACAAAACCATTATAATAAAAACTTATTGTAATTACTTACTCACTATTGTTTAATTACCAAATAAATCTGCAATATTTTTTATATAAGTAGCTTTACGAGAGCAAACATGGGTATGGATTATTCCCACCGATGAATTTTACGCAAAATAAACAGCGCCCCTAGTGTTTATTATAAGAACTAAGTTTTGACATACTATTACGTTGTCAGCGTACAAAAGATAATTTTATGATTTTCGTAAAAACTACAATTATAGGTAGTAAGCTTAAAAGTGTTGGACTCTTGCACCTCTAGAAGCCATATTCTTAATTTCTCTACTATATATTTTGTTGGGATAAAATATTGCATGACTTAAAAACTACGTGAAATAATATATAAGTATAGTGAATATTAATTTGGTAATGTTATGGTACTAAATAACGCTAACTTATATATAAAGTTCTAATTATAATATTTGTGTTTTATAAACAAATTTGACACTTAAGTAGACATTTATATTTAATTCACTAGACAAACTCAATACATCTATTCATAATAATAAAAAATACTTATTTATAGTCAATGTATAAAGTTAAGCAGCGCACGCACTGCAATATGAAGCTGATAAAAGTAACATAAGTTCCAAATAAATAGCATACAGTTGCAATAAAATAAAATACACTTATTTCTACTGATACTGTCTAGGTAGATGCTATAAAGACCAGCTGTGGCTGGAGCATTCTTATAAAATAAGTTAGGTGTGTGTTTCTTTACGACTGCAACATTTACTGTTTGTCAAATACTAGCGACTCTCCTAGTTTCGCCCGCATAGTTGTTTCTAATACAATAATTAATAGTAACGAAATTCGTTCTTAACAAACGTTACAGTCTTTTAAGCTAAATGAGTTAGTGAGTTTAGATACAAAGCCTTAACTTTGCAAGGCATCATAACATCATTGACATGACTGTGTTCTTTAAAGGAATATAAGACGTGATTTATTATCTACTGTCTTTGTAGTTCGGTGGTACTGTATACGGATTACCACGCAGAGGTCTTGGGTTCGATCCTCGGTTCAGGTAAAGTGATATTGTATTTGTCTGTCGAAAAATTCTCAGTATTAGCCCAAAGTTTGGAATTGTGCCTGATAAATCGCAGCAGGCTCGCCCCCTGTTACATGACACCTAAAAAAAATTTCTAAAAGTGGGTAGTTAAACACCTCTGCCTACCCCTTCGGGGATAGAAGGCGTGATCCTATATATGTATGTATCATCGACCATGAGGAATAAGGAATTTGTTAGAAGACAAAGAGCGGATATATGAGGAATAATTAGGGCTTCACCGATATCACTCATCCAAAGAAACTTAGGAAGGCGATGCAACTTATGAAAAAATAATATTTCTCCTCTTTCCTTTTTTTCCCCTCCCTCAATCCTTTGACCTAATCCACTTCCTTCACTGTAGGCAGCGGCTTCGCAGAATCCCTGGCACTGCAGGAGCAATGTTCGTCCATGAGCCACAGTTATCACTTACCATCACGTGGGCTGTTTGCTCGTCTGTCACAGTCGGCAATAAAAAATTCTTTAGTAAATCACTTAAATAATAGTTATTCTAAGAACATTAATTCGCACACTAGCAGTAGGTGATAAGGTTATTATTCTGCGACCCAGTTGACGTTACTAGTCCGGACATTTGTGCGATTTACAAGGATAATGTTCCGGTCTTAATAGACTGTGCAAATGTCCAAGGAAATTGTGGTTACATGTTATTTGTGATCTAAGATAATGTCTTTTTTATATTCAATTATGAACTTATCTTAAGAATGGACTGCTCTTAATAGCCAAGGAATATTGAATGTGGGGATCGTTTGCGGTATATTTTTGGGTTTAAGATAAATTTTCGTATATACTACCAATGTATTACTTTTTTAACGGAGCATTTGTTATAAGTAAAGCGCTGATTACTTTTAAGTGTTCTTGGCGTTTCTAAGCTTTAATCAAGCAAATTAATTAATATGTAATTAATTAATCCATGTATGGATCCATGAAAAGATTTTAGACAAATGATTTATTTTTTAAAAAATACTTCGGTGACAAATGTTATAAATACAACAATATTTCAAATAAATATGAGTTACACATATTTTCGTAAGCAGTACTACACTGTTGGCGAATTATCAACTCATTGTTATATTAGAAATGGCGTTTCTGCGCCAGAATTGACAGCTAAGGACAATGTTGGCTTTAGCTAGTGTCAATCCCATACATTTTTTAATCTGTTCTATGAATAGAATAGAAATCTACGCCAATTGTCTTGGGCATCTGCTTAGATGCTTCTGTCGATAGCGCATGGCTTCGTACACCCACTACCAATAAGTAAAACAAACATTGACTGTGTTTCCTTCTATAGACACTTCGATGAGGGAGGCCTTACAACCCTAGAGGCACAATTATTGCCTCGGTCCTCTTCCTTTTACATTCCCTTCCCCTCATGGTCGACAACAACTCAGCATTATTTCTTTAGAGAACACAGCCTGCATGAGAATGCTTGCTATTTGTATCATAAATAAATGGATCTAATAACTGCAACGTGACTACTACACAATAGCAATAAAATAGTAAAGTATACGGCAATCAAAAACACTCAACTTAACTAACATAATAAAATGGGGGCGCCTTGACACGTTTTGCAAGTCATGCGAATAAATGGGGCTCCAAGGTGGTGATTATATACCGAGGGTTATCTTAAAATTATATCGTATAAATTAAAGTAAGTAATGAAACGTATAGCTATCGCCTATTACGTAGAACACTCTAAGAACTGTTTTGAACAAGCGTATTGTTCTGCGCGTATACGGTCGTTTCAGCATACGCGTTTACGCGAGTGTTAGATTTTGCGCGGCAACAAACCAGACGCGCATTATACGAGATTATTCCAGCGTGTTAGCTCGAACTGGTAGTGTCAGTGCGTCTCTTGTGGATTGATTCGAGATGTGAGTCTAGCAAAGAGCGCGCGAATACGCGCCTACACGGAGAATTCCTGTTTCCTGTGAGAATTCGTTATAACAAACCACAAATATATTATTAAAACGGGGTGAATAGGAACGATTTAAAAGTTTGTACTAGATTTTAACTATTTTGTTCGTTAATGTAGGGGTAATGTTAGGCTGCCTCTTAATCGATTTTTATCCGACATAAAAAACAATAAAACAAAGTAAGTTAGATATTGTCATCACAAAAAAGTACGTACCTTGTCCGATATCCGATAATCAGCAAAAGTAAGTAGGTACCATTTTAAAATTTTTTTGTAAGCAAATTTTGGTGTTTTCACAGTTTCACTTTGATTAGCTTTTTTACTGGCACAGTGACACATTGAGTCTACGAAAGTCGATATTGCCAGTATGAAGAAAATAAATGTTATACTTTACAAAGAAATCTTAATTAAAAAAATTTCGATGGGTATGCGAGAATACCAGTAAATTCATATAATTTCCGAGTTTGTCCCTATTCACCCCGTTTTACCCGGTACTATATTCTACTAACAGGTGCGTTTTGAAAAATATTTTTGATGCGTTTCAAACTTGGTGCGCTTCGAGGACCCTTCTTACAAGCGCTTCCAAAAACGAGCTTATAAGCGCGTATAAAACACTAAGTTTAAAGCACTTCTACACGTAACCGTGGTGATGTATTTGTATTAGTGACACGTTGGCGTTCCATATTCAGTGCGAATACAGCTCTTGACCGGCCAACATTATATTTATTGGAGTGTCCGTGCAATGCACTTGGGACGACTTCGACAAATCTTATCTAAATCAAAAGAAAAGAGAAAATATTGAAAAGAAATAGATTTTTAATGATATACCTGTATTTATTTATACAATATTATAATTATTATTTAAATTACGAGAACAGCTATCGCTATATTTACACGTAGTCTAAATAGTTGGAGCTTAGTAATTGATTCTAGCTATAAGACTGAATATTGTACTATTGATTGTAGACTTAGTTTCTAATAGAAATGGTTACAATAAAGCACAAAATAGAATATTGATTACCAAATCTCATTGAACTCTTATTGCCTAAAATTTCAAGATTCCTTTTCAAGTAATGCACTAGCAGCTTCTAAAATGAAACTAAGATTTTTATGAAGCTTAGCCATTCACTGTTTTAAATAGTACTACTATTTTTTATGAGACTGTTAATAGAGTTTTATAACTAACGGTGTGACACAAAAGGACGCTGTAAAAATAGTATGCGATTTATACCCCCGCCGCAGCGGGCAGCAAAGAAAGTCGTTTAAAAGATATATTAACTGAGAAAATGCAAGAGAATATCGTTATGCATCACGACTGGGACTTGATTTAGAAGTAGTTTATAACAAAAATAATTTAAACATTATTAAATATTATATATCTAGTTCATATTGATGATAAAATATTTTTAACGCAATTAAAATGCATCTCACGATCCACGCGAGCTAAAATTTTGTGTACCTAATCTATAAAAAGTTACTGGGGTCTTGGTAATCTTTGTGTCTATAAATTCGAATGTAATAGTGCTTTTTTCTAGTGCAAAATGAATTCCAAATAAAAGTCCAGATAAATATGTTTATTAATAGTGACGCAGGCAAATAATTGAAATAAACAATTTAAGAAATCATCATAGGGGATCAGAATCGGAATTAAAGGATAATAATAATCTCAGGGGATCAGATCTGAGGGATCAGACCGGAATAACTCGTCATATCGGCCTGTTATTATTCCTACTGCAAGGTGAGCCCTCTTCTCATACAGAGAAGGCATGAGCATTGATCACTACGCTTGCTTAATGCGGATTGGCGAAATATTTATCTGTATTTATCATCACCATCATCAATATAATTTCAGATAAAAGAAATCCACTGAGCTTGTATATCATAACAGTTTATGTAGTATAAAGGCTAATAAAATAACCTAAATAACATGATATTACTGAGCAAAAAATATGCATAAACAAATTTATCTCAGGGCGGTGACTTGACCAAAAATCCGTTGGACACGCGCCAGGTTAGTAGCACTTGGGTAAGCTAAAACAGCGACGAAGGTTTGCGCATTTCGTCCGTGTAATCTGAGTGGCTAAAGTAGATACATATAAGACATCAATAATACATACTAATGGTACCTATAAAAATTAAAGCAAATATTTAATAATCTTTTTATTTTAAAAATGTACAACTAAATATTAATACACCAGTGCTTATCATGGTTTAAGCAAAAGTAAATAAAAATAACAATATATTCTTTATTAAATATTATTTTATGTCGATTTTGTACAAGTATTTAAATTTGAATATTTAATTTTGCATGAACATATATTTGGGCAGGCATTGTCATTGTAACTACTTTAGGAGGACCATTAATAAGCACAGGCCTCTCCCATTGATTGATTTTGAAAGCAGGTCAGATACAAATAGGTATCTGTCGGTCGCTTTTATTAGATTATCGACGTAGTCCACCCAGAGCACCCATCCGAAGAGCACCTGCGCGAATAGCACATAGCCTAGTTCACGTTGAGCACCTATCGATATTCTTGGCAGGTGCTCTCTCTGTCAAAAATATCGATAGGTGGACTACGTCAGATTATCTGCCCATTTTGTTGTCACCGATGCGCAAAGCTATATAAATAGTAACTCAGTAATTTTAACAAAATTGATATAGGTATTTATTTTGATGCAAACTACAAATTCAGTACATTAATCTGGTACGTACGTGGTGGCGTAAAAAACCTTTTAACGTAGTATACTTGGCTGCGGTAATTATGTAAAAATATACGAAACTTAGTTTATTTCGGTCACACAAATTATTCACATGTCAAGTAACACTGCAAACTGCAACTAAAATTCATTGAATATTATTTAAATATCAACTAGTTTTTACGCTAAATATTTACTGGGATTAAATTAATATGCTGACAGCGGTATCACGAACAGTAATTATCGCTATACATAATTCATTATTGAAATATTGTCTTCCGGATGTACTGTTATACTTTGCAATCAGTTTAATCTTTAATGTATCTATTTTAATCTTATTGTACTATGTAATTTAATCATAGGTACTTCGTACTACATATAAAATTAGATTTGCTATACCTAATGAAGTTGTTACTAAGTTTTTACGAACTTGTAGTAAGTTCGTAAAACCTTATTAAACAAATTTGACTAGTAAGCAAAAAGGAACATTAGAAAACTGTTTTAAATTATAAAAATCTCTCGTAATATAATAACTAAACTTGTTTAATTTCAGTTGATAAATGTTACGTAGGTTTTAAAGAATTTTAAACCCCATTTCTTTCTCCAGTTTTTTTGTAAGTGATAAAGCAACCACAAACTCGGCTGCCGTATGTTGGGTCACGACCTTAGTAAATCCCACGGATGTATGCAAAGGATACGGACGAGAGCGAAATCTGATCAAATGGAATACGAAGATTCAAAGTTTGAGGTCCGTGCCATTTTGCGGATTTCGCGGCGTTGATGTGTCGCTCTGTTGCTCTAATCGAATCAAATAAATTGGGGTACATACTGATGGCCTTTGGAGATAACAATGTAAATGTTTGTTCTTTAGTTTATTTTATTTATTTACTGGTGCGTATAACGTAAAATGAGTAATCTATCACAGCTTTCAAGTAGACAATTAACTTTCTTTATTTTGTTTTCACCTTAACCCAGAAGATAGCATGTTAAAATCACGTAGAGGTCACCAATGTTGATTTTCTTCATCAAATAATACAATTATGACGTGATGTTAGAACATGTGTATAGGAATGAAATCAGATCTTTATGCGCGATAGTTACGTGTTTACTACTTAGTATTAGTAAAGGTACTGACAATGTTGCGTGTGGCAAGCGACTACTACTGGTTTTATACCGCAGTATTAGTTCAACAATTGTCTATTTGTAATTGTAATTAATTAAATTACTAAACAGTACCTAGTAGTAACTACTGTTGATGAAATTCTGCAATGCTAACAGCTCAGCAATAACTCTATGGCAAAGCTTTGCACTCTTTCAATCTTAACGGCATGAAAAAATAAAAAAAATGTTAATGTTACAACATGTATATAACACGAATTAATTAGTCACCGAAAAGTAAAAAAATTAAAACATCTGTCATGTATAAAGAATATTGTAGCGTTAAACTTTGTGTTCGTTGTTGGTACAAATTCCACAACACAATCACAGAGCGAATGTCTACCTAACGGTTGTTCGGAACACTCTAAGTTTGCGGGCCAGTTTGTCACACGGAGTCAAAAGTTCTACCCCCACTTGAAACGATTCGCCTTAGACTTCGCGTGATTTGGAACGAAAGTTTCCTGTCCTACGGCTTTTTATTTTATGACGGGTGTCAATTACTGAATATCTTTTGTTCTTTTTGTTGAGTTTGAAGACTCCAAGTTTTCTTCGTCGGATGTTTTTATTTCAGTTCGCTAGCGTATTTTGATATCATAATAAAAATGAGTAGGACTTTCAACTTAAGTAATATGGTACAAGTTTGAGAGGATTCATGTTTTCTGGGTAAAAGAATATGTTTTGGTAGAAAAGTTTATTTATTGTATTTTATTTTATTTTCTGTTTCATAAACTAGTTCGTGAGGCCACGAAATCCGGCACCATATAGAACGTCCGGTTTCTCGCGTCGACTTTTGCTCCAACTTTGATATACCGATGTTCTAAACCACACAAATATTTTTATAATAATGATGAAAATCTCTTTTGTTTGTTTGCTAAGCCCTGTATATTTGTATGATTATAGCATTTTAACTAGTGTAAACAGATAGTGTCAACATCATTGACACTTTTTAATACATACAAAAGACGTTCACTGATTAAATGAGTGAAAACAAAAAGATAATACAATTCAAAACTTTTTTATTTTATGTAAGCACCTCAATTTTATCTTAGCAAGTACTTACACACGCACGGTTATATATCCAACATTAGTAAAAGTAAGGAGTAAATGTTCTTGAATACACAAATTTATTTAAAATATAAGGTAATTAATATCTATTGCAAAATCACTTTATTCACATGAATTGGAATTATTAAAAAGTCATCGCAATAACTCATGGAATCATTAAACTTCTAACGAGTCATACAGAGTGCATAAAAGCGAGGCGGCTGAGGATAAAACACCGAACTAGGCCGCTCTGTATAATCCTTACAAAGCTGTGGCAGCTCCATTTTATTGTACATTTCCCTGCAAAGTGCCTAGAAAGGCTGAAAGCAGAGTGAACATTCATTTGCATAAAATGTTACAATATAATGTTGCTTTTAACTCGCCACCGCTAGAAATGCCTCATTTTGTTTGAACCAACAATAGGTTTTTAACAGAGCTGATTGATGGTGATGAAATGGGGTGAGTTCGGGTCAATGGAGCAGCCGAGGAGTACGCAAATTATATATTGACAGAGAGAAATATAACTTGAAACATAGCGACTCAAATTACTCACTTTTGTTTTCCGTTACTTCAGGAGATAGAACTACATACAGACAGATAGATTACAAAGTGATGTATAATAAAAAGTCAAAGCAATTTTGGACTTTTATCCTTACAAAAAGATAAACATTGCCCAAAAGACGTATTTTTTTTACGCATCCATGAAAGATACGTAATATTTTACGTAGGTACGTAAAAATAATATTAATTTTTAAGATAAAAAATAGAATTAGACATAGGTAAATGAGGTAAATAGTAAAAACATATAACAGTAAAAATCAAAACAACCAAGTTAAAGTCGATCTCAAAACAAAAGTTTGAAAGCTTGAGAGTACGTATCGCAAAAGATACTTTAAAATTATTATACACGCTTATTAGTGGTCTCTTAAGGTGTTGTTTTTATTTAAAAGACTAATTTCTACGGTAAATTTCTGGAAGAGATGCAAATTTTGTATCCTAACCATTATTTTATTAATATTATATCAAGTTTATAGATCGGTCAAAGTCAAGAAGCTTTTAAGAGGTCTACATATTATTATGCTTTGTAGAGAATATTTATAGCTTGGTGAGGGTAATGATGTATTGACAGACATCTAGTCAATAATTTTATTAAATCAAATAACATAAATTGTCACGCGTACAGAGATCGATATAAATGTATATTTATTATTACATACTAATTTTTATTAATATATTTTGCCTGCCTCTGTGGTTCGGTGGTATTGTGTACGGACTGTCACACAGACGTCGCGTCGCGGGTTTGATTCCCGTTTAGTGAAAATATTTTGTGTGTGTAAACATGTCTATTTGCTTTGTTCTAGGTGTTTCTAAGTATAACAAGCAATATATATTATTAAAAAACAAAAAGCCCTCCTGCTTAAAACAAATAAAAAGAAAAATAACACAATTTTTTCTCATGCTGACGCTACATTGAAATATTATATACCCATACAAATCTAATGACATCTCATACATTAAAATCCATCAAGCCATTTAAGCTGTAGAGCAAAGAAATAGATACATAGATACATACATACATACATACGCTCGAAAAACACTACCCTCTCTGACTGTGTCAAAAAAAGTAAGTATTTACAACATAAAGTATTTAAGTAAGTATATACGCATTTCCAGAACCCATGACACAAGCTTTAATATATGCTTACTTCGGGTCTAGATGGCGTTGTGTAGTTTTTGTGATATTATATTATGAATAATTATGTTTACGTTTTATAAGAGATGTATATGTTTTGACGCTAGACTATAAGCTTATTCTGAAAATTCGTAGAGAGATAACCTCATACCAATTTACCCAATCTGGACATTGAATTCAAGTTCTGCGTTACAGTCCATACACAGAGTCACTGTACCACTATATAGTCAACTTATTATATTAAATATTACATAATTGTATTATCTCTAATGACCCATTTATGTCTGAGGGCAAGGACTCATTCCCTTTTCAAAATAGCTTAGAGGGTTTTAATCCCTGTTTTGTACACATTGTTCTGCGAACTCATATTTTGGTTTAAATTTTATGAATTCGTATTTTTATAATAATTGTAGAAAATTAAGTCTTCACATAGATGGCAATATTGCGTTTAACATTTTAAATATATTACCAGCCTGTTTACTGTCCCACTGCAGGGCAAAGGCGTCTTCTCATAAAGAGAAGGCATGAGCATTAATGAACACGCCTGCTCAAGGCGGATTGGCAATTTCAGACTTTTAAGTCCAGGTTTCCTTACGATGTTTCCGTTCAACGTCAGTCAGAAATCTCAAAGATAAACTTAGAAAGTAGGTACTTACATAATAATATGATTTTAAAAATCAAATTGGTACTTTTTCGGATTCAAAACTTACTACCTCGTGTTTACGAAACGAGTGCCTTATCCACTAGGTCAATTCCACTACAAAAATATTAAATACTTAATAATAAATAGCGGTATTAGTTATGTGGTCTACACTAGGGAAACATCCGTGGAACAACAAATTATTTAAAGGAAACGTCTCATTTTTATGTGCATGTCCTGAAAGGCAACTAAGGGAACACCGGGCAGGCTAATACAAAATTACACTGTAAGCGACATCACAATGGGAACCCCAAATGATGACTTCAAACAAACACCTGAATAGACAGATATATTTCGTAGCTACATATTGTTCAGTAAATTGGAAACACAAATACAAATAAACGCGCCACTGTTGTACAAACTGTGTTACTTTGAATTTGGGGCCGGACAAACAAACAGACGGTCCACGCAATTTGTCGTTGCCCTTATTTATTACAGAATCCTAAAACAATAAGATGCAAATTACTACCTTTGTCTTACGCTCAAAGATGTTTTAGAATTTTAATTTGGAAGAGATGTTTGATGGGAAAATTTCTTTTTAGATTTTACGTCTAACGAAGTAGGAATTATACATTTATATTTTTTTGATTCTAAAATTGTATTGTTTATAATATTTAATAGTCATAATGATATTATAGAAAATCAATTTAGATTGTACTTTAATTCTACACAATCACAGTCAATAAAGTATCAATTGAGGATTTATGTAATATTTTTGGTAGTAGATCCACGCTGGTTTCAACATGAATGGGCCCATGAATGGGCCGGATCGACCGGGGAAGTATCTATGATAGAAGATGAAGAAGATCGACGTAAGAGTAGTAGTATCCGTACTACTGCGTTTCGTTCGGTGGGTGAGAGCACCGGAATGCCAATTTCCTCCTTTTCCTCTTTCTTCACCTCCCTCAATCCCTTCCCCTAACCCCATTCCCAGCCGCCATAGTGCAGGCCACCATACCAGCAGTTTAAGACGATGGCTTTTGGTATAATGGCCACCACTTCTGGATTCCACTGACTGCTTACTATCAGGCGGGGTGGAGTCACTTTGGTAGGCTATAATATAAAAAAAAAAAAAAAAAAAATGAACTCTTGTAATGCATTACTGATTCATAATACTAAGATGAGCAGAAAATAAGGAGTAAGCAAGATAGTAATTTTTTGTTCAGTTGCTTGGTATATAATATCAAATAACAATATCTGTTTCACAATTCATACAACAACAGCTAGACATACTTTGCAATTATTAACGTTTTGTTTTGTTAACATTGGCTAATAAAACTGCGTCCTCAATACTTTTCTTGCCAAAAGAAAACCCTTAATATTTTTTTATTATATCTAGCTACTGTAACACTATTTTGCTGCGGTCGTCAGTCTTTATGTTTCATAAAAATTTAGTAGCTACACATGTATATATACTTATTACTTATACCATAATTTTATTACTGATTGTTTGGCTTTGTGTGAATACGCCTTCCACTAAATAAAAAGATTTTGTATTGATTGAAAGTAAGTTTTGGCGTGAATCGCTTCAAAATTCAAAATATGATATAAATTGATAGTATGTTCAAGTTAGCGATGGATAGCTAGCGTAATCAGTCAACTAAACAATATCGGTCAAACTATCAGAATGTCATGAAGAGGGTGTAAAATCATCCAATAAAGGCAGCTGCGTCCTGTGATAAGACTGGTGCTATTCTTACCGCCAATTGCCTATAGCAAAAGTTGGCAATTCTTTTGAATTTTCTGGACTGGAAATTGAATGTACGAAATGATAATAATGATAAATAAATAATAGGTAATGTCAATTTATTCATAAGGAATATTCTCATAGCCACAAATAAATGATGTGTTGCAGAACACATTTAACGCTTACGCATTGATACTTTTACTGTTAATACCATCCCACCGCTAAGCAAAGGCCTCTTCCCGTGACTTCCATACTTCTCAACATTTCTTATCCGCTCCGTCTACACATTAATAGTGTTTGGCAAATTCCCGTACAAATACCGTTATCATAACTTTTAATGTCGGTTAATAGAGTGCCATATTTGGCACGCCAGGGCATATCTTGAGCCGTATGCGCTTAAGGATTATATGTTCGAATCCCGCGCGTGAAACTTAATTAAAGTTTTAATGAGCCAAGCAATATAACATACTAGAAAGCCTCCGGGTAGACTTGTTTAGTACGACGCTGTTGCAAAATTCGTTCTTGACTGACGATTACTTTGTACTACTTATCTGATTTTCGTGTTTCTTTTATTACCTCTCATATTATTAAATTATGCTTTTAACATTAAGTTCACTTATATAACTGTGTGCATGAAGTTCAATGATAAAAATGGAGAATATTGTAAGTCTCAGTGTCATATAGACTTATATTGTTCGAGTTTGTTCGACGCAAAAAAATGTTAATTTGTTTGTTAAGCCCTTTTTCGTTTTGTTGCTGTGGAATTTATTTTGTATTCGTGAATTAATCTGGATCATCTTTGGCTGTATTCGGTGTTAATGTTGGCGTGGCGATTCGGACGTCGACTTGTTTTTAACCACAAATTTAAAATTTCAATTCTGTTAAATTGAATGTTGACCAACACTTTAACCTCACTTCTTTCACAAACTTCTATAACCATATTTTAGTCTTACAAAAGTGACAAGTTGATACAAGACCTGTAACTTAAGTTGAATTTAATACATTTTGACTTTAGAATTATTTTAATTTAACTACTTACCTATTGAACCTAAGTTTTATTTCGTGACGATATTTAATTTTAAAAAATCTGACACAATATAGGTCAGATTTTTCGTATTGCTACTTTGTTCAGTGGATAATCTATAGCGGCGATAATGATTTTGGATGAAAACTAAATCAAAATATGTCCTACTAATAATATAAATGCGAAAGTTTGTGTGTGTGTGTGTATGTATGCTTGTTACCACACAGCGCCTAAATGGCTCAAACAGTTGCGATGAAAATTCAGTGACAGAGACAGCCATAGGATACTTTTCATCCCGAAATTCGGTGTGGTTCCTGAGTTACATTAAACACATACCAGTTCGAAAAAAGCCGCAGGGCATAGCTAGTATGTAATAAATACCACTTAAAAACGTAACACAATGTTTTATTATTATACTTAAAGCATATTTGTTAAATAATAACTTGAAATAGATAGGAAACACGGTGTGACAATTTAAGTTCTAAATGGCACTTTATTATAGTTTATGGTGCGCTCTATTGGTCCATTAAGGGCATGAGTGAGTTCATATATCAGTATAGTTCAGTGATTTTATGCGTTAATTGTACTGATAAAAGGAATTAATTAAATAAGCGGTATTTTTAGTATTACACGTTAGTAGTTACTACTAGTTAATTGTATTGAAGTGTATGAATTACATGTAAAGTTATACTCTAAAATCAAGATTTGATGGAAAGTTGAGTGATATATAATAGTTGTACCAAGTCCAGAAGTTTTTTATGTATTAAAATTGTTTGTGAAGTTCTTATTTCTGAATGAAATGAATTGATTAATGCCAGTTTTCAATAGGCAATTTAAGTTTTGGTATAATCGTTGCTTTTATAAGTATCAATGACTTAAGAAATTTGAAGATTGTTGGGCTCTGTTAATTTCAACAGTAATGAGCTATAATATAAATGCTTACTTTGGGTCTAGACAGCGTTATGTGAAGTTGTGGTAATATTATAATTTATTATTAAACTTACGTAATACGCAAGGGTTATACCGATTATTTTCATAGAACTCCTCTCCTGCATGAATCCTGAACCCAGTTCAGCGTTCAGAAGTCACCAGCGTTTAAATTTAATTGAAATCCTATTTGAGTTCATTTTGTTGAATTGACTGCAAGTCATTAAACGTTCGAGACGAGTCGTTTTATTTCAATTATATCAAACACGTGATGATACATTAGTTTATAACCCATTCCCAGCCGCCATAGTGGAGGCCACCATACCAGCAGTTTAAAACGATAGCTTTTGGTATAGTGGCCGCCACTTCTGGATTCCACTGACTGCTTACCATCAGGCGGGGTGGAGTCACTTTGGTAGGCTATACTATAAAAAAAAAAAAAAACTTTCCGCTTCATACAATAAATATCAAACATAACTTTCAAAAGAGGCTAAAAGAAGCAACAATATGAAATTAACAAAATCTTTTATCTCTCATTACACTCATTAGTTCACAACTATAAAATATAGCATTAAAATGATATTAATAGCTGAAAACGCAAGAGGTATTCGTTTGGAGTGGTTCCAACGTTCAGTTGCTTGCCCTCTGTTGCCAACCGGTTAGACTACAAATTTTGCCGATATTTCAATACACGCTTTCAAATACGTACTAATTTAAAGATATTCCAATATCTTAGTTTAAAATTCTATGGAAAAGCTTTTGTTTTAGAATTAGATTTATCTGTACAACTGCGTTTTTTATTTTCTTTTTTTAGTTAATTATTACATAAACTGTTTTTCTCTTGACTGTACTTACTTGTAAAAATACTGAGGGGTCAGAACGGATTTAAAGAATAATAATAACTATAGGGGATCAGACCGGAATAACTCGATCATTTTGTAAGACATTTGTTTGATGTAGGTAGCAGTAGCGAAGAGTCACTTTTCCGAGGAGGGAAGCCGGTGGGACTAAAATATTTTTAGTTTCGGAAGGCTAGTTAGTCTTTGAGTAGACACGCAAGCAGTGATAGGCATAAGGAGGTCAGGACATATTTTAAAAGGGAAGCCGGCAGAAATCGTGTTATATGGACGCTTCGCCACTGGTAGGTAGGTATATCTGTTTGCATAAAACCAGTAAGTAGTATTTCTTTTATTTCTTATTTTCAGTTCATCATCGTATTAGCAAAAAGACGTCCACTGTTGGACAGGCCACACGCCACCGAGGCTGGTCGTTCACCGTCCTCACTCATCGGTTGCCCGCCACCCTTATAACGTCGTCGGTCCACCTTGTAAGGGGTCTGTTAAAGCTTCATCTTCCATTTTTCATTTTCAGTTAGCACAATTTTATTGGAATTAGTTTTTGTATGGTAGCCTCGTAAGAATTATTCCAACCAAGTTTGTGGGTATTGGTAAAGATACCTCAGTCCTTTAGGATTGTGCCTAGAAGATGATCTTATGTCCTAAATATAGCTGGAAAAATGTAGATGTAACATATTTCTGTCTATCCTTTCCAGGATAACACAATCTATATTATTATATAAAGCAGAAGCGTTTGTTTGTTGGTTTGATCGCGCTAATCTCTAGAACTACCAGTCGGATTTGTAAAATTCTTTTTGTGTATGATAGCCCAGTTCTTGAGGAAGGTTATAGGTTATGTAACATCACGATAATGGCGACGGGAGCGGAGCAGTAAGCAAATACGCGAATGAAACCGTGCCGCGGCAAGCTAGTATTATAATAGAGAGGTAAGTATACACAAAATTATAAATAAAAATAGTTCTCTATTTATTTTGACAATACAGTAAAAACAATTTTAACAATAATCTTTGGTAATACTGTAGCAGTAAGGTCTTTCAGACGTGACAGGCATAAAGTTGTTAGTACTAATTATGTTAATCCTCATGTTTGTACAAAATCAAACTGACGGCTTCCATGCCGTCATGCACAAAAGACCCTTATCACTAATGGCTAGGCTGCGGGCCAGTGACAACTGCATTTTAATAACTGTAGCTGAGAGTTTTGACTCTCAAAAGTCTTGTGAAAAGGATGATAACATAAAATCTGTATTGGCATTCTTTTCAGTCATGCTTACATTACATACCTATATATAGTTTGTGCACTGTTACGAGTATAAGTTATAATTACTGTATACTAACACTATTGGATCTCTGTTATCTGATGAAATAATTTTTTATTATTATTATTAATGTAAATAATCATCAATTGTTCTTAGTCATTTCATATTGTTTATTATTGTCTAATGATTTCAAGCCTGCTCTCAATTTTCACGATGTTTTGCTTCATAGTAAAAGTAAGCCACATGTATGTTTTCCAAACAAGTGATTTTGTTATTTCACAGTCTGAATGCCATGTCGTTCAACTAGTGTTCTCCAAACAATAGATTATGTATCAGGTTTCCTAGACGGCTATTAAAGTATTATGAAAAATACATCGTTTTTTATAATATCTTTTACAAGACAATGAATTACTGACTAACAGTAAAGAATAACACCGCGAGTATAAATGTATGTAACATAAATTTTTTACAGTTTACAAATATCAACATTATGACTCTTAAGTTACGCAGAGCATAGAAACAATTAAGCCTTATTTTTATAACGGTAGGGGCTACATTATAATTACATTTTAAAGGAAGAAAAAAATTAGCAAAGAGATAAAGAGTGTATTAGTGTGTAACTACCAAGGTGTGCCACCCGGCTACCAAGAGACATGGTCGACTTGTAAATCGTTAAATCGTCGGCTGATGCAAGTACAATATGGCTCGCTGGGGATTTGCCGATGATTTAAACATCCAGTGTGAATGTGGTGCTCCGGAACAAAATATGTTATATCTACTGTTGAGTTCATCGTGCCCCACTACTTGTACTAGGAATGACCTAAACAATGCATCAGAGTTTGATGCATTGTTTTTTTTTTTTTGCTTTGGAAGTTGCCGAATTTTGTTCAAAACTATTTAAAGGAAGAAATTGAAACGAAAGAAGAAGAAGAAGTGTGTAACTACGTCTATGCATGTTCTGTCTATATTCCCATAGCGTTAGTTAATCTTCATTGATATTAGCGTTCATCAACAAAATTCTGCCAAAACAACATTATTATTTTTACCAAAAGGCCTTACAGCATCAAATTGCGTCCAAAACCATATCATTAGCCCATTTCCTGATTTATAAAGCTTGCACCAAACAATAATACCTTTCTTTAATACCATGGTTATATCCATTATAATAGTCGGTAAGAATTATAACGTGTTCAATTTATGCCGTGATACGTTGTTCGTTAAATTTTGTTTTTGTCAAGTTTTTTTGCCGGAAGGTTGCCGTAGCTAGTTTTGCATCACCAATAGCAATATTTTCTGCGTTATGGCCACTTAATTTGTAGATGCAAGCTCTAACACGTAAAGCTTTAAATTTCGATACAAAAATATTGCTTGTTGTTCGTGAAATATTTCAAGTGGATTATTTAGAGAATTTTCATTTCTGTCCACAAACTAAAATATCGTCTCGGTTTTGTTGACGTTATTTTGTGTGCCAACATTAGTTTGAAAATTTATTCGTTTGCATATTTAACATATAGATTTAGTTGGGAACGTATCAACATGAACTGAATTCAAAAAGCGCTTAGGCTTAGAAATGTCAAAATATTTTTGTCAATTTAGTTATGCTGCAGTAAGTAAAAAGTAAGTTTTCAACCATGCCAATATAAAATCAAATGGCAACTATCGAAATCAAAATATAGTATTTAAAACGCAATAACCTGGTAGGTAGCAGAATCAGCAGATCTGGCGTGTTGCCAAACATCCGCACCTCGAAGGATACGGACGCTTCCGTTTTGTGACCAAACACGCCAACCGAATGTGGAGTGTGGTTGCTAGAACGCTGCTGAAGTACTTTTCTTTAAATAAATGCGTGACATTACTAAGGTTAGTACTTTGATTTCTATATATGTATAGGAATTAGATTTCAAAAGCCTCAATCATTCACAAGTCAATTTAAAAAAATTAGGCACGACGCAGGAATTATAGAAACAGACAATTTACGTCATCAATATATTATAATCGAAAATGAAACCATAATAACCATAATAAATGCTTTATACTAATTGCTTCCAATAAGCCTTTTCAGGAAACATTGCTTTTCAAGGAAACCCACGTTCAGGAAGGCCTATCTTCAGCAGTGGACATCTTTAGGCTGATATGATAAAGATTTCAGTATTTTCTTTATCATAATGAGAATAACGAGGCGAAAGAAAAAAGATCTTATTAGAATTTACTAAGAAACCCTTACTAAAAAGGCAACTACAGCTGCGTTCAAATTGTTCCTCCGTATATTTCTAAACAATCTCATTGTGTTTGCCATTAGGATCTTGATGCTAGTGATTATTGAAATTGTTTGCGCTGTTATCTTGACTGGGCCTTTAGCTAAACACCTGTATAACAACGAGCCTTAGTGATTAGCTTTTTATACCTGATTAAGTTGTAATTTTGTTAAAAAGTCTTTGTATATCCCAATTACCCATACTCCATACTATACTAATATTATAATTGCGAAAGTAACTCTGTCCGTCCGTCTCTCTGTCTGTTAAACACTGAACGGATTTTGATTAAACTTGGTAAAGATATAGATTATACCTCGAAGAACAACATAGGCTATCTTTTATCGCAAAAAATGGCTTAAAGGTGTTGAAATAGGAGATGAAAGTTTGTATGAAAAATCATCAATGTAAACAGAGATATAACCGACGTTCACGTGGGCAGAGCTGCGGGCAACAGCTAGTTTAAACACATTTAAATGTGTTTTAAGTTCATTATTAAATATGGTATCTAAAATGAGACCGTAAACGAGATCCGTTTAGCAAGGTTCATTTTCAGCGTTATTTCTCCAAGGCTATGAAACAAACTACCAGCTACCGTGTTTCACAGGCGCAATGACATGTCCTTCTTCAAACGAGGTTTGAAGAAAGAGAAAAAAAACGGGACAAATTGATATTATTGAAAAATTCGAATTTCAAACTTATAATGTCAACATGAATAATATGGTTGTGCATCACCCGCTGGGCAATACAATCATCACCTACTGAACAAAGATCACTTGTAAATCACACAGTTCACTACACCGAGGTTAACCCTGCCTATCTTACATTGACTGAGTTTCCATTGTCACTTTAGCTTACCTAATAAGCTGCGTCAGTAAGCGTGGAAATTTGTTACATAATCTCGTTTCGTAATTTGTCCTTTCAAGAAATTACAATGTTTTTTTTACTGTATTAAAATTAAAAAGTATTTTTAAAATACGTTCTATAAAGCTACGCCGTAACAACTTACTGCAACTTGTCCTTTTGAATCCATAGCCTTAGCTTTTTCACTTACATTGTTATTTGAAATTTGATTTAACACAATTAATAGGTAGTTATTATTTTTTAACTAAAGTTCTTTTGTTAAAAGTTTTTACGTACTTACCCTCACAACTTCAAAAATCTGATTTGTTTAAAACTTGCTTAGAATTATCTTAGTTATACCACGTTATAATTTGTATTAATACCCACTGAATAACTATCACAAATTGTAAACTTACCGTTCATTTATGTTTTTGCTATATTACCTTTTTTTTTCTATTTTTAGTTTTATTTCTTTTTTATAGCACACGACATAAAACTTGTGTATTAAGCTTATGGAGAAGGCACTGTCTCTTGTAATACAGTTTTAAACTAGCGCAAGAGACAGGGTTATACTTTAAGATATTGTACAAAAATTATGTCAATAAAGCTATTATTATTATTATTATTATTCTCTTTATTTATATTTTTTTCTTATTAATTACATTTTTAAACAGGTATATATTTATATAAAACAAAAAATACACATTCAAAAATATAAAAAATAGATTACCACCGGCAACGAGACTAGAGTCCAAGCTACCGGCGGTTAGGGTTCCAGAGAGAGGAACCTCCTAACAATACGTGCCGTGTCGAGAAGCACTGCCTTCTGGATCTGGCCCTTGACCCATCCACCTAATGCGAGCCTCTTTAGGTGTTGGTCGAGGCTCTTTGCTATTAAGCCATTGACGCTAACAACTATCGGTACAATGACAGCTGAATCCACATCCCACATGTCAACAATCTCATGGGCTAAATCAAGATATTTTATTTGCTTGTCTTTCTCAGCCTTCATGAGATTCTCGTCATGAGGGACGGTAATATCAACTATTATTATTATTATTATTATTATTTCTCCAGTACCATAATACCATATGTATCTAAGTACTTTTTCTTTAGTTTAGTACACATATTTTTACGTAACAGTTCACGTTTCAGTGATACGTAGATCCCAAGCTCTACTAGTGTAGAATATTATTATTTAAAGTGGAAGAGTTTGTTTGTTTGTTTGAACGCGCTTATCTCTGCAACTACAGGTCAGATTTGAATAATCATTTTTGCGCATAACTGCCCAGTTCTTAAGAAAGATTATATAGACTATGTAACATCATGCTACTGGCAGCAGCAGAGTAGTAACCAAAGACGCGGGTAAAACCGCGATGCGGAAAGCTAGTATTAATATAATTTAACTAATGTATTTAATTTCAATATACTTATGACCAGTCTGATCTAAAAGTCTGTCATTTTCGTATTATTGTCTGTTTGGGCGGGTGTTTAGTATCATTCACTTTAACAGCAAATTTTGGAAATCAAAATTGTTTATTCCGATGCTTGAATCTGGCATCCAGCCAACGCACGCCTATTTCTACACCTGAGCACAAAATTGCCTCGCTAATTTTGGCCTGATTGTTGGATACTGTTCAGTTTATCCATCGGAATGGCTGCGTTTAGGTATAGCATTAACGCTTTTGTTTGTTAAAAAATTAGAATAGAATTCAGTGGCATATGCCACTGAATTCTATTCTTATTTTTATTTTAAATTATTCTTATTATTAAATTTCTTATTTTTATTCGGTGTCTATATACCTACTCGTAGACACCGTATATTTTAGCAAAGTTCATTTATTGATTAATATGTAAAATTTGTATCAATTTTAAAGTTTAAGCATTTAAATTTCGCACCACTAATTTCATTGCAGTTAGATAATATCGATGTATATTAAAACCCACAAAAATAACTACGTTTGAGAACAATAAGGTAGGCTATCTTTTATCGCGCAAAAAATACTTAGAGGGGTTGAAATAGGGGATGAAAGGTCTGTGTTTCAATTATTTAAATCCTTGTTTATAATTCTACAGTGTAATTACCTGTCAATTCGTATCTGTCTCTTCGTTATATATTCATTAGACTGTTTCGGTAAAATTACACATCGTGTTTTGGTCTTGTTCACACATTTATACATGAAAAGTAACTTACCTACCCGCATTGCTGTATGGAAAGTACCGATAACACTTGGAAATAGTGCAAGATTGTGTTATCTTTTAAATACAAACAATGAGCTAAGTAAAAAGATTTTACTTGACTCTGACATTAAGTTCGTCGTCATCACCATTTATTTATTGTACAATTACTTAAATGTATTTTTATTCTGTTTTAAATATACCAAACTTTTAATAAATAAGGAATAATAGCTATTCAAAATACGAATTTAGTTTATTTTTTATATTGTGAACAAAAAATAAACATTTCGTATGTACACGTAAACAACACATTTATGAATTATTTAGTACAAACTGTTTTTGATTGCTGAATATTTTATTTCAATCCATCCAGTAGTTTTTCTGTAATCCATGTGTACGGACAAAGTAAAATAAAAATGGCTGTTGACGTCAATAATCCCTCCAACAGACAGAAGTTAAACATTTAAAACAATATTATTAATAACTAGTTAACCGCGGCGCGGTTTCACCAGCGTCTTTCCTTACAGCTCTGCTCCCGTAGCCAGTAGCGTGATGTTACACAACCTATAACCTTCCTCAAGAACTGGACAATCATAGATTTTTTTTAATCTGAATAGTAGTTTCAGAGATTAGGGCGTTCAAATAAACAAACAAACTTCTGCACTTTATATAATAGTAGAGATGAGTTTCATGTTATTTATACCTTATTTATAATAAAATGTAATAAAACTACATAAATAAAATGAAATAGCTCGAATTTTAATAATATCTTGTAATCCTGAATCAGAATCTTCGATCGCTTAATCTATAAAATTTCCGACACACATAAGCTTACAACAAAATAATTTAAAGCAACTTAGCAAGCCAGTATAATAAAAAAGTAAAAAACAAAGTTTATTCATTCAAAAATGCAATTAAATGATAACATTTTTTATTTATAACATACAAAAAATAAAAATTGTTTACAAAATTCGTTTTACAGAGTCGATTTTAGCGCAGCTCGGTACTTACGTAAGCATTAATTACATGGCTTGACCCGCGCGTGACGACGCATAACGTTTGGACAACCTGTGATCATTTATTACTTGTGCCAGTACGGCTGTAAGATAAGCGAGTCTGTGCAAATAAGTGTTACTGTTAACTATGTTAACTTTTAATACAATATAATCCATACCAATTATATAAAAAGCACGTTATTTTGTACTGATTCTAAAAATAGTATAGTAATAAATTGTAACACGTATCGTGTTTAACAATAGTGTATTTAATTATTTATTTCGATGTTATATCGGTATTTCGGATGTATCGACGTCAACACAATTTTTTTTGCTGTTATATTTGGATATACAAAAATACTACTAGATGGATTTTAGTAGAATACACTGTATCCCAATATATTGTATCCGATACGACAGCAAAAACTCAAACATTTAAGAATCCAAAAAGATTTTCTAAAACAAAATTTTATTTTTCTATTATTTTTAAATAGACTTTTGTGACTACGCATTATAATAAGTATCGCATAATATAATTAAATGTTTAAATTATATTTTTGTGACATTTTGAACATAAAAAGAAATTAAAATTGAACTATTTATAAATAATGATATTTTTTTATTTGTTAATTACATAGTATATATTTTAACCAAAGTATCTGTATCGCTGTAAAATAATCAAAATCAATTATCTTAAGTTCGTAGTTAACAACATCGATGTGACTGTTCAGTATCCGTCGAATTAAAAATACTTTTAGAGCCTTGGATTTGAATTTAGTGTTACGTTCCTGCACGTAATGACAACATTTTCTTAGTTTGTAGAGCACGATAATGTTCTAAAGTAATTCCTTTAGTTTGAATAGAAATTCTCAGCAGTTATTACGACTTAAAGTGGGCAGATCGTTAACAACATGGTCGAAGACTTCCAAGTAATGATAATCAAAAAGCCTTTACCTAATTCTAGTTCTGTCGTTAAATAAAACGGTGATATTGACTCTCATGCAGCATAATAATATCAGTACGATACCGCACAGAAGCGTAAGTGATGTATAATTATTAGGAGTCTTTTTTTTTTTTTATATTAGCCTACCAAAGTGACTCCACCCTGCCTGATGGTAAGCAGTAAGTGGAATCCAGAAGTGGCGGACACCATTCCAAAAGCCAAACTACTGGTATGGTGGTCTCCACTATGGCGGCTTAGTGAGATGCTTTTTCACGCCCCGCTTAAAAGACCCAGGATCAAAATTAGATGGGAACACATGCGCTGGCAAAGAGTTCCAGGCTTTAATTGAGCGACAAAAGTATGAAGTGCTGAACCGTTTGGTTCGAGACCCTTTAGATTCCACTGTGAAAGGGTGGCACTTCAGTCCCGCACGTGTCGTTCTGGATAAAAAGGGAGAGGGTGGGATTAATTCAAACAGCTCTTCAGAACACTCTCCATGGTAAAGGCGATAGAAGACGGCCATTGAGGCGATGTCTCTTCAGTCTAACCTAAGAATCCAAGAAAATCCTACCCATCAAATTAAAAAAATATAACTTATATCATTATCATTATCATTATATCAGCCGGCATTTAGTGATTTAATTTGCTGCCCACCATTTTAACAAGTCGTTGGTCCAGCGTGTTGATAGACGCCACTTCTGAAATTTTCTGCCCCAACTGTCATCAGTCCTCTGAACAATTTCCACTATACATTACACGGTCGAAATGGCCCAGTGGATAAGGCACTCCATTTGTAAACACGAGGTAATGGGTTCAAATCCGGGCAAGTACCAATGTAAAATTTCAAATCATAATAATATGCACTTTCTAAGTTTATCTTTGACATTTACTTTTAAACTTTCGCGTTGCATGTTATAAATTTATAACCATACGGGAATTAACGTGATCATGCATTAGGTATTTACATACCTTATTTTGCTTGACGTTTCGACCAGGTTACACCGGCCGTGGTCACAACCAGCAAGTTTACAAGATCAATTGCAGCTGCGGTAGTTCGTACATAGGTCAGACTAAGCGGACTATTGCTGAAGGGGTCAAAGAACATATCGCCGCTATAAAGAATCGACAGACAAGCAAATCAGCGATTGCCGAACATATTCTTCAAACGGACACCAATCACTGGATTGTACTTCATTGTACTTGTATTTCATCGTACGCAAGTCATCTCCACTGATTGTACCTATTAATCTCGGGTTGTACGACAAGCTATTGAAATTAAGAAACACACAAATTTCAATAGGAAAGACGGCTTCAAGCTCTCGGCTACGTGGAATCCAGTGATTCAAATTAATAGGGACACTGTCAGTGTGTTTTGTGATAGTACGTGGAAAGACAAAAATGTGAGAGTAGATCTAGAATCTACTTCACATACGGAGCCGTGACATCGCCTCACCAGTCAGCTTGTGACCACGGCCGGTGTAACCTGGTCGAAACGTCAAGCAAAATAAGGTATGTAAATACCTAATGCATGATCGCGTTAATTCCCGTATGATTATAAATTTTTATCTTTGACATTTCGGGCTGACGTGAGAAAACGTGGACTAAAAACTATGAAATTCCTAATCCGTCTTGAGCAAGCGTGGTGATTAATGTCCATGCCTTCTATTTATGAGAAGAGGCCTTTACACAGCAGTGGGACAATAAACAGACTGGTATTATTACATGGCAATACTTTAGCGATTTCTAAAAATACACATAGCAGGATGTGTGAAAATGTAATATAATATTATAGTTTCTACATTTTCCTTAAACGAAATAAGGAATACGCCTGTTAATAGATGGCACGTGCGTATATTCATAGTTGATGAGATACGAATGGCGACGGCAACTTTAATGAGCATTGTAACGTGAACTTCAGACTTCGTGGCCTCTTACAATAGTAAATTTGTTGGGACTAAATGTTTATTAATGAATGTGTCTGCGAATGGGTTTTGTTTTAAGTGTCTCGTGTTATAATATTAATATTGTTGCTCTGTTATAAGCTGAATGATATTTGGGTTGAGGATGACTATGAAAAAAATTTAGTTTTATCCCTGCATTACTCAAAGGTTGGCTGGTTAAAATAATAAAATAAAATTAATAGATAAAAATATATGATAATTTACACTATTTAATTGAAATTTAACTTTCTAGGTGAATGAAATGATAGCTACCAACGCAAAATACAACAGTAATGGACTTAATACGTGAAAACAGTATTAGTATTATATATGACTTTAGCAAATAAGGTATTAAGGTAAATTTTAACGTGACTGACGCTATTTCCCTTGCTGATGAAGCACCAAATTCAACGATGGAACTAAATATTGATGAAATGTTTAAATAGATTAACTGGATATTGAAATGTGATACTGAAGCCGTAGTGTGGAATGGTCTAGTGTGAATCGATAGGATTATCCGACCTCCATGACACCTCCACCGCTTTTACTGACACGTATACAAGATATCATTTAGAGCTAAAGGGAAGTGGCGACTATTTGAATTGCGTTAATAATAAAAAATATTTATTAAAAACATTTTTTTAGCGGTGCCTGAAAAAGCACTTCATGGAGGCCATCATGCCAGCTGCTGAAGAGAAGCAGTCCAGCCTGATCACCCATCCGAAGAGCACCTGCGCGTTGAGCACCTATCCTAGTCCATGTTGAGCACCTACCAATACCTTTGGTAGGATGGCTGCTCTGGCACGTCGTTTAAGACAGCTTTTGTAATTTTGTCTCCACTACTGAACCGCCCTGACGCTTTCCTGGAGTGGAGGCACTTTGATAGGCTAATAGAAAAATATATATATATATATATATAACCGTAAAACAAAGTAAGATGAGTCGCAAGTTGAAATAGTTTAACGGAAACTTCACTAGTAGTGGTTGACAATACTTACAACTTAGTAGTAAATATTACTGAACCAACTATGAAACATTACCATAAAAAGCCATAATAACCAAACTATATCACAACCAAATATGGACAATAGAATATTTTCGTTAATTTTAGTAAGGGGTTTTGAAGTATTCTGGCATTAAGCCAGTGCGTTAAATGAAACAAAATTAGTAGAAGTAGATAAAATCTGCTGTTTGCATAATATTATTTCTGCCAATCCTAATACTGTTATGCAATAAACTATTAGATATTCGATCAATCTGGTTTTTGACAGAACTACTAATAAAATATTCGCTTTATCGAACTGTTTTGTTTGATCTTGTCCATGATCTTATTGGTAGACAATTTATGTCTACAAATTAAAATGATATTTTATGTGCTAGATCAGCAAATGATTATCGTCAATATATCTTATCTTTTATTGTAGTCATAGATGAAATTATTGATTTGAAGTTATACTAGTGATATTCTTTATAATGTCTTAATCAAGACTTAAATTGCCTTTTATTATTATCCTAATGTTTTTTGTCTCAGGATCTAAGCTAGTACTTACTAAATTGTGTTACGTATATGAAAAACTCACTTAGTTGTTAACAAATCCGTTTAAGTTCTTCAACATTAACATTTGCCTCTAGCACTCTGATTCATGTAATAATTTTCTTCATAGTGAAAGCTTCTATTGTGTCTCGAGTTTATTTTCTCATTCCTTTTTCAAGTAGGATTACTGGGTTCACTGCGTTGGTTTATTGTTCGTCTCGTCATGCTGTACATCTATTGTGTCTCTGGCCTACTTTGTGCAAACGGCCCGACCGGCCCGAATGTCCACGACGTTTAATGCACTCAGTTTGACAACCCCTCAGCGCCGGCTTAGTCTAATAACTGGAATTTAATTGAAAATTGATTAAACTGATAAAACAATTAGGTAAGCAAATTTGTAAGCATTGTCTTTATAAAATAATAATATTTCTTTATCTTTATCGAAAATTTAGAACATCAATTTAATTAGTGTACTTTTTTTATAGCATAACTTGTTATCGAACAGGTTAGTATTAGGTATTGGATTTTTTATCTGATAAAAGTACCTAATAGAAAAGTTAGGTATTTTAAATAGTTCTTGCGTTCTTTGAGTGTCCTAAAACTTTAACAACTGTAGACACATACCTATTCCTAATTTAATCAATAATTACGATAGATCTACTGTTGTTTTTATGATTCACACGTCTTATTCCGAGGAGAAGCGATTAAGAATTTCCTTCAAAACGTACCTAGTATTACCTAGGTCATCGGTAGGATCATAGCCAAAAGATCACTTTACTACGATCACAAATTCATTAGGTAAGCGTGGTATGGCAAACTCATCGTATTGAAAGGGGCTCATTTTCACTAGCCTACTTGTTTTAAAATAAAATCCAAGCTCTCAAGATCAAAGAGCAATTGTCACTAATTAGTCATCATTGACTAATTACGTGCATAGTTTTTAGAAGGCTCAAAGTCACTTAGATGGCGATGGAGCGAGCCATGTTAGGCATCTCTCTGCGTGATCGTTTGAAAAACGAAGAAATCCGTAGGTGAACCAAGGTATCTGACGTGGCTCGCAGAGTTGCTTCTCTAAAGTGGCAATGGGCAGGACACATAGCTCGCAGAACTGACGGCCTTTGAGGCAGCAAGGTTCTGGAGTGGTGACCACGAACCAGAAGACGCAGCGTGAGCAGACCCCTCACATGATAGACCATAAATGGCGGCGAACGACTGGCCACGGTGGCGAAAACTGGTGAAGGCCTATGTCCATTAGTAGACGTCTTTTGGCTGATATGATGACGTGCATAGTATCAAGTATTAAAACAAACAATTTGCTTTCCGAAAGACTTACCCTCCTACTCTGTATTCTCATAGGTATTATTATAATGTAATTATGATTACATTATATTAGTGTTAAGGTTAATTACTTGATGTAATTGATATCTAGGGTTATAATTGTATCTTAGAGTGAAAATGTAACTCAATATATTGTATACTGTTTATATTAATTACCCTTTATTATAAAGCTTGAGTACACGCTCTTCTGAGTACATGTAGGATTGGATTATTATTTAAGAAATGAAACGTGATAGACTCAGGATTGGAATTAATTTTTATTCTTCTCAACATGTCCTAAGGGGATTCAACGCTTTAACCAGTAGTTTTGTATTAAATGGCCAAATTTGGCGTTAATCGCTGGCTCTTAATCGTCGTCCTTCAACTATCTCTCCTTTCTCCCACAAACTCAATCAAATATCTTCTATCCACTTAACTAATAGACCTATTTTAAACATAAAGAATGCTATTCATTTCACTTACATACATTAAGTTTAATACCAATGCTATCAGTTTAATGATCCCTTCTAATAAACGACAAGAATGGCACCTAATCGGCATTACAAAAAAAAACGCTACTAAACGCAGAATCATCCCTTTGAATTACCAAACAAACCCGAAATAAAAGTTAATGCTGATGTTTAGAGCGGTGGCAAAAAACTGGTATGACATCCGAAGCGGAGAAAATTAAATGACACCCACAGTAAGGCCACATCCACACGTTGGCCCCAATGCTGGTCGCAACGACACTTGTCCAACGTGTGGGTCCAACGTTGCAGCGTTGGGGCAGAGTTTGTAGAGCTATTTTCCATATCCACACGTTGGATAAGTGACGTTGGGACCGGCGTTGGGGCCAACGTGTAGAGCCGGGGTATAAATAAAAATGTGTCTGTGTTATACAATGAAGACGTGTCTCATCTCTTCTATTCAGGGCCGTAATGAAGAAACTGGCCACTCGCTAAAGTTGGAATGTAACTCATGCATTCATACTAATAACATTTTCGTGTTTACTTTCTGTGTGTGGTATCTGCCGTTTTATGTGCGTGTTGTAAGAATTTTTCAGCATTGTTTATTTTTGATGTGTTTTTGTAAATATTTAACTTACATGGTGCGCATGGGGTATAAAACATCGCATGTAATCAATAAATACCCATTTTTTTTCTGTTAAAGTCATGTTTGCGATGTTAGTATATACGATGCGTTTGCAAAATATTGGTTCGATCTCAATGCCAGAAAAATTATGTGAACATGTTTGTTCCAAGTCTGGATTTAGTTATTTTGTGGTCATTAACATTCCTAAAATACCCACGACAAAAGGCTTAATTTCATAGCTGCTTGTAAAAAACAAGGTGTTTTATCGTATATTAAAATACCTACACCCCAAAAGATTAAATTTAAGCATGCCAAGCGTAAACCCAAATATGGTTTCTGTAGACCAAATTTCTGATTAATTTAATAAACTGACGAGTTTTGTTATTAATAAAAGTACATAATAAAGTGACTTGATGTACCCTAAACGTTTTAAAGCCTTAGTCGTACTGAGAAATGGGTAACAGAAAAGTCAGCTAAGCTTAAAAATTGTACAGAAACCATTTTAATAAAGTTTAAATTTACACAAATTATAAGGAGAACACAATTATTATTTGAGGCAGCAACAAACAATCTATTTAATTAAAGACAATAAGTATAATTTAGTACGTACTTACTTTCACTAAATTTATCCATCACCCCTTCAAAAATAAGGCTATAACTCTTATAATTCAACAAATTTGACTGCCTTCGTGGTGCAGTGGAAGAGCAAGTGACTGCTGTGCATGAGGTTGTGGGTTCTATCCCCACACGGGACAAAACTTTGTGTAATTCATAAATATTTGTTCCAAATCTGGGTGTACTTTGTGTTCGATAAATGTATGTTCGTAAAGTCCCCCGCGACACAGGGCTTGTTTCCTAGTGCGGAACTTGTCTTTATTTAAGAAATATTTACATTCAGTTAAAATTATTTTGGTCGATCACAATTAGTTAAACCTAACTGGGTAGTTGTTTGTTTTGTTAATTGTCGGAGCTAAGCGAAAAGCAGTTCGCTTTGCGGTGTGGCTTCACCTCAAAACTCGTTACGTACCTTGTTAGTTAATCCGATATTAATTAAGCACGATATAAAGCGGTTCAAACTTTACAAGAGAGTGCTTAGCCCGTATTTTATGACGGATTTTTACGATTTGTAAAGGAGGATTGTTTTTTTAACGACCAAAGCATTAATATTTTCCTTCTTTTATAAACCTGATACTTTTTGAACTGACGGTCGTTACCTTCGAACGACTTTTTTGTAATAAGCCAGTGTAAAAACTGAAATTGCTGCTTGTTTTAAAATGTAAGAGGTATCTTAAAAATTCTATTTTAATATCCTGTATATTTTATTACTTTGACGATTCCTGTGAAATGTTTCCGGTAAATATACTTCTAATTCATTGTAGGCTCTGGCGATGATAGAAAGCATGATAACGTAAAATATTGCGATACTTTATACAAGAGAGATATAGGTAACTAGATATATAGCATTAGAACAGAGAGCTTGTAAAAAATTAATGATATTAATATATTATACAATAGATTTTTTTTGACTTCACCGTTGGTCTAGTGGTTAGTGTAACTGACTGCGACGCCGGGTGTCGTGGGTTCGATACCCGCGGAAGCCAATTATTTGTGTGATGAACATTTGTATTTGTCTTCAGTCTGGGTGTTTCCTATGTATTCTAAGTATCTATTTACAAAAAAAACTATGTATATGTATTATATTTCAGTTATCTAGTACCCATAACACAAGCTCTGCTTAGCTGGGACTAGATGACGGTGCGTGATAGTGTCCACATATTATATTATATTATTATATTATTTTAATACATACATATAATATCTTAAGTGCATACATAAAAACTATATTTATCGCTCCCTATGGTTCGTAACACTCATAACTTAAGCCTATACTCGACTGACGGTCACGCGAGCACTCACTTCTTTAGGCTCAACGATTATTTAACAATAAATAATTCGTGCCACATTATATTTACATATTCTGAATCGCCCACTGTTGACTAGTATATAAATTATGTTTCGTTACCTTCTCACTTTATTATAATTAAGTGGAATGGTGTATTGAATCATAACTGATTTATAGTTTTTAGATTAATTTGTAGCTAACCAAATGTAGTCAAAAGTTATTTTTATACAAAACAAGCATAATACCTGATGATGACAAGGGGCTATGTTCTCTAAGGTTTGCGAAAATAAGACTACGAAAACACAATTAAGACGTTGGCGACCGTGAAGGTAATCAGAGGCCCTATTCACCTGGCATCGAGTTCCATTTTATTGATAAAAAATATTTTAATATAATTTTTTTTTTATTTTTTATATTATAGCCTACCAAAGTGACTCCACCCCGCCTGATGGTAAGCAGTCAGTGGAATCCAGAAGTGGCGGCCACTATACTAAAAGCCATCGTCTTAAAATGCTGGTATGGTGGTCTGCACTATGGCGGCTGGGAATGGGATTAGGGGAAGGGAATGAGGGAGGTGAGGAAAGAGGAAAGGGGGAAATTGGGCCTCCGGCGCTCTCACTCACCGAACGAAACGCAGTAGTACGGATACTACTACTCTTAAGTCGATCTTCTATGAGAGGGTAGTACTTACCCGGACGATCCGGCCCATTCATGCTGAAATCAGCGTAGATCTACTACCGTAAATATGTAAAAATTTATGGTGTTGATATAAGCTAACGTCAACATTGTCGTTATCTTATGTCAATCGCATAGATTTTTTAATCTATTCTATGAATTGAATAGAAATCTATGCCAGTTGTCGAGGCACTCAGGTAGGTAATTTAACGCGCTTTTAATCATCAAACGTAATGGTATATGTATGAGAGGGTATTAATACATCTATTTTTTTTTGTTTATTTGTTAAAATAAAATTATACAATGTATTATCTATTACTATTTCGCCAAACTGTTAAATTAAACTACTTTAATTTTATAATATAAGTACAAAGTACAGTCTTATCCTATCTATTATAAATATTATAATATAAATAACAAGGAACAGAATCTAGTCTTATTTGTAACAGTCTTTGGAAATACCACTCACTTTATATAATTAAAACTTACAATTGCGTATTGATACTACTTTTTAATGTTTGTTTTACACTGCTAATACAAGTTTTGTCTGGAATATTATTGTATATAACAGGTGTTAGGTACTGCCTGGTTCTTTGCCCATAATAATTCTTAACTCAACGTATTACTGAACTAGCAAAGATCTACTATCAAAATAGTCTCAAGTATTTTTTCTGAGTCACCTCAGACCAATTTATATTCAAGATTCTATGTTAGTGAAATGAGCGGTTAGCCACTTATTAAAAGTTATACTCCTTGCGCTAACTAAAACTACCTAAAGTGACGTCATAAACGAATTTATAGAAAGTTACTGTAGTTTTGAGGACGGACGGTTAGCAACTAGTAAAAGTTATCCTGCATCGACTAAAAAGTTTCCTGTCCAGCTGTCATAATATAGCACCGAATAATTTCCTATGATATAAATAGTAATAATAGTGACATTCCGTTATTATCTACTTTAGGATAGGCAATGGGAAGACTCTCATTCAGAACAGACTTGAAGGTGAACAGAATTGCTAAGGTGGTGGAAAAATATACAAGTTTTCTTACGATTTCATCATAGAAGATAGACGTAAGAGTAAAAATATCCTTACTATTGCTTTTCGTTTGCTGAGTGAGAGCGCCGGAGGCCTAATTTCTCCCTTTCCTCTTTCCTCACATCCCTAATTCCCTTCACCTACCCCATTCCCAGCCACCATAGTTGAGGCCAACGTACCAGAAGTTTGAGACAATGGTTTTTTTTTATGGTGCCACAGGTAGAGTGGGGTCACTTTGGTAGACAAATATAAAAAAGAGTCAGTTATGTTTATTTTGTTTCAGGTAAATTTTAATCTTATTGGTACTTACCAGGCATCAAACCGACAACATAGGTCTTGTTTTTATAGAGTTCAGATGCTTTGTAATGTTTTTTCAGTAAATCTGATTGGCAGACATACACCGAGTTTCTGAAAGGTTGATCAAAAAAAAAATTAACCAATCACCAGCTAAATCTCATGTGAAGTACCTAAACGCAAGCTTAAAACATCGATAGTTAGTTTAATTTGATCTAATTAATTACTGAATCCTGTTAGCTGAATATAGATGTTAAACACTAGTAAGTATTTTTGTTTCAGTATAACCTATAATCATTCATTGCTTATTTAACACCGATGTCAAGTAAACTTTTATTTCATGTAAATTGTCTGTCGTTCTATTGACATTGAAGTATGGCACCAGCGGTTAAGTTTTTAACAGACATGGCATGTTTTTATACGACTATTATATAATAGCTGCGCATACGCTTGTTATACATCATGCAACCCTAGTGTTGAAACTGAACTTTTGGAGACAGTAGTGTCATGCGCGTTGCCAATCCAATTGAAATCTTTTAACTCTTTTTAACAAACTCCATTTGCAATATTTCATAAAAACTTTGACGAAAAATTTATACCACGAATTTTCAATAAAAATAACACAACGTCTATACAACGATATCAAGACCTAAAGTAAGCATTAGCTTGTGTTATGCTTTTGGCATACTTAAGAAAGAGTATTTTTCTATAATATACTAGATTCTTAGTTCTAAAGCGTGAGAATGAGCTTTAGTCGTTGAAGGGAGCAGCAACGGTTAAATATACCTAGTGCATAATACCTAGGCTAATGTCCACGGTCCTTTGTAATATTTCCATATTTCTGCTTGTGTAGGTGGCTATGTCGCCTACACAATGCTATGTATAATTAAGTTATGAAGGAAAAACGTCAAGTCACGTGTATAGCCCTTACAAGCTGCATTTAAATAGCCTACAATTATTTAAAACGCAACAAATCATTCAGAACTTTTATCAACCCGCTGCATGGCATCAGAATAACAAATAATAACACGTCACTACTTCATATTTCTACATAAAAATGGAAAAATGTAAACGTCATGCATTTGCGTGTTTGAAACCAATGAACAAACCCAAAGTTCAATGTTTATAGAAAATTCTTATAAAGCCACATACACTTTGTGTAAAAAACTAGTAATATTTTGAAGTCTTTCATGCTTAACTTTTATAAAATCGTCGTAAAGTTACGAAAAATGTTTGAGCAATTTATGTTTTAATTTTCGAAATGGTATATGAACGTATTTAAACATTATTTCATTTTAACAGTATATTTCTTTTACTAGCGGATTATATGAGATCGTAGGAAATAAATAATATTAATTATAAAGGTGTACAAAATTATAAAATGTTCAGACGTCACCACATTAATTTTGGACCTACCACACCACAGTGATGGAAATTCAGTAGAAAACAAGTTGAACTTCAATTGCCAAAATTTAGTTTAAAGGATGTTATAACTGCATTCTATGTATATAAACAATTGCATCAAAAGAATTCTTTGATTTCATTCAATGATTTGTGAATTCTGGCATGAAACCCTAAGTTACATTTCTTAATAACAAGTTAAAACAGAATATTACTTAAGCCTTATTCCTTTTGTTTGAAGAAGTGTTTACAATAACTGGGCACAAATTTAAGAAACATGATGTAAGGGTTAAGCAAAGTCTACATATCTAAATTGTTATAAACTAGCTTTGTAATTTAATAAAATATTTTTAAGAAGGTTAATCTCTTTACAAACAAAGCTTAAATCTTTACAATATTAGTGGAGATTAACCAAGGTTATACTTATTATAATAAAAAGGGTACCGCATTAATATTAGAAGGTTATATAGTCAAAAATCTGTCCCCTAGCAAGGATCGCGTGACTGCTCAGTTAGGTTCTAATACGTCGGTCCACTTAGCCAATTATTGTGGAGTTGACGTGTTAGTTGTGCCTGATGGTTCTATTAAAGCAATAATTGTACCAGCTTTTACTGCTTAGTATTAATTATTTTTATGTGTTTGTACGCCCAGTGTGTTATGTTTATTTTTATTCAGGGTTATTTTTTAGTAAAAGATTTAATAACTCGCCGGTTACTTATATGCTCCGCCCGTTAATATTTATTAAAATAGTGTTGATTTAAAAATGTTGGAATAACGTCGAAAGGAAGTAATAAATTACCTCAAAAAGAGTTAGTTACGAGAAGAGAAAAGTTAGGTAGAAAAATATAGAGCTTTCGCTTCGCAGTCCATTTTTGTCACACAATAAAGTAAACAGGGAGAGAAGACACAAGCTTTGATAAAGACGGATTAGTGATTTCAAAATATATTTTTATAAGCCTTTTCGTAAAAGTAAGATATTAAAGATAGTTTCTTTCAAAAGATCTAAAGCTTCTTATTTAAGTCCTTAAAACCTGATTTATTACACAATACAAAACATGTAATATATAGTTATACACAATACAAAAGTAGACCTTATCAAAGGAAACAACAAGAAATGAATATTACTAAATACTCTAGATAGTTCGTACTCTATAAAATTACTGCTACGGTAACAATCAAATAAATAGAACAAAACAGAATTCCAAAGCACTACTAGAAGTTTATGTTGAAAGTTTTTACTTATTATCACGGAATCACCAACAGTTATAGCCAATGGAATGTTACAGTTAGAAGCCCGATCAAAGCAGCGTTCCAAATAGTTGAAGGTAGGTTTGAACTCCTTCTACACGGAATTTGGTTGGACTATATAGTACAAGCAGAAACGGGAATGCTGTAGACGATATTTCGTCAAATCGATGTCTACATATTTGCCAGTATCTGTCGAATATTTTAAACCTAACTGTTTTGAATCCGTGGCATAAATATTTTCGTATATTTTATAATCTCTTTAACACTAATATATTTTTGCCTCAACATTTGTTTTTCTTTCTATCACCATTAAATTAAATAAAACACTTAATTCAGTCTTACCTAAAATTATAAAAGGCCTTGTATTAATATTATCAATACAAATATTCATATTAAAATTCATTGACTCCTAAAATAGACAGTCAAGGCAACGTAAATTAGCCTCAAAATAATATTAGAGCAGTGTAAAAATTGGAGTAAGACAGGAGTCCTACCACTTCCTCTTAAAGCAATCTTATTATAATCTTACTTTGTTTCTATCCTTGTTTTTAATGGTACAAAAGAAAAAGAAACATGAAAATAAGAATGCTACAAGACGTCGTGGTAGGCCCCCAGTTTGCTACTAAATTTTAGCTAACTAGCTACTAAATATGTCATATTTTTCATATCTTAAACCTTAACATTGTTATTTTGAAGAAATATTTTTAAGCAATTTAATTTAAGCGCTTATAACTTAATCCACGTCATAACTACTGAAACTTTACAATAGAATGCTGTGTAGTGGTTTCCATAGTTTTTGAATAGTAATAGCTTACTTCTGTTAATATTACGTTCATATAATACCTAGAAATCAAATCTGAACAATATTGTACAATAATAGTTGCATACTGCGCGGTTTCACCGGCGTTAAGTTACATCTTTGATTACTGCTCTGCTCCCGTCGCCAGTAGCGTAATTTTACATTAACTGTAACCTTCCTAAAGAACTCAGCTATCAAACGCAAAAATGATTATTGAAATCCAAGTCAGTTCCAGAGATTAGCGCGTACAAACAAACAAACTCTTCCGCTTTATAAAATAGTATAGATTATAGATTTGAAATTTGTTTTGAGCACTTAGGACAAACATAAGAGAGACTATTTTTAGTTCCCTAAACTTGATGAAACGAAAAGAGACGTATGACTCTTTTATCATATGGGTAGCCACGGGCGGCTCAAATATAAGGCAGTCTTAAATATCATTGTATAACGTAATCTGTTTTAGTTGTATATGAAAACATTGCTTCGTAAAAACGTCTAGAGAAAGAACAGGTGGACTCTGCAGCACGTTCTACAAGGAGATCATTACGTTTAAATAGTTTCAAGTGGTCACCATTTCCACATTGTGTAGTACACTCGATTTCTTCAACATTGATTCTCTAACCATTACTTAACTAAACTAACTGAGACAGCACTAGATTCGATTATACAAATTCAATGTGAACTAGGTCATTTTTTAGATCAATTGAATAATACTACATAACCAGGCGAAGCTGTTAGCCAATTGGCCTAATGCCATTTCACTTTAGGGGATACTGAGTTATGAGCACTAGTAAGAAACTTACAGATTAAAAGAACGCAGCAGCTATAAACAGCACTATTTGTATTTTCACTAGTAAGTCTGTATCCATGGTTACGAAACAATTTGGTAATAACAAGAACAAATTTTGTATCTGAGCGTGTGGTACGGTACTTATTCGTTTTGTTTCACCAGTTAGACTGCCCTAGGCGCTAATGACTGTGTTAGAGCTGCATGGTACGTCTTTATTTTCAACATGTTGTAATAATAATTATTCAACAATTTTGATTGTATTATACAACAAGTGCAATATGTACTCTAATTATTATTATCCTGGACGAGAAGCACCCTGGCGCCTGATTACCACGATTAGGTGGAACTCACTGTCCGGAGCCACTACCATCTCAGTCGTCTTGGAGAAAAGTCGCACTACCACTAGCTCGTCAAATACGTCGATTTCTTTAAGAGCATTCGCCGCGTGTAGTGACCTATTCCAACAACAATATCCAATGCTTGTTTGAATTTTGTTGCGTATTTTTCTTTTCTGACAAATATTTTATGCTTCCAATTACAGTAAATTTCATAATTATAATAATTATTACTCTTTTATTCCTTTTGCAAATTAATATGATAATGATCACAACCTCTTTATACCATATCTTAACTTGAGCATTAACCCTTTTTACTTTGAAAATTAAAGCCAGATCCGCAAAAGGTTGTCGGTTTCCCTCGGTTTTAATTAGTTTTATTTCACAAATCCGACTCAGAGATCTTATAAAACATTGTGGCCGAACAATTTTAATGAAAGCATTTACATCACCAATTCATAACAAAGTTAATTATATAATTAAGTCTGAATTGTGTTTAACAGTGTACAAAATATCAAACTTTATATGTAAATTAAGATTATATTATGTTGTTCTTATTTGGATATATATTAATCCTAAATTATGCAATTTAAACAAATTTTGCTTTTCTATCACTTCACTTCCTTTTCTTTCATTTCATCGTTCAAGCAATCTTTCCGTTTTTCTTTGGTCTTCCTGCTATCTCCATTTTTCTGATCATTATCATGCATAACTCTCATCACCTCTCCTCAATTTATCTCAGTACCAAGACAAATGACTTCCTTTCAACTTTACTGTTACCAAACCTATATTATGTTAGCGTTAGGCAATATTATTTCAAACTCTAAGAATATTTCTGATTATGTAAGTTATATGAGCTTTATTTGATTAGTTCACTGAATACCAAGAATTTGATGTATGAAGTTTAGTTGGGTATCGTTCCAACTAACTTCTCTAGTCTAAAATTCATTAATTGGGGCCCTACCACAACCTCTAGCAATCTTAATATAACCCTACTTTGTCTCTATCCTAGTGTTTAATGGTACAAAAGAAAAAGACAAAACACAGAGTAACATTGAAATAATACTGCTATATGAAGTGGTGGTAGGTCCCTGAACTGTTTTCAACAAAATATCTAAAGATATAATACTGCTTAGCATTATTTAATACTAAATACTTAGAAAGAAAGAAAGAAGAAGAAAGAAAAGAAATCTTTCTTTCTTTCTTTTCTTTCTTTAATACGAAATACTTGTTATATAATTAATAAATTCTTTGCTTGTTTAATTCAGTATTTAAATATTATACAGTATTTCAATAATAAATGGTCGTAATTATGAAGTAGAGACTCATTACGAATAATTATGGTAGGTAATAATATTATTATTATTTTATTACGACGTATTAGAGTTTAATTAGACGAAAACAATTTCTTCTTTTGGCGCGATTAGGAAAAATGATGAGAGTGAATTTTTACGATGCGCGCGCACACCGACAGAAAAAAGCAACATCCTGAAGTTCGTTGCGAACCTTTGTGTGTCGTATCAGTACAAATAATCAGTGTGAATAATAAAAAATATATTGGCGTTTATATCAATTCAATTATATTTATGACGGTGATAGATATTTTTTATTGATCATTTATCAGTAAAAATATTTATTTTGAATATTAGTAGTAAAATTGGTTTTAATAAACTGTTTTAAGTGCATTTATAGATTTGAGGTTAATTGTTACGTATGTATGCGTTGTGTTATTATTTGGTATTTTTGGATTGTTACGCTAAAGAAGTATAACTTCTTACGTGCGTACATGAGTACACACTCTTTTTTTTATTTTTAGTAGCGAGGTGCAAATTGAGGTAGCCTGTAAACTACACTTTAGTTTATTTGTTTAGTCATTATTAAAAACTAACTTATAACAAGCAACATATGGTTTTAGCTGCGTCACTTTGCATGCTATTTGAAATTGTAGTTTACAAAAGACTGTAAATAGTGACCTAAGTTTCTCGCTAGTTCTTCCTGTATACTCTCTCCAGCTAGCGGTAAATATATTGGTTGACTTTTCATTCTGGTCATCTTAATGTCTATAAGTGTCTTTCATTGTTAAAATAATAATAATAATAATAATAATATGTGGACACTATCACACACTGTCGTCTAGTCCCAAGCTAAGCAGAGCTTGTGTTATGAGTACTAGATAACTGAAATATAATACATATACATACATTTTTTTTGTAAATACATACTTATAATACATAGGACACATCCAGACTAAAGACAAATACAAATGTTCATCACACAAATATTTTGCCTTCCGCGGGAATCGAACCCACGACACCCGGCGTCGCAGTCAGTTACACTAACCACTAGACCAACGGTGCAGTCAGAAATAATAAAGTTTAACCTTATTCGTACAAATTTAATCTGTCGATGTAACTTAAGAGTTACTTAGAGTTTAAAATCACGTACATGATAACAACAGAGCAACTTAAACATTCCATCTAACATCCTTAATTTCAATCAGTATTCTACAAAACCTCACGGGAACAAAAATAAGTCTAGCATAATGAAATAAAAAACAAACTGGGAGCAGTGTCTATGAAAATCTCATGTTAGTAAAAGTTTTTAGCGACAAATTTGTCGTGTATGATAAACAAAGCCTCCAACGATACAGCATGAAGTTGACGCTATGAATATAAACAGTTAAATTACGGAACGCCCGGGCAGGACCCAAATATGATATACAACATATGCGGCTAATTTAATTTCACTCGCTAAATTTAGTGCCGTCCCTCGACAGCGATAGTTTTTAGAGTTATACTTGCCTATTTATTTAGTCTTTTGTGGTACTAAATCAAGATAATGTCGCATTTTAGACTGATTAACAATATTTGTTACTATAGATTCACTCTTACTTTGCTTCGGTATCAAAAGTTTTATTCGATCTCACTACAAACTTCTATAAAAAATATCATAGCATTAGTGTCGTATTGCATCAATTAGATTTACGAGAAACTTAAAATATTGAAATTAAAAAAAAAATATCTATGTTACCCGCTCAATTTATTGATTTCTAGAAGTGAAAGAATTTATGAATATGGTAACTTAGATTTTTAGTTAAATCATAGCAAACAAACAAACATACAAAAAGTCAAATCTTTTCTCTAATTATTATTATTATAGATATAAAATTATACTGGTCATAAAGTGAACGTGTGTATTGGCAAAATGCTAAAGTTTGCACAAAAAATAATTTTAAATTTGTAAAGAATAGGGTTACTTAATTTGTGCCTCTAAACTTTAAGTTTCTTTAGTCATGAACCTCTCTCATCTATAGATTGCACTCCACCTTTACATCCATCACCAATTGTATGGAAAGAAAAGTTCCACAGCGGAGACCACGTGTGGAAAGATGCTTACACTTGAACAGGCTCCTCACAAGGTAGACTGACGATCTACTACATTAATGTTCCATACTCAATCTTTGCACATTCTTTCACAACATTATAAACAGATGGTAAATAATCTTAGGTATAGTTATGTAACAATTATGAATCCTGCTGGGCACAACGTAGTCGGTGGAGAGAGAAAGATATATTAGAAGATATTATTATATAATAATATAATAGTTAAATTATAAATAGCCTCAAAATACTTAAAGTCAAAGTCAAAGTCAAAGCATTTATTTCATTTTGATCATAAAGTATGATGCTTATGAAAAGTCAACATTACATTTTGTCAGCCAATTGACCTACAGCCAGTTCGCTGACGAGGTAGAGCTGTGAGAAGAACTGGCAAGAAACTCACGCCACTCTTTTCAATCGCCAGATAATTACAGTTGTATGAGTTACAATTTAAACACTCATCGCAACCAAAGAACCATACAAAGTAATTATTACAAATTAACCAATTGATATAATACTAAGATTAAAGAAAGAAAAGAGAGGATTTCAATTATTTAGTTTCATCTAGTATAGTAATTTGACTACGTATTTTAATTAAACTGGTAAATGCACCTCTTGGTCACATTGCACGCCAAGGTAATACTGGATTGAATATTAAAAGTATGCCATGCCAAGATTGACCAGTCATCCCAAATGGCACCCGTTCACGAGCATGACGCACGGGCCAGCCATCATCACCCTCGCCATATTAGAGGGAAGGTGATGACCCGGCCAATACGACACCACAAGCAATGACATTTTAGTGAGCATGACAATGCATGGGTGGTAAAAGAACCCTAATAAAATGTATTATGTACTTGATTTGTCACCAAATACTTACATTTACAAACAATTACTATTATATAATGAAATTCCAAAAATACTGAAAATTTGTGCTTAACGTGTCCATTACTGGTGCCTTTTCTATATAATAAAATCACAACATTTGAAGAATATCAAGAGGTGGTGTCATAATAATAACATTAGCTCGGTTACGGTGATCCCCATACCTATCTAATCTTTCATTCTACGAAGCCCCACGGATCCAGTGGGTGGGTTTATTTTATTACGGAACTATTTGTCAAGATATTTATTCGTTACCAACCGAAGTGATTTTTCTAAAAAGAGTGAAAGACTACCTACTTACTCTTAGAAACGACGCCGGTACAATCTATACCCATACTAATATATAAAGCGGAAAAGTTTATTAGCTTTAACGCGCTAATTTCTGGAACTACCGGTTGGAGTTGAATAATTATTTTAGTGTTTGATAGCCCAGTTCTTAAGAAAGGCTATATAACATCACGCTACTGGCGACGGGAGCAGAGCAGTAACCAAAGATGAAACCGCGCTGCGGGATGCGAGTAATTTAATAAATTTGTTCTCATTTATTATCATTTCAATGAACCAAAGCAAGAATTTGTTTTTTAAATATTTTCTAATAAATAAGCTCTGCTATGAGTGCATCTGTCTCACCAGAGGCTCTAGACAACTGGCATAGATTTCTATTATATTCATAGAATAATAGAATAAATTTTAAAATGTATGGGATTGACATAAGCTAACGACAATGTTGGCGTTAGCTTATGCCAACTCCTTAAGCCAGCAATCATATTTATTCATCTATTCTATGAATAAAATTGAAATCTATGCCAGTTGTCTAGGGCCTCTGAGGCCCTAGACAAGTGTCAAAGATTTCTATTCTATTCATAGAATAGATAAAAAATCGTATGAGATTGACATAAGCGCTGGCGTTAGCCTAAGTCAATCCAATACATATTTTAATCTATTCTATGAATAGAATAGAAATCTTTGCCACTTGTCTAGAGCCTCTGGTGAGACAGATGCACTCATAGCAGAGCTTATTTATTAGAAAATATTTAAAAAACAAATTCTTGCTTTGGTTCATTGAAATGATAATAAATGAGAACAAATTTATTAAATTACTCGCATCCCGCAGCGCGGTTTCATCTTTGGTTACTGCTCTGCTCCCGTCGCCAGTAGCGTGATGTTATATAGCCTTTCTTAAGAACTGGGCTATCAAACACTAAAATAATTATTCAACTCCAACCGGTAGTTCCAGAAATTAGCGCGTTAAAGCTAATAAACTTTTCCGCTTTATATATTAGTATGGGTATAGATTGTACCGGCGTCGTTTCTAAGAGTAAGTAGGTAGTCTTTCACTCTTTTTAGAAAAATCACTTCGGTTGGTAACGAATAAATATCTTGACAAATAGTTCCGTAATAAAATAAACCCACCCACTGGATCCGTGGGGCTTCGTAGAATGAAAGATTAGATAGGTATGGGGATCACCGTAACCGAGCTAATGTTATTATTATGACACCACCTCTTGATATTCTTCAAATGTTGTGATTTTATTATATAGAAAAGGCACCAGTAATGGACACGTTAAGCACAAATTTTCAGTATTTTTGGAATTTCATTATATAATAGTAATTGTTTGTAAATGTAAGTATTTGGTGACAAATCAAGTACATAATACATTTTATTAGGGTTCTTTTACCACCCATGCATTGTCATGCTCACTAAAATGTCATTGCTTGTGGTGTCGTATTGGCCGGGTCATCACCTTCCCTCTAATATGGCGAGGGTGATGATGGCTGGCCCGTGCGTCATGCTCGTGAACGGGTGCCATTTGGGATGACTGGTCAATCTTGGCATGGCATACTTTTAATATTCAATCCAGTATTACCTTGGCGTGCAATGTGACCAAGAGGTGCATTTACCAGTTTAATTAAAATACGTAGTCAAATTACTATACTAGATGAAACTAAATAATTGAAATCCTCTCTTTTCTTTCTTTAATCTTAGTATTATATCAATTGGTTAATTTGTAATAATTACTTTGTATGGTTCTTTGGTTGCGATGAGTGTTTAAATTGTAACTCATACAACTGTAATTATCTGGCGATTGAAAAGAGTGGCGTGAGTTTCTTGCCAGTTCTTCTCACAGCTCTACCTCGTCAGCGAACTGGCTGTAGGTCAATTGGCTGACAAAATGTAATGTTGACTTTTCATAAGCATCATACTTTATGATCAAAATGAAATAAATGCTTTGACTTTGACTTTGACTTTAAGTATTTTGAGGCTATTTATAATTTAACTATTATATTATTATATAATAATATCTTCTAATATATCTTTCTCTCTCCACCGACTACGTTGTGCCCAGCAGGATTCATAATTGTTACATAACTATAAAATTGAAATCTATGCCACTTATCTAGAGCCTCAGTAGCGCAAAATAATGAATGAAAAATACTCGTAAACAGCACCCCTGGTGTTTAGTCTGAGAACTAAATTTAAAGATTTAACTAACTTTATTATTTTAGCTCCTTATCACTTTCTGGGACAGTAAACGTAAATGGCCGTGATGACAATAAAACATCTATTGTGTCTACAGTAGTGTCCATGAAATTGTTAATAAGCTAAAGGTTTACGATTACTTTGACCTAAAAATATTTTTTTAAATTATTATCATTGTATCTATAACTTTTGTGCACATTAATAACAATTCGTTAGATAATTAATTAATTTCATGTCTTAGAAGTTTTAGTAACTTTTCCATTATCTTTAGGTCGCCCCTCGGGATTATACCTTACTTTATATTTTAATTGTTATTTGAAAAGTTCTTAGATTAAAACTGATGCATTATTTTAGTTCAACTAACTTTTATTCTAATCGTCAGGAGAAAAGAATGAATGATCTAGCGTCGATCATAATGATAGTAAGATGTGTCACATAAGTTAAACTAAACAAAGACCAAAACTTTCTGGAAAATAAAAGTCAAAAGAAACTCCCTAATATCTTCTTGTTCCTGTTTGTGAAACTAGATTTCAAAGCTTCTTCCTGTTAGCACAAACTTTGTTTCATAAACTATCAGCACTATGAGATAAGAAACTTTTACTTAAAAATATACGTAGTTGAATAAGAAACGTTCTAGTGCAAATAATTCTTGACACAATACAGGTCAATGACCGCAGTACAATGAAGATCTTTAGCAATGCTGTAAACGTAAAAATGCGAATAGTCGTATTGTTTCCGAGCAAAAATAAATCCACTTGGCTTTAAATCAACAATTGTAATTTAAACTTTAAGTAGAAAGCTTTGAATTTAATTTCCATTGGTGCGTGACTCAAGTTCTGTTACCCTTCAAAACATGTTTATATAGAAATCTGAATAAACCCTAAACGTTTCTGTTGGCGCGTTTGTTACAAAATCCGGCCGAATTATATCCCGCAGGAATAAATTATGAGACCGGGCCATTCCCTCTCAACAGTAAGGCTAAACTTTAATTAAGCTGCATTTCGACTGAAATGGGTTCCCCTTTCAAACATTTAGAGGCAACTTCGTAGAGTCAAATGATGCCCAACTTTATATTAGACCTGGTGTTCTTAAATACTAGACGTTTTGTGGTCGTGCAAAAATGCAGGGTGGTCGCTAGTTCCCCCTTGGCCTCCTTGTGAAATGACTTCATTTTTCCACGTAATGCGATGAAAGAATTTGAATGGGCTCATTACAGCTTTTTTCCTTTGCATGTTGAACACATTGTAAATAAGTTTGAAAACGGTAACTTTGTTAATGATGTGTGAAATACATTCTGTGGTGTTTTATGTTCTGTTTGAACGGGAGTTAAAGCCAAGCAAAGTACGCAATTAAACAGCAATAATTGAGAGAAGAAGAAATTTCGTAGTAAATTTCATGTTCGTCAGAATTGTTCGTGTTGCTGAAGTTTAACAAAAACGTAAAACGGCATTTATGCTACACGTTTTTCTTTTATTTATTGATGCACCGACAAGCTAAAAGTCTAAATTGTTGTAAGTGGCGACTGTATACCATGATGTCAGTATTTTTATACCTCGTTAAATTTATTATCATAATGCCATGGTCACTGAGCTTAAATTAAATATTTGATTTTTATAAATAAATTTGTCTACTTTTTTCATTTAACTAAACTACTAGAGCAAGCCAAGGAGCAAGAATCGGCCAGTTGGCACCCCGCATTTGGCCACTGAAACCATTTCAAGTGAATAGACATCATTTAAAAATTTTGCTATTAGTTTACAGTATATTTAATTACTTAGCATCCTACAATTTGCAATGATGGCCGAAAGACGTCCACTGCTGGAGAAAGGCCTCCTTCAAGTTTCGCCATCTTGACCGGTCGTAAGCTGCCTTTATCCATCAGTCTTAATCTTAATTAAGAGATTTGAGTCATAAAAAAATTAAACGTAGAAACGTTTAATTTTTTCATTACACTTATATCCACATCAAATTTGTCATTTATTAATAAATTGTGTACATAATTTATTGTTTAACATATTATTTGAAATTTTACGTTTAGGTACTTTATGTAGCAATTTTCACCCGGTGTTCGTGTCTGTAAATACGTAGAGTTAAGTACTACCGGGTTAATACACTGTAAGTTAGTTACAAATTGCTTTTAATGTCATTATTATACTAGAAATAATATTTTATATACAGTGTTCCTTCTACCTATTTATGTATGTAAAGCTATATGTACTTATTACTAAGTATATATAGCTTTACATAAGACAAATGACTTTCGATGTCAAACATAGCCCTAAGACAAAGTTATATTTCAATTGACATACTCGTTGTTAATAATTTCTTCTGTAAGATCGCAACAAGATTCAAAATAATCACATTTTTGTTCATAACTAAACGAAACCTAATAATTCTTTAAACCAATTTCCTTATTCATACGACAACGATACTGGTACGTGTTTCTTCCATATTCGAATATGAGTTACACTTCTGTTCTATATAAAATTATATTAAGTCTTAAAACGTCAAGTAGTTCACCTCACGCCAACTAGCTGACCGGACCCTCTAACAATAGATGTTTTATTATGCCTGTTTGTGCGTTCAGCGTTAATAAATCACAGCAAACAGCACCAAATGAATCGGATTTCTTTTCCTATAGAGAAACAAAAGATAACAATTGAAGTACTTTTAACATCGTGATGAATTGATACAGTAATCAGCTTATATACAATATTAAGAAGTTACAATAAAATTTAACCATCAAAGTAAATTTTAGTCCAATATTACTGTCATATAGTGAAGGTTATATAAACTGTAACAAAAATACAGGACAGAAAATTTCAAAAGACGAAGTAATCGCCACTTGCGGTAGTAGATCCACGCTGGTTTCAGCATGAATGGGCCGGATCGACCGGGAAAGTACTACCCCTGTCATAGAAGATAGTAGAAGAAGTAGTATCCGTACTACTGCATTTCGTTCGGTGAGTGAAAGTGCTGGAGGCCCAATTTCTCCCCTTTCCTCTTTCCTCACCTCCCTCATTCTCTTCTCCTACCCTATCCTCAGCCGCCATAGTGGAGGCCACCATACCAGCAGTTTAGGACGATGGCTTTTGGTATGGCGGTCACCACTTCTGGATTCCACTGACTGCTTACCATCGGGCGGGGTGAAGTCACTTTGGTAGGCTAAAATGAAAAAAAAAACTTGCGAGCTCACTACAAAAGTAAAGTATACAAGTAAAAATTCAGGTTACAACAAAATCTTATTTTATTTAGAATCTTGCTGGTTACAGCACAAACGAAACGGAACAACCAGGGTGAAGTACTAAGTAACCGGATCGAGTACTAACATAAAATAAAAAAACAGTCAGTGTAAAGTCAGAAAGCTAATCTGCCATATGCATTTGTTCGGTGAGTGAGAACATCAGAAGCTCAAATACTCGTTCGGTCGTCAACGCAAACAGCCATGAACATTAAATGTCCTGTAACCACAGAATCTTGTCTAAACTATAGGTGCAGAACAGATAATTTAACAAAATAGTGCAGAACAGTTTATTTTAAAGAAAATGGTCGATACAAAGTTGTAAAAGACAAAATTGCATCGATTTGCAGTTTGTAAACTTTTATTACGTTTTTAACAGTGCCGTTGGTTCTGATATTATTTCTATAGATTTTTTACATTTAGATTTTTTTTTTAATTTTCAAATATAAGAAAATTTAAGAAATAACAAAATGTATCTTTGAAAATTTAGAGTAAGTACTTGTATATTAAATTTTATTTGTAAGTTTATTATTATATTTTTTCATAATTTATCAGAATATTCACACAATGTTTAAAAAGGTATAATTAAATATAACTATTTGTTAGTTTTACATATTCTTTTATACTGTATCAGAAACTCACAATGTTTTAAAAGGTATTATTAGAAAAATCATTGTTCTTTACAATAAACATTAGAAATAGTAGTTAATAATGACAATTTAATAAGAAAAAGAAAAAAATAACTACAATTCTAGTTGAAAATAATAAAACACTATCAAAACGGATATTATAACAATAATAAAATATTATTTTCATGGAAGGATCACGAGAGTCACTCAAGTGGTCCGTCTGGCACTAGCCTGGGTACCCAGTGGAATTCAAGCTACACACTTACAAATTTATCTTTACCAATGTCACAATCAATTCTAGACTTTATTTCCTCCTGATTACAAATGTGACCAAGTGCGTGGATATGTTTGTATAAATTGCACATTTGGCTGGCGCCCAGCAGAGATTCGGTACGTTTTGGAGACAAATCATTGAGAGAAAACAGATTCGCGCCGCCATTGCACGCGACTACAGAGAAAATATCGTTTGTTATTGTTGTTCCCTTTCTTCCATTTGTACTGCTTTCATGAATTCTACCATATCTAGTTTAGATACAAATACATTGCAAAAAGTACTTGCTTGTATCTTAAAATTTGTGTTAGTTGCATTTACAAGCCAATCGTTTGAAAAAACACATCAAATTTTATCATTCAAATAGATAACATTTTGATAAAAAAGGTATAAAAACTTTTTAGAGTTTCGTACATCAAGAGGCAAATATCAACACAATCTATAGATTTAAAGGAAAAGAGTTCGTTTGTTTGTATGTACGCGCTAATCTCTGGAACTACCACTCAGATTTTTTTTTTTTTTTGCGTATGATAGCCCAGTTACATAGGAAGGTTAAAAGCTATGTAACATCACGCTACTGGCAACGGGAGCAGAGCAGTAAGCAAAGACGCGGGTGAACATTGAAATCTAGTCAACAGATATAATGCGGTTTGTTTTATTTATATTGCTTACAAGTTTGTACGGTTTTGACATCTATTTGAATTTAACCTGCTGGCTAATATGGCCTCACTAATAAATATGGGTACTAAACTATAATATTTTAATAATAGAATATTGTATTTATGAAACCTGAAATTTCATTAATGTTTTGCAAAGTACTCAATTTCATGTTAACGCTAAATTATTTGATAGTAACACTAGTACTGTGGACAGTATAGTAAGTCATCAATCACGCGGCTGTCACAAGCCAAGATAATTACTTTAATTATTAAAATGTCAATCATTACTGATTTAGTTTTGTGATACTGTATTGTATTAATATTTTGTTTTGCTATTGTTCGAAAATCAAAATATTGTATAGCCCTGGATTTCGACTATAGAGATAAATGGACGTATGACAATCTTATTTCGTACTCTCATCTACATATAATATTGTAAACTGTAGACCTGGTAAATAAAACACCCTTAAATAGCACTAATGCCAACCGGTTTTTACCGGACCTCTTCTCAAGAGAGCTGGTTTCCCGCGGCGCGGTTTCCCCGGCGTCTTTGCTTACTGTTTTGCTCCCATCGGTAGTAGCGTGATGTTACATACCCTATAACCTTCCTCAATAACTGGGCTATTATACGCAAAAAGAATTATTCAAATCCAACTAGTAGTTCCAGAGATTAGCGCGTTCAAACAAACAAACAAACTCTTCAGCTTTATAATAATAGTATAAATGAAATAGATCTCATTTAAACACGCTTATTGGCATAAAACACATAGCACAGTTAGTATGTTTTTGTGTATTTCTTTAAATATTAGACCCACCGATCTAGTGCGAAATAAATTATAAACTTTACATAGTTCAATATTTTTACCTTGTCAATAAGACATTTACACGTAATTTGAACTCATTTTCAGGTTACTCGAAATATACTAATAGAACTAATTTTACTGCTAGGCACCGTTGTTTCTTTAGGAATTACGGTTATTACTGTATTCAAATTGGTGGAAGTTGTCGAAACCAACATTTCTATGTACAATCACGCAAAAATAAAATAAAAAAATAAACTCGTTCAGGCTTGTTAAATATATGGGCGTATGCAGCAAGTTTCTTTTGAAATACTCGAAGTTTACTATAATAGACCCTTATCGAGTGGGCAATCTCTTTCCATCGAAATTTTCTTTGGTTGGCACACAATTAGCTCTGATAGCTTTTTGAACAACGTCATGCTTGCGTGCTGGTTTGTGTGATCCTGCTACGTGTAATGGATTCGACACTCTGAAAAATGTTTTATAATGCATCTGACAGGCTGACATTTGTGATGCAGTAGTCAACATTTTTTGCTTAGTTTTTGGATGGTGCTCGAACGATGACTCCATCGCAATCGTCACGAAAACTGTTATCCTCTGCGATTTATTCTAATTTATATTATTTTAGTAAATGAAGATTGCACTAAGCCTTTTTTGGTTACAACGATAGTGGAAAGATTCTAAGTAGAGGCTACATACTTAATCATTAAAAAAATAATAAAAATCGTATAGTGACTACGAACAAAAGCTTTACTACAACAATATTTATTAATTGTATAAGTTGTCTTGGCAATTTGGCTTGGTTTTTTAAATTATGTCAATTTAAAGTTAAGATTTTTCATCTAGGCAAGAAATCTCCCAAATTAAAATAAATAATAATAAGTCCTTCTGTTGGGTATGTTATTATCCACAGCTATGTGCACACAGTGTTAAGGCTCAAAAGCTAACAGACAATTATAACATAAGTAAAATGTTTGGCTAAAGTCACAGCTTTTATTTAAGTTTGTTTATTAGAAACAACAAACAAAAAAATATCGAATTCAATTTCATTTTATTAACAAGTTAATTTAGTTAAGCATTTCAAAGTAATATAAAGGTATAATATGAGTACGATAATAAATTATTAAAGAGTTCTTAAATGGAATGAATGCACCGACAATAATGAGAGTACGCAACTAGCGATTCTAATTGGTTCAACAACCCTCAGTGTTTATTTTGTTGAAACCAATGTAAAAGTAAATCAATCATGATACGATACATATTAGAACATTTCAACTTATTAAAAGGTCTTAATTATTGACTTTTTATATTTTATTGCACAATAATAAATGAATCATAAACTTATGAAACGTTTAAATTGTCATTATTGCATCAGTATGAACTTTGTTATATTTCCCAATTATAGAAAGTGTCGATAATTATTATTATATTCAATATTATTTTTTTTCTTCACACAGCGCCATCTAGCCCCAAATTAAGCAATTATATTTGCTTGTGTTATGGGTACTAAACAACTGATATACTACATATATACATTTTTTTTTTTTTTTTGTAAATACATACATATTATAGATAAATTACACCCAGACACAGAACAAACAATCATGCTCATCACACAAAGGTTTGTCCTGGGTGGGAATTGAACCCACGACCTCCGGCTTAGCAGTCAGGGTCACTAACCACTAGACCAACAGGCCAGTCATAATATATAGTAGAGAGTAAATAATATTAAGTAGAGTTTTTTAATTGTTTGGATAAAGTGTAAATTTTTATGTCAAAGAATTCTTAATATTATTAGTCTAAAGTCAGAAATTGTGCCCAATAAATTTGGTTCAGTATACATTTTTTTTTTTTATTTATAAATACCACACCATCGGCATTTCACAGTGGAATATTACAATGAAATTAACAATAGAACTAGTTAAGTGCGAAACACCTTTTACAGGTGCATACAACAATTACAAATTATTTATGTTAGTTCTTACAGGCTAAGAACTTTGGTGAAACAACTATTAAATATAAATAATTAACAGCAAGAAGTACAGAAAATAAAACACGTGTGGAGTATAATGCAAAAAAAACTGAATTACAGTATGGGGGTCAGACTAGTTGTTTTCTTAAAATATTTGCAATTATATTATGCAATATGATTTATTTATTCTCATTAATAGGAATTAGCGTTAAAACTTCTTTTAAAAGCCTAATAGGTTTCTAAATTTAACATCACTTTACAATATTAAATGTATGCTATTTATCTCTACTCATTGTTTACGAAGCGAAATTTCTAGAAGAACTTTTCTGGGAACAATAAAATGTTGTACGTGATGGTGGTCTGAGATGAGTAGCAGAGCTAAGGCGTTATTTAGGAAACTTTCTACCTCTTGCCTTCAAACTGCAGTTTGCAAGCGAATTAAAAATTATTTTCTAAAATGTATGTACTTAATAATATATTATTTTATTATAAACCTACATAACGAGTCATTAAAACATCCACAGAAAGCGGTGTCGTCCTGTAAATGTCATAAGAGGAGAGAGTGTTAAATTTTTTGGAAATTCTAATAAATGCAAATGTTATCTACTATTATTTTATTTATTTTATTATTATTACAAGTGGGAAAAACGTTAATCTGTATTTTTTATTAAACATAAAGTAAAGTACCTATTTTATAGTTATAAAAACATGATGTTTCTAATCAATATTACTTTTTATAAACATTGCATTGATAACAGTGCTTAAAAAGATACTTCAATAACTTCATGATTTATTGCATTATCATGGATCCTGCATGTAAATAAAACCAAACTTATTACTATAATAAACATACATTTATAACCAAAAACAGTTGCGTGAATTATTTTTATATTTATTTATAAATATATTATTGTTTATAAGCGTAGGTATACCTACTATTATAATAATTATTTGCACATAAAAATATATTTTAAAGTTCACAATATTTAGCCGCAAAATAACTACAGTAACTTTACACATAATTTTAATCGATTAACTTAAATTGATAAAAAAAATATTGATAGCTATACTTATCAAGTCGTGAATAAATAAAAGGCAGTAGAGACAAAAGGCTCTACATATGGCCTGAAGCGAAATGTCGAAATGCAATTCAATCGCTTGAAAGCTTCTACCGTCTATATAGTAGTAGATAGTGTTAAATTTAATGGTGTTCGAGAATATCGTTCTATTGATTCGATTTGTATTTTATGTTAATTTATTAATTCAATTTGTATTTTATATTAACTTATTAATTCATTTTGTATTTTATATCTTTAATAATAATTATCTTTATTATTCCAAAAAATAAATACAAGTATAGATTTACATATTAATTTATTGATTAATTTTGTATTTTATATTAATTTATTTATGCTTTTGAATTACAGTTTCTAATCAATAACAAGAATGATGAACAAAATTCAGTGTCTATGCAGGTGTTAATTAAAGACACGTAACTACTAACCGTTATTTTAACCTGGCCATATGCTGTCTAATAGTGTTGAAAGTGGAATTAAAGTTAAGTACATAAGAAAGTTTTCTCATGTTCCTTCTTACATGGACTTACGGCGTTCTTTCTTAATGAGGCTCTATGACATTCAGGTAATCACAAATGATTTTGTTAGAGAATAAGACAAGTATTCATACGATGTAGTCTAATAAATAATGTAAAATATTTTGTCAAAATAAAACATTGAAAATAATATTTTCACAATATTAAACGACGTTGTTAGAAATTGAATAACTGGTCACTGACGCTTTTGTTATATTTATTGTAAAACTTCTCATACTAACACAATAACAACGAAATATTTTGCCCCTAACGTCTAAATCAAATTGTCTGTTTAAGAAGTTTCAGATCCAAACAGATTGTTTATGCCGAACTCCAAAACAGGGAACTTGTTAGCGGTTTATAGTTTAAGATCGACTACATTTGACAACGTTAATCTTCTTAGCACAGATTGCTTGTTTGAACATTAGCTTTATAGGAAAATAATTCATGATTTAATTCCTTTGGAAGTGTGTAAGTAAAACTAAAAACTAGTTCAAACATTCGTTCAGATGAAAAATTAAAAAAATTAAAAAAATATTTATTTCCTCTATACAACAAAAACTGAATAGTTCAGGTTTTTCAGACACAGTAACATTTTTGAAACTTAAGTTATATGAGATTATTGTTTACGTATATATTATTACCTAGATTTATTACAATAAATTGGTTCTTTTAGCTAAGTCATTAATAAAATTGCAAATTTAATTCGAATAAACCGTTTGACTTTGTCTATCATGATTTATTGTGTGTGTGTGTGTGTGTGTGTGTTTGTTGCCACTCAGTGTCTAAACAGCAGAACTGATTTCGTTGGAAATTAGTATGTATATAGATTTGGTGCCGGAGACGGACATAGGCTACTTTTATCCCAAAAATCGGGACAAACACATTTTAGGCGAGGGCGAAGCCGTGAAATACACCAATACTATCTGTATTTCAAGGAAATATGATTGATTTATACAGTTTTTTTCAATGAATGATTTTTAAAAAAGATGCTATATACAATTTATATAAGAAGGCACGCTCTGAGTTACAAACAATGATTTAAACTGGATGTTTTATTTAAGTAAAGTATAATTGCGCTTAAAATGCAAATAGCTGTGAGTAAAAGAAAGTAAACGTACACATATCAACAAGGGTGCAAATTTGTTGTTCCATTACAGCCACAGTTTTCATAGACGAAAGTTAAAATATTTATGTAGTACAATTACACATTCCTTAATATTATTATTATGAAATGCCAGACGCATTTTCTCCATTTTCAATTTCCTCGTTGCGTGTCTATTACGAGCAATGTATAATCGACATGCAAGACAATGAAGGAGCAATAGGCCCACAAAAGTCATTTAATCATAGGTATTTATAGTAAACTAACTATTAATTAAATACTTACTCAAAATTTTATAACCCTCGAGTTCCGAAGATTATAATCGCGGTAATTTACAAGTTAACGACATCATAAATAATCATATTTAGTAGGCGGTTTCAGTGAGGGGTAACCTAACATGTGGGTATTTCTTATTTTTATTACCACTTTATGGTAATCAACAGTGCAAAATAATCAGCTCGTGAAATGTTTACGTCCAGATTTGTAATTTTATCTAAAACATAAGCGTCGATAAAAAATGTTAGATCCAGATAAGTATCATTGGTTTGTTTGCGACTCTACGTCTAAAGTTTAATGCTTAGCTTAACCTAATTAAACTGTGCAACGTTTATTTGTATATATCTTATTATTATCCCAAATAATAATTCAAGGAACGGAGCAGGCGAGACTTACAAACTGAAAGGTTTCCTCATATAATTATATTAAAACACGTGTAAGTGTAATTAAAAAAGAAAGAAAGAAAATACTTTTATATGACACAGACAAAAAGAGAATGAGTTGTAAAAGTTATAATTTTGATACTGTTAACATGATGTTTTTTATAAAGCACTAGCTGCGCCCTGCGGCTTCGCCCGCGCGAAAATTGCTATGCGTTTAATTAATGTAACTCGGGAATCAGAGCGATTTTCGGGATAAAAAGAAGCCTATATCCCGAAACCAAATCTATCTACATACCAATTTTCACTGAAATCGGTTTAGCGGTTTAAATTTAATATGGTGGTTAATTATTCTTAAACTTTCTAAATCGAACCTTAAAAGAACCTTCTCCTGACAATAACAAACACAACAAAAAAAGAATTAACGAAATTGATCCGTTCAAGCGTGATGCCATGACCAAGGGAAATAGGGATTCATTTTTATATATATAGATTTTACTTTGCCATATAGACAAAGTAGCATAATATGGTCAACCTGGCGTCATGTGGTTACTTATCATAGCCTATAAACGTGGCATATTAAATATAAAAAAAAAAACAAATATATATATACAGTCGAATTGTAAAACCTCCTTTTGAAGTCGAAACTAGGAACTATCTACAACTTTTTGTAAGTAAGAAGTATGAAAAGAGACGACAACAATTTAATTAAGCATAACGAACTTATGAAACGAAACGCAATAGCATGGAAAATACCTATTTTACATCGATACCCATCTTTATACACAAACATTCATAAAAATTGCAGTCACAAAAACCATTCTAACTCTTCTATTTGTCTAGTTTCTTTATTACTATAACCGCTTTAAGTACTGGAGTAAAGTTGATAGACATAATAAGAAAACTACTTATGACGATGTCTATAACTAGCGCTATTACTAGAACAGGGAAAATAACTTTTGCACACGAACTTATTTTTACTGTTACAAAGTTATGATCATTGCGTACTTAAAAAAATACGGAACCCTCTCCGAAGTCCCGAGTGTACTGAACTAGTTATAGGCGGTTTATCATTTGTATGAATGTTTTTCTACTCCAGAATTGTTTAATCTCGATGTCCTTAAAGTGATATCTTTGAAAAGTCCCTTAGCTTTGATTGCAAGATCTTTCGAGGTATAATTTTGTTAAATTAAATTCAGACTATTAAGACGCTGTCAGTCTGAAATGTCCAAAACAAACTTAGAATGTATATATGATTAAAAAAATCACATTGGTACTTGCCCAGGATCCAACCCACTACCCCGTGTTTACGAAGCGGGTGCCTTATTCACTGAGCCATTTCAACTATCGACATGCGCGTTCGCAAACATGCCGGACTAAAACAAAATAAAATAACACTCACTTATGCTTTAATAAAAAATAGATTACACTGTTATCATTAATTAGCTACGATAAATACGATCATTCCTCCTAATAAAGACTCGTATCGTTACAGAATACGTATTAATGCATTTTTATCTAAAAATATCCAAATTTCAAACTTTCAAAACAATGATTCCACACCTGCAATTGATACATTGCTTACCTTCCACCTTCAACCTGTATAAATTTGAGTCATGTTGCACTCGACCCCATTTCACTGGTAGCGTGTGAAACAAACGTTAGGGTTACCCCACGTTTTAATTTTAACATATCGTCCACATGCTACGTATTGTATTGTTCACACGAGGATAGATTTCATTTAATTATGATATAAGTTTTCTATCATAATTATAAGCTTCTAATGATTTACTAGACTACTATAATCGCATTACATGGTGTGCACTGCTGAATATAGAAGACGCTTATTGATTTTCAAATGACTTGAATGGGAAAAGCCAGCGTTTATCTTTTATATTTCTAATTATCATGGAAGCCGTAATCTTAGTCTCCTTTTCGATTAATGGTCTGTTATGTACCTCATGGTAGTCCACTTCAATGTAAATTTTGTCAGTAACTTATGAATCTTCTCATTCTGTTTCGATCTTGTTGAAAAATTTTTGAACGCAGTCCTTTTCATAGCACCATAACCTTAAGCTTACTTATGAGAATCAAAGTGAGATTACTATGCTATATAGAAATACCCATCCTAAGATGCAACTTACCCAAACCTACCCAAAATAAATATAATATTATTACAAAGTATTACTACGTAAGAAAAGTATTTTTTGTATTCTTAACAACAAAAACAATACATGAAATATTGTGTCTTAAATGTTCAAGCAAATTATTCTGTATTAATATTATTTTAAAAAATCACCAATGGAACTGTGAGTATTAGAGCTCTCGGCAACCCACAAACGAGAACAGGTTCGAGCCGATCAGACTGTAGATGTCTGAAAAACTCTACGTTCAGTAAATTGCCTTTCGTCTGAGATGATATTAATTATTATAAATTGTTTATGCACCTGATTTTTATCGTTAGTGTTTTTATGGTTTCGTACCCAAAGGGTAAAACGGGACCGTATCACTAAAACGCCGCTCTCCGTCCTTCCGTCTGTTACCAGGCTGTATCTCATGAGCAAGTAATAGTTCGACAGTTGAATTTTTCACAGATGATGTATTTCTGTTGCCGCTATTACAACATATTATTATACCAAAGTCGTCACTGTTCTTCGGAGAAACAACAGGTAGATAATGCGAGTTATTTCGGTGTGATCCCCTGATCTGGGTTGGTTTATATTTGTTTTATTTTCTATTCCGTTCTGATCCTCCGTGTAGGGGATCAGAAACAAAAGTTAAATATATTTAAATAGTTTATTCCGGTCGGATCCTCTAGTTATCTTTGACGGATTGTTGAGACAGTTATCAACAATGCTAATGAAACTGAATACGTGCAAGAAACAATAGAAAACAAGAATTCGCCTGAGCTTGAATCCTGCATAATCACACTTTATAATAAGTAAAGTTTTGCGAAAGTGTCTAAAGTTTGCCTAACGAGATGCATCTAGCACTGACTTTAATAACACAGACAGATTGAATTTAAATTAATTGTAGCTTATACTCGTACCTACTGTTCAAAATTAGACACGCTTCTAGTTGCTTCCTTTTCAAAGAATCAAAACGTTGCTTAATTATTTGTCCTTAATTACTTTCAACAGTTTTGAATGTGCAACGTTTTGAATTTAAAGATAAAACCGGTCAAATGCGACTCTGACTTGCGCACCAATGCTTATATACAAAATTATAGAATGTAGATAGCTCATACATGTATCATGAAAATTAAATCTTAGAAGATTGCAGGTTTTCCCTTAGACCTAGTTTAAGCTCTAATAAAATATATATCATGTTGAATTATAGAACAAATTAGGTAGGTCACAAATATAAAAATATTCTAAAAGTGATCCCATACAGATTAAAAAAACATGTTAAAAGTAATTAAAACTTTTAATAGAAAAATATTTCTTAAATATACTGAGGAACTCAGAACTACTCGTATAGGTAATACACTGTTTTAAAGATCCCATAGAAGAAGAAAATTGACTTTGTAAAAATTAAAATAAATAGCGTTAACGTTAAGACTAGAACTTGTTAAGCCTAGTAAATTATGTGTAATAAACGTCTATTTTGGTACTGAAGGATATTAAAATAATATCTCAAAGAAATTGTGGTAATATATATAAAAATATGTTATGCTTTCTTTTTGTCATATTATCATAACTTTGCTTTTTACTACGTGTGTATTATGTATTTGGTGCCATATAATATGTCGGAGATACAGTCTCACACTGAATGGAATAATACAATTTATTTTATAAAAGTTGTTTTTGACGGCAGAGAAAATGTACTACTTGTTTGTTTCTTCGAGGTTTCTGTTCTTAGAGAAAGGCTAAGAAATAAGCGGAATTTATAACATATGAAATATATATCGTAACCCACTGCAGGGCAATGACTTTCCCTTCCAGCTCTCTTTATTTTGAGCTAGTTAGTGTCAGTCTAATTGAATGTTGACTTTTTATCATAGTGTTAAACGAAAGAGAAAATATATACAAGCAACATTATGAGAATAAAGTTCTAACTGTAAGTTAAGTGCGTGGTGACAATATAAAATATTTGTGTGACAAAATTTGATTCTCAGTGTGAATACGTAGGTACATACGTAGCACTGTTGTGAGTTATGTGCGTGGTGACAACATAAAATTGTATGACAAAATTTAGTTCCTAGTGTGAATACTAGAGGCGCTGTTAATTTTTCAAATAACTTGTCCCATTCATCGGTTATATAACTTAGGTCAGTGCGATGACTAATAAAGTAAAATACATTATGTATTCATTGCAAATGCATAATATACGAGAACATAAGTAAATACAACTAAAGATAAGTGACGAAAATTTGTCGTGTCAGATATCATTGAACGTACTGAACGTGTAGCAATAAAAATACCATCAAAAATGAGTTTAACTATCGGGAATTAAAAATAGAAAATAACATAGCCATCTATAGCAGCGTGGAAGAGTTTTTAATTCTGGCTCTGAATCAAAGAAGCGCTCATTGTGACATAACTCCGACTGGCCGTACACTCACAAATTCTAGTTCGGCTGGAAGTTCTTTCTCGTGGATACTTTTATGCTTAAAAAATAGCCGAATTTGAACAAATCCTCGCTCATTTTACGGCTCTACGTTAAGAGTGTAATGTACTCCGCGACGACTCCACATAATGTGAGTCCATGCCTTTGTTTATTTTTATATTATTCATTTTTATTTTCCTCACTGTGATGTGCAAACAACAATACTCTCTTGATATTAGGGAACGTGGTTTATATTTGGTTTTTGTATATTATTTATTACTTCGTAAAGCATTTTGTGATGTTGTCTGAGTATAAGTAAACACTGTAATTGATTCGTCCTTGTTTTGACTGTAAAATGATTGACTTTGCTCATTTATAACTTACCTATATATACATAATTTTACTTCAAACTATAGGATTATAAAGAAAATAACAAATTTATATTAAAAATTAGATTTAATTTGTGGAAATCTATTTCAAAAGCAGTATAATTTATATATTAGTGCCTTCAACTTTTAATACAATTAGTGTTAATTCACTAACGGAAATGGATGCAAGATGTTCCATTAGCTTTTACTTCTAATGCTAGAAATATAAATTATATTGTTACGTATCGAAGTCAGGACGTTGGAAGTAAAATATCGTGTAAGCAGACAGTTAACTGTCACGACGTGTAGTCTACCAGTTAATATGGTCGCCTCCCTGCTATTCTGTGATTCACAAATTTTTAAGTCACCATAGTTTTGTATACGTTATTTGTGTGTTTCGAAATGGCACAGTTCATAAAGCACCCACTCCGTAAATACGAGATCGTGTGTTCTAATCCAGGTAAGTACCAATGTACTTTTCAAATCATATACTTTCTATATTTGGACTTTTCTAACTAACGGTAAAGGAAAACATCATGAGGGAACCTCGACTTCTGAGAAAGTCTGAAATCGCCAATCCGTCTTGAGCAAGCGTGGCGATCAATGCTCATGCCTTCTCTGTATGAGAAGAGGCCTTTCCCTGCAGTGGTATAATAACGGGGTCATATGATTTTGCTGAATATAAGCAGTATTAAAATTTATAAAAGAGGACACCTTACGGGTGTTCACCTCTCAAGTTGTAAAAATCCGTATGTCAATTTTGTCAAATTAGTCAAGACATGTAGGAGTGATGGACACTATTTCATAGCAATTATGTAGTATTTAATCTAAATCTAATCTAACATTATAAAGAGAAAAGATTTGATTTTTTGTATTTTTGTTTGTTTTGTTTGCTTGCAACGAATTAACTAAAAATGTACGCGATTTAAAAATTCTTTCACCTTTAGTAATCAATAAATAAAGCAGGTATAGATTATAATTTTATTTATTTATTTTTTATTTCTTTATTTTCTAAGTCTGAATGATGCAATACAACACTATTGCAATCATATTTACCGCGTTTGTTGTGCGACCGAATAAAACTTTTGATACCGAAGCGAAGCTAGGTCGAACGACTAGTAAGAAAGAATGAGAAGAAAAGAAAGACAAACGGTACTTTCTACTGATTACTACACACTGGGACCCTACCACATTGTCTCTATCCTTGTTTTTAATGGTACAAAAGACAAAGACAAAATACAAAGTAATATTAAAATAATACTGCTATAAGAGGTGGCGGTATGCCAAGGTCTCAATTCGGTTGCTGGTTTAGGTACACAACACTGGGTTTTTCGTAGCGAAGTTTTCAAGTTTTCCTAGAGTCGTGCTCGCTAATCTATACATATAATAAAATTGGAGTGTCTGTTTTTAATATTAAAATAACGATACATACCCTACAATAACATTTTTTACAATTTCTGTCTGTCTGTCTGTTTGTTCCCGTTAATCTTTGAAATGGCTGGACCGATTTTGATGGGACTTTTATTGGCAGGTAGCTGATGTAATAAGGAGTAACTTAGGCTACGTTTATTTTAGAGAAATTCTTTTATTTTAGAAAAATAAAGTAATGTTGATCGACTGTTAGGCGGGACGAAGCTCACCGGGTCAGCTAGTAATATAATAAAATAATCGGTCGCGCCCAACCTATGATCCAACATAGATTGCGAAACTGTGCTATACACCTTTGTCCATTCTTCGGCAATGAGACATAAGTATAAATAAAAGAAAATAAGCTGAACATCGTGTGAATGCTATAATGTTTGTCGACACCGATATGAAAGAATATTTTAAAAATTCATAAATGGAAGTTTGTAATCATAAATAAATACTCAATTTGACGCCGGAGACTATTAATTTATTCAAAAATACAAGTAACCTGGAGCAAAAAGAGTAAAGTACCACTAAATTTCTAAATTTCTCTCTGGATGACACTAACAAAACTTTGGCCCCATCTCAACTCAAAAGAAAACACACGGCGACAAATATTTCTCAAGCATAAACATTCAAGAACTGGTTTTGTTTTTGTACAAATTAAGTTGACTTTCAATGATAATAGCAGCAAATATGTTGTCATTATTTCAACACGTATTTTCTAGATATTGATGGCAACGATGTCAACTCTGTGTTTAAGCCTTATATACAGGTAATTTATCATTATAACAAAATTTGGAGTACCCAGTTATCCATGCAAAATGACTAGGTACATTCGCTCTGTAAAAAACAACAATATTTTTATAGCATTAGTGACTAAATTGCATTTATTATATACCCAGTTAAACCTGATTTTTGTCGAAATGTGGTTAGCATATTAATAAACCATGCCAACAATAGCCTTATGCAACTCATTGAGAAATATAAAAATATATAATAACTAGTTTCCAGCAGCATGGTTTCACTCGCGTCTTTGCTTACTGCTCTGCTCCCGTCGCCAGTAGCGTGATGTTACATGGCCTATAACCTTCCTCGAGAACTGAGCTATCATAAGCAAAAATATTTTTTCAAATCCGATGGGTAGTTCCAGAGATTAGCGCGTTTAAACAAACAAACTCTTCCGCTTTATATAAAATAGTATAGACAATAGAATATTGTAGCTCCTGTACATCTTAATTCCCCGTATATTGTTGAAACAACTCGCAAGTTTTGCGGCCTGACGTCTATACAACCACAAACAGATGCAAGTTTAATGTCTTTCACGCCACAGTAACGTTTCTAGCACTGCATAACAATATGTGAACCACGAACTGCATCGATTTTCATAATGGCGGCTGATCTGTGACTTATGTTTGTATTGTAATTACTCATAAGGCATTTATAAACTATAATGTTCGTAACAGGACAATACCACTGCCGCTATTTTTAGAAATATTCCTTCATCTAAATTAATATCATAAAGAAAAAAGTTTTCATTTTTGTGTTTTTTTTAAGCAGTCAGTGGAATCCAGAAGTGGTGGTCACCATACCATAAGCCATCTACTTAAACTGCTGGTATGGTGGCCTCTACTATAGCGGCTGGGAATTAATGCGGTAGGGGAAAGGAATGATGGAGTTGAGGAAAGAGGAAAGGGAGAAATTGGGCCTGCGGCGCGGTGTTTGTTTGTTTGTTTATACCAATTTAACGAAAAATCCACGTTACCGATTTTAAATTTTTCTACCTTCATAAAACAATAAATGAAGCGGGTAACATAGGCTATATTTTATTAAAATGCATATAATATTTAGCAACTTTCAGAATTTCAATATTTGTAAATTTGCAATACGGAAGACAGCAAAAGTAAATTTGCGTTATAGCAATAATATTTCGCAGACGTAATATTGAAATCATATTTTATGTAGGCTTTTGTTGGGAGACCAAATTAAACTTTTGCCACCGAAGCAAAGCGAGGGCGGAAGTCTAGTCATATTATAAGTCAGTAACATCCAATGAGGGTGTTTAAAAAAATTTTCGCCACCAGTTGTCGCCACTTTGGTAGAAGGTGTTCCATTTTGACAGCGCTATCAAAACAAATATTCTTCAGTGTTCATTTCGGAAATTTTAATGCTTAATGTACAAAATGGATAATTCACGTGCTTAAGGTCAAAATAAAATTGCTGAGAGGGTTTTCTAAAATGGCGCCCACAAGATGACAGCACCAACGCGTCAGGTCTAGTTGTCAAGCGCTGAACATTTGTATTTGCCTTCAGTCTGGGTATTTTATATGTATTCTAATCTAAGTATGTATTTACAAAAAAACAGTATGTATTTTTTTTATATTATAGCTTACCAAAGTGACTCTACTCCGCCTGATGGTAAGCAGTCAGTGGAATCCAGAAGCGGCGGCCACTATACCATAAGCCATCGTCTTAAACTGCTGGTATGGTGGCCTCCACTATGGTGGCTGGAAATGTGGTTAGGGGAAGGCCAGATGAAAGAGGAAAGGAGGGAAATTGGGCCTCCGGCGCTCTCACTCACCGAACGAAACGCAGTAGTACGGATACTACTACTCTTAAGTCGATCTTCTATGAGAGGGTAGTACTTCCCCGGACGATCCGGCCCATTCATGCTGAAATCAGCGTGGATCTACTACCGTAAGCAGTTGGATAACTGAAATAATATAAATGTATTATATTATATATTATTTCAGTTATCCAGTACCTATAACACAAGCTCTGCTTAGCTTGGGACTAGATGACGGTGTGTGATAGTAACCACAAAAAATAGAATGCATATTTTAGGTATAATTATCATATTGTGAAAGCTTTTGATTTTAATACTAAGTGAATACGTAAATCAGTTTCATATTGACTTTGAATACTATTACAAGTTGGCAATCTTGTGAACAGTTTGAAGTTACAATTTGGTGTTTGATTACAACATACGTTTATGTAAATAGGTATCAAATTTGAATAGAGTTCTAGTTTATTCAGCGATACTATCGTTCGTAAGATTTATTTCTAACCTTTGCTTTGATTTTGACAGACAAAGGTTGTACTTTAATGTTTTTTTTTTAAACGGTTTGTTATGATATTGATTTCTTAGATAAAACTTTTTGTGTCACTATTTTTAATAAAAAGTAAAAGTAAGATTGTATGTTTTGTAATATGCAAAAATAGTTTTCATAAAACATGGAACCTGTTGATATGTTATACTTATAAATTAACAGAACAAAGACTGCACTACACTGAACAAACTGGTATATACAATCAGTCTTTTTGTCGCTTCACAGTTTGTATCTATATAGAGAATTTACTAGTGTGTTCATATGATCCTAGGCTAGCACTAAAAAATTATCCCTTATCTAGACTGTGACACTAGCGTAAACATAGCACCCATAGCAACGAAAAACACGGCTTGGAAGTATATGACGTTGATATCTATATATATAAAAATGAATCCCTATTTCCCTTGGTCATGGCATCACGCGTGAACGGCTAGATCAATTTCGTTAATTCTTTTTTGTTGTGTTTGTTATTATCAGGAGAAGGTACTTATGAAAAAAAAAAACTAAGAAAACTGCTAAACCGATTTCGATGAAAATTGGTATGTAGATAGATTTGGTTTCGGGACATAAGCTACTTTTTATCCCGAAAATTGTTCTGTTTCCCGAGTTACATTAATTAAACACATAACAATTTTCGCGCGGGCGAAGCCGCAGGGCGCAGCTAGTCTAATATAAAAATGAATCGCTGAATGTGTTGCTAAGCGCAAATCTCGAAAACAGCTGAACCGATTTCACATATTCTTTTGTTTATAATATTCCTTGAAGTACGAGGATGGTTCTTACTTAGAGAAAATTTAAAAATTGCCCGAAAAAAAACACTTTTCTATATTCTCATACAAAAGTATCTTTATTTATCCCTAAATGTTTTAAAAAATGTCCACCCTTGCAAGGCCGAGGCGGGCCGCTAGTGATCAATAAGTGTAATAAGTAAAAATGAAGAACTTCATCATATAACTATGATCATAGAATATGACAGATAAGAAATCATATATTTTATATGATTTAAATGTGATAATGTAATACCGGCCTTAATAAATAGCATGCAACTTACGATAGGTACAACTTTGCAAATTATTTATCTAATATTCTAATTGAACTACATCATGATCTGCAATATAAGCATATCTGCAATGCGTGTAGCCATTAGAAGCAAAAAACCATTTAATACAGTTAAAACAATCGCCGATCGTATCCTACATTCGGCGATTTATTAACTCATTCCCCGTCAATCGTAAAAAGCGGTGGGTGGTCTGCTCGACCCAACTCACTTGCTAAATCATCCGTTACGGCTTGCAATTAACCTGGTATACAAAGTACCAATGAAGTGAATCATTTATTAGAGCTACTATATGTGGGCATTTGTATCAAGGTGTTCGCAAATGGTATGAGTCAATTAATATGATGAAAGAAACAGTGGAAATAAAACAACAAATTCCGCTTTATACTAAATTCATTTCGAATGAATTTAGATTTATTCAAAAAAAGAAGAGTATTCTAGTGATACGCGCACATAGAAGTAGTTATTACATGTTATTTAAAAACGAATAAATTTTATGACATCTAAGCTTCTATTGCTTTCTTAGTGTAGCAAAAAACTTCATCTTGAATTAAAAAGCTCATCTTCTATACAATATATTAGCTAATAGACGGACGGTCGTCTAAGTTCTAAGTTCACTGCTGAGTGAAAATCCCTCCAAAGTATTAACCATAATCATTATTGCTTGACGTCTGCAGTAGAAGAAAAAGGAATATATTTATAGACAAGTCGCAGATTGTATTTTTTTTTTATTACCAAAACATACAAAACAGAAAACATTAATTTTTGACAGAAATGCCACTTAAATCTATAGGGTTTGTGTGTGACACAATGATTCGACTATTTTTTAATGTTAGTAGTACATGTAAAACAATAGATATTTTAAAACATAAATATTTGCATATGAATGCGTATTAATATTACTTAAATACAATTGTGACAAGAAGTTTTAACTTGACATTAATATTTTTATAACTAATCAGAACCGTTAGTAAATTTAACCAAGGTCAGTAATGAAATAACAATAGCACTTAAAACCATTAAACTTATTCTATGGCGCAACATACAATAGTCAACTTTCAATTAAAATCCAAGCGAGCGGTGAGAACCATCGTCTTCCCATCAATATAGCAAGTAAACTAGTATTAATGAAATGAAATCGTTATTGGGTTGCAAAAGACATTTTAATAACTCCGTTTAAACAGTTTTCCATTAAGTGGTGTTCCAGTTTTCGACATCTTTAACCCTGTTAGATGCAAATCTGACTGCGGGTAATGGAGCTGTAGAAAGTTAATACCTTGATAAATCTTCGTGTGTTAGAATTGATTTCGATATCTACATTGTGGGTACGAAGTCGATCAAATGCCAATGTGATATTTTTAAAGTCATCCTTATGTAGGTACTTATATTGGACATTACTTCAGTAAAGGGCAATGTTTAGAGCAAATCTAGACTTATAAAAAATAAAAAAACTCTTATTGTATGACAATAAGTAAGCTTGGTGACAACTTCGACAACCTCTCAGATCAAACCTGGTAAGGTATCGTTGCCAATCCTCCTGAACAAAGCATTTAATTGACATTAGAAAAGTTCGTGTACAAACATTTTTTTAGTAGTAGTAGTAAGTAGTATTTTTCTTTACTATTTTATAGCTTAAGCATAAGATTTTGTGCCTGCCCTACCACAATACTATTAATATTATTAATGCAAAATTTTGTGCATGTGTGTGTGTTCGTGTTTGTTACCACTCAGGATCTGAACGACTGAACCGGTTTCGATGAACAATGGTATATAGATAGATTGGGTGCCGGAGACGGACACACGGCTTTTTGTCTCGAAAATCGGTCTGGTTCCCGAGGGAGACAAAACACAATTTAGGCGCGAGCGTAGCCGTGGAGCACCGCTAGTGTAAAATAATTTTACTTTTCGTATTAGACCTCACGAACATCTAAGATATTACGCTCTCTTGCTTTCTGAGTGAGTTTGATAACGTTAATTTATATGAGTGATATTCATTTCAAAACGCCTATTTAAAATAACTGAATATTCAACACAATTTAATAAACACAATAAATTTCAAAATAAATTAAATGCAATAAACATCTAATTCAAAACCCAATCTAGTTCCATTAAATTTAATCTACTAAATATAAAAAGTAAACAGCCAGGTTCATAATGTGCCCGAAGAATCGTAATAGAGTCGAAATTTATTAAATTTCGTCTAAGCTACGTGACCGGCCCGAGGCCGCGGGGTTTCAACCCTATTAACCTTGTCTCCCCATGATTTAGGGGCGAAGTACGAATTTCCCCGTATTTCTGCCTTTCACCTTTTTGTTAGGAACAGATTTTTACTTTAGGGCTTAATAAAGTGACACTCAGTAATGAAGGGAATTATCGCTTACTTGTTTCTTAACAGCTTTCAATTGTTTATTTGATAATGTCAATGCGTCAAAATAAGTTTGAAAATATGTTTTTTTTTTAATTAAACGCTTGCTTAAACTACGAGTCTTAAATTAAAATCTATTGCAGTGATAATACCAAATTCATTTTTTTTTTTTTTTTTATATTATGGCCTACCAAAGTGACTCCACCCCGCCTGATGGTAAGCAGTCAGGGGAATCCAGAAGTGGCGGCCACTATACCAAAAGCCATCGTCTTAAACTGTTGGTATGGTGGCCTCCACTATGGCGGCTGGGAATGGGGTTAGGGGAAGGGAATGAGGGAGGTGAGGAAAGAGGAAAGGGGGGAAATTGGGCCTCCGGCGCTCTCACTCACCGAACGAAACGCAGTAGTACGGATACTACTACTCTTAAGTCGATCTTCTATGAGAGGGTAGTACTTCCCCGAACGATCCGGCCCATTCATGCTGAAATCAGCGTGGATCTACTACCGTAAATGATTGATCATGATTTTAGGTCAAAAAAATTTTCTTTTATGATATTATACCACAATGGTAATTTGTGTTAAAAGTAAGACGAATAATAACAATAACGGATGCTGTATTTTCCTTTTGACAAACTGATCTCTAATAAAATATTTTTTAACAAAAAGAAAACCGACTTCATACAGGAAGGAAACTAAATAGTAAATGTTAAAATGAAGTAAGCCCGACATGACTGCTGTTGATGAATTCCCTCGACTGTCTATGGTCACCTGTAATGGCACTTATAACCAATATAATAATAATAATAATAATAATATTCTACCACATTCACACAGCGCCATCTAGCCCCAAATTAAGCAATTATATTTGCTTGTGTTATGGGTACTAAACAACTGATATACTACTTATATAAATTTTTTATTTTTTTTGTAAATACATACATATTATAGATAAATTACACCCAGACACAGAACAAACAATCATGTTCATCACACAAAGGTTTGTCCTGGGTGGGAATCGAACCCACGATCTCAGGCTTAGCAGTCAGGGTTACTAACCACTAGACCAACAGGCCAGTCATATGGGAGCAAAGTTCTCATCATTAGAAACGAATTAAGTCCAAACACCAAGTAGTTGCTATAAATCGTTGAGGATTTCCCTCGACTGTCTTTGTGCATCATCAGATCGTCTCCAAACCTTCACTAAATAGTAGTGCCTTAAAACACTTAATGAAAAACATAACAAAAGCACTAGTCGTCAGTACGATTTTCGAAAATTCCCCTCGATTTGTCTAGGATGCCATCATCAAATCCTGGTTTCCTTATTATGGTACCACCCTCGAGATATCTCCTTTCCAACAAAAAAAGAATCATCAAAATCGGTTCATAAACGACGGAGTTATCGACGAACACACATAAAAAAAATATATATATATATACGGTCGAATTGAGAAACCTCCTCCTTTTTTTGAAGTCGGTTAAAAATAGCATAAGAAGAAAATGAATAAAAAACTCATAAGACAACATCGAATGTCATTTTATATTTAATTAATCATATCCTGATTTGGTTCGTTACAAACAAATTTAAACATACACGTAAACTAATTGAACTTGATCCTAGAGATTGTACAGACATGTATTTTAAGCATAAACATTTTCCTAACGGCTTTATTCACTCAAGAATTTAAAGAAACCTTTAATGAAAAAATTTACTGTGCAATTTGTAAACACTTGAACCATATTTGTATATACGAGTATAAACAGGAATTAGATAACAAACATCCAACTGGGATGGCAGGATAATCATCGAAGAGCGGAACTACACGCGAGCTGAGGATATTAACAGCTAGATAAGGGGAAACAACTGATTGTGGAGGAAACAGGCTTATGTGGCCCACCCTTTATGTGAGGGACCGGCCATTTCATCCAGTTCGCTGATTCCGACTGTGGGAATGTTTATACGTAAACTGTGTTCATGTCATGCTTTTATATTTTTTGTTGTATTAAATTTATTTTTAATATTATCTGCGACTAAGGAGATTTTGATACTGATTGCCCCGAAATGCAAGCGATAATATTATACATAATGTAGGTATGTACTTGTATTTCTGTTTTAATTTAACTCTGAGCCCTTTTTGAGCACACATCTCTATTTATCTCAAGATTTACTGATTATTAAGGTCGTTGAACAATACATTCAATTTGTGTTTGTCATTATGATATATTTTCAATTTATTTTATAATTTATCACGCGAAGGTGTTGAAATTTGAATAAAAATCATATTTGTACTAAAGTTATTTTAGATTATTTCATTCTCACTACAAAGCAGTGAAGGCATCTTATATAGAGCAGAAACACTGATGAACACAAAGGCATCGCAAAATCAGATATTTCTGGTAAAACATACATTTCTAGTATTTGTTTCTTTGCAAGTACAGGACTAATAATGCACTAACCATTAATACCTCTGAACTAGACATTACCAAGAAAATATGTCGTCTATCTCCTGTCTTTTCTATTATACCACGCGTCAGCAAACATCAACTACAAGTACTAGCTAATTAACCATCCCTAGAGTTCGTTTCTACATTTACACGTTTTTGCGCACCCAAAACATTTACGTCCATTACAGGTCATCGCCACCACAGGGCATGCATCAACATTTATCCCGGGCCCCAACTTCCTGCGGGCCCACGCTCCCGCCAGATAAAACTTAATGGTCCAACTTACTGCGAATTATTCCCTCGGCGAGGCATATTTTTTTCGGTATCTCAGCAGTGTAAATGTTTCAATAATTTAGGCTGTTCTTTTTTTAACGAGCAGTATTTATGATTTTATGGTAATATTTAGGAGCAAGATTGTTGTGAAAATTCAATGCGACGATTGTTGCGAAGGCCCTGAGATTAAATATAAAAGCAATAGTATTATTCAGGCTGGAGAAGTGTAAGATTAATAATAAAAGTATTTTCTGATGATACACTTTCTTTAATCCTCGAGCAGATGCCCGCTTTGTATAAACAAGGTTGTACATTCAAAATCGCACAAAAGAAATATATTTTACTGATTTTTCAACCTTACAAATCTTAAAGGTGACCGAATAAAAATAAGATGTCTTAAATTACCAGTCCGTCTAGAGTAATCGTGGCGACCAACTATAACAAACTGGTAAAATCATAAAATAAGTTTAAATAATCGAACATAATTTATATGAATGTATAAAATTGTTATTTATAATTTCAAATTTTCAAAAAATTTGTTCGCGTGTCTATGTTTTTATAGTAGGCAACATTGTATTTTTCTTAAAAAAAAAAAAATAAAAATGTTCGCAACATTGTATTTTTCTTATACTAATCATAGCGCCAATAGGCAAACATCAGCAATGAAAAAGTAATTAAAAAACAATTATCGTATCGCGTGTTAAACAAGCTCGTTGGCACTGCAACAGTTTTGAGGAGTACAGTTACTGTTACTTCTGAGTGGACCATTACCACGTCACTTCGACGCCCCGTCTTGTTTATTTCTTAGTTATTGGTGTTGGTTGGTTTAATGCGCCAACCTTTGCAATGTTGGCCGATATGTCTATTATTTGGCTTTGTTTTCTTCGACTTTGTATTTTTGTATCATTTGCTATAAGTAGGTCCTAGATATGAAAAAATTAAAACAGTTTGTAGAATATAATGCAACTACCAAACTCGATAGACTAACTCTTAGGGGGATCGGTCAAAGTATGCTTAGGGAAGGCCTGATATAAGGATGATTATGTAATTTAATAATTACAGTTTTTTTTTAAGAAATAATTTCAAAAATGCTTTTTAATAAGAAGTTCCTCTACCTTCAATAACTACAGCTAAATCAAAAACTGGTGAAGATACAGCACGGTATACTTAACATCACAGAATTCAAGGAGTTTATATATCAACAGAGCCACATTTACAACAACTTTGCAAAGTGGATATATATACTACTCGAGAAAACTATGGATCGGTAGCTTGAATGTGTTTTAAAAATTGGTCTGTTGTTTCTTTCGTTTCTATATTGTATATGGCACTCATTTCACAGTATTATACAAATTTATAGGTTAAAGGTTTGTTATCAGACGGATAGTTGAACTGACGAAGTGTCATTACAAGAACTTATTTAACTGTAATGTTTGTACTTACAGAATCCACACACCCTAAGAGGGGTTATTCCCAGAGGTCCATGATTCAAGAGTCACAAAATCTATCGTGTGGATTCGGAGGAACAAGCAGACGAAAACGGTGATTTTGTTTTATACTAATTAAAGATTTCAACCAAAGAAATAGCTGCCGAATTTTCAATATTACATACTCATTGTTTTTAATTTGAGTTTAGTTGGCCTTCAGCTTATCTTCGCTACATATAATTTATGCAATCCGTTTTGTATTACCGCTACACGAACATGCTACGGTACTTGCCTGTATTTTCGTTGGCGACGAGGCGACGCCACTTGCCGGCAAAACGTTATTAACTTAACAATATTCATTCTGTAACCTAAAATTTAAGAACTAAAAAAATTAACGTTAACCATTTATCGTTAATTAAGGTTAACTGCAGCTTTGATACTTGAAGCAAAATAATTATTGTTAATATATGTTGTGTCAGTTAATTGTATATCTGTAAAGTCCCCTGCGACACAGGGCTTGCTTCCTAGTGCGGATGTTACCTTGGAAAAAAAAAGAAAAGAAAAAAGACAATCATATTCTGTTTAGTGACAGTTTCATCGCCGTCATCAGTCTTATGATGTTTACTTCAGGATATAGGCCTGTTACAAAGGAAAACGCAAGCATTTGGCATAACCACCATGCTTGGCAGGTGAATTAGAAGTAATGCAGTTGAATCCGCTCACTCCTCTATTGATCCTCATTTTCTTCTCTGTACACAGTCGCTAACGGCTTGTTTATAATAATAATAATAATAACCCTTTACTTCAGGCATTCAGAGCCCATACAATTTCAATACATAAATAACAAAATAAAAACTATAAACTAATACATATTTTATATAATACATATTTTATATATATTTTCAAAGGTTAGAGAATATCGTATTTATAGGTTACAGTTACCACTTATCTTACTTAATTTTGTATACCTCGGGAACCAGACCAATTTTCAGGATAAAAAATAGCCTATGTCCGTCTCCGGCATCGAATCTATATACATTACCAATTTTCGATCGAAATCAGTTCAGACCTTTAGGCGCTCAGTGGTAACAAACACACATACACACACAAACTTTCGCATTTATAATATTGGAAGGATTAGCCTAAGCATATTTATTGAGCTGCTACAGGATACTATAAAGGCGGGGTTTGTGTCTCAGTCTTCGTTCTAGTCCTTTCCAATCCGCGACAGATGACCTCCACTCTTAATCAATTAAGAGCATCATAAAAATGCTTTTTAGCTTTGTTTGTTTTTAATTATCCTTGTTTATTTTGTCTGTTTTGTAAGGATACCTATTCAGTTATGAGAAACGTGCTTGCGTGCGTCCGATACAAAAAAAAAGCTAATATTATTTGGGTTTATTCTTATAACAACAATAAATAATAAACCTTTGATAAATATTTTTTTTTTACATCAAAAGATCAGTTGAATATATTTCGTGATACACGATTACAGACTCAGGCTTAAAAACCTTAATAATACTTAATGAGTTTAGATTAAATAAAATATTGATTATTTTTTAAAAATCTAGAGACGTGACCTTCTTCAAAGAAAAGCTTATAACAGAATCGCTTTTACGGCAACCATCGGGTCAGAGTCGTTTAATCGTTCGGAAAACTTTACGACTATTCGTTCCATTCTCGCCGCTCTCCTTCAAATATTTTACCCTCGCATTTTCAAGAAAAGCTGCATGTACGTACTAACAAAATTAGATACCGCAAAAAGACTGTAAAGCCTACTAGGCCCATGTTTTATTATTGTATTCGTATTGACTTGTTTTACGGTTCATAAAATTTAGAATTGGATTGTATAATTACATTGATAATATTCGCATGTTCTGATACTGTTAAGAAGCGACCTTCTTCTTCAATATCGTATCGTTCGCTTCGATTTGCTTAACAACTTTTTGATTATCTGTTGCGTCTACAGCATGACATTTTATATACTTTATAGCCGTATTACAAATTATGTTAAATGTACTACCAATAATAATGGAACGTTAAAAGAATAAGTAGATGTTTGCTTTTTATACGGAATTTTGTCACGCACAAACAGTTTAATAAAAATAAAATGGCAGTGTTTAGATTGGAAGCCTTAGCTTAAATGAAATTTCAAATATAGCTCAATAGTTTAGCATGTTTAACTTTTTCTCCTAGTCAGATTTTAGTTGTATGTTTTAGCGTTTTTATTGTAAAAAAATTATTCTAAATAAAACCACACTTTATAAAAACAGTTGACTATCTTCATAATATGAATAAATATTTGACAAACAGTATACGAATATTACAAACAAACTTTGTCCGCCAAATATTTACTGTAAACACACCTAACAGTGTCTCTTCTTGAAAGGCTTTACAATTAAAACAATTGCATTCTCCTGATTCATTACTTTAATGAAACATACAATTTCTAAGTATTTGTACCCTTTGAGATAGCTCTATATTCTCAACGGGCAAAGGATCGCGTGAGGGCAAAGGCTGTACAATCAACGTGAATCAGCGCACGTGCAAGTTTGGTGCAAAGTATTCTGGCATTGCTATATTTTATAATATTCTAATTATTATATTTGTGACAGTATTAATATATTATTATAGTTATATTACGCTGAAAGTGCTATAATTAATTAAATTCCAGCTATTTATTTAATATTAAATTTGGGGACTTTTTGTTGATTCTGTAGAGACTGGCTTATTCTATATGATCTTGACGTGTTCACTGTAAATGTTTTTCTTTTTTTTATATTATAGCCAACCAAAGTGAATCCACCCTCCTGATGGTAAACAGTCAGTGGAATCCAGAAGTGGCGTGGCGGCCACTATAACAAAAGCCATCGTCTTACTGCTGGTATGGTAGCCTCCACTATGGCGGCTGAGAATGGGGTGAAGGGAAAGGAATGAGGGAGGTGAGGAAAGAGGAAAGGGGGGAAATTGGGTCTCCGGCGCTCTCACTCACTGAACGAAACGCAGTAGTACGGATACTACTACTCTTAAGTCGATCTTCTATGAGAGGGTAGTACTTCCCCGGACGATCCGGCCCATTCATGCTGAAATCATCAATCTCTGAAAGTACTAGTCGTATTTTAAAAATTTATTTTACGTATGATAGCCCAGTTCTCGAGGAAGGTTATAGGCTATGTAACATCATGCTACTGGTAACGGGAGCAGAGCAGTGAGCAAAGACGCAGGTGAAACGGCGCCGCGAAGCTAGTATTATTATATGTATAGTGAGCACATAATAAAAATAAATTAATGTGAACACAAAACTGATAATAAAAGATAGGTTCCGCCCATTTATGGCGTTTGAATGTATCTATACCTACGTCGTAGTAATCACTGTAAACACTTACAAAACAAATGCCGATTTATAAATTCTGCTCTTATAAATAAACATAATAAATTAAACCTAATAATTCTCATAACTGAATCCGTATAATAAACATTGTTACACCGTCTTTCTGGAAGGGTTACGCCTGATATATAACACATTTAGCCAGGTATAGTAAGTCCGATATTATACGGAGCGAGCCTATTGCCATATTACGAGCACAATTCCAAAGGAATGATGTATTTTTCCTTAACTACTTTTACTCTGACGTCAATGAACTAAAAGGGTTGGTCAATTCTTGTGCGGCCATCACACGGGATCAACTACTCATTACGTATCAGTTTATATGAAACCTTCCTATATTTCTTAAATAATTTAACTATTTATACTATTCTAAAACTAAAGTTGAATATTAATAAAGTCCAAAGAGTTGCTAAAGACGATTCTAAGTACCTATTATTTATTAAATAAAATATGAACTATTCACACTTCAAACGTACTTGGCACTCAGACCATGTCCTGTGTCTTTGATGAGTGCCAGTGGGACGATCGTTTTATAACCTTATATTGTCAATACTTTAATCAGAATTTCGAATTAAAGTGCTTATTGGAAACTGTTGGCAGCCAAACTATACGGCAAAGTACTATAGTTTCAGCTAATATAAATATTATGCTGTCCTATTACATAACTTCAACATTGCAATGTAAGAAAAATCATACTAATATTATAAATGCGTAAGTAACTCTGTCTGTGTGTTACGCTTTCACGCTTAAACTACTGAACTAATTATGATGAAATTTGGAATAAAGAAAGATTATACCTCAGGGAATAATATGTTTGTTGTTAAATAAATGACTTTACACTTCCCAGGACAGTAAACGTATATGCGCGTGATAACAATTAAACATCTATTGTGTCTACAGCAGTGTCCATGAAAGGTTTAAACGGGTTGAAATAGGGAATGAAAGTATGTATTAAAAATCCTCAATGTATAAGTAGACCGCCATTCAAGCGGGTGGAGCTGCGGGCAACAGCTAGCATACTGTATTCTAAGGCATGAATTATGGTAAGTATATAATTCGGATAATTATGCACATGTCAGTTTCATTACTTAAGAACTAAAAAGAAGAACCAACTAAGTGGCGAAGCGGTCATCGAGTGGGTTATGGATTAAAAATTTACATTTTTATATCGTCTAGGCGCTTAGACGTAGGTGGGTACTCATATGAGTGTGATTTGTAACCTAGTGTAAAGATTATCACATAGAATTCTGGCTTACAATAGAAATAGAGACATGAGTACGCCAAGTGCGAGTTGTTTTTACGTTTAACGCAATCAAAACGTTTGCCGCGTTTGGCTCTCTGATTGGTTTAGAGAGAGAGCAGGCCAACCAGAGCACGGAACGCCATAAGCGTGTCTATCGCGTTAACGTAAAGCTAACTCGCACTAGGCCCTCAGATTGTTTTGTCATCATTAAAACAGTTAATTATAGTTTTCATTCCACAAAATGATGTAACGAAACGCTTAATCTTCCATTTAGCCCACAGGTGAACACACGGGTGTATTTTATGCAAAGTAACTGGCTAATTGTGCCAGCTCTCTAGGACTATGGCAATGGAGTGAGCACGCCTTTTCAACCCGTCGGAACTCGACTTTATGGGATCGTAAAATATGGGGAATTCAAACATTTTGTATTTGTACTTTCTAAGAAAATTATTGAAATTTTATAGTCGTTTTTATAGATGTAGATTTCATATTTTGATGTTGATTTATTGACATTTCTAGTTCTGTTATTAGATTGTATACTGTATTTACACTGGAAATAAAAAATAGATATTGCTGTTATTTATTTAGGTGAACCAAAATGTATTATCATATAAACAATTGGAACTAAATCTTTAGTAGGTCTAAAGTAAAATAGCTTCTTCTATCTTTTCTATCGCTTTTCGCTAACTTTTTCAACAATTAGTTTTTAAACGATTTTTAATAGAATTCAGAAAATATCTTCTGAAAGGCCATAATCACTCGTGCAAATCATTCTTTAAACTTGCATTTAAAATTTTAAAATAATAAACAATGCAAAATTGAAATTGAAAATCTGTACCAAAACATCAAAACTATTCGAATTTAAATGTTTGCTCGATTAACAAAAAATAAATGGACAGGCAAATTGAATTTAACGCCTCAACCAACCTTTTGTACAAAGCTCCATTAAGGGAGTAACTGAAGAAAAACGCCGATAACAGATGTTAATGAATCGTATAAATCTATAAGAGAAACGTTATCCGACGGGAGAGCTCGGTAATGGAAATGATATCGCTTGTTAACCAATTAGCTGATATTTGTTTGGTATGAGCTTGATCTCATACATTTATTGTTTTATTGAATGTTTTGTGAACTGATGGGAAGTTTGTAATAAAAAGTAGACAGCTGAATGATTTATTGTGACGTGGTGGCGTAGTGATTATGACACCCGAGTTTGTGAGTTGAATGCATGTTAATATCAACATGACTTTTTAAAGTCTTATGTGCTTTAGAAGTTTATCTTGCATATGACTGACTTATCTATAATAATATTATAAATGCAAAATTAACTCTGTCTGCCTGTTACGCTTTCACGCCTAAACCACTGACCTGATTTTGATCAAATTTGGTATAGAGATGGTTAGACCTAGGGGAAAAACATAGATTATCATTTATAGCGAAAAAATGGCTTGAAAGGGTTAAAATAGGGGCTGAAAGTTTGTATGAAAAATCGTAAATGTATAAACAGAGATATGTCAATGTGCGATATAACTGACATTTACACGAGTGGAGCTGCGGGCAACAGCTAATACACGATAAATGTTACGAGTTTGACAGTTTTAGGCGAACCATCAGCAGAGTAGATCATGGATTCACTTGGTTTATTTGTACAATAGTAGTTTATTGCAGTCATGCGTTATTTTGTGAATGACAGTATACCGCCCACTTTTAATCAGCTTTGTTTAGTTCCATGTAACACAGGGCATATCTATTGCTTTTTTACCTGACTGTCGTAGTTAGAGAGGGTAATGTTTTTATATTTTATTGATCACAAATTAGACATTTTGAAATTTACCTGAGTCATATTACTCTCTCTACTCTATGCTTTTTATATTAGAACTATAAATATTAGCGAAATACGAGTACCTACATTCAGCTTAATTGTAACACGACGTCGATTAAAACTCAAAATGGTTTGACACAAGTTTTCATGTTTTTTGTGTCAATCGAAACTATTTTTTTGTAAATTTATGTTATCTATACATTCATAAATACACTCAAATAGGCTCTTTAGTTAGTTCTCACTTATGTTAAGTTAATGCTAACACACTACTTCATCTTATAACATTACCATGTTTTAACTCCTCAACGCTTAGACCACTAATACACCTGTGTAACGATAAAAGCTTTTTACTGTTAAAAAAGGATTATATGATATTACTCGTATAAACGTAAGAAACAGGATAAACACATTTGCATGTCTTTATTCATTTAGCCAGGTCTAGACTTGAAACAAATACTTATTACCAAGGTTCTGTGCCGGTGTCTCTTGCACGTACTCATGTAGGTACCACATTGAGTGCTGGTGAAATAGAGAACAATAATAATTGACAACCTCTGTGGTTCGGTGGTACTGTATACGGATTGCCACGCAGAAGTCGCGAGTTTGATTCCCGCTCAATGCAAATATTTGTGTGGATGAACATGGCTATTTGCATTGGTCTAGGTGTTCCTATGTATGATATGTACGTATTCACAAAAAAAAGTATATAAGTATGTTTATTCGCATTCTAGAACCCATATCACTAGCAATTAATATATGCTTACCTTGGTTCTAGATGGCGTTGTGTGGTTGTTGTGGTATTGTTAAAAATAATATGTTTTCTTTTTGTTAAATATTATTTTATTTTACAATTTTTAGTGATGGGTAGATTTAAATCATACCCAAGTATTATTTTTGTACACATTAAACATTTTGGCATATTGAACCGTATGAAGTAAGCCCGACATGACTGCTGTTGAGGAATTCTCTCGACTGTCTATGGTCACCTGTAATGGCACTTATAACCCATATAAGAGCAAAGATTTCATCATTAGAAATGAATTAAATCCAAACACCAAGTAATTGCTGTAAATTATTGGAGTTCCCTCGATTGTCTTTGTGCTCCATCATCAGATCGATTCCAAACCTTCACTAAATAGTAGTGCCTTAAAATACTTAATGAAAAACATAACAACTGTACTAGTCGTCACCACCCTTGCGAAATCTCCTTTCCAACAAAAAAAGAATCATCAAAATCGGTTCATAAACGACGGAGTTATCCGCGAACACACATAAAAAAAATATATATATACGATCGAATTGAGAAACCTCCTCCTTTTTTTGAAGTCGGTTAAAAATACATATAAGTATAGTTTAAACATAACAATTTTTTAAAGATTTAAAACCACACATCTGTGGAAAGACATAAATTACCTACAGGCTTAACGTGCGAACAAAGCTGCAAATAAAAACCACGAGATATTAAATACAAGTAGATTTAAATATGAAAATAAAATGTACGATCAAAATGACGACATAAAATTGATATTAATTAATTTAAGAGCTCACCTTTGGGCTGTGGTACACAAGCTTACTTTTACTGAAATTCCATATATTTCCCGCGCATATTAATTACGGGCGGTTAACGTCTGGCATCGAGGAGCATTAGCTTAATTCGATGCCGGGTACGATTTGATTTTATTAATTTTTCCACTCGCATGGTGTTGCAGAATTCAAGTTTGACTGGAAGGGACAAGATACAAGCTCTTTAATTAACATTTAAAGGTGGCGGGCAACCTATGAACAGATCAGGGCCGCTTATGATTAACGAAGAAGAAGACGCCTGAAGAAATTATATCCAGAAATTGATTTTCTTTCTCCACAATCATTCTCTTACACTTTAGGCTGCGTAGCGTCTGCTTAACCTTCCATACATGAGTATGTTCATTTCTTTACCATGAAAATGTATTATTGAATTCAAGCCTCATATAAACTTAATAGAAATACAATTAATCGGTAGTAGATCCACGCTGGTTTCAGCATGAATTGATCGGATCAGCCGGGGAAGTACTACCCTCTCATAGAAGATCGACGTAAGAGTAATAGTAATCGTACTATTGCGTTTCGTTCGGTGAGTGAGAGTTTTCCTCACCTTCCTTAACACTTTAACATACCCCACTCCTTTCACGGTAGGCAGCGGCTTCGCAGAGTCCCTGGCATTGGAGAAATGCGAGCGAGTCTGAGTCGTCCATGAGCGACAGTTACCACTTACCATCACGTGGGCTGTTTGCTCGTCCTTCACTGTTGGCAATAAAAAAAATATATTGTAGGGTTCTTATTACGAGCTTAATTTAAAATTGAATAAAAGCTTAAAGTAATAGAAGACGTTGCAACTGTATGAAAGCATAAATTATGTAGTGTAATAAGTATTGAATATGAAACCAAAGAATAGTAAATGTTACCTTGATAAGTTTTATTTAGTTAGCATCACAGTTTATAAATTTGTTCATTTTATTCGGCTGATATTTAGTTGGCTGACATTTTTATATATTTTGTTAAAACTAGCTTTTCTTTGCCGTTGCTGAACAGTATGTAATATTATGCCACAATAGAGTATCTATTAAATAACACTAAAATTACTTAATACTAAAGCTTAACAACAAATGTCTATGCCTGAAGCTAGATAGAAATCGGAAGAGGAGTCAATAATTATCTGCTCTTTAAATCTCAAGAAAACTAACTACATCTAGAAATGATTTCAAAAAAAGTGATAAAAGAAACTATCACATCTTGATAACTTATATATGCAATGTCGAAGAAAAATCTAAAATATCTTTGACTTGTGCTTATATACAGTACCTACTTGCTGTCAAATAATATACCAGCTGCCTCTTCCAGGGATCATAAAATAGCACGGGTGGCATGGGAGACGCACATTACGATCCGTTGCGGTGAAATACGACGTTCGATATCAGCGCGTCACAAAAATTTGGAGGACGCGTGATTTTTATTGGCTACCCCACAGTTACCCGGCATCCGATCCGCCCGGCTGCCCGGCTGTTGCTGAGATCGCTTACCTGTATGTATTTATGTTTTTGTTTTGTATAAATTGAATTATAAAATTTAAAATCGTTAACGATAAAAAGCTCTTCATTGTAATTTTCTGAATTATTAATAATGAGTGATCAATGTAATTAGCAAAGCTACATCGTTTTATATCGATCTCTGCATGCGAATACATAGATATAAAATCAGAAGACATATTATAAATAAAGTTTTGTTACTTTTGATATGCACAGCAGCACATTTGTCTGACGAATTACCTGTAACTTAAGCAAAACCGCATATAAAATATCCACACAAGTACCTTGAAATTATACGAGAACCTACCAATATAACGCAGCGTCAGTTACCTATTCCTACTTCACATAATTGAACAAGTTCCATTCCTGAACATTCTCTCCCAAAATACAAGCTTTGCCCCAGTTCCGAGTGAGCGTTAGAAACCTTATGACATGCGACAAACAGAAAAATAAAATTTGTGAATTGTCCTGTAAGGGTTTCTGTTGTATGTTTGATAATGGTATCAAGAGGTCATCTCCGGGCAGCCACTGTCTAACAAGAAAACTGATTTAGTAAACTTTTCAAAGGCTGAAAGTATAAGGATTGAGTTCTATTTGTGCCTTGCGCCTCGTTTAATCACGTACAATACAGTAGAATTATTACCTACTTCAATAAAAGTAGAAACCATTTAGTTTTTAAAATTAAAAACACAAATAAAAATAAAACACATCATCTAACCGAATGAATGGTTACCAGATTCGAATGACGTTCGACGTCGTTTCGTGCATTTAATTAGCAAGATTATAAATTTTCAACCGATATTTTGCACCGCTTCAACACCTGTCGAGCTGTATTTAGCAGCCCTGCATATTAGATGCACTCTAATATTGTGTTTGGAACTGTGGTACCGTCTTTAGATATACCAGAGGCCCTTGACAAGTGCCATAGATTTCTATTCTATCATAGAATAGATTAAAAATGAATGGGATTGTCATAAGCTTACGACAATGTTGGCGTTAGCTTATGTCAATCCTGACAAGTTCTAATTTTAATTATCATCATCAAAATCAACTGTATCCATCTAGTAGCAAAGTACCTCGTCTCTCATATTGTGTTCGGTTAGATGAATAAGGGTCACGCACACTACAGAGCTAGTAAAATACACTACACTTATCTCGTGGATTTGGTAAAATTAGGCTAAAACCAAAGGTAATCTGTACTCTAATTTGACTCTAAAAAGTCATAAAGTTCTTACATTCTCGTAATCAAATAAATTATAAAATATGCGATGCATAAACATGTGCTCAATATTTGCAAAGCTAAGGGTAAAATATCAAATAAACGTTTACCTGTTTTAGATTTTCCTTGGCCTATAGCGTACTTTTACTTCCTGCAGTCAATTAAGTTCTGGGTGTCTAGTGCGATGGAATTAGGAACCAAACTAAAACTACTTACGTACTGTAATAGTACATTATTGCAGAACTCCACTGTAATAGATATATACGACTCTGTTGAAATAGTCTGGAATCCTCGCTTACGCTGAGGCGTACCTACTTATGTACCGAACCTAGTGTAATCGTTAGTATCACCTATAAAAAAACTATTACTTCATTGATTTTATTAGATTGACTTTATAGATTGTAAAAAACTAGACTAGACTTAGAAATTATAAAAATTAACTTAATGAGTCAAAGTCAAAGTAAAATTATTTATTTACATAGGTTAATTAAATTAATACTTATGAACGTTAAAGGTTATCAAATGTCAGCCAATTGACCTACAGCCAGTTCGCTGACGAGGTAGAGCCATGAGAAGAACTGGCAAGAAACTCAGGCCATTTTTTTTAATCACTAGGTTATTAAAATGTTTGTATGTTACAATTTCAAGTAGCATGCAAAGTGACACAGGCAATACACTTAACTCTATAGGTAATTAATTGCAGCTTTCTATGTTGTAGAACGATAGATTAGATTAATAGGAAAATATCAGTAACTTTTAAATAACAGTGACTTAAATAAATAGGTAGTAAGTGGTTTTATATTTATTTGTTACATAATTTTTAACTATAGCCACTTTGTACAAAACGACGTTGCCACTTAAAATGTCACGATAGTTAAATAAAAATTACGTAAAAATAGTTTTTAACTTATATTGCAGTCTTATTTTTACAGAGCGAATGAAGTTATTTTGCGTGACTCTAATGATCTCTGATTGTAATAGGGTTGTACGTTGATGTATAGACAAGCAAATTCCGTTGTCACTTATTAAATATGAAATCTATAAGTTAAAACATTTTATGTTTTATTTATTTATTTTTACAGGTTTACTCATATTACGTCAAAACTTGAATAAGTTTATGTTTGCATTATTCAATATCCAAAATGTATAATATGTTTTATTGATAAATAAATAAACCTTTACAGGAATCTAATGTTTAACGGCAGTAGCATTTAATATGATTATTATATAATATAATATAATACCAGTCTGTTTTACTGTCCCACTGCGGGGCAAAGGCCTCTTCTCATATAGAGAAGGTATGAGCATTAATTGCCACGCTTGCTCAAGGCGGATTGGCAATTTCAGACTCTTAAGTCCAGGTTTCCTCACGATGTTTTCTTTCACCGTCAGTCAGAAATGTCCAAGATAAACTTAGAAAGTACATATGATTTGAAAAATCACATTGGTACTTGCCCGGATTTGAACCCACTAAATCAATAGAAAAATGCTAGAAATTGAGAGAGAAAATTAATATCTAAGCCTAAACAAGCCATAATATTTTTTTTCTTATAATAGACTCTAGTCTTATGACTAGCTCGGACAAATACGATAATAGACAAAATCACGTAATTAAAACTAATAGGTATGTACGTATAGCATAAAAATCAATGTGGAGAGACCAAACAAGCAAGCAGTTTCCGAGCTAATAATAGCCCTATCTATTCATGTTCTCTTTACTTCGGCCGACTTAAGTTCGGAGCCTGTTTAAAGACCTTAATGTAAGCCAAGCAATATCATTTCCAGGTGAAAGGCACTTTGACAGCGGTTTAAGTGATTCTGTGAGGTATCTCTCTTTCCAGAGTTTTAACGTGGATTTAGCAGTTATTTTGTTATTTGTCATATCGATACGTTTCTTGTCCAGCACTAAACTAATAGAGAGTTTAAAAAAGTATGTGAAACGATATACATATAAGCAGAACAACTCGTTTTGAAAGGTTTCGAGTGCTATTTAAATTGACGAGGAAAGAATTTATTGCTGTTTTTTAACAAGTGTTGCGTTTATACTAATTTGTCTTGGTTTTTCTAGAGGGTGACTTGTATGTTTGTTATTACTTTTCCATCAGTTTAGTAGTCACAAGTATGACCTTAAAATGATATGTTTAAATTCCTAAATCGGATCAAAATCAGTTTTATCATCATCTCAATTAGCAGAAAGTCGTCCACTGCTGAACATAGGCCTTCCCCAATTTTCGCCATTTTGGTTGGTTGTTAGCCGCCCTCATCATTCGGTTGCCCGCTAGGCCGCACCACCCATAACATGTCATCGTTAAAATCAGTTAAGTTTCAGGTAAATAATGTTAGAACGTTATTTTGTGTACTTATTTATGTTTTATTCTGTTCTCTGTTAGTTCATACAAATAATTTTGTATGTGTAGCTAAATACTGTTAGTGTGAGATTTTCTTTTCATAAATATCGGAAATCGTCTGAGGTCATTGACATCTACTCTCTTTCCCTCCTGTCAATTATGTTCGTACTCATTTATACCAACCTACAATATAGGTAACAACTTTTGTGCAAATAGATATTATCCATTAAGATTTACTGCTGTGACCGAGATTCGGCTTAGAGGAAGTAACATCACAAAGTTGTAGGTAAAGGTAAAAATATCCGTAGTGTTGATAAATATAATAATCCGAAAAATGAAATGAATGTTACTCACTTCTCCAATGATGTGAATTGCAGTGCATGTGGTCATAGTGTAGACTACCACACTAGCAGCAGTTTAAGTGTATGGTATTCGTCACTTTTGGATTCCATTGACTGCTTACCATCAGGCAGGGTGGAGTCACTTTGGTCGGTTAATATACAAAAAAAGTGGTAGCGGTAGGCAAAACCATCTGAGTCATAACAGATCAAAGCACCTTCGCTTATTTTGTCGAAAAAGTGATATCACTTAATTATTATAGACTAGCTTCCTCGATGCGATTTTACCCGCGTCTTTGCTTACTGTTCTGTTCCCGTCGACAGTAGCGTAATGTTACATAGCCTATAACCTTCCTCAAGAACTGGGGTAGAAACGAACTCTTTCTCTTTATATCATAGTACAAGCTTTCCGCGACGTGGTTTCACCCGCGTCTAAGCTTACTGCTCTGCTTCAGTCGCCAGTAGCGTGATGTTACATAGCCTTTCTCAAGAAGCCTCCTTGGGCTATCATACGCAAAAAGAATCCGACTGGTATTTCCAGAGATTCGTGCATTAAAAATACAAACTCTTTATATTATAGAAAAGATATGTATCTATGTTAATAGATTATATAAGACACCTGATTTTATATGGTTTGCTCACATTATCCTCTCTACAGATAAAGAGAGAGACAGCAATAACTCTTGGAGATAAAACGAGTCGGTGTCGTATATTCAGACCGTTTGTTTTGAACGCCTCATGTACTTTTATGTCCTTAGTCAAGTACAATGCTGTGTGCTGCAGTACTCCTTGTTATCCGATCATATTTTAAAAATAATACTTTTAAATAAAATATCTCCAGTGTTGCTACTCGTTATTGGTAATAAAATAATTCTATGACTCAGAATTATTCGGAAACGTTTTAAAATATCTTATTTGCTACGGCAACAGATATTTTGAATTTATAATTTAATTAAAATGTTGAATTTGTTAGTGCTAAAACGTTAAAATATATAACTTTCGGTTTGTAAAAATTTCAATATTACGCATAATTATTCAAATTCATAAAAAAACTTGTTACTTTACGAATAATATGATATTTCTTCTTGGCACTTACCTAGATTTTAGAGATCCAACCACATATAACCTAAAGAAGAAGGAATGTTAATGAAGTGATGGTGAGGGCGGCGAACGAGCTGCTACGATGGCGAAAATCGGGGACGGCACATGTTTTTTGTTTGATATAATGATGTCATCCTCGCGTAAAATCTAACTATTGCAAAACGCAGAATTGTCATCAAACTTTGATAGTGCTATTATAACTAGATAAAGAACTTTTTCACGTGAACTATACCGAACGGCCTTATTCAAACTACATAATTACGTGTAAGTAACCACAAGTTGACCCACAAACAACCTCTTTCGAAGTTAAATAAATGATAAGAATCGATTGCCCTACACAGAACTCGAACACCAAAACAGTGGATTGTGTACAATTCTGATAAACAATTCAACTATTTAAATGCTAAAGAAAAGGTCATATAAATGGTTAATTTATTCGCCTTCAAAAGAAAAATTTATTGAAATGTTTTAAAGTTCAAAGTTCAAGGAACTATTGTATGCTTGTACAATCTGTGTTGCAAATTAACAAAATAATTACAATGTTGTAACTGAAGATTTATTTTTATAATTGTAATTATTAATAATAATAATAACACACCAACTATATACAACGCCAACGCATAAGTTAAGCATAAATTATAGCTATGGGTTCTAGAAATGCGGATAAAAATACTTATATACTTCATTTTATTATTGACTGGCCTGTTGGTCTAGTGGTTAGTGACCCTGACTGCTAAGCCGGAGGTCGTGGGTTCGATTACCACCCAGGACAAATCTTTGTGTGATGAGCATGATTGTTTGTTCTGTGTCTGGGTGTAATTTATCTATAATATGTATGTATTTACAAAAAAAAAATGTATATTATATGTAGTATATCAGTTGTTTAGTACCCATAACACAAGCAAATATAATTGCTTAATTTGGGGCTAGATGGCGCTGTGTGAATGTGGTAGAATATTATTATATTATATTATTATTATTTTTGTAAATACATACATATTATAAATAGAAACACCCCACCAATGCAAATAGTCATATTTATGCACACAAATATTTGCACTGAGCGGGAATCGAACCCGTGATCGCCGCGCGGCAGTTTATACACAGTATCACCGAACCACAGAGGCATTCAATATGCTTATCATTTTAGTACTTTGCCACCCAAAATAGAGTATTTATATTTTATAACATTGACTACAGCGCCAGTTCAGGCTTTGCTTAAAACACTCAATTTCATAAATATGGCTTGCTATTAGTGAAACATTTTATAACCGTGTTAGTGGTTTCAGAGATTAGACTCTACATCCAAACTAACAAACAAAGTTTATCACTTACTTAACATTAGTTTGAGAAACCAACTCTCTTACACAATGGTTGAATACATTACAATACAGTCTAAAATATTGATTTTAAACATAAAAATTCTAATTGGAATTTTGTTTTGATAAGTACGTACATCTTCCTAATATTGTCACTGAGGGCTTGCTTTCTCTGTCAGACCCTACGATCCAACGTGCATGCTTTAGACACAAGCTACTCAATCACACTTGGGTCAGCTGAATCCTGTACCTGTACTCATGTCATTCAGTATTCAAGTTTGTGCACGATTAATTTGATTTGAACGGTGGATTGGAATCGGTATATCGCTAAATTTGTGTTTGAAAATTTTCATTAGATTTGCATAAATTCTTAGAAATCTGCATCTAAATAACTTATGTACCACTATTTTCTTTTAACAAAAAAAGTCCATCATTATTAAAATTCAATAAGACTCATGACAGTGACAATTGTCACTGTACTAAGGTAACTTGCAAACAAAAATAGACATTAGCGTTTTGTGATGTGCAAACGACATTTAATCTAAGGGTGATAAAGCAATTTTACGGTCAACTGTACCTAAAAATTTTACTTATGAATGAAATGTTCCCAACATAATATAATTCATATACGAAACTAGCATACAACGAACTTGATACTCGTAAGTAGTAACCGATTTGGACACAAATACTTCCTCAGGAAAACGAGACACGGAAAATAAGGAAAAGGACCTCTAAAGGAGTTATTGGGAGTTGGGTGCACTCACTCAACAAACCATAATAATGTAGCTTGTATTATTCTGCTGCAAAGGCTTAAATTTAAGCCGAAATGGCCCTGTGGATAAGGCACCCGCTTCGTAAACACGAGGTATTGGGTTCGAATCCAGGCAACTCTAATGTGATTTTTCAAATCATATGTATTTTCTAAGTTTATCTTGGACATTTCTGACTAACGGTGAAGGAAAACATCGTGAGGAAACCTGGACTTAAATGTCTGAAATTGCCAATCCGCCTTGAGCAAGCGTGGTGATTAATGCTCATACTTTCTCTATATGAGAAGACGCCTTTGCCCTGCAGTGGGACAGTAAATAGGCTGGTATTATTATTATTATTAAAGGCTTAAAAAGTATAAAATAAATAAAGTCAATGAAACTCGATAGCAGTGTCGACAATATCGCTCATACTACATTGATCTGACGTTGATCTCTCAACGATTTTATCAAAGAGAGTTAAATCGATAGCTTTATTTAAAATATTTTTATTAACAGCGACAAGCGTGAAACGTAAAAAGCGTGTGTAAAATGAACAAGGCATCTAGTGTGTTACTTTACTTTACTTTTAATTTAGTGTTCGCTCTGAAAATTAAAAAATCTACTTCAACTATACTAATATCAAAGAGAAAAGATTTGATTTTTTAACCGACTTCAAAAAAAGGGGAGGTTTCACAATTCGACCGTATATATTTATTTTTTGTTTTCTTTTATGTGTGTATGCGGATAACTTCGTTTGTTTATATACCGATTTCGATGATTCTTTTTTTGTTGGAAAGTAGATATCTCAAGTGTGGTACCACGATAAGGAAACCAGGATCTGTTGATGGTATCCTAGAGAAATTGAGGGAAACTTTCAAAAATCGTACTGGCGACTAGTGCATTTGCTATTTTTTTCATTAAGTATTTTAAGGCACTACTATTTAGTGAAGGTGTGGAGTCGATCTGATCCTGATGGAGATAGTATAAGAACCTTACTACAATAGCAAATTAAGATTGATAATACCTAAAGGTACCTAGATATTGTTTTACTTGGCACCAAATTCAAAATTATAAAATATTTATTTAATTATTTATGATTAACTAAATCAAAATACGAATTACTTTGTGCTATGTAAATTTATTTTGTACTTTTTAGTTTCCTTTCTGTTTGAAGTCGGTTTTCTTTTTGTTAAAAATTATTTTATTGTTTGTATGTTCCGATTTAGGTAACTAAAGACCTACATGACCGATTTAATGAATTCTTTCACATTTATAAAACTATGAATAGGATGGGTAACAGGCTATGTTTTGTTATGATTTATAAAACTCATATATCAGTCATTTTCAAAATTTCAATATTTTAAGCACCTTTCTAAATCTGAATGATGCAATACGTCTATTGCTGTGATATTCTCCGTAGGCGTTTGTTGTGAGACCGAATTAATCTTTTGCTATCGAAGCGAGGCGAGGGTTGAGATCTAGTACCTAATATTTTCATTGTCACTCATAGGGTTTACGATCTGTTGTCTCCCTGTAAACAAAAATATTTTTAGTTTTAAAATTATTTTTATATTAGCCAATCAAACAGAAGTAGAATGGCTAGCAAAAATAGTGCACCTAGGAGATAATGTAAACTAAAAAAATAAAAATACTAAAAAAGTTTTATTTTGTTTTTTATGAAAATAGCCTTAAATCTTTTACTGTCGAAATATTTGGACATTTTAGAAAAAAAATATTTTTCTGTTTATAATTTATTTGATTAAAATTATTTTAATAATTTATTACTTCTTATTTTTTTTATATTAATATTTTTAAATAGTTTATAAAGTATTTTATATAAGTACTACATTTTATATTACTCCGTTTACAAATTGACTATTTTAGTATATAAACGGGTAACTACAAAGTGAATGTAATTCCCTTTGCAGTTGTCTGCTTCATACTGGAAGAATAGAGTAACCATGTTTGTCTCACTTTTGTGGCAACTTTTTATATCAAATGGATTTTTGATACTATCAACTAAAGTTTCTACAAACTTAAAAAAAAGAAAATAACAGGATATTTAATTATTATAATCTATCTCTTTTTGTACCAATGACTTATGAAATAAAGATGGAAAATACTCAACCTCAGAGCGGGACTTGAACTCGAACCTCTGGGATACTTTCCCGGTGCCCTAACTTTTTTTTCATAAGTATAGCCATTGCAAGGCATTTGCCTCCTACCGTTCGTAGGTCACACTACTCATTTTTGAATTAACAAAGTTAATTAAATATTAAGCTTTTCACCAGAGCAAATACCGTATTAAATAATGCTATAGAAATTACAAAATAGGCAAACCTATCTCTTTCTTATCAGTCAAGCGTAGGAGGTTTACTGATGTAGAGACTACTTAGCCTAAAAGCCGCTGCGCTGAGTTTTCTGCAAGACATGATATTTCAGCGGCCAGTGAAGTTTGCTATCTAAACTTAGACATTAAAAACAGCAGATTTAACAAATCTTTATTCAAGCACAATTATTTAAAGTTAAATTATTTTTGCCAAGACTTGTGTAATAGACTAGTAAAGCTGTTTTTTTTATCTTTTAATTGTAAGAGATCGCTTTTACGAAGATTGTCAATAAAATATTACGAAATGGCCAATAAGAAGCATGTATTCAGTGTCTCTGCGGGTCGTCGTTTTATACTATTGGTCTTATTCGCACTTTTCAATGAGAAGCACAGAAATATTAATTTTATCTTCGGATATAATAATTATATTAACTTCATAATTAAAGTTTAATTTACAATTGAGATCACGCAGCTAGGCGTGGTCTCTTTTACTACTAATGTTTAACATTGTTACTCACGTATTTTAACGTATTTTTTGTTGACAAAATCATAAAATTTAAAAATGAGCTATATCACACAGCATTATTATCTTCTTAGCTTTTACAGCATAAGTAAAGTTAATTTGTAGTTACATCCTACCCGGTCATTAACGTCATCGTTCCTCAGACCTGTGAGCATATTTCAGTATCACCCAGCATGTCTGCATGGATTTTTTACTAATTGTTGCAGTAACGGTTATATAATCAGATCATTCAAAGCCAAAGCTGTGGACTACTAACTAACTTTTTATAGCCTTTTAAGTCCTAGTCTTGTGACGGACGTTTGTTTAATTAAACATTGAGGAAAAAAACACTAAACCAACACCCTATACACTAAACTTGTATAGGGTGGCTTGTACACTTTAAAATATCGAAATAATGTGCATTTCGTAAGTATTGTTATAAATGTTTTTTTTACATTATTTTGTTATTTCTTTTTTTTCATTTTCAATTTATTCATGTATGCTATTTTTCATATGACACAGTCACCCTACTTGAACCGTAGCTTATTTAATAGTTTCTTAATTACTGCTAATCTTGCTGCACTGTATCCACCCAGTAATTTGCTCTATTTAAACCGTCTGACGAACTAAAAGGACTTGTACAGTAAATTAAATGCGAAATAGATTCACTGCTTAGTACGTTTGATACTTTATTTTGAACATAGTTTACTAATAGGTACTATTTTCAACAATCTATTTATGTCTATTTTTAAGAAAGTTGTACTAAAATAATAGCCGTGGTCAGTTTATATACGAGTGAGAGTTTTTTAAAGCCGCTTCCTTCGTGTCGCTGTAAATACTTACGTAAGTCTCGTAAAACTATCGGTGTCAGTTAACGAATACCCATAACAATCTTTTTAGGTTTGTCAACCAACCTGAGAAATCTGAACCACATCGAATATTGATGTGTGTACAGTACATATTTTCATTTGGCATCTTTTTAAATAAAAGACTGATCACTCAAATTAAAGATTATTTGTTTAAATTAAGCTTACGGCATTCTACTAATGCAGAGTACATTACGCCAAAAACAAAGCGAATGCCGTTCTTGAAGTCGTGTGGCAACATCAAGGCAAAGCGTTTTGTTCTACAAGTACGGACGTGTTTTTGCCTTTCATCTCGGAACAGAGCTTTTGGTCGAAAATGGATTCCTTGCTTTTGCGGAAAACTACCTATCATACACAAAGTATGTAAGATAGGACTAAAGTTAGAATATTTTTGATTCTATCAAATTCAAGACTAATTAAACATTTTTTTTTTTGTTTTTATATTTTAGCCTGATGGTAAGCAGTCAGTGGAATCCAGAAGTGGCAGCCACTATACTAAAAGCCATCGTCTTAAACTGCTGGTATGGTGGTCTCCACTATGGCGGCTGGGGATTGGGTTAGGGAAGGGAATGAGAGAGGTGAGGAAAGAGGAAAGGGGGGAAATTGGGCCTCCGACGCTCTCTCAATTTATTAATAATTGTAATATTTCAACAACTACACACAACGCCATCTAGACCCAAAGTAAGCATATATTATAGCATGTGTTATGGGTTCTAGCATGCGGATATACATACATAAATACTTTTTTTTATGTAAATAGGTACATATTATACATAGAAACATCCAGACCAATGCAAATAGACATGGTCATGCACACAAATATTTGCTCTGGGCGGGGATCGCGCGTAGTAGTCCATACGCAGTACCACCGAACCACATGCAGTTATTATACAATAGAAATAACAATGATTTTGTTATCTTCAAAATTATCCCTGGTAGTTACTTTTAACCTTCCGATATGCAAAGAATTTAACGCCCATAATTGACATAGCAGATACCAACGTATCCCAAAACCGCACACCTTTATAAATGTGATCCTGCCCAAAGATTTAGAAATTTAAATTAAAGGGCAACGCGGTAATTTTAATATGATGCTGTTTGTATGTGAATTTATTACGAAAATAGTTCTGCGAGACAAAGAAAATTACGTACTAAATTAGCTTGCATGTTCAGTAAAATATATTGGTTGGGTGTGAAGTTGATCGTAAAAAAGTTTATTGACCACAAGAAATCTGTTTTTCTTCTTTTTACCACACAACGCCACCTAGACCCAAAAAAAAACAGTATTTTTATCTGCATTCTAGAACTCATAACACAAGCTACTAATCTATCTATATAATATAAAAATGAATTGCTGTTCATAAGTCTCACTAAAACTCGAGAACGGCTGGACCGATTTGGCTAATTTTTGTCTTGAATTATTTGTGAAAGTCCAGAGAAGGTATAAAAGGTGAATAAATATGAAAGTTGTTAAAGGTCTTTTATTTATCGATTGAGGCAGTACGAAGTCTGCCGGGTTAGCTAGTATATTATATTAATAGCTTTTGATATGGGTTCTAGGATAGAAACATACTTATATACATTCATTTATACATAGAAATACCCAGATCAATGCAAACAGCCATGTTCATGCATACAAATATTTTTGGTTTATTCCCATCACTGAGCGAGAATTTGCGTGGCAGTCCATACACAGTATTACCGAACCACAGAGGCTATCTAATTGTTAATAGTTCCATCCGAAAAGAATAGATAGTAAGTGCAACAAGTCTTTTAAAATCTAGCATGAAATCGGCATTAAATCCAATACCGGGACCTTACGAACGGTTCAGAATAACACAGCTTTGCACAATAAATAAAGAAATACTATGTAATATTAAGCCGTTTGAAAATATTGATAAAGAATTGCGATATGAGAAACGTGTTTCAACTTTAGTCTTAGAAATCTTATTTCATACCCTTTATGTGCTTCGAGTATGCTTCAGAATTCACGGAACGTAGTTCGCTAAATATTCCTTTGGGCAGAGCCAATTTGCATCTGTATTCGACAGAAACAGTTGCTCCTTAGTCTTGAAGATGTTGAATTAAATTTAATCTGGAACGGACTAGCTGAATTGAAATAATGCAGTTCTTTTATTTTGTTTTTATTTTTATATATCGTTTATATAAATATTACTTAATACAATCAAATGTTGCTTAAATAATAAACGTTAATGAAAATGATTTCCAATTTGCGAAAGTGCTTTTAAGTGGCTTTTGAGTATTTTTCTTAATTAAAAAGAAATAAAAATGACGTAAAAAACTGATTCTACAGGTTTTATTTTATTTTATACAATTACCTATACATATATTCAAATTGAAGCAAAGACGCTTATTTTTTTTCTGTGTTTCACAACTCACTTCAATTACTTTGTGTACCTTTTCTAATGTAATATAATAGAATACGAGTAGTCTACATACTTGTAATCCTTTTCATATTCTTAGAACTTCTAGCACCTACGTATATATATCGATATGAATCCTTTGAGTTTGTAAATCTACTAGAATTTCAGCGCATACTTAGTACCCACTTTAGTGACTAAAGTTATACTGATAAAGTCAAAGTTTGACCAAGTCAAGCAGCAAAATTTATATAATACGGAAGAAGGAAGGGCGGATGTCTAGTACGCTTTTCAACAAACACCTACGGAAAAAGTCATTGTAATATTGTCGTTAATGTATTGCATCATTCAGATTTACAATGGCGTTTAAAATATTTAAATTCTGAAAATATTTGACATAATAATTACGTTAAACATGGTAAAATTGGTATTGCCTGCGTCACTTTGCATGCTACTTGAAACTGTAACTTACAAAAATTGTAATAAACTTGCGATTAAAAAGAGTGGCCTGAGTTTCTTGCCAGTTCTTCTCATGGCTCTACTTCGTCAGCGAACTGGCTGTAGGTTAGTTTGCTGACATTTTGTAAACTTTGACGTTCATAAGTGTTAATTTAATTAACCTGTATGAATAAACATATATTTCATTTCATATGTAGCCTAGGTTACCCGCTTCATTTATTCATTTCTATAGGTGAAATAATTATTCAAATCCGTAACGTAGATTTTTAGTTAAAACGTTGCAAACAAACAAACAAACATACAAAAATCTTCTCTTTTCTCTTTTTAATATTAATTTAGATACTCAACTTCGCGTAATGGTAAATGCCTTGTGTAATCACCATTAAATCACCGATTGATAGTGATCCATACTAATGGTATAAATGTGGAAGTCGATTTGTTTGTTTGTCCTTTTTCACATCGGCATTGAGAGATGTATTCATTCGGTATTCTGTGTAGAGATAGTGGAAGGGCCCCATTATATCCACACAGAATACCGAATCAAGAGTGACATAGGTTATATATATATACTTCCAGAAATTTTCTTATTCTCATAGTTATTTTTCAGGTAAACAAAGCCAACTGACAACAGCTAATTTTACACACAGGCTCTGAGCTAGCAAAGTATACTAATATTATAAAGAAAAAGGAATAGTCTTATAATTTTGATAGTAATTTAAAAATTATACTGACTACACTGACTTATCTTAAACTCTATATTAACCTAAAATTATGTGATTGTCTTCTTTCGAGGGTTGGTACAAGTTGTTATGACAACCTAACAAGAGTGTTGGAGTCTACACACAACTGGAAAATACTTTAAAAACTGATTCTACAGTTTTTTTTTATTTTATATAAGTACCTATACATATATTCAAATTGAAGCAATGACGCTTATTTTCTTTTCTGTGTTTCACAACTCACTTCAAATACTGTGTGTACCTTTTCTAATATAATAGAATACGAGTAGTCTACATACTTATAATCCTTTTCATATTTATACTTGTAAAATGTTTATTGTATTATTATTGTGTAAAAACCTGTTAATGTGTTTTTGGAATTAAAATTTATTATAATTATTATTAATACTTATCTATTTCAAGAGTACTTTCACCATGTGTAAGATTATTTGTTTATTTAAATTAAAGAAGTAACAAAGATTAAAGATTTATATTTCTTGAAGTATATTTTGTTGAGTTATGTAGGTACACTTAACTTTTAATATAGTTGATGTGTTAAGTTATAACTAGTTTCTATTAAACAAATTATTAGCACAACGTAAGGTAGTACTAGTATATTTCGATTCCATTAGAATTAATTCCACTCGATAAGTTTGTCTAGAACTAAATTCTCCTAAACTTGAGTACGTCTTCAGCCGACGGCTGTTGCCTCTACTCCGACACTGTGTTTAAGATCTAAGTCAAGTATTAATCGTAGTCTTAGTATAATTCCTATTTTATGCAATGGATCGTTCAGCGATGAAGCGCTGTCAATAAAAGACATTTTGTAAAAGCGATTTAGCACTGAACAATCGATTACATAAATCGAATTTAAAAAAAATCTTACATTAAATCTATATATTATTATATAAAGCAGAAGAGTTTGTTTGTTTGTTTGAATGCGCTATTCTCTGTAACTACCAGTCAGATTTGAATAATTTTTTTTTCGTATGATAGCCCAGTTCTCGAGGAAAGTTATAGGTTATATAGCATCACGCTACTGGTGACGGGAGCAGAGTAGTAAGCAAAGACGCGGGTGAAACCGCGCCGCGGAAAGCTATTATTGTATTTAGATAGTCACTGTTAGTCTACAGCCCAAATAAGGCATTGTCTTAGTATACGTAAACGATGTTCGTAAAAGTATTACATTTCATACACAGACTAATACCACAGTAGCCAGTAACAAGTAGTGCAAAGTAATGCCATACTTTGTCTCGACATACGATGCGGTTGCACTTTGTCAACCGCGTCAACACATTTTTTATCCAGCAATGTTGCTTTTAACAGAATTGCCATGTGCTCTCTAATGGTACCCATTTCTATAGTTATATCTAACTAGCCCAGCCATGATGTCGGTAATAATTTAGCTGTAATATCATTGTTACGTATTATATGTAGGTTTTTAGCTAATTTTCTGTTATTTCTATTTGTTTGCTATAACTCATCTAAGCCCGTAAATTCTGGGATCATTAATATTAACATAATAATAAACAGACTAGAATTATTTTAATGAATTTCAGATCTCGCAATGTTTTAAAGATGAATAATTCTAATAATAGGATAAATAAATAAATAAGCCATTTATTTCTTGCTTTTTCCAAAGTTTTAAATATATTACACTAAAAAAGTTTGCGGATTTACTCGGCAAGAACCCCGGATTGGGTACAGGCCTCCTCCAAAGATGCCCATGCATCTTTATCTTGTGCTACGTCTCTCCAGTTTGTGCCAGCTGTCCGTCTGAGGTCATCTTCCCATCTGGTTGGTAGCCTCCCTCGGCTTCTCTTACCCGTCAGGCCACTCCACGATGTTACTCTCGCGGTCCATCTCTGATCTGTACACCTCGCGACGTAACCAGCAAATCTCCATTTTTGTTTTAATGCGTGAGTTAGAGCGTCTGTCGCTTTGGTGGTTTTCCTTATCTTAGTATGTCTTACCTTGTCTATCCTCCTGATGCTGAGCATGCTCCTCTCTAGCCCTCTTTGACAGGTCCTGATTTTGTTCATGGTTATAGAGAAGAACTTTCACGTCTGGCACCCATAAGTAAGACATGGTAAGAGACTAGAGTTCATTACTTTTGTTTTGATTTGTTTTCTATCGGCGTAGTACTTTTGAAAAAATTTTTAGGTTCAAATATTTGTTCCATTTCGATTGTATCCTTCTTTCTATTTCTTGTTGGTCGTTGTTTCTGTCAAAATAATAGGTATAGTCCTATAGTATCCTAATAATAGGATACGTCTGTATAAATATAAATAGTTCCTATATTCTACGTAATGAATTTAAACTTTGGTGACAGTTTATAGATTACAGCAACTGCTTAACTGCTACCTATACTTATTTGTTAAATCTGTAAGCATCTTACAACGTATAGGTACTTTTTCACCCTGAGACTCAACCTAATCAGATCCCCCCGTGAAGACAACGGGACTTTTTTCCGATCCCGGCCTGTCTTCAATATGAAGACAGCTTAGGACTAATCAAAGTTCAGTTCCTTGACTAGTTTCTAAGCTAAAATGATTGAATAATAAAAGAGTCTCATCATCAGGTCCACTGCTGGACATGGCCCTCCCAATTTTCCCTCCTTCTTGTCCGGTCGTGAGCCGTCTTCATTCATCAGTTGCCACCCCTTTAATGTCGTCGGTCCAGCTTGTGAGGGATCTGCCCACAATGAAGCCGCTCTAGAACTTTTCTGCCTCAACGGCCATCAGTTTTACGAGCTATGTGTCCTGCCAATTGCCACTTCAGTAAGGCAACTCTGCCTGCCACATCAGTTACCTTGGTTCGCCTGCGGATTTCTTTTTGGAAGAGTCTACTATAAAAAAATATCAATCTCAATCAGTCTATCGTCCAGTGCTGTAAATTAAAAAATATAATCTTTAAAATTCTAATTTTGATCCAGGCATGAAAAATAAATTTTAAATCCTCTTTAATAAGCCCCATTATGCTAATTTGTGTGTGAGATGGTGATTTAAATTTACAAGAAAGACGGGGTACGAATATTCATATCCAATTATAATTTGGTTACTAAAAGGTCATGTTTACTTAGTTAATATAAGTAATAGCTCAATAAAAGCATCGGCTCCAACTCGTTGGACTAATAGGCTCTGTTTTGAACACGAAACGAATACCCTAAAGAGCTATAACTCATATAAAACGTTTTGTATTACCATAAATATTTTGAATTATCCAACCTTCTGAATCAGTTTAACAGGATATATTTTATATCTTTTTTTTATTCTTTAAATCATTATTCTCATCATACCATTGTATTACACATACCAACAACATTTCATAAACGCACTTTAAAATTGTTATCTCAACTTGCATTTGTTTAACCTTAACTGCGTAGTTAGAATAAATACTAAATGCGGTACTTCTTTTTTAATCATATTTACAATATTATTTGTCCTAGGCCTGGATACCATATTATACTCTATGCACCGTTAATTTTGTTTCCTAGTGCGGGAGTAGTTTTTTTACAGTGCACGTACAATTAAATCTAATTGTATTTTTTATCAACTTCCAGTCCCCCAGTTCACAGTATCCTCATTATAATGGATCGTACAAATTTGTCCACCGCTTTTTATAAATTTAAAATTTTTATGTAAATTCTTTGTTATCTGGCGAGCGGTAACCGTACGTCCTGCTGAGAAAGTTAAAATAGTTTACTAAAAATTTAATTGCTTTTAGTTTTTGAGCAGTTTATACCGTATATGTTCATTGTTTCTAATTACTTCTCTACACAATTAATCTAATAAAACATTAATATTTCTTACAACTATTCCACGGAAATCTTGTTACCCACATCAGAAGGGATCAATCCATTGATCTCAAATCAAATATCTTAAAACAATTATTCAATTAAATTTCTTTAAATCATAGTTAAGGTTGAAATGAGCTCAATTAATCAGACAATTAATTATATTGAATATCTGTCGCATAAAAACTTTGAAAAGGTCATTAAACATGACAACCCATCCTACACAAGAATGGCTAATACGAATTACATCACAATTTGAAAAGACAAGTCGCGTAGTTGTTCAGAATTCTGGCCCTTATTTCGAAAATGCTTTAGCGTAAGTAGGTGCTGAAATAACTCAGGAGTGGGGTATCTGTTGATGCATCGACCGTACGAGGAAAGTGAAAAGTTTTCTTGTGATAAAGTGAACGTGAATTCCAATAAAGAAGTCAAGAGTAGAGCTGTAAGCTTTGGACAAGTCTTCAAAATCAATTTTATTAAAGATAGGACACATGACAGCATAAAGAGTTGGAAGGATACAAGATGAGAAATTTGAAGATTTTGGATGTGCTATTTTGGACTTATTCATTCTTGAATAATTTTATTTTAAAATAAAATAACCCCTTTTAGAATGTGTCTTAATTACTTAAGTAACTACGACATATAAAGCAGGCATAAACATAGTTTCCGCCAGTTCATAAAAATCTGTCTAAATCGACTCTGCGCGCGATTTTTTCGCGGTCTGCTGCGACATACTTATTCATGTGGTGCTCTCTCACCGCAAACATTCACGTGTTATCTAACGTTACAGGCTCGATTTTGAGCAATACATAATAATACTATCTCCCTGAACGCTTACATTTGTTTGCAATGTAACATTCAAAATTCAAAATATTACATGTTGTATCATCAAGTTATGTGTATTAATAATATAATGATGTTACTGAAAAAGTGAAATTGTTGAATTTCATATATTAATGTTCATACCGCAAAACAAAATTGGAATTTAACTAACAATACTCAAATTATATACAGTAAATGTACCTATTTTGAAATAATCAATTCGGAAAATTAAATTATGTTTTAATTGCCTAATTACTTAACATGCACGTGCCCTGCTACCGACAATAATAATATATTTGAGCTTCCTGAAACAACCATTTTATTGAATAAATGAACGATTTTGCGACTATATGATGATCTGTTAAACAGTAGCTTATTTATTTATTTAAAACTTTATACACATACATATAAAGGCGGACTTAATGCCTGAGCCATTATCTACCAGTTTACCATTGGGTGATGCAGAGACAATCAAGTAGGTGCATAGTACTTAGTTATAGAATATGATATTATTCTATATTTAATTATGTATAAATTTATATGTACATTCAGTGGCGAAGCGTCCATATAACACGATTCCTGCCGGCTTCCCTTTTACAATATGTCCTGACCTCCTTATACCTATCTCTGCTTTCGTGTCTACTCAAAGACTAACTAACCTTTCGAAACTCAAAATATTTTAGTCCCACCGTCTCACTTTCCCTCCTCGGAAAACTGACTCTTCACTACTGATATACATATATTATATATTTAACCACCAAAGTTACATTTATTATGCGTAGAAATTTTTGAGGCTACTTAAACATTCTAATATCCAGAAAACTTAATTTAATGAGAGTTAAATCTTTGCATCTTTATTATGGGAAGCGAAATAAAATGATATAACTTTAAAATTTGTATGTACGTGCTTTTGTTACTAATTGAATAAAAACACCGTAGTCCCAATTTACACCCTGAATTTCCTTTCTTTTACTCCTTTTCCTTATCCACTTGCTTCACGGTAGGCAATTACTGTAGCATTATCTTATTGATTTGTCAACACTTGCATTTTGAAACCTTTTTCTTTATACTCATCCGAAATATCCACAATAGTGGATGGCCTTAATATTAAACTATTAGTAATAATAATATTTACTTTTTTTTTACACAGCGCCATCTAGCCCCAAATTAAGCAATTATATTTGCTTGTGTTATGGGGTGGTTATGGGTACTAAACAACTGATATACTACTTAAATACATTTTTATTTTGTAAATATATACAAATTATAAATAAATTACACCCAGACACAGGACAAACAATCATGCTCATCACACAAAGATTTGTCCTGGGTGGGAATCGAACTCACAACCTCCGGCTTAGCAGCCAGGGTCACTAACCACTAGACCAACAGGCCAGTCAAGGTTAGTTAGTTTAGTTATTATATTTACTTATTAAATATATATTTACTTAATATTTTTATTTTAATACTAAATTCTTCACTGTCTATCACCGCATCCATATTTTCTTACTCACCTAAAACGATATCACTCTTGCCGTTCTGAATATTTAAAGTGCTCAACTCACCGATTCTTTCAACGAGTTCTTCTAGCATTAAGTTGTCATGATTTACATAACATAAGTTATATAAACAACTTTGATTTTTGTTCGGAAATGCCTATAACTCACATTTATGAAGCTTTCTTTGTAAAAGGCCATATATAGTCAAAGAAATGATGGTGTTATTTGATATTTTGGCAAGACTAAAGAGAAAGTAATTAAACTAAAAGACTGCACATATAATTTTTTTTTATATGTATATTAGCCAACCAAAGTGACTCCACCCCGCCTGATGGTAAACAGTCAGTGGAATCCAGAAGTGGTGGCCACCATACCAAAAGCTATCGTCTTAAACTGCTGGTATGGTGGCCTCCACTATGGCGGCTGGGAATGGGGTTAGGGGAAGGGAATGAGGGAGGTGAGGAAAGAGGAAAGAGGGGAAATTGGGCCTCCGGCACTCTCACTCACCGAACGAAACGCAGTAGTAAGGATACTACTACTATTAAGTCGATCTTCTATGAGAGGGTAGTACTTCCCCGGACGATCCGGCCCATTCATGCTGAAACCAGCGTGGATCTACTACTGTCAAAACAACATATACATAAAACCTAACGTATTTAATATGTTTTATACTAGTAGCCAAAATATTGGAAAGTATTATAGTTCCGTCATTAATACAGCCTAAAATTCAACATAAAACCCCTCCTTAGAAAATTTTTGAAAGCCGGTAAATAATTTACCTGTCGTAAATTTGTTGTAAATTTTTGGTTTAAAATCAGGTTCTTTTTAAATTTTGTGCTTAATTAGTGTCGTAGGATTAAATGGTCTTTGCTTAAATGTATTTTATATAACTCTGCAAGTTCTACTTACATCCTCAAATCATAAGACTTCTGTACAACTTGAAATTAGTATATAAACTTGGGATCCATTATGTTTTCAAAAGTACATTAGTGCATCAGCTGCAGACAAAAGCTTGTCGTTAGGTATAGGTATTTGGAACTAATGACTTCTTCATTGCCCTGTATCTAATGTCAAATTTATAGATTCAGAGAAAATTAAGGTAAATACCTTGTCTTAGTAAATTTAAATAATATATCATATTTTTGAAAGTCAACGGTGCATACATACATCATCTCGATTCTTCATCAGCATAAAAACGTCTATTGTAGGACACAGATCTCTTATAAAAATAGTAATTTACTACAGTCATGATTTACCATAGTCATGATTTAACATAGTCATGATTTACCACGCTTGGTATACGTGTTATCCGTTACCTGATATCATCATAATTGGCTCTTACTTTAATCCAGCACAACCGAGTATCATATTCCGATTTTCAGGATCATATCACTAGTGTAGTTGATTTTATACAGTCAAAATATAAGAAGAATAAACATTTGTTATACAAAACTTACTTTTTAATATGTAAATCATAAGTTTTAACGGGTCTACTCATGTTAGAAATGTGACTCTAAGAGTCAATTCAACAGCGGAAAAGCTGCCATACCTCTTTACCAGAGTCAGCCCGCGACCACGGTCGGTGTACCTTAGCACCTTATAGTAATTTCTAATACGAGTAGACCCGTTCAACAATAAAGTTACAAATCGTTAGTATAAATCGTGTCAGTTTAAAATATTTTTTACACTTTTCCATATCCAAGTGACTTCATTCTAACTGATGGTAATATCAGTGAAGGTCATGTTGGTAGACACCTTCCCAAATAATATCATAGTACATTGTCACAGGGACTCACACTATGCCAGCTTCGTGACATGGATATAACGTGAAAATCATTATGGATGGCACGTAGATAGTTGAAGGGACTCTCTGTGGACAAATGAGGTTATGGGGTGTGACAAAGATCTTGTGTTATCTAAAACAGATATTAAAAAAAGGTATTTATATAAAGAGATTTTGCAGTAATATGATCAGTAAATTATTATACTGCGTGTCTAAAAAATGTATACACGTAACCTGAAAATGCAAAAGAGATTAATTAGTTTTTAACTCTAACAAGAAATATATATTATTACAGAACAAAAAGCCCGCCAGCCTAAAACAAAGCGAAAAGAAACAAGTCCTCGTGCATTGAAATATTATGTACCCTATGCCACTCGCAAAATTAATACTAACTCTTAACTCTTAAGTAAAAATCTATAAATTCATTTAGGCTGTAGAGCGTCAAGCCAAAGTCAGCGAAAATTGGGAGTGGCCTACGTCCAGCAGTGGACGTCCTTCAGCTAATATATGATGGTGATGTATTAGATACGTCACGTGCTTGAATTAATATATCTGCTTGTAAACATCTTCAAATATAAATATTTGGTTTATACTTGTAAGATGCATCTACTTGTAATCAAGTAGTGCACAGTGTTCTATGAAGTGTCACAAATGAAAGCGGTCAAGCGTGGCCGTCCCATCCACCACAAGTCCGGAGATAACGAGTAACAAGGCGAAAACAGCAATGTGCTTCCACAATATTATATATTGGGTTTGAGTTTTATATTAACAGTTTGTTTTTCAATAAATTTTAACAAATATTTTATTTGTAGTCTGTTTGAAGCTCTCCGCTTTTTACATAGAGGTTGTGGGTTTGAAAACAAAGTAGGTGCCGATGTTTTCATAAATTAATATTGATGTTGCCTCTATAGTTCGATGGTATTGTGTACGGATTACCACGCAGAAGTCTCGAACACGGGTCTGGTGAAATGATTTAAGTTTTCTGTCGACAAATTCTCAGTCTTAGCCTGGAGTCTGAAATTGTGCGCGCCTGGTAAAAGTATGGGATTGATATAAGCCAACGACAATGTTGGCCGTAGCTTATGTCAATCCCATACTTTTTTTAATCTATTCTATGAATAGAATAGAAATCTATGCCACTTGTCTAGGGCCTCAAGTTCGTCCCGTTTTTTATATCAGCCCACCAAGGTGACTCCACTCCGCCTGATGGTAAGCTGTCAGTGGAATACAGAAGTGGTGGCAACCATACTTAAAGCCATCGTCTTACACTACTGGTATGGTGGCCTCCACTATGGCGGCTGGGTATGAGGTTAGGGGAAGGGAATGAGGGAGGTGAAGAAAGAGGTAAGGGGAATTGGGCCTCCGGCGCTCTCACTCACCGAACGAAAAGCAGTGGTACGGATACTACTACTCTTACGTCAATCTTCTATGAAAGGGTAGTCCTTCCACGAACGATCCGGCTCATTCATGCTGAAACCAGCGTGCATCTACTACCAAATTGACGCCTTTTTTGTATGAGATGCATTACCCTGCAATGAAGTAATAACTAGTTCGCTTTATTATTTAAAACTCAATCGGTTTGTAGGTATTTTTTTATTGACAAACTTGCATAATAATATAGTATCTGACGGTAAGCAGTTACTATGGCCAATGGACACTCAATGCCCCAGGCATCAACATTACGTTACCAATTGTTTAAATGAGATTATACACAGCTTATGCATGCCGTCATGCTCGAGGCTAAACCACGATGCATAAGCTAAGCAGCTCAGATGAAGTTACTATTATTATTCGACTTCCAGGTAAACGCATCTTGCGTTTAATCTGCAGGCTGTCCATTCTGTCTGTCTGTCTGTTCCGCTATCACGCCTAAACAATCTTTTATCGCGCAAAAATGGCTTAAAAAGGTTGAAATAGGGGATGAAAGTTTGTATGAAAAATATAAACAAAATATAAACGACATTCATGCGGGCGGAACTGCGGGCAACAGCTAGTTAAACTATATTTCAACATATATAATTTAAGTTCAATAATATAATTAATTCATTGTCTATTTAGGTCAGAGGATATGGAATTAATTTTATCATCATCCATCAGCTGAAAGACGTTCACTGCTGGACAAAGGCCTCCTCCAATTTGACCTCTCACAAAGTATTTCATTTCTTACCCTTTAGAGCACAATAAAAATCAAACAATAGTTTCAAAATATATTAAAGTTGTGATTTTACCTGTGTTGTTATTTGTTAAAAAATAATTTATTTTATTTATTTATTTATCTATTCTCTCAAAAAGGTTTGTACGTACATAGTTACGGTCTTAAATAAGGACAGTACTAAATTAAACCTTAGTGAGAGCTGGAGTGTGTAATAGCTTCGTAGCCTGTGTGGCAAACATAAATATGTACAAACCTATACCTCGTGATCGCAACAATGTAAGTATACTGACAGTTTACTGTCCGTGTTCATCACTGTAGTAAGTAAGTAGGTTGATTTTAGCAGAATATCAGCATTACCTGTTATTCTATGAAGAGGTAGCAAGAAGCTGAGCTACGACCGTTTTTTCTCTCACCTAGTTTTAGCTGACGTACTATGTTGTCTTATTGTTTTGAGAGCAATATATATGTATTTTCTTTTTTTCTTTCTTTCAAATCTCCAGGCTCTCTCTTTTGAGGAACATGAAGGCATGCAGGTAGTTGGTAAGCGGATACTAACATATTATTAAGTATGTTTAAAAATAGTTAAAGTTGTGTAGTGTTCAAGTAAGGTTTAACCCAACCCTTTTCAGTCTATTGAATAAGTGAAATGTTATGTTGAAAAATACATCAATAGGCTACCAAAATTTCTGAGGAAAAGTGCGTTTAACATACTCTGATTACCTCTTATATAATATCTTACCATGCTGTGAATGTATTGTATGTGGCATATTTTAAAGTACTATTATAGTTTTAGCAGCAAGCATGGTCACGGTACAAAAGTGATCACGGTGTGGTACTATTTTATGCAGGCGACTCTGCATAAAATAGGTGCTTTTAAAAATTGCCTCGAAACTCTCACTCTTTTAGCTCTAGTTTCATGTATGGCATTTATATTAGGCAGTGTTAAATAAAATGTACTTTAGCACACGTCTCCGGTCGATAAATCGAATCCATTTTCATTCATTTCAAATGAACCGTCGATGGACAAAAGGTACCAACTATTGATACCTCAGTTTCTATAGAAACGGGGCAAGATGAATAAATGGCAATCGGTAATACTGGAATGATACATTTCTACCTGGAATAGTGAATGCCAAACGGTTGAATTGAGACGAGGAACTAAGTGATTTGTGGAGCGATTGTTTACATCTAAGAGCCTAGGAAAGTAAATTTACAGAATAATAGTTTACTAACGTATGATTAGTTTTACGGACTAAAAAGAGAAAAACTACTCAGTAGTACTTAGCTGTACATTTATTTTTTGTTTCCATATATGAATATAGTCATTTCCAGTTAAAATCTAGCGTCAGACACTAGCGGTCTGGCATGCTGCTGAACTAGGCCAATTTGGCGCAACCATAAGACACATTCCACTAACCGGTTCAAGGTATTGTATCTATTGTTGTGTTGTTGTTAATAATTGTGTCGTCGGTTATCTTGTGTAAGTTTGTGTGTGTCTTTTGTCTATGTCAAATAAACATAAAATCTTCTTTCTTGTGTCAAATAAGTATATTTTCTTTCTTATTTCTTTTTTTTTTATACAATTTGGTGGCAAACAAGCATACGGTCAGGTCAGGTCCACCTGATGGTAAGTGGTAACCGTAACCTATATACTGTGTTTTCCAAGCATCGCAGAATTAATAATGCTTATAAAACACAACCAAACTGTTGCCGACCACGGAGAAGTGGTTGAGAAAGGAAAAAGGAAACGGACGAGGACCGAGGGGGTATTTGGGCTGCCGGCGCTCTCACTCACCGAGCGAAACATATTAGTATAAATACTAATATTCTTACGTCGATCCAGCCTATGCATGCTGAAACCTGCGTAGATAATTGCTTAATTTGGGACTAGATGGCGCTGTGTGAATGTGGTAGAATATTATTATTATTATTATTATTCTCTTTATTTATATTTTTTTCTTATGAATTACATTTTTAAACAGGTATATATTTATATAAAACAAAAAATACACATTTAAAAATATAAAAAATAGATTACCACCGGCAACGAGACTAGAGTCCAAGCTACCGGCGGTTAGGGTTCCAGAGAGAGGAACCTCCTAACAATACGTGCCGTGTCGAGAAGCACTGCCTTCTGGATCTGGCCCTTGACCCATCCACCTAATGCGAGCCTCTTTAGGTGTTGGTCGAGGCTCTTTGCTATTAATCCATTGACGCTAACAACTATCGGTACAATGACAGCTGAAGCCACATCCCACATGTCAACAATCTCATGGGCTAAATCAAGATATTTTATTTGCTTGTCTTTCTCAGCCTTCATGAGATTCTCGTCATGAGGGACGGTAATATCAACTATCATTGCAAGGCGTTCAGATCGATCCACTACCACAATATCAGGCTTGTTAGCTATAATAGTCCTGTCTGTGATAATGGAGCGATCCCAGTACAATGTCGCGCGACCATTCTCGAGAACCGGCTCAGGGTTGTATCTGTAGTACGGTACTTCAATATCCAGAAGATTGTATCGCAGAGCAATTTGCTGGTGGATGATCCTGGCTACTTGGTTATGTCTGTGCAAGTACTCTCCGTTAGCAAGACGCGAACAGCCAGAAACAATATGCCTGAGGGATTCACCAGGGCGATGACATGCCCGACATATGTCAGTAGTGCCATCCCTCAAGATATATTTCCGGTAGTTGTTCGTCATGATAACTTCGTCAGCAATTGCACAAACAAACCCTTCGGTTTCTCCAAAGAGATCGCCGAAGCGTAGCCAGGCAACGGAGGCAACATAGTCTATATCGGGCTCATGTAAGGTCCGATAGAACCTTCCGTGAAGCTCCTTGCTCTGCCATACCATTCTACGGTCATCCACACTGAGTACTACAGGCCTGCGCCAGTTCTCTTTAGCCAGGGCAAGCGGAGTAAGTCCACTATCCACTGCAACCATATCACGATGCACACCCTCGCCCATCTTGTGAAAATAGTCTCTAAGGTTGCATATCTCGCGATTGTGGAGGGTTTTGGCATTTAGAAATCCCCGGCCCCCACATTTTCGCGGGATATACAACCTCATGACAGATGAACGCGGATGGTGCATACGGAATGCTGTTAACAATGTGCGGACTCGCCTATCCAGGGCATCTAATTCAGTCTGTGTCCACTTGAGTATGCCGAAGGAGTATGTAAGAAGAGGCATGACCCAACCATTACAGGCGCGCACCTTGTTGCCGCCTGATAAGTGACTTTTTAATACTTTTTTTAGGCGGCTGAAAAAGCGCTCCTGTAATGATTGTTTCATATCTGTCCCCGAGAATGCTTGGCTCACAAAGCGCATCACTCTCGGACGTGTATTTCCATTCCTAAAGCAGATTAACTTCCCAATAAGCACCCTTGCTCTAGCAATACGCTGTTCAATTCTGTACTGCCAGACTGGTGCAGAAGTCCTGCGTGGCATAGGAGTGTCAGAAGTTGGTAAATGGACACACGCCAATCGACACACTGCAACAGCCGCACAATACAGAATTGAATGCGTATCACTCAGACTTTGGCTATGATCGAAGTATTCCGGTAAAAGTGAGTCAAGGGTACTTACTAGCGTTAGGTTTCTTCTATGCATCGGTAACCGAGGCAGACGCGGTCTAAATTCTTGAGGTGCGAATCGATAATCGTCAATCGCACATTTCAAAGCGTCCCAAACCTCCTCATTGCATTGAGTGTCTACAATAGGAGTGCTGTCATCTCCATCCACGCTAACAACACTCTGTATTGCCAGAGTGCACGGAGTATTGGTTTCATTCTGTCCTTCCTGGGTGGAGATGGCAGCAGTAGATTGTACACACTCTGATCGCAGCCTATCAAGTACGGCATCATCCAACATTCGACAGCGTTGGATGGCCCGCACCTGATCCGATAACCTTTGAGCTGTAACATTGGTAGATGGTTCAAGATCCTGAAACAGAGCAAGCATTCGACAGCGATACGCAGTGAGGTTGGTTCCTCCCTCTGTTGCCGCAAAATATGCGCGCATGACGTTCTCATTTGTTGTTGAGGACCATCGCATGCGCTGCACATTACCGCCGGTAGCGAGGACCCTATTCGTAGCCGGTGGGCCGCGGGATCCCAAGCACGCCGGTGGTCGGCCTCTCCCCCGCCGACGCACAGGTGTTGGCGACGTCGGAGGGGAGAAAAACTCGTCACTCGATGTTGAGCTCGACGTCTCAGCAGGAGCCGGTGTTGTTGCCACAGTTTCTGGCTGCTGCGAGACGGAGTTGAGCGGCGAGTCCGAAGTTGGTATTAGTGCTAGTCGTTTCGATCTTGTAAGCATATTATTAGCGTAGCATTTTTCGTCTTGGATGTATCTGACAGCTGTCAGTAGCTATTTTAATTTTTATATTTTCTTTAAGCTTTCTGATCATTTTTATAAATATTTGTTTAAAGAGGGTGATATTAAACTTATTTATTATTTTTGTATTAATTTATGTACACAGGAAACCAATAAATATGGAATAAAATAAATAAAATATTTTGAGATAAAAAATGCTTGTACTTATACTTGTGTTGCCAGATCTATATTCTAATATATTATTATTATTATTATTATTATTATCTACTAGCGTGTACCATTCTTTCTTTCTTTTTTTCATTTAAAAGGTTATCTGATGCTTGTTTACCACCTGCATTTAATAAAAAGAATGTGGCGTAATAAATTTTAGCCGAACACTCCAGCACATTATTATTTTATTGCTTACGAATTGTTAGAAACACCCAACAATATTGTTTCCGAAAGTTCACTCAAACGAACCAACAAATAAGGTAAAGAGCAACAATCCGCTGGTAATATAAAACAGCCTGTAATGGCCACTAAAACTTTTCTAATGACCGCAATGTCTCGAAACTGTCTCCAGAGAGAAAAGTTTCAGTAAAATATTTATGATTTTTACCCTGCCATGTTTCTATACGTATGTACCTATTTATGTCATTTATTTAACCGCCTCAAGCCCTATGTGTTGTTATACATTTTGTATTGTTTTGAATTTTAATATTATTAAGAATAAGGTTATTTGAGAATGAACTGCTCATCTGCTTTTTCTTAACCGTCGATAACTAACCTACTACTCCTATCTACTAAAATTACACACCAGTAGGCACTTAGGTACTCGGAAGAATGGAGGCGACAATTTAAATATTTTTTATCTTTCCACGGTAATATCTGCTAGCGGAAAGAAAAAAAGAAAATTAAATGGTCGGGTGACGGCGTCGACTAATCCATTCTACCATCGATCGATGGCATTGATCGACGATCGATCGATTGGTGTAGTAACACCCTAAGGATTGACCGCAAAGAAGGTACTTAGGTTCGCAGCTCTATTAAATGTTCAACGATGGACAGCGGACAGCGATTCTATATCAATAACTAAATAGTAATGTTAGTTACTGCTGTAATAACAAGTTACACGAATACCACACTAGCATCACTATAAAGCTCTGTGTGCCATTTCAGTACAATAAAGTAAACCGTTTTATTGGTCACTGAGCAAAACACAGCGAACCTCGAATTACACAGATTTACTCAATGTACCTTCCAGAATTGTTAGCTTGGTGCCTTTGGGCCGAATCTATTGGGCAATTGGAGCTAGTGCGAAAAATGTAATAAAAGCCTCACCTACCGTTTATGGCCAACATTGGTTTGCCCACATTAACATTAATAGCCCATTATTGTGCTACTGGACAATTAGTAGTTGCTAATTTGTAAGTATATACGAAAAATATTGTAGGTACTTATTTTAGTTATATGGTTACGCTACGAAATAACACTTTATGCAATCCACGCAATAATTTAATTGGTATCCGCGATACGTAGATTCTATATACGTACGATATACTAAAAAAATGCCTTACAAGAACCTTAATATGACTAAGTAGACAATTTAATATATATTTAAACTTTTGACGGGTTAAAAAACATTAATGAACGACTATGAATACGTCTTTAAGTAAAACAGAGGTATTTAGAGGTAGAGGTATTTAAAAACAAAAAAAATACTAGAAAAAAAGGAATTAACTAAGTCAGTTGTTTTAAATAGTATTTATTTCGCTTTGCATATTTCTGAGTAGGTAAAACTTGAATACAGTTAATACATTACAATAAAATAAAAAAATGTTGTTTTTAATAAAGTGTATCGGGAGGTAAAGATTTATTGAGCCTTGTAGGTTAATAATTATTTTATAAAAAGACAAAAACCGACTTCAAATACTATACTTAAATGTACTGAATGTACAAAGTTAAACGAAAACTAAAAGTAGAACAACTCAATATAACTTGAACAAATCAAAACATCATCTACGTATATTTTGTTTTTGTTAATTTTTCAAAAAGCGCTGTACCAATTGACTTTAAATTTATATAGGACCACGCCTGAAACATGACCTACCTTGCAAAAAAAAAACATGAACAGAAGAAAGGAGAAACTGCGTAACAGACACACAAAAAAAATCTACGACCCGATTTAAGAAGATCCTTTTTGAAGTCGGTAAAAAAAGAAAACAAAATTGCATTCCACTTTGTGATTTTACAGCCGATATTAATATAAATTCTGGTCTACAAGTATGATAAAATAGATAACACAAAGAGCCTTTGCTGGATTAACAAGAACACAGCAAAATGAGTTCAATTTACAACTACAATGAATTCATATTTAAAATTGTTTTATACTGCACTCTGGGATTCTTTGCAATAATACCTATTTAATTGTTGTGGTTAGCAATTTTGTGAACTTAAAAGCCTCTACATGTAAATTTGAATGTATCAGTATAATACTAGCTTATTTGTAGCGAATTTAAATGTTTTGTGCCACAAAAGTAATGCTTTTAAAACCGTCGGTGTTTTTGTAAATCCTCAGCGAAATGTGGATTTGAACGGACGTGTCCGTGCATATATCTGGTATAAGCTTAATGTGGGCTGTATATTTTAGTTGCTTTGTTTCTTATTGGCTGTTCTTGTTATATTTTGTTAATAATTCACTAAAAGCACCGATTGTAAAGTAAACCTTCTATACATACAGCACAAGCGTAAAATATTCTCTTCTCTAAGTTATTTATGATGTCAATAATATACATGACTTGACGACTGCTTCTGACAATGCAATCAGCGTGGCGTTGTGGGCCAGCACAGTCTAAACAAAATTAGTAAATAAAATAAGTATAAAAAAAATTAATAACAAAACAAAATTGACTGTTTAAACAAATTGCCGCGATTCCGACGCGATATGGCTAGTAACCATATATCATCACATACCTGTATTGTGTAATGTACCTCATTGATACAATTAGGATTTTAATGTGATACGATTATAGCAACTATAAAACCGCAAACCCTTTAATTTCACAAACATTTCAATGAATTGTAGATTGTTAAAAAAATGCCTGATTCAGGCCTTATTTTATTACATTATTACTCTAGAGATCTTAGAGATTTTGTCGTATCTATACATACTCGATGTAATTTTAAAATAGCTTTAATTTTTTTAACCTATGGTGTAAAAATCATACGATCCATCTGATTTTGTACGGTAGTAGATTCACGCTGATTTCAGAATGAATGGGCCGGATCGTCCGGGGAAGTACTACCCTCTCATAGAAGATCGACTTAAGAGTAGTAGTATCCGTATTACTCCGTTTCGTTCGGTGAGTGAGAGCGCCGGAGGCCCAATTTCCCCACTTTCCTCTTTCCTCATCGCCCTCATTCCCTTCCCCTAACCCCATTCCCAGCCGCCATAGTGGAGACCACCATACCAGCAGCTTAAGATGATGGCTTTTAGTATAGTGGCCGCCACTTCTGGATTCCACTGACTGCTTAGGTACCATCAGGCGGGGTGGAGTCACTTTGGTAGGCTATAATATAAAAAAAAAAAAAAATGATGGTAAGCAGTTACCTTAGCTATATTAAATAGTTATAGAAAAATAAAGTTTTGAGATGAGAATATATTTAATTAAAAATAAATTAAAATTAAAGCTTTTAGAGTTTAAACAATTCGTCTATAACTACCTAAACTTTGAGAACTACTACTACTAATACACAAATCAACTCAAAATATTAACAGTTAATTTGCAAGTGGAACTAGGTATTACGAGAAATATGATTTTAGAGTAACCCTTGGGATCGCATAAAGAAAACTTTAAGGCCCCATTAGCCCCGGTTTTATTTGCTGCTGGCCCAACGGCTCACTTCGAGATTTACGTACGTACTCGTACCAACGCAACGTCACAATTTAACTCAGCTCCGGTCATATTTTAAACTGGGTAAATCCCTATGGGTAAAGCAATATTTTGACTAACAATACAATGAAGTTTTTGTTTTAGAAAGAATAAAAATAATATTCGTTATTGTGTTCTTCCGTGTAATTAGTTTAATATAATTGATATTTTAACACTACTTTAATACTAAACTTATCAATATATAAGAATTAGAACAGAAACAGTGAATGTATAAAAACTAAACTCCACTCTAATAACGAAGTTTGTTTTCAAACACAAATCAAAGCATACTATCGTAGCTCTCTTTTCGAATTTTATTTCATGAAACTGTTTTCATACACCACGCTACCGGTAAAAGATTGTAAATAATAAAGTGAAAACCTGATACCAAAATCTCGTAAAAATAAATCGAAACAAGCAGATCTTAAAAGTGTATTGACGCGTATAAAACAGCAGTGAAAAGTAAAAGAGGCTTTAGAGGCATAACGGTATACGCATGTTTATTGCATACTGCTTAATATTTCAGCTAGGGCGGAACCCTTTGCTTTTGTTTTAACTGTACTTAAGAGTGAAGCTCTGAATAATTAAATGTGTCAAAATTCAGTTTGCACAGACAAGATGTTACGAGATGCATAAAAATAAAAAGAGACTTGAAAACTAAAGCGAAAGCAGAACAACATTATGAATATTGAAATCGCTAACAATGCTTTTAGTAAATCCTTTGATATTTAGTTACATTATTACAAAGTTCTTTAATACGAGAAATAACATTATACTACCTGAAAATAGAAATAAATCAGGTAAAGTATAGACACGAAAAGTATTAACACACATAAAGTAAAACCGCTAGGTATACCGTGACATTAAACTGTAGCCGTACTACAGTTTAATGTCACGGTATACTTAGCGGTTTTATTTTATGTAAAGTTATTTTTGAATATTCAGTTTTGACATTTTGTTCAGAATAGAAAACAATCCTACTTCTTCCCGTACCTAGTAAGAGGTGAGTAAAGAAATACCAGAGAGCCTAGACAAGTGGCATAAACGCTAATAGAATAAAATAGATTAAAAAATATATGTATGAGATTGACATAAGCTAACGCTAACATTGTCGTTAGCTTATGTCAATTCCATACATATTTTAATCTATTCTATTCTCTACTATTACCATTTATGCCACTTGTTTAGGCCCTGTGGAACAACAGTCTTATTTACTAACATTCTTCTTTGGAAATTTTGCCATTATATACGGTAGTAGATCCACGCTGATTTCAGCATGAATGGGCCGGACCGTCCGGGGAAGTACTACCCTCTCATAGAAGATCGACTTAAGAGTAGTAGTATCCGTACTACTGCGTTTCGTTCGGTGAGTGAGAGCGCCGGAGGCCCAATTTCCCCCTTTCCTCTTTCCTCACGTCCCTCATTTCCTTCCCCTAACCCCATTCCCAGCCGCCATAGTGGAGGCCACCATACCAGCAGTTTAAAACGATAGCTTTTGGTATAGTGGCCGCCACTTCTGGATTCCACTGACTGCTTAACATCAGGCGGGGTGGAGTCACTTTGGTAGGCTATACTATAAAAAAAAAAAAAAAAAAAAAGCATCCCTAGCATTGCAGGAGCAAAGCTAGGGACTCTGAGTCATCCATGAGCGACAGTTACCACTTACCACCACGTGGGCTATTTGCTCGTCTGCCACTGTCAGCAATAAAAAATAGTAACCTTTTTATTGCTGGGGTTGGCGTGATTGAAATAAGTGTATAGGTAACTTATAGTGTATTTTAAAACGCAAATAGAGAAATTTGAGTGAAACATTTTTGGTTTTGGGCCACTTTAGGCTACAGCAACTTGTAACCTTTAAGTGATTTGTCCGTAGCAGCGGTAGAGCGATCGACTGCTAAGACTATAGTCACGGCTTCGATTCCCGCTCGTTGCTAATATATGTGTGCCTGAACATGTCTATCTACATTGATTTGGGTATATATATTTTTTATATTTACCTACACAAAAAAAATAGTAGTATTTCTATCCACGTTTTAGGACCCATAACTCAAGCTTTATCACACTTGCGTCAGATAGCGCTATTGTGATTTATAATGATATATCTAAATGATGTCAATAGTCTTTTATAAGAAGAAAATATACCAATGGCAATAGTCAAGTAAAACAGCTTGTACAAATGTTACAAGTTATTTGTCCCAAAATCCAGTCTGTACTACAATATAGTGCCCTGTAGTTAAACCATTGTTGTTAATATTTACTAAAACCAAGGCTAACAAAGCTTATCACAGTTTATGCATAAATAAAGAGATATAAGTTGTTTCATATAAAGGACTGCCCTGAATATACAACGAGCAACGAGTTAAGAAGTACAAGATATAAGTACTACAATTATTTTAAGCTAAAATGTTAATAATTAACTAACACACAGTTTCTGAAAAGCTGGTCAACGAAAAATTAACTAATCACCTGTTAAATCTCATGTGAAGTACCAATTGGGTTGCTAAAAGAATAAATAATTAGTTTAATTTGATCTAATTTGTAACTAATTAGATCAAATTTAACTAATTATCCATGCTTTTAGGTACTTTACATGATATTTAACAGATGATTAGTAAATTTTTAATTGATCAGCCTTTCAGAAACTGGGTGTACCTATTTGTACAGACCAATTACTGCATAATCGTAATTTGTTAGCTGAAATGAATAAGATCTATCATTACCTTACTTCTGAATTCCACTGACTGCTTACCATCAGGCAGAGTAAAGTCACTTTAGTAGGCTAAAATAAAATAAAATAATGAATAAAAAATAACTAATCATCTATAAACATATTTAACAAGATGCTTATGCTCATCCATACTATCCATACTAATATTATAAATTCGAAAATAACTTTGTCTGTCTGTCTGTTACGCTTTCACACCTTTTCTTCTCTATTTCACTATTCATCGTAGCTCCACGTTGACGTCTCAGGAATTATTCAGAGGTCCCCCCGAGAACAAAGCGTTGACTAAAGGGTTATTTTATACATACACGGGCGAACGCTGCATACACATTATATTAATGTCCTTTCCAAGATACGTAACTAATACAATTATGTTTAGACTGGCTTATAATGTATACGGTCCTTTCATTAGAAACAAATGTTTATAAATATTTAATACGCACAAGTTCAAAGAGTACTGTTACAGAATTTTAGACCATAACAAAATAATATTATATCTCGAGGCATGTGACCCAACATCACGCCATGTTCCTAAGCAAAAATAAATTTAATAAAATCTATTTGATCACTGTTGTTTTCTAGTCGTATTGTCAAGTTTTACCACCAGTTGGCGCCACTACTACTGTCACATTAAGCCAATCAGGGGTTAACTTTCAAAAAGCGCTTGACAGTTAGACCTGACTCATCGGTGCTGCCACCTCGTGGGCACCATTTTAGAAAACCCTTTCAGTAATTATCTTTTATCCATGTTAATTATCCATTTTGTAAATTAAACATTAAAATTTGCGAAATGAGCAATGAAAAATATTTGTTTTTAAAGTGCTGCCAAAATTAAAGACCTTTTACCACGAAAATTTTCTACATCCTCATTTTTTAAACATCCTCATTGCCGATACGCTTCGCGTGCGCTTTACAGATTGCATGACAGCAGACTCAACAGGACTCTGCTGCCCTTTCATGATCTAGGTACCACTTTCTCCTAGTGGGTGTTTCCATCTTCCATCATTGAATAAGATTGTTAGAAAGTTAATTTTATTTATATGCATATGAACAAAATTTCAAGCAGTTACGTAATTTAATTACAACATTCAACGATAAAATATACAATAAGTTCGCAAATAAAAAGTTTCTTATAAACTTTTAATGTTTAAGAACAATGTTCCACAAGGAACATATTATAAAATATTTTTGTAGAAGCTGACTTTTCTCGGAGTGTGGTGATTTTGCAAAGTTTAAGTGGCCATTAGCGAAGTTGTTTACAACAGCCCAAGACAAAACTGGTTGAAGAGTTGTTGCGGTGTTCAGCCAACATTTTGTTAAATTTTAGTAGGTAAGTTTATTGTGTTTTCGTCTTTTCTTTTCCTGTTTATTTTAGCATTTGGTAATTGATTGGTAGTCGCAATGAAATAAAAAAACTACTAAGCATAGGATACTTATGATTATTTGCCCGCTTTGCCCGCGCCTGAAATGTGTTATGTCTCCCCCGGGAACCATTTCGGGATAAAAAGTAGTCTATGTCCGTCTCCGACAGCAAATCCATCTACATACCAAACTTCATCGAAATCGGTTACTTATGAGGTACATACGTATGTCTTTAATAATCTCGTTAGTACTTACCCTTTGCCACTACGTCCATATTAGACTAGAGTTTCGTAGGCACTTATTCAATCCTGGCTAAATATTTATATTTACCTTATAATATTTTGAAACGAATTTTGATTTCGTTCAGAAATGTTGCACTAGAGCATAATTATTCTTTTCTAAATCCTACTAATATTATAAACGTGAATGTTCTTGTGTGCGTGTGTGTGCTTGTTACCACTCAGCGTCTAAACGGCTAAACTGATTTCGATGAAAATTGGTATATACATAGATTTGGTACCGGAGACGGACATAGGGTACTTTTTATTCCGAAAATCGGTTTGGTTCACGAGTCGTAACTAAATGATTTTTCGCGTGGCCAAAGTCGCAAGGCGCAATTAGTTCTTTCTAAAATCTAGAATGTACGATACACTAGGCATTTACTTTGGCAGTAGGCTAAAGTCGACGTTGTACAAATATCGTTAATTATGAAATACTCAGGGCTGGTCTGTGTATTAAACTTAGATCGTTAATAACAAGTTAGGAATAGTACAAGTTTTCATATATGTCTTAATATTTGTTTTATCTTTGGGGGCACATCAACAGATACTACGGTGCTGAAAGCTACGAGCCTTAATTATTCTGAAAATATATCTCATTACTCCGATCTAAATAAATGTAGCTTTATCATCGTCAGCATATAGACGTTAAATATTATTTATGTATTCAAAAGGTACCTACTTCTTAGGCCAGCCGCATTTTAGATGCGTTTTTGTACGAATTCTACTCGTACAAACACATACGAATACGCACGAACGATTCCGACTGTCCAAGTATTACAGTGCTTCGCACATTCTATGCGAACAAATCGTGCATGTATGCACATCCAGTTCCGACGTACGAAATAGATTCCAACTTGCTCGATTTTTTTAGGCGTTTATAAGTAAATTTCAATGCGAATACAGAAAAAAATATTTATTAGTGCATTGATACAATTGTTTATGGGATCAAAGATTCTGTTTTAACATATCCGGAAGAGAACACGTTACGCCATTGCTCGTAAGAAACAAAATATTAAACATGAAAGCAAGAAGGGAATTGCACTTTGCCTGCACAGTTCAGAAAGTTATTTGGACAAAAAATTCAAAATACCTCTTCGAAAAGCTGGCTTGGACGAAGGACACTCACTACATTAACACTCGCAGTAAATCTTTACTAACCCTAAGTATTCGGCAACACAAGACCGCAGGTTACAATAAAAATTTAAATACACTGCGGCAAAAATATGGAATAACATTCCTCCTCCCTTAAGGAGTAAGGTAAGCTATGAATTATTTAAGAGCAAGTATAGGGCACTTTTGCTGGAGCGTAACAGACTAGTATTCGAAGCAACCTTTAGAACAGGATAGTCAACATACATTCATCTCCTAAGCTCATCTACCAAACTCACAAAACTTACATCACTATCATACTACATACACACTCATTATACACACATCTACACACATAAAACGTCCGTACGGCAACACAAAAAGTTCTAGTAAATGTTAATAAATAGTAACAGTTTGTAATTATAAATATAGTAATATACCTAATTTAAAAAAATAATAAAGTATAGCCTAATTGTAAATGTGTACATTGGAACAACCCACTTGCAACTGGGTCTCGTTCGACTTACAGCCAAGGACGAGCAAGTGGAATGGTCTGAAAACCAGCGATGTATAAGCACCTATCCTTGTCAGCATACAGCTGAGACCATCCCCTTTGCCCTACTGTCATATGTAATATGTACCTATGTATGTTAATTTATTTATTTATTTATTTATTTATTTATTGAACTTCATGCACAAAAGTACAACGGCGGACTTAATGCTAAAAGCATTCTCTACCAGTCAACCCAAGGTGGTGAAGAGACACTCGAAGTAGGTGCAGTCAACGAAGCAGAGTGATATTAATGGGTGTTTGTAAAAGAACACAGATTTTAATGGATAAGATACGGAAATTAAATATATATAAACATGAAATATACATTAGAACAAGGAGAGTTAAGAATAGAATAGAGTGTAGTGAGAGCACGCAAGCTACGGCGTTGACGAATAGGTAACCAGTTTAATTCGGAACGATCGGTAGACACATGATCATACTTACGAAGATTAAAGATGAATCGAATGCAGTTATTAAGAAGTCGGTCATATTTGTTGAGTAAGTCTGCATTCAGGTCATAATAGCACACATCACCATAGTCGACAACGGGAAGGATTAGAGTCTGCACAAGCATTGTCTTTGTTTTAAAAGGTAGGAAGTTCTTTAGACGATAAAAGGCACGCAGAATTCCTGTGACTTTTTGGCTCACACTGGTAACCTGTGCACGCCAGTTAAGTGTAGAGTCTAAAAGTAGTCCAAGGTCCTTAACAGTAGCGTTGTATGGGATGTGCAGACCATTATATATAAGTGAAGAGAGTGTTTTAAGGTCTAGTCTGCACATCATTCGATGACTGCCTATCACTATTGCTTGGCATTTTGCTGGATTCACTGACAAGCCAAATTTATCAGACCAACTCATAATTGTAGCGAGATCTTTATTTAAGTTTGAGATAGCAAGTGATATGTTTGATGTGCTTGCCTGTGAATATAACTGCAAGTCATCGGCGTAAAGATGATACGCATTCTGAAGATTGGGGGTAATGAGATTGATAAAAATAGAAAATAATAATGGAGATAGAATTCCGCCTTGAGGTACACCAGAGTCGAGGCCTCGCCAACAAGTTGAGGACTCGTTGAGGCGAACCGACTGCTGACGCCCCTGAAGATATGTTGAAAACCATTCCAGTGCATCGGGTGAGATCATGAAATGGGAAAGGATAGCCAGAAGGATGTCGTGACTGACGGCATTGAAGGCATTAGAGAAATCAATCAAAGCCAAGACTGTGACGTTCCCGTCCTCCATACCGGCCCTGATGTCGCCAGTCACTTTTAGGAGAGCGGATGTGGTACTATGTCCAGGCCTAAAACCAGATTGCAGAGGACTTAGGAGGTTGTTCTGATATACGAAGTGCGAGAGCTGTCTATGTACACAAGCCTCCAAAACTTTTGAAACAAAGGGAAGGATAGAGATGGGTCGAAAATGTTCAGGAAGAGAAGGATTGGCAATTTTAGGAATGGGGACAATAAAGGCTCTACGCCACGGAGAAGGGAAGGAGTTGTCGTAGAGTGAAAAGTTGATGATGTGTGTAAGGGGAGAAATAAGGAAATCTAGGATAGGTAGGATCATGCGGCGGCTGATGCCATCGGCGCCAAGCGCATTGGATTTGATGGACAGGATTATCTTCTTAATCTCACCCGGAGTGACTGGAGAAAATTTAAAAGGCTCGACGTCGGGATGGGTAAACCAGCTATATAATCCACTGTTTGACACCTGGTTTGGTGATCGATTTGGAGATGAGTGGAAAAATGACAATTAATGTCATCCAAACCAACTATCAACGGCAGATCAGAGCAAGGCTGTTTGCCAATACCTAGCGTCCCGAGAAACTTCCAGATATTGGCAGGGGAAGAGGAGTTGATATTGTCTGTAATGTAACGGCGTTTAGCATTGCGTATCATCTGGTTACACCGATTTCTCGCAGTCTTGAAGTGTGACCAATTATCGTCCGAACGCTCCCTTTTAAACTTATGAAATGCACGATTCCTACGCCTCATTGCCATCAGAATGCCTCTTGTCATCCAAGGAGCAGGAGAGCGTTTTAATTTGACTTTCCTGATGGGGGCGTGTTTGTCATATAGACTAACAACGATGCTTGTGAAAGAATCAACCTTTTCGTCAATTGTAGTAGCCGCCATCAGAGGATCCCAATTTGTTTCTTTTTTTTTTTTATACGTGGGAAATGCATTACGCATACGCACCCGCCCGGGCAAGGCGGGGGGTTATGTCGGACTCTCCGACCGCACTCAAAGCGCGGCCAGCATACCGACTAAAACCCACGGTGTTCCTCCAGACGGCCAGAGTGTCGGGGTCACGGGAGTCGCTTGCGCATTCATCCGCGACCCCGACGGGCCATGGCCCGCTCACCGCGAGCGGGCCCCGTCCGATTTAGGGGCCTAGCCCCCCCTCCTTCGAGAGGCGCGTGCGGAACACGCGCACTGCCGTCTCGGGCCCGTGCCGTTCGGGCGGCGACTGCCCGATCGCCGCCCGCAGGCCAACTCGGCCGTAGAGGATAGGGAGAACGGCGCATCGCAATACCGACACTCCTCTTCCCCTGCGGCCCCACCGCGTCCGCAATCTGGCGGTTGCGGCCCCGCCGAGGCCGCGGAAGGTAGGGAGAGCGGCGCACCGTTATACCGGCACTCCTCTCCCGCCGCGGCCCCGCCACTCCTCAGCCGCAGTGTCGCCGAAGCAACACTGCAGCCCGACCCAGTTGCGGTGCCGCCCAACAGCACCGCAACCCACCAGAGCCGCTCCATCGTGGGCTTACTGGCAAAGCCCAGAGGAGCGGCGCCTCCTTGGGGTTCCTCTTGGTTCACCGTGGTCCTTGGTAACCACGGCTACTAAGCCCCCCCGCCGCGACAAGGCGAGAACCCCGTTGGGGGGGATCCCAATTTGTTTCTGAGGCATCTTTACGCAACATTTCAAAGTCAATTCGCCCGAAACAACGCGGTGCAGAACTCTGGGACGCGGTTTGGGTGGCTTTAATTTGTAGGAAATATATACTAGGTCATGGCGGGAAAAGCCAGGGGCTGGAATTTGACCATGGGATTGGACCAGGGTAGGAGTAGAGGTCAGGATTAGGTCTAGCCAGGTATCCAGTCCTTCAATGTTGTGATGAGTGGCTTGTAACGGGAGGACATGAAGGCTGGTGGACTCAATAATCTGGAGGAGTTTACGGGAACGAAGGGAGTTACTGGAAAGGAGATCTGTGTTAAAATCGCCCATGATGATGTGGTGAGCATATTCTGACCCTAAAGATTCCAGAATCGGTTCGAGACTGGAGAAGTAATCGACGGAAGGGGGGCAATAGACAACACCTAAGACAGATTTAACCTTTTTGACAGAAACTTCTAGAAATAGAAATTCCGCAGAAGAGGAATAAGTGGGCGGTGAGGAAGATAGAATTTTATAAGGAAGAGAACTACGTAGATAAACAGCAACTCCAGCCCCTCTCCTGTCCACTCTGTCATTCCGAATGAGAATGAAACCAGGAAGAGAGTAAGTGGTAGATGGAAGATCAGGTTTCAACCAAGTCTCTGAAATCAGGATGGCATGAACGTTGACATCACTGAAAGCTTCATATAAATCACTATAATGGCTCGGAATACTCTGCGCATTTATGTGACAAACATTGAATTGACAAATTAATTTACCAAATGTATGTATGGCAATAAAAATATTTTCATTTCATTTTTCATTTCATTTCAAAGTGACAAATCATATCACTGTACGTAACCAACAGCAATTATCTAGTAGTTTTAATTCATTACGATGATGAATTGATAAGTTATCGGTTATGATTCACAGTCACTACTGACATTTTAACAAAGAGAAACGTAACCAGCGTGCGCGTTGAATTCGTGCGTTCAATAACGTATGTTTACGTACGAGACAAAAACGCATCTAAATTAATAAAGTGCGGCCGACCTTACGGTTCTCGACAAAAAACAAAAATTAATAGTTTCAGATTAATTCACTGATACGCTATAAGTCACTTACCCCAAAGCTATAAAGCTATAATAACGTGATTACAAAAGTTTTGTACCTATTATAGATACCTAACAATCTAATCATTATAGAAATAGAAGTCCAAAATTGATAACTCTGAAACAACTTCCTTTACTGCTTCACATTTTTGACGCGGAGGTATATTAACATAAAAGAATAATGGTACTATTATCTTTTATTTAATTTTGCTACGTCGATGGAATCCCTTTTACAACTATTAGAAAGGCAAATGGACTGCAAAATATAATACATTATAGTTGATCATAAGAGAAACACGGGTTTTCTCAGAATAATTTGGTCCCTTTTTTATTGTAATGACTAAGTCTGATAAACGACAAAAACTTTTAAAACTAAATCGTTAAATTTGCATTTTGAGAATGCGGAGAATAAGTACATTTTCTCCATTTCCTATGAATATTGGCACCAATTACGTCCCTACCAAGTCGTATGACACGGAGCATCGTCCCGTTACATAATCGAAGAGCATCTAAATTTCGCATGAACATGACAGGAACGCCTAATTCCAATTGGATCTTCATGTGAGGGAACATCTGACAACTTGAGAATTCAAGAGGACTGATAAGTAGTGCTCGGTTGTGAGTCCATGGATGTTAGGATTAATACTAGTAAGTTTTTACAGTTTCTGAAAGAATTAAACCTGACATTGATTAATTCTGTTTGTAGATGAAACAAAAATTCATTTTATATCAAACCATTAAAATTTAATTATTTTTATTCAATTCCTGAGGTGCAATATTGGCAAAAGTCTTATATTATGTAATAATCTATATAATGGCTACTATAATTACATAATACATATCACATGTATGAGAGCTAACAGTTAAGTAAAAGTATAAAATGTTTTTTTATTTTTTTTTCTTTTAATACGGCTGTAGTGTCACTGCGACCATGATTGATCTATTATTATGATCGCCGCTTTTATCAGGCTAGAGTATAAAATGGTTTATATTCTTTATTGCATTACAAGTTTTATTTCAAGAGCTTTTTGTGTTGTATAATACTAATCCCACACACAAAACTTGTATGTTATCGAATCATCATTTCTGCGCCATTTTAGCAGAAGGCCTAGAGAAGTTGCATAAATGCTAATAGAATAGAATAGAAAAATGTATGGGATTGACATAAACTAACGCTAACATTGTCGTTATCTTATTTCAAACCCATACATTTTTGTCACTTGTACTCCTTAAGTACTTTTACTAATGCATCAAGGCCAAAATAAGATGAATTTCTTAATATACTTTTATAACAATATGTTTTCAATGGAAAAGATACGTAATAGTGAGTATGAATCCTTATAATAGTTCATGCACTTGTTCAGAAGTCATAAAATAGAAAGACAAAATAAATCGTTTTAGTGTAATTAAATACAGTTGGTAAAAATCGTAACCATGTAACTGCAATATTAAAACGATCCTAAACATAGAATATTTGCCTCAGGGAAATAAAATGTATGTAAGTATATAAAATTTGTATGCTTCAAACGTTTTTTTCTTTATATCCTTCGGAAAATATTGAATATCTGGTACCGACGCTTATATTACGAACATCGTGGGGCTTCGAAAAGTAATCGGTGTCGATAATCACACGCCATCGGAAATCTGTCATACACACATCGTTTCCGCAACATGTGTTTAAAAGCAATGGTTTATTGTTAGAGAACATACACACTTCAATATTTAAGAAGTACCTACTTGGTGACGTAAGAACACTATTATTAAAAGTGATTTATTATCTAAAACTGTTTAGACAACAAAGTTTAGCCGCCTTCATATGAACGGCATTCATTGATTTTAAAATTATGTATGATTTAAATAGTTTTTACGTAACTAATACATCAGTAATAGAGGTATTAAGGTTTGCAAAATAAGTATAATTTAGCTATCTTCGCCGAAATAGTACTACTATTAGTTTGAAAAGAAGACACTAAATATTTTACGTTTATTTTATAGCCGTATTTTAATGAGGAATAAAAAGCCGAAATCACACACATAAATTAAAATATTTGTTTGTGCTCGTCATCCGTTTAATGAAAATAGAATCAAGGCTCTCTTTCAAATACCAACCGAATAATAAATTAGTCTAATTCTCATTCATCACCAGCGATACTTCGAAAAGACGTGAAAATGTATTTATCAAAATCTAATTCATTATAAATTTTATTATAAAAATTATATTTGTAACCATAGATTCTTGGAACAGTCGAGTATATAACAACCTTTATCAAAGGCACGTGCCGCGAGAGGGCGTCCGACTCTGATTAAATTTGAAACCATAAAAGTTATGAATGCCAAAATGAGGTTTCGCTACTAGCGTGCTCACATATTGTTAAATAAATTTTGCCGTTACATTGGTATAAGTAAACAGTCGGTTTAAGCTCGCATGTCCGCTAACCATATCGGGTTAATTTTAAGCTTCGTTTTCGAAACGAGCTTAGCGGATGGAGCGTTAAATATAAGGCTGAGTTCGCGTACTTGATGTTTAATGCAGCATGTATGACTGCGAAGTTAGAAGTTTGATCCAATTTTTGAATACTTGTAGTTCTAATAGAGTTAGTTAACTATCTATTCAGAGTATCGTTTATTTTAGAGGTAGGACACACCAAGATTTCTCTTTAAAGATTTTTTCATTTCCGAAAATGGTAGAAGAGCAAACAGCCCTCGTAATGGTAAGTGGTAACTGTCGCTAATGGACGACTCAGAGTTGTCCATGAGCAACAATGCTCCTCCGAACGAAACGCAATAGTACGAGTACTATTACTCTTACGTTGATCTTCTATGAGAGGGTACTTTCCCAGTCGATCCGGCCCATTCATGCTAAAACCAGTGTGGATCTACTACCGTTTATTGCCTATATTGTAAAGTCTTGTGTTCTCCTCTACTATACCATCCATTGACTCTACTGCTTGCCATCAGAGTGAAATCAAAGTTTTATAATCAATACTAGTTTAACTTCATCCAAGACTATATTAAAATAATTCATAAAAAATATTAAAATCTTCATTAATTTAGAGTTTTAAAAACTCCGTTGTATTTGTGTAACGTTATTACTGTTTACCTAGATTAAAATAATCATCATGTTTTGTGGATTAACCACGGCAGCGGGGCTCATGGCTGGTGCCCCGCCACAACCGGTTCCCGTTATACCTACGGACTCCCTATATATATCATATTGTTGTCTTTAGATTTTGAGTCGCAATGTAGTAATAACTGAACGATGTGTTTATGGGATAGTAGTACCTTCTCCACTCAACGCTCCGCTTATCGCCTACTTCGCTTAAAACGCTTCTCTTATAGTTAACTAATTAGGTTTACTATGACCCTAACTAATGTTTAGATTAATGATATTTTTTATAGATTTCGATTTTACGAAAGTTTTATGTCTCGTTTTATTTGTCTCTTTTTAGTTGAAAGTGTCTTTACGTAATGAGGCTTCTCGTAAAATTGTTGTTATTGATGACTAGTAAAGTTTTAGCTTCGTGCTTTTATCAGTTAGATTAAAGTTTTTTGTCTATTAGAACAAATAAATCCTCTTTGGATTCTTCGTTTAAAGAACTGTTTAAAGAGACAAAGATATTGCGTAATTTTTTGATACCACTTTGATTTTATTTACCTATTTACTCAGTTCTTATAGTTAGAAAGAAATACAGCTCTAGAGTAATTGTTAATTGCAATCTCTATGACTATTATTTTCATAAACTATTCCTCTTGGAATGCTAAGGACCCCCAGCAGATTTATGAAGATATTAATTTGAAAAGAAAATATAACTAAAATGAGGGGAGGATTAGACATCATGGGATGAATACGAAACAATATATTATACTTCATCGTACCCATTTTTTCTAAATACGTATTTTTAATAAAGGACTTACTTCTTATAAAAATCAGTCTACAAATAAACCACACAGAGACGGTTGAGAATGTCAACAGAGCAACTAAAAGTAATTTATCGTTCCAACTCAAAACTGACTTTGCATGTACGGCTGCAACGTAATCCAAAAAACTGCAGAAAATTTTAACCTACTCCAATTTTCATACTTGTACTCTAATATAATTCGTTATAATATTACATACGATTTTGCGAAAACAGTTACCAATTAGAATATCACTTACTCGTACTTCTTACCCTCAGACAGCGTAGTGCCATTTTGATATGATGGGCGAATATAACAGAAGTTCAAACACATCTACTGTAAAAAAATGTCATTGTCAATAATAACTCATTTTTTAGACCTGGACCAAATATTACAAAATAAAAACCCTGGTTACCTATATAATACATTAAAACATCTTTGACTCACATTCATCACAGCGGATTGAGGGCAAATCGCATTAAGCAAATTAGAGAAACCCGAAAATTCGTAAATAACACGCAAAATAATAAAAGTGGAGCAATATATCCCATTAAGCATTGAAATCAATAACATGGGTAAGTGAGTAAGTACGGGAAGGCTTTTACCTGACGACGTAATTGGACTGAATACGACTTTAGAATACAACCGTATGTTCCAACTTTATATCGCTAGCGGCTGTAGTAAAAATATACTTATTTTATTTACGAGGTATTTTTGTGCTTTGTTATGCGATATACAGTGGCATTCTATAAACAATCTTTAGTCCAAGATACTTCAAAATCTGGATTTTATGCAATAGATCGTTTAGCGGTGAAACGATGTCAATGTAAACTGTCATTTTGGTATTCTTAATACTATCTAAACGCACGTGCAGTAAGTACATTATAGGCATTTTAAAATGTCATTTTTATATTAATAAATCTGATGAATCAGGTAGAAAATACGAAAATGACAGTTTTGACAATGTTAGATCGAAACTTACCAACTGCACTGCTGGTTTTCACGGAAGATAGCTGTCATTTAATTTTATCCACATTTTTTCTATTTTATCATTGTAATATACCATTAATATCATCAACAAGAATATTATTCTACACTTGACACTGGCAGAAATAGCTGACACAATCGTCGGCTCTGTTGCCAAAAAAAAAGGAGAAGAAGATCTGCACTGCTATAGTAATGTTAGCGGTTAATATTGAAGTTGGTACAATGAAAATGTAAGAGATTCCATGTTTTTTTTTTGTTTTTTTACAAGAGAAAATGTCTAAAATGCAATGTTTTATACGTAATATACCTTTCGCCACCGATTGCGTATCGCGTATCGCGAATTCGCTTGCCATTGTACATTATAGTGTTCTTTTACTGAGCGTACCTGCAAAATCACTGAAATATGGAGAAATATTAATAGCTAAGCTATCGCATAAAGTTTCTAGTACTAGTTCAAGCAATCTTTCATTCAATACCAGACCAATATGTGAAGGTATTCATTGAACCATCCCTTCTTTTCACTCGGCATACAACTCGAATATTATTTTCATACCACAAACTTTCGCATTTATAATATCTATTAATAAGATATAATATTATAGGTATACATCCCTTAACTAAAGACATAATTTCGTTCTATCCCAACCATTAAGTTAATAATGTAATTTCTTATTTCAGATTTCTTTTAAAATTTTATATAACTGTTCAACAATGTGATCAAACGAAAAGATCATCTACTTAAAATTTATCCTAAGTTGGTGTTCAATTCCGCATTCTTTTAACAATGAAACACATGGTAGGTCGTGTAATATGCATGCAAGGGAAAGGCATCAGGGTAAAAGTCACTCCACAGTTTTGTACCTACACCGTATACGAGTACATATGTTATGTATGATTGCTGTTGATGGTATTTTTATTACGAATATAGGTCATAATAATATAATAATATAATATTCTACCACATTCACACAGCGCCATCTAGCCCCAAATTAAGCAATTATATTTGCTTGTGTTATGAGTCCTAAACAACGGATATACTACTTAAATACATTTTTTCTTTTGTAAATACATACATAACTGTTATAGATAAATTACACCCAGACACAGAACAAACAATCATGCTCATCACACAAAGATTTGTCCTAGGTGGGAATCGAACCCACGACCTCCGGCTTAGCAGTCAGGGTCACTAACCACTAGACCAACAGGCCAGTCAACCATGATTATTTTCTGATTACATTAACAATAGTCATGTTGATGAACTTCAAAGGGCCATTCAAAATTCTGCTCATTATCATTGTCACAACAAAACAATCGTGATGGTAGTAATTCAAGGGGTTTGAATCTGGGCACATTTCAGTGTGGCTTTTTTCGTCATAAGTACTTTCTGAGTTTATCAGATAAACGTTGTTTTTGATGTAAGTAGGTACTTAAATCTATACTATTATATAAAGTGAAAGAGTTTGTTTGTTTGTTTGCACTCGCTGATCTCTGGGATTTCCAGTCGAATTTAAATAATTCTATTTGCGTATGATAACCCAGTTCTTGAGGCAGATTATATGTAACATCACGCTACTGGCTAATGGGCAAAGCAGTAAGAAAAGACGTGGGTGAAACCACGCCGCGTAAAAAGCTAATATATTATAAAATATTTATGTCCGAAAACGCCAATCGGCCTTGAGATAACGTGGCGATCAATGCTTATACCATCTGTAAAAGAAAGGCTTTGACAATACAATGGAAATATAATAGACTGAGCCAAGTAATTAAAAAAAATCTTACTTCTACATTTTAATCTAAAACGAATTTAAAATTAGGTGGTCTGAAGTGTCCGTAGCAATATTATTTACGTTTAGTAAGGGCCAAATATATTTGCAACAAACAGTCCATAACAAACAAACCGAGTCAGTAGATCGGCACGCTTAAAATAGCAATATCAACATTTTCCACATATTCACATGTTGATTCCATTTGCAAAATAAATATTTGGAATGATTTAAATTGCATTCTGAAAAAAATATATTTTTCACAAAAAAGTAGCATGCTACTCTTAACTTCTTTGAATATTTGTTAACAAAATTTCCATCATACGAGCGAACCTCCGACTACTTATAAATAGGTATTGGCGCAGCCGTGAGACACACATTATTGTAATAAAAGCATAATAATATTGTCTATCTGCTATTGTGTTATTATATTTTTTTATTTGTGTTTATGTTGACCTTCTGAAAATTCGTGTGTATTTTTGTCTGTGTCAAACAAATGTATTTTCTTTCTTTCTTTCTTTCTAGGTAGAGTAAAATCAATTTAGCACGCAAATATAAAAAAATGCGACTAGATAAATCAGAATGTAAAGGCCGCTGCAAACGTAACAATATATACCTCGGTAGGGATGTGAACGGAAAAGGGACCTGACCAAAACGATATTTCCAAAATTTCACATCACATCCCGTCCGTAAAAAAAACCCGTAACGTATGCTGCGGTCATTAACGTGTAGTGATCGCATCATGGCTCTATACAAGACGAGAACCATCTGATAAATACACGATGTATGGCCACACCAATAATGTTTTTAAGTACCTATGTTAGAAAATCGTAACACTTCTTGATATAAAAGCATTACCTATTATGCCACCAGAGCACCTCAGTCTACATAGAGGAAACATTAAGTCACTTTGCATACTACTTGAAACTGTAACTTACAAAAATTGTTTACCTGGCGATTAAAAAGAGTGGCCTGAGTTTCTTGCCAGTTCTTCTCATGGCTCTAATTCGTCAGCGAACTGGCAGTAGGTTAATTTGCTGACATTTTGTTAACTTTGACGTTCATAAGTGTTAATTTAATTAACCTATATCATAAACATATTTCATTTCATTTCATTTCATTAAGAAAAGCTATGCGCAAAATATTTATATCACATTACGTTTATGACAATTTTATTCGTTACATACACATACACATAAATAGTAGATTAGTAGCTAAGGGCTGTAAGGCATCAATTGCAGCCCGAGATATTTAGTTCGAGGGTGCAATTGATGCTTGACTACTCTGCTTTACATCTCGATTGTGAGGTAAGTAGAAAAAAACCGGCATTACTAGAATAAAAGTTTTCTATTCCCACCTTCTTTTATCTTTTTTTTTTTATTTTTTTATATAGGAACGAAATTGAGCTTCGCCGTTCGATATTTAAAATTGATGACTATTATACTCATACGAAGACAAGACTGAATAGCGAAGCGACCTCTTTTATCATTGGGCTGAATGCATGATGTCTATTGCCAGTATGATGGTTAGATGTACGAGAACTTTTTGAAAGAGTGAAGTGTTTTTTTTTAATTACTTACCGCCTAGGGCTTTTCTAGCTACATTATTACTCTAGAGCGCTAATTGATCACCTACAAGCCCCATTTGGGGGTAATAAGGACCTACTTACCGAATATGAGAGATGTAAAAGAATATAAAAATAGTTTGCAACCCTTTTTGCCCGACTGCCGAAGTCAATGAGAGTAGTGTTTTTCGAGTGTATGTATCAATGTATAATTATATATGTATGTGGGTATGTATGGCTATTTCTTTGGAACGCTCTACAGCCTAAATAGCTTGACGGTTTTTACATAAGGTATCATTAGATTTGTATTGATTGTGGGAGTGACATAGGTATGTAATCTTGCAAAGTAGCGTCATCAGGAAAAAATAACTAATAATATATTTTGCTTCTTCAATTGCTACCAATGACACCCAACCGCTTCAGTCGTGGGCTCTACGGGGAATTTAAATGCGCAGTTGTTGAGATTCCGTAATTATGAGATCTTAATAAAGCACTACATATTTATATTACGCTTTATTACCTAGCTATCTCTATTTAAGTACTAACGAGCTTATTACCTACTTCTTACAAAATAGGTATGCTGAGATAACAAATCTAAACTAATAATTAAAGACATATTTTTTTTGTTTCATCTGTTACGCTGTCATTATTCTTTTACCCAGTTCGGGACTTGGTAACCATCCTCAATCAATCAATCAGTTTATTGTAAAACATAGGTACAGAGGTGTAATATTGTTAAAAAAAACAGTTTTACTATGTTTTGCCGTAACATAAAGCGTACAATATTAATAAATATAATAGAATAAATTTAATCAACATGCATTCTTTAAATTCAACCAATGTCAACATTACCATCTGAATCAATATACAGAAAAAATATTATCATTCCAGACGAGAGACGTTTAGCGGTTTTGGAGTCCACTCATCGGTTGGCCGTCACTTTTAATCCTGGAGACTATCCACGTAACCCCAAGGTTTGCAGTTGCCCATTCTGATCTGTAATCTGTCTATCACTTTCAATAACTGAAAAAAATGATTTGTTAATCTAGAAATTGTTATTTAATTGGTTATCAAGAAGTAAAAAGTTTCTTCTTATTATAATTCAAACGTGCAATTAGTGAGATTAAAAAAGTTTTCTTTCAAGTTGGAAAGTTTTGCAATTGGCACTGAGTTTATTGTCAGGTATAAATCAAAGGTTACGTACTTTTAAGTTTAAACAGTTAGTTAAACAACTCGCTTTATTAACTGTTTAACAGATAATTTGTAAAGAGAGGTTTTATTTTTAGGTTCTTTGATTATATTATTATTTGACCCATATTTTGGGTCTCTTTATTTAACTTAATTCATATTTAATACATTTTAAATACTTATTTATAATTAAAAAAAAACCTAAAAATATCTACACATTTAAAAATATAAAAATAGATTACTACCGACATCGAGGCTAAAGTCCAAGCTACCGATAGTTAGTGTTCCAGAGAGAGGAACGTCCTGAAAATACGAGCCGTTTCGAGCAGCACTGCCCTCTCTTTACTTAATATTACGACAGTTTCTAATATGGGATACCACCATTCACAAAGAAAATAGTCGTTTAAACTAAGAACAAAGAACTGACTGTAGAACACAATAAATATTTAACTTAATGAACATAACCAATCAGGGAAGATTTATATTAGACCGGTCCCTGTCCGTGCCGAGTTTGAATGTCTGAACGTCGTACGTTAGTAAACGGGCCCAGACGAGACACAGATCATGCACTGTGTAATATAAACTGCTTCATACAAATCAGTATCCCTTCCGTGCCACGCACACGGCACGCCCCGGGCACGGTCCGATCCAAATCTGCCCTCTTCCAAACAGACAACTGGGGAAACACCAGTGTCTGCCTGCGATGCTGTCTCAATTGGAACTTGAGAAATATTTTTAAAAGCTTATAGCGTTCTCAATATATTTTTTTATCAACCTTTTTTCGCACTGCTATGCAAAGATCTTCCCCATGTATTATAAGTGTTTAAAAATCTACAACAGGTAGCACTATATAAAAGGAATAAATATTCTATAAGATACGATTAGGGTACAAGAAGAAACTATTAATTTAGAACTATGATTCACGAATTGTCTGAATCAGTGCTTAATACAAGCTATATGAAATTTTCTCCAATTTGACTTGTAATCACCTAAAGACCCATAAATAATATATTAACGACAGTAAAATGTAAAAAAAACTTACACTGTCTATATAAAACTCAAATGAAGTGCTTTAAAAGTTAATATGATTTCAATAACAATTTTATAAAACAAGTTTGATATCTCGATATTGGATGTGGCCTGTTACAACTCCGAAGCAATATAACTTTTACCTTATTCCGGCGTCAAGTGTATTGTGTTACAATATAGTGCAACGACCACACATTGTAAGGAAAGCGTAACAAAACTGGTATAAATTGAATGAAATTGTCTGACTATTGTGTTTATAACATGTTTCATAATCCAATACTGTACGTTACCTTTTAATTAATTTTTTATCTGTACTTTTCGTGGTGTGGTTCACCTACGTCTTTGCTTACTGATCTGCCCCCATCGTCAGTAGCGTAATGTTACATTCTTCAGGAACTGGGCTATCATACGCAAAAATAATTATTTAAATCTGACTGATAGTTCCAACACATAAAGCGAAAGAGTTTGTTTGTTTGTTTGTTTGGTCTTCAAACAAACAAACAAACTCGTCCGCTTTATAACAGTATAGATTCTATTCATGCTAAGTAATAATAATAATATCACAACAACTACACACAACGCCATCTAGACCCAAAGTAAGCATATAGCTTGTGTTATGGGTATTAGTATGTAAGTAAGTATTAATCTTAGTACACAGTACTCTCGTCTCACAAATCTTTTGGGTAAGTGGACAATGAAATATGAGTATTAAATATTAATAGTAATTAATAAATAATAATAAATAAAATACTATATTCTTGTTTGCTACCAAAGTTGTACATTAGTTCTTAAATTATTTCTACACATGGTTTTAAGAGTCTATAATTATACTTCATCCATTATCCATTAAATGTGTTTGTAAAAATAGAACAGAAATTAACATTATTTATTTAGCACTTACTGAAAGTGGAAAAGCAGTTTGAGGCATATTTTTAAACAAACACGTTTCTGTTTTGTTTAAATGTCTGTAAAGGCCAAGGAACATTAAAAACGCTTTTATTTATGGCTCTAAAAATCCTATTTATTTATAAACTTAATAATTTTAGTAAGACTGCCATTTTACTATAGTCCTTAGAACAGTGGTATTAGTTTGAATCTTTATTTAAGTTCCATCGTCTTATTCTACGTAGTATCCTGAGGAACATTTTGACCTGGTTTCATCGCAACTCTCATCTTCACTAATAAAAATGGGTTGATTTATTGGCAATGAAATAATTCTTAACGTTTGAAAAAGTGACCATACAATACATGTGTGGACACGCTACGCTCGTATCTATCGCCGGCGTCCCGATTCTAACAATAGCCATGACAGTCGTCACAGGCAGTTTAAATTCTGGCAAGTTGAAATATTGGTAACAAACAAACATTATTAAAATCCCAACCAGTTTGGTTAAAATTTGATCCCAAATTAGGTTGAAAATAGCACAGGAAATGTATAAATAAATGTATCAAAAAATGTATTAAGGCGGCTGGCGCATTGATTTTATAATTTTATTTTTCAACTAGCTGTTGCCCGCGACTTCGTTCGCGTGAAAATTCAGATGTGTGCCTGTATGAGAATATTTCTTACCTAATCTTACGGCAATCGTACATTGTATTAGTAATTTATTACTAATTATCAGTATAATAAATATTATCAGTATAATCCGTCTCTAAGGCGAATCCGATTTAAATCTATTCACCCGCTACACCTAAAACAGACGAAATTTTGCGATATTTAAAGAAACTTGCCACTCCTATTTTCCCACTTAATAAGAATAGTTCCTAGTTTGGAAATCGTATTATCAAAACTCCTGTTTAAAAACTATAGAAGCTTCATACAAATTTTATTCCCCTTTATACTCCAGGGAAATGAATTTCGCAAAATCCCGTCTTAGAGAGCACCTATTTCCAAAATTTGAAACTCCTAGCACTTTTAGATTTTTGAGATTTCGTGATGAGTGAGTGAGTAAGAGACCTTTCTTTTATATATGTATAGCTTCTGCCGCGGCTTCGCTCGCATGAATATGGTTTTTCAATAGATACTTTTATATTGTTTAAATACTGTTTTGCATACTATTTCTAATCTCATCATCATCACCATTCGTACAAACCTTCTTTCACTTACCTAAAGATATCCCCCGTAAAACTATATAATACATAAAGGCAAATTTTCACTACAATAACTTTCCCCTTTCCTTCATTTCCTCTCCCCCTTTTCCCCTTCCCCTCCCTTCCCCTCCCGTCTCCCTCCCATCTCCCTCACTTTGCCCACACTTCCCCTCACTTTCCCTCACTTCCCACTCACTCACCCCTCACTTACCACTCACTGACTCCTTACTTTCTCTCACTTTCTCTTACGTCCCCCTCACTTCCCCCTCACTTACCTCTCACTTGCCCTTCACTTGCCCCTCACTTGCCCTTCACTGCCTCCTCACATCCCCCTGAGTTCCCTTTTTTTTTTCTACACAACGCCATCTAGACGCAAAGTAAGCATATTATATGCTTATATTATAGGTTCTAGAATACGGATAAACATACTTAAATACTTTTATTTTTGTAAATACATACATATTATACATAGAAACACCCAGACCAATGCAAATAGACATGTTCATGCTACAAATATTTGCACTGAGCGAGAATCGAACCTGCGACCTCACAGTCCATACACAGTACCACCGAAATACAGAGGTTGTCGATTTAACCCTGACTTTCCCCTCCCTTTCCCCTGACTTCTCCCTCACAACCCCTGCACTTTACCCTCACTTCTCCCTTCTTTTCCTCTTCCTCCCCCTCCCTCCAAATTTTAAATCGCCAACTTCAAAAGCAAAGATCTTTCCATACAATATTTCATCCCTTATTTTACCCTATGAATCCACCCCAGTTAAAAAAAATATGAGCGTATTTTTTATTTAAATAAAAGTATACCAAAACAAAATTTCAAAGCTGTAAGTTAAAAAATGAAGACGTTACATACAATCGTTTTCATCCCTTTCCATACACTTAAGAGTTGAATTTTTAAAAACCCTTTCTTAGTACATTTCTAGACATTAAGACAAACACACCCTCCAAATTTCAAGTCGCTACGACCAGCGGTTTAGGCTGTGCGTTGTCCGTCAGTCAGTCAGTCAGTCAGTCAGTCAGTCAGGACAAAGCCTTTTATAATATGTATGGATGTATGGATTATACGTATATCCATCAAGGATCAAAGCATACAGGCTGCTAGGAATGCTAACACGTGATAGGGCCACATAAAGCTGACCGTGCGTAAAACAGCTAATTCTTAGATCCACACCCACAACTTTTAGTGTCTTACCTTGGGCTTTATTAATTAGTCATCACAAAACATAGGCTCACTGGAAACTGTACTCGTTTAAAAGAATGACAGGAATCCAAGGAATAAAAACACTATCAGCTATTCCGCAACCTGTTAAAATCTCTGCTTCTATAAGATTTCGTAGTAAATTAACGAATGTTCGATGCGATTCTTTAAATAATTGGCATAACTTTTTTATTTATGAACCGATTGACATGAAACAAACACTAAATGTTAAGTGAAGCCTACCACAATATATTAGTGAAAACCGTATTTAAATCGGATAAGCCGTTTCTGAGATTAGCGTGAACAAACACACAGACAAACAGACAAACAGACAAACAGACATAAATTTTAACAATCATTGTTTTGGGTTCTATTTGCGTTGATATAGGTCCTAATAGTATTTATTCTCATATATCTTTCATGTACAGACAGCGATCGGTTACATTTTTATTATATGTATAGATTACTTTTAGTTTATACTTTTGTAAAAATATAAGTGTTGTTTGGTGCACAAAATAATTTTTTTTTTCATTAGATATCTTATAAAAGATAAAAGCTTTGCTCTTGAACCTACCACGAATTTTGCAAAACTTGCTTGTAATTCAAATCGTTGCTGTGATTTTTATTGGTGTTTAGTTCACTTTTTGCACAGCAGAAACAAGTTAAGTAATCATACAATCACATTTATAATCGATATAAACAAACGATATAAAAAAATAATAAAAAAGCACCCACCGTCAATCGGCAATATACACCGCTACCCTATCGGAATGCGATGGACGTTCCAGCCGAGTAAACCGGAAGTCCGCACACGGCCGCTTCCGGCCCGGTCCGTCACTGTGGCGCTTTGAGCTTTTTTGATACGGTCATGTAGCTAATCGGGTGTATGATTTTATTTTATTTGTTATAATGTTGGTAATCTTATATAAAAATAGATTTAAAATTAAAAATAATATTGCATCGATTGGCCTTGTAGCTTCTATCTCTTACCTAAATAACAATATGGAAAGAGTCCATCTCTTTTTGTGGGTATCACAAGACGCAACGAATACCTGAAGGTTTAGCCTTAGAATTGATTATTATTAATCAACTACCTGCGCCCTGAATTGGTATAGTTCGGGAACCAGAGCGATTTTCGGGATAAAAAGTAGCCCAGGCTATATTCATCTCCAGCACCCAATCTATCTACATACCAATTTTCATCAAAAATTCAGCCATTTGGGCGCTGAGTGGTAACTAACACATACACACACACATGCATTCACACACACACAAACTTTCGCATTTATAATATTAGAAAGATGTATGGGTATTAGCTTAGCGTTAGCTCATGTTAAATTATAAATATTTTATTCCATGCTGTCCTATTATTATTATTATTTTTATATGCAGTGTGCAATAAAGAAATATTATGAATATTCATCATAATCGGCCCATTATTATTCCACTACAGGGAAATAACTATTCTCATACAGAATCGCCACGCCACGCTTGCTCAAGGTGGATTAGCGATTTCAGTATTACTCAGAAGTCCAGGTTTCCTAACGATATTTTTCTTCACCGTCAGTCAGTAATGTCCAGATAAACTCAGAAAGTACAAATGGTTTGAAAATCACATTTCACATTTTTTTTATAGTAGCCTATGGACGCTTGCAACACCAGGAGCATCACTAGTGCGTTGTCGACCTTGTTAAAAACCTTTTAAATCCTTTCTTGAAGAAGTCCATGTTGTAGTCTCTCGATAAAACCTTGACGAGAGCTCATTCCATAACCTTATCGTACGAGGGAGAAAGTTTCTCTAAAACCTCACTGTACGCGGCCTAAGAGGATCTAAGGTGTGAGGATGAACTACCACATAATAATATTCTATTCATTGGTATTTTAAAGAAACAATATATGGCTTTATCGGACTCAATTCGGGATGCCACGCTGACACTGAGCTTTGAGATCATTGAGCAATTTCGTCGAGTGGTAATTTTAGCAATGGTTTGATCAACGAGAATGTAGATACGCAATTTTGTCCTTCACAATGGACAGTCACACTATGAATTGTGCGATAGCATGATGTATAGTTTGAGCTATAGATTATGTCGAGTATGAACATCTAAATTTAAATTAAAGAACATCGTTTTACTACGATAATATTTTGATTGTTTTTGTCTAAAATAGAAATGAAAGATTACTGTCTGACTGGACATGGTATCTCGAAAACTACTTTTGAATTTTGATAAACCACCTGACAATTATTTTGCGACAAGGTCTACCAGTCAATGGCGAAAACAGGTCACTAGTTTTAATATAAAATACGTTGACGATTCATGATAATACAAAAGGAGTTAAAATAAATTAATAAAAAATAAGTATATTTTTAAATCCCTCAGCTCACTTTTAACAAAACCGGGCCTCATTCATCGTATACCAAGACATTGGTACACATTATGTTATATATTTTAAGCGAAATATTAAAGATATGCGTACAAATCGCTAAAGAATAAAGATTTGAATTCAACGAACCAATAACTTCTAACTTGCATTAAGTAACATTATCTCTTAACATATTTGCGGTATTGATTAACAGAAACTCTTCATAACTTGTAATTTAAATTAACGCCTAACAAACCAACCTTTATGTTATCCCAATTACTATTTTGAAATGAATAATCTATCAGTCAATTCAATCAAGTAAGATCGAGTATCTGATTTTGTGGTTTTATGTCGAACAAAAGTCTAGGTGTTATACGACGCTAAAGGGAATGAGGGAATAGAGAATCGACTTGTGTTTGTGTAAGCACTTGTGTAAGCTGTTGTACCTTCTGCGCAGCTATCTAGACTTCATTAGGATTAGTGATCCGAGCTCCGTCTCATTTGTACGTGCATAATTATGCATTTATCGTGTTAAGCTGTTTACTTTTGCATATTTTTGTATCTATCGTTATTCAGTTGTTTAATTTATCGTGTTGCAAGGCAAGGTCCACTTAATGTTCATCATAATTATCTAGTAGAAAAATATCTGCTCCTAAATTATATTTGTGAGGCTTTTTCCAAAATCGCCACGCTTGATAGAAGGAATGACGATCGCATAATTGTGTAAAATTAAATAAAACCTTTTACAATGTAAACGTACATTTTGTATGACATAGACCCATTAACAAATTACGCTCAATATATCCCAAGACAAATAAACCAGTGCGGTTCAATGTTCATAAATAACATACAGGGCATTTAATTAATATTTATGACACAGACACGACGTCCGGTCACTTTATTGAATCAAATCATTGTACGGACGATAAACATTTAATGTGTATTGGGATTTTTTTGACCTACAAAATCATGCTGGTATGTTATTGTGTCATTCATATTGTCAATTTTATTGTCGTGTGACTGAATTTCACGGTCCCAAAGGAAGTATAATAGTGTCAAATTATATGAAAACCCAACTTTATAGATAAGAAACAAGTTTAGCGGTGCGGCGACTGTCAGAAATTAAATTCTTAGTAGTACACCAATAATTTGATAAACTTGTCTTAGAATACTTAATAATTGAAAGTGAAACGATACCGTAACGTTGAATTTCGCCAGAACTAAGTTCTCAACAATTAATACAAGTTTAACTATGAGAATTCTTGGCTTGTTTAAGTCAGGCACCCCAAGCTTCATTTATATTTAATTTACTTGGAAATATACTGCTGAATTCTTTATGCGGAATTGTTTACTAAGAATACTTTTTGTTGTATTGGTGTTAATATTATAAATATAAACTCATATTAAAAGTTTTAACAAAATACTTTATGCTATTAACTGGAATATTCTTGAAAATTTCCCAGAAGCCAATCCTTCTAGACCTTGGAAAAAATATATTTCTTATTAAATCAATAATAAATTAATGTAATGTAAGCATGGTGTTTTTGTCTATTTTTCCAACGACTTTAACGCTGTGATAAGCCCGATTCGGTAAATTTGCCAATCACTATGTTTGAATTGTGACATTAAAAAAACATACGACCCGAATTGATAACCTCCTCCTTCTTGAAGTCGGTTAAATAGCAATATATTCTTAAATCTCAGCGTAATCTTAGAAAACAATGTATATAGATGGAATGCGTGTGTCTGTACATATTTGTTTACTGATTCCCTGTTGTACGAGTAATATTTATTATCTCACACAAATTTTAGTGATACTGAAACTGATGATTTAATTACACTCCTTGATTTTGACAGTCGGGTAAAATAGAGTACCTGTTAAACCTTTAACCCTCTGTTATAGGCTTACAATGTTGTTATCCTGTTATTTGTTCCTACTGTAGTGTACATAATTGTGTTTATAAGTTAAAGTAAAGCCTATGTAGCACAGGTAACACATAAACAACATAAAAAACATTATAAAAATGTGGTTGACCAGTGCCTTCAAGTACTCATCTTTTAAGAATTTACAACTCAATCCTTAGTATCCATATGTACCAATATTAATCACTTAACGTAAAATGAAACTTACGTTTCTTGTCTTTATTCGGTGTATGAGAGATTCAGGCTGTAAACTAGCGCCTCTAGCGGCAACTTAGATAACCTACATTTGACACAACTATTCCAATGAGGCCTCATTGCTCAGATTTCTGTTTATTTTTGAATGGTCCATGCTTAAACTCATCTCAACTAAAAACCAACTACGATGGTAGTGGCGGCAATCTTAATAAGTACAAAACATTGCTGCCTGCGCAATGATATATGTCTAACAAATGGTGAATTTATTTATTTAATTATATAATTTATTGACACGTTTTACATAATTATATTTTAAAATAAAACAACATATCAAATACTTTAAATAGTACAATTAATTTAAAATTCCTGATAACAATTAACAAAACAAAATTAAAACCACCTTCGTTAAAGAACTAGAACAAGTTAAGTTAGAATATATTAACCAATAGCTGCACAATACAAGTGCTTCCGACATGGTTGGCTTGCTACCGGACGTCAGTTGGCCCGAGCGGTTAGTTTGAAACCCGGATTCGAACCCCTCACACGCGGTAATGCGGTAAAAGTAGACAGAACTACGCATATTTACGACGTAACTACGAATTCGTGATACCGTATATTTATACTAGTTTCACAGTTTGAAGTTAGAGTTTATGTATGGGTTGTGTGTTGTGAAGTTTATAAAATAGTGGTTAGAGTGTTAAAATGTGGGGATTAGTGAGATTATCCATAGTGTTACATTGTAAGTTTACATTTGTTTTACTTTTATCGTGTTTAGTATTTTAAGACGTCCTATTCTACTTGTTGATATTATTGTTATGTTTTATATGCGTGTTATCTTCAAGGATATATGCAAGGCTTAGGTCTGTATAGATTTCCTTAAAATTGAGTAATATTAGCTTAGCACGATCTTTGAATTTAACATAGTTATGAGTTGTGTGATCATCAATTAGAATTTGTTTATAAACTACTAATGAGTTAATGAGAATGGAAATCAAAAGCAGAATACTTCTTTTTCCGCGCGTTACGAGAGTTCTGCTATTGCAGTTACTGCATTCTCCAATCTGTGATGTAAAGATTATGACAAATACATTCTTTAGTATCCCCCAATATAATCCAGAAATAACTTAATTCAAAAAGTTCCAATGGTACTTGCCCGGTATCGAACACACACCTTCGGGTACCAGAGTCGTGTATGAATCCTACTAATATTATAAATGCGAAAGTATGTGTGTGTGTATGTATGTGTTTATTACCACTGCCTACGGCTAAGCCAATTTCGATAAAAATAAGTATGTAGATAGATTTGGTGCCGGAGACGGACACAGGCTACTATTTATTTCTAAAACCAGTCTGGTTCCCGAGGGAGACAAATACATTTTAGACGCAGGCAACGCCGCAGCTAGTTTAACATATTTTTTTTTTTGGTAAAAGTCTGAAACACATAACGGACCCTACTCTTACTAACAAGTAACATACCTATATTTTTTACGCCAGTTCGATAGAAAAATGTAACACATGTGGTAAAAGTTCAACGCAATAGTTCACGAACACTTAACCCGTCGCTTATCGATTGCCTCCATCGGTACCACAGGCCACAGGTACGACTATAGTACAGATATCGTCGTTCTTATTCAAAAATACGAAGAAATACAAAGATAGAAGAATGGTATTTTATTAAAATCGGAATAAAGTACATATTCGTGCGTATTGTTATACGATATCGAAGGCGGTAGAAGTTCTACTACTTAATATAAGATTGTGTGTGTGATTGCTAGTAGTGGTTTCTAAGTACTCCTAGGGACTTGTATTTTTGTGTTTACATTAAAAGAGAGAGACAGTTGAAGGCTGGTTTTACTGTAGGCTAGTACCGACAGCCGAAAACATATTCTATCTGGATAATAATACAATCATTATTATTCACAGACAAACTTTACTCACTATGAAACATAAGTGTATTTAATTTGTACCTACTAATTTCCACGATCTTGTGCCAGTTACATCAAAATCAAATAATTTAAAAACTTATATTTACCACTACTCATCTGACACACACACACTTACATTTATTTTACAATTATATATCTACAATTCCGTATATAATGTCGATCCAAAGGTTGTCTGGAAGAAATCGCTTTTAGCGATAAGTCCGTCCATTGTACCCACTATTACCAGTCTTATTTTACTATTACTGTACAATTCGTTTTTTCTAAAAAAAAATATTATAGTGGTGTACAATAAAGCATAATAATAAATAAAAAACCCATGTTAAACTAAATAAAACTTTGGCAAGTTGTTCCATTCCATATCATTCTTTTAAGGAAGATACATTTCATGAACAATACTTAAATAATACTCAATAGGAAACGCTAATTACGTCGTATGTATTATTCATTGTGAGTACATTACTCGTCAGTGGCTATTAAAATGTTGTTAGGCAACTGTATGGTAATAAAATACTGAAATCATTTATATTTATTCGATCAATTAGGCTGTAGAAAGCTGTAAGTTTACTAGTAGACTATTTAAAAACACATGGATCATCAGCAGATTTCGTGAATACGTCTTGAAATTTATTAAATTAAGTTTAGTAATGTTACTTTTTACATTAGTTTTGAACTATCTAACAACAAGGTTACGCCAAAATATTTTAAATTCAACTTACATCATTCTGACAGGCTCTTACAGGTGGAATTCTAAATAATTGGATTTGAAATAGCTCACGTTCTGTGATCTTTGAACCGCGTAAGTGTTGCTATAATGATAAATCATTGTCGTCTTCGATGTTTATTACCTCTAAAAGTGAATAATGTAGTGAATTAATACGGCAATGCACCGTAAGCAAACTCATTGACAAAATAGGTGGTAGAGGTTATTAACTTTGTATATAAATATATATATATATATATATATAAATATATATATTTATATATATAAATATATATATATATATTTTAATGGTTGCAAGCCACTATGTGTGGGTACTACTACTACTAAGTACAAAGCCCGCAGTTTCCCATAAAAGTACATATTTGTTGGTTTCAGCATGAATGAGCCAAATCAGACAATTTGGCTTTGTAAAAGCAATACCGTCTCACGAATTATCCGCGTAAATTATTATTGCGTTTCATTTGTTGACTCCTTAAGGTCTATTTCTTTTCCTTCTGCTCGCTACAGAATACACCTTAGCTATACTTTCGTAGTTTTGTTGCAATACTTACAGAACACAGCCCATAGGTTACGTTAACCATTTACCACCAGGTTGTTTGTAACAATAAGAAAAATTATCAAAAACATCTAGATTAATAGAATAAAAACACGTACATGGACGCAACAATGCTGAAGATGACGTAATACTTGAATCGTTTGAAGAAGCCTTGGAAATAGAGCGTAAAGATGCAACTGTTCGCACTGCAGATGACGTTCTTTTTGCACGTTAGCGAAGTTTTTATTATAAACATATGTTCAGTTAGATAGACTGCCTGAGCCGTGGCACAGGCCGTGGTGTGGTAGAAGGTAATCCGCCAAAACTGAGGGACAACATACGAGCAAACAAAGAAAGAATAAACTACACATAAATACTTATTTGTACAAAATATTGGTAGTTGTACTTTGTATTTGTTTATTTTATGATTAAGATTCTCTCAATATAATAAAAAATAAATTCACTAAAATTTACTAAAAATTACGCTGTATGAGACGAAAGAGGAAAATCTAAATATAAAGACATCGTAATAGTAATCAACTTATTTAGTTGACAATACATAGAGTGAACTGGGTCAAAATACCATACGTGTTACCTACATCTAGTTTGTTGACGAAAGTAATTTAATCAATAGGATAAGAAAAGAAACAAAGGTGTATTATACTATACTTAACTAGCTTTCATCGGCGCGGTTGCATCCGCGTCTTTGCTCACTGCTCTGCTCCCGTCGCCAATAGCGCGATGTTACATAGCCTATAACCTTCCGCGAGAAATAGGCTATCATACCCGAAAAAAAATTTTCAAATCCGACTTGTAGTTCGAAAGATAAGCGCGTTCAAACAAACAAACAAACGAAATCTTTCGTTTATATAATAGTATTAGATTAAAACTGGGTCTTAAAGTTATTTATTTTGCTAAATGCGTTAGCTTCATAATATAATGTTATATTTCAATAAAAATTAATAAAAACAAAGTATTAGAGTGATGAGAAACCAAATATGCTCCGTACTGTACTTGAAGCCTTACAAAGTCGGTATCTTCCGGAGAGCGGTTCTCGGATGTGGGATAATTTGTGCTCCTTTTATTAATAAACAGCTGTTTAAGTTTATCTTGTACTTAATGAGATATTTAGACTAGCAGTCGCCTGCAGCCTAGCTTACGTGAATAAAATAAATACACATACATAGCTTCACGCCTTTTATCTCCAAAGGGGTAGGCAGAGATGTTTGACTTACTATGTATTTTGTATTTTTTGTGAATTGCATTGAATAGAATTATATTGATGTGCTTAAAATGTATTATTATTGAATTATTAAATATTGCTATTGACATGTATAATAATTATTTGTAATTGATAAGACTATAGAATTGAATAGTTATTTTGTTTGCTTGTTATGAAGTACCTACATTCTTCATGATAAAATTTGCAAACCTGAAAAGGTAGTCTATACTGAACCAATGCACCATTTATGTAACAATATGTACCTGTACAACGCAAATAAATGATTTGATTTAAAAAAAAACTAGTTTTCAACCCGCCAGGTGTTGCTTTTTTTTATAACCTATTGAGGACGCATCGAATGACATCTAACTCTTAATTAAAAATAACTGTCATTCAAATTTAGCAACGGAATTTTCTAGTTCAATTTGATCTAACCACTATAAAATATTCAGTTTATTTGCTATAAATATAACAAGCACATAGAACTAAATAAATCAAAATAAATTTTAAAGGAGGTTCAACTCTCCAGGTCGGTAAATAAAGGCAAGCTAAGGCAAGGCACCTTTTAAGACACATAAACTGAAGGAAAATTAATTATTGACTGACCAACAAACGCCAATTATAAATTTTGATGAAGTTATATTGAGTATACTTATGTTATAGAATTTCTTAAATTTAATATTCAAACTAACAGTTTTAAAATTGCATGATTTTAAAAACTTCGCTAATCATAAGTTCTGGAAACCTAAAAATTCAAAATTATTTTTCATTTCTTTCGTTTCAATCTAGTAAAATATTCAGTCGATTTACCAATTACAAACATGCAAGCTAAATAAATAGCTAAATCGAACTTACGTGGCCAGTACGGTTCAGAGCCCCTTAAGTTTTTTATCATCGTTTCTTAGCTCGTGTATAGCACGCGTCTGAGACATGTGTGTCCACGGTTCGGTGGCCAAGACATAAGGCCAAAGGTGTTTTAATAATAAAGTAAAAACTACAGGAATCCCGCTCCCGTGAACACGTGCCGGTTTTTGTTTGCAGATAAAGAAGAAAACTTATGTGCAGTTTATTGTTGTTGTAAAGTTAAGTTTTAAATATATTTTTGTAGTAAGTAGGTATACTGCGTTGGATTCTCGCCTAAGAATTAGAAAAAAAAATATTAATATGATACACAAATATAAGATTTAAAAGTGGACATACCTTATATTATATTTTTATATAGTTTTTCGTAACACAGAGTTTGTTCTCTAATCCAGGGTTAATATTTCTATATAGAAATTATCGTCTTTAAGCGGTATCTGTTCGTGATCTATAATTTCATAATTCTGCATAAATTATATATTTATCATAGTTATTGTAAAAATAGGTCAAAATCCTTATTTATGTATGCAACCGTAACTTTACAACGTGTTTGTAATGTTTAAATAATAGAAAACAAAAAGTATTTTAGTTAATATAGAAAAAGAATTACAAATAACTCACAAACATGAGATCAATAATTTAGAAGCATGTACACCTACTGCATTGCGTGCAAATTTAGTTCCTTTTTTATCAAAAGTACGCCAATCACACAAAAATAAACTATACACAATAAAATTTCTGCTGCTGCAAAACCTCTTTTAAAATAACATATTTAAGGATTCGCTTTAGTCAATAAAGTCATCACGCTTGCTGAGTGCGTTGGTAACTGCAGTAAGGTAATATGTATGTAAGTAACGGTACCCTTTTATTTTCTATTATCGTAGTACCTATCTAATATGATATGAAAGTCAGCCCAATGAACCCCTCGGTCTTCTTCCTTTTCCCTTTTCCTTCCTCATCCTCTTTTCTCTAACTACAAGATTGGCAACAAATTCGTTGTGTTTTATAAGATTTTTATTGCAATGCTTATAAAAGACAGTCATGTGTATAGGTTACGGTTACAGGTTAAAACATCAGATGAACCGTAGGTATACCTGTTTGCCACCATAAAAAAATGTTGTACAAAAAAACTTATTAAAAATGAACGATACTTGATAAAACATCATCTGCATTACAAAAACTTTTCTTAAATTAAACATTTTCTTACAACTTTTTAAAATAAAAAGATACTTTGAAAATTCTTTAAGCAATTCTCTTTAGGGCTATTAAATACACATCTAAAGAATTCTGCGATCAGTATCAAACTCAAAGTATAATATAAAGTTTTCCGATGTGAAATCTGGTGAAAGTGACTTGCTTAATGTTAATAGAGATTCGACACTCCAATGTCACTTTTGCCATTGAATTTTTAAAGTTACTGGGTTAAACTTTGCAATATGTTAGGGTGACCATCATTTTTTTTTTCTAGACTCACATCAACATCAAAAATTATACATAACAGACAGTTTTTTGTTTCAATATAATAGATAAACAGATTTGTGTTATTAATAATAAAATTTGTAGACTTTATTTTAGATAAATTAAATATATCTGAATTATTTTGTTACAAAGTATTTTCTGGAAAGGTTCTTATATATTTATTACACTTACTTTACTCTGATGACTCATCGCTAAAAGTCATATTAAATGTCAGAAATAACAGAGACTTAAAAGCAGAGGTTGCGGGTTCAATTCCTGTTCAGTGCAAATATTTGTGTGCATGAACATGTCTATTTGCATTGGTCTAGGTATAGATATGTATAATATGAACATATTTACAAATAAATAAGTAATTAGATAAGTATATTCGCGCATTCTAGAACCCATAACACAAGCTATTATATATGCTTACTTTGGGTCTAGACGGCGTTGTGTTTAATTTTTTTTTTATTATTCAACAATATTCATGTTGAACTTCGTTCTTAAATATCATCCTGCATAATGTTTGGTCACCCTACATAAGTAAGTCTTGAAAGGAACCGAGTGACGAACTTGGTAGAAGTTATCCCAAGACGATTTGCATAACACGTGACACTGTTCCGACGTCAATCTCAGTTTCGTGTCATCAAAAGTTGCTCTTTCTTTGCCTTTGACATCTAATGAGGATGTACGTACCAAAGTAACTTACAATTTGTCAAGTAAAGTTACGATATATAAACTTGCTAATTTAGAGGAACCGAAAATACCTTTGTTGTAATTAAGTTTTGGAAACATATTTGTGTGTACTAGTTTTATTTAGGTTAGGTCCAGGATAGGGGCCTCACTTTTTGTAATAGCTCTGTAACTTAATAATTAAACTTGTATTAGGAATTATTCCCTTGCTAAAAACTTTGATCTTTAATCTATCATCGTACCTAATTGCTTGAGTGTATTGTTTACATGTTTTGAGTAAAAAGTGTTATTTAACTCTAAAAACGGGGTAGATGCCTAATGGGGGTAGCAGACTCATTAAACTAAATTCATCATTTAACTCATCTAAAACATAAACTATAACATAAAAATGATTCACTGAATGTGTTGCTAAGCGCAAATCTCGAGAGCAGCTGAACCGATTTCGCTAATTCTTTTTTTATAATAAATTCCTTGAAGTACGAGGAAGGTAAAATTATAAAAACAATTGTCTGAAAAAAAAAACACTTTTCTATATTCCCATACAAAAGTATCTTCATTTATCCCAAAATGTTAAAAAAAATTTCCACCCGTGCGAAGCCGAGGCGGGCCGCTAGTTTAAAATAAATTTTAAACAATGTTATAATACGTAATTATCAGTCTTTATTAGTTTGTTGCCTGTTTCTATCAAAATTGTCACAGTTAATTTTTAGGAACTTAAACAGTTTTTCAGAAGTTTCACAAAAATATTTTTTGTCTATTTTTTGTGTTTTTTTTTATGTTTTTATATTTAAAATATCAGCATAAAAAAAACTGAATAGTTTTTGAATTATTTGCTTGCGGGGTCTCATTTAGAATCATCATTGACGATAACCGAGGGTCAGTTCTATCTAGAATATATTTTTCGATGTTGATATCTAATTTAGCGAGACAATTTTGGGATATAAAAAGGCTAGGACATCTTCTTAGTGGCGGGGTTTTTTTTAAAGCGATGTCCTTAAGAAGCATGTCTTCATTCAAGGCGGTCTACCTTGAACCTGCAACAAAAATATATTAAGAACTAGCTGTGCCCGCGACTTCGTCCGCGTGGAATAGTGATTTTGGGCAGCATTTTTTGGATATATCTTTTGGTTTGTTTTGAATTATAAACATCTTCGTTTAGGTGAATAAGAAAAATCTTTACAGTAAATGCTTCTCTATCTACGATATTAGACGTATAGCCATCGCGGATCGAAGCCATACAGGCTGCTGAATTACTTACACGTGGCAAATCCACATAAAGCTGACCATGCGAAAAACAGATAATATTTAGATCCACACTCATTAATTGTCATCGCGAAACATATCTCACTGGAAACTGAACTCGTTTAAAACTAAACGGGAAATTGTTTGGAATGAAAGGAATCCGGGAATAAAAACGCTATAAGTTTTTTTTTTTATATTAGCCTGCCAAAGTGCCTCTACTCTGGCTGATGGTAAGCAGTCAGTGGAATTCAGAAGTAGTGGACACCATTCCAAAAGCCAAACTACTGGTATGGTGGCCTCCACTATGGCGGCTTAGTGAGATGCTTCTTCACGCCTCGCTTAAAAGTCCCAGGATGAAAGTTAGGTGGGAACACATGCGCTGGTAAAGAGTTCCAGGCTTTAATTGAGCGACAAAAGTATAAAGTGCTGAACCGTTTGGTTCGAGACCCTTTAGATTGCACTGTGAAAGGGTAGTACTTCAGTCCCGCACGTGTCGTTCTGGATAAAAAGGGAGAGGGTAGAATTAATTTAAAGAGCTGTTGAGAAGACTCTCCGTGGTAAAGGCGACGGCTGTTGAGGAGGCGATGTCTCTTCGCAGCTGTAAAGGCTCAAGGGTCTTAGGCCTCCGGGCTTCCATGATACGGACTGCTCGCAAAAGGCCGCCGTACCGTCTCGAAAATTGTCGCCGGGTCCCACTATCCGGTCACCAACCTGCACGACGAACCACTCCGAGATTATGCGCAACCTGGTGGGGCAGTCTCTTTTTTTTTGGTTAGCTCTAATTGGGCCCTTGTACAATGCCGCGGGCGGCCAGCGGCACCACCGTTTATACGGGTCTCCCTGGCCGGCGGGTTGACCCACACCACCCACACAATGACTCCGCGGATACTCAGCTGGTCCCACACATGCTGCGAGGTCAACGCCATCTAGACCCAAAGTAAGCATATTATATGCTTGTATTATGGGTTCTAGAATACGGATAAACATACTTAAATACTTTTATTTTTGTAAATAGATACATATTATACATATAAGCACCCAGACCAATGCAAATAGACATGTTCATGCTACAAATATTTGCACTGAGCGGGAATCGAACCCGCGACCTCACAGTCCATACACAGTACCACCGAAATACAGAGGCAGTCGATTTCCCCCTGACTTTCCCCTCCCTTTCCCCTGACTTCTCCCTAACTACCCCCACACTTTCCCCTCACTTCTCCCTTCCTTTCCTCTTCCTCCCTCTCCCTTCCCCCTCCCTCCAAATTTCAAGTCGCCAACTTCAAAAGCAAAGATCTTTCCATACAATATTTCATCCCTTATTTCACTCCTATAAATCCACCCCAGTAAAAAAAAAATTATGAGCTTATTTTTTATTTAAATAAAAGTATTCCAAAACAAAATTTCAAAGCTGTAACTTAAAAAATGAAGACGTTTCATACAATCGATTTCATCCCTTTTCATACACTTAAGGGTTGAATTTTTAATAACCCTTTCTTTGTACACTTCTAGACATTAAGACAAACACACCCTCCAAATTTCAAGTCGCTACGACCAGCGGTTTAGGCTTTACGTTGTCTGTCAGTCAGTCAGTCAGTCAGGACAAAGCCTTTTATAATATGTATGGATGTATGGATTAGACGTATAGCCATCAGAGATCAAAGCATACAGGCTGCTAGTAATGCTAACACGTGATAGAGCCACATAAAGCTGACCGAAAAACAGCTAATACTTAGATCCACACTCACAACTTTTAGTGTCTTACCTTTACTTTATTTACTTAATTAATTAATTACTTTAATTAGTCATCGCAAAACATAGGCTTACTGGAAACTGGCCTCGTTTAAAACTAAATGAAAGACTGTTTAAAATGACAGGAATAAAAACACTATCAGCTATTCCGCAACCTGTTAAAATATCTGCTTCTATAAGATTTCGTAGTAAATTAACGAATGTTCGATGTGATTCTTTAAATTGGCATAACTTTTTTATTTATGAACCGATTGACATGAAACAAACACTAAATGTTAAGTGAAGCTTACCACAATATATTAGTGAAAACCATATTTAAATCGGATAAGCCGTTTCTGAGATTAGCGTGCACAAACGCACAGATAAACAGACAAACAGACAAACAGACAAACAGACAAAAATTTTAAAAATCATTGTTTTGGGTTCTATTTGCGTTGATATAGGTCCCAATAGTATTTTTTCTCATATATCTTCCATGTACAGACAGCGATCGGTTACATTTTTATTATATGTATAGATAGATATAATAATAATAATAATAATAATAATAATATGTGGACACTATCACACACTGTCGTCTAGTCCCAAGCTAAGCAGAGCTTGTATTATGCGTACTAGGTTGGGAGGGTCGCCTCCTATTGCGAGCAGGTAATGCTCGCCAAGGAGGCGGCCGAGCGGGAGAGGGAGCTGACCACCTTGCTCCCCGCCCGTCGCGCCCGCCCCGGACGTCGCCGTGGGGCGCTCCGGGATCTCCAGCCACCATAGGAGGATGCCTGCGGGCGGCGATTGGGCAATCGCCGCTCGAACAGCACAGGCCCGAGAAGGCGGCGTACGTGTTCCACGAACGCCTCTCGACGAAGGAAGGGGGGCTAGGCCCCCAAATCAGACGGGGCCCGCTCACGTTGAGCGGGCCGTGGCCCGTTGGGGTCGCGGATGAATGCGCGAGCGTCTCCCGTGACCCCGGCACTCTGGCCGTCTGGAGGAACACCGTGGGTTTTAGTCGGTATGCCGGTCGCTGTCTCATTGTGGCCGGAGAGTCCGACATAACCCTCGCCTCGCCTAGGCGGGTGCGTACTCGTAATGAGTTTCATACGAAAAAAAAAAAAAAATGGGTACTAGATAACTGAAATATAATACATATACATAGATAAGGGATAGGTGCCCCTAAAGGCATCTATGGGAACAAAAAACTCGGCAACTACCCTTTTAGCATAGGATACGCGCCCTTTTTAATCAAAAATAAAACAATAACAAAGTATTAATTAAACACATCTTTCCGTATAAAAACAATCAATTAATTTTACAGCTGAGAAAAAACATATTCGATAGCAGCTTACCAAAATTAATTTGAAGCTCGCCCATGTCTAGCCGCAGAAGATTTTTTCGCTCACGGAAAAGACACGCGTACTTTCCGACGGTTTTTGTAGCAATAATTGGTGGTTTTAAATCGCGGCATCTATCCACACTGGGGCCATGTATCCTGGAAGTACCCTATATATTAATCGTTTGCTTGTTCTTTATTAGACCAGGGCATTAGCGGTCTTTTTTACTAGCCAAAAGAAGGTAATAGTATAGCCTTGATTCCTTGCCTAGTTTTGTGAACTTAAACTTGTGCATTCTTTGTTACTATTAGTCTTAAAATCATCTAACAGCATTATTTCACTTAACTAAAATGAAGAGCAATACCCCAGACAATTACCCAAGAACAATACAGAGCGAACAGTTACTCATTACCGATCTCACTATCAGCAGTTTAATAGAGTGCGCACGCGCCGTCACACACGATGACTCCGATACAGATGTTATATCTCCCTCCCGCACGCACATAAATAAAACAAGGGGTGAAAATATTTGCGTCCCTCTCTTGCGCATAACATGTGATTAATTCAACAACACGTGCCGGAAGGTGCGTGTTAAAATATTCAAGATGGATATTCAAATGAACTTTAAACGGATCTTTGCTTAACAGAGACGTGATGTGAAGACGAAGCATAATATTCGTATGATATTATTCATTGTAATAAACTTAGCAGTACTACTTGCAAATTACAAATCTGCACCTTCACTTATGTAACTAACACTAGTTAGACGAATTTTGTCTGTCAATTATATATCCTTACTGAAGAATGAACATTTCTTCTTAATATACGTAGAAAAAACCACACGCTTCCATGAGACAGATTCGTAACTTAGAGTTTATCAACATTCTACTTACAAGTGGCATTATGCTAAAAGAATAGAATAGATAAAAAAATATATGGGACTGACATAAGCTAACGACAATGTTAGCGTTAGCTTATGTCCATTCCATACATTGTATAACATATTCTATGCTATTTTATTAGCGTTTATGCCACTTGTGCAGGGCCTTAGATTACTTTGATCGTCTAGTGAACCGATAAACAGATGGCGAGGATTACACTACATAATTTGTTATTGTTGTTGATATTTTTACTATTTCGACATCAGTATTACCTATATTTTATTTTTATGTTTATTTGGTTCCTAACTGATTGCACTGTTCCATGATAAATATTCATTTAATAATGGTGACCCATCGATATCAAGTACGGAGACATAGGTTTTAGGGTCGATAATGCGGGGCGCATTATGAAGCACAACCTTCTACATCAGGCCCATAGCTACCTAAAGCGCGCCTCTTGAAGTTTTTAATCCGTTATTACGTAATACCCACTTAAATCTTTGCATTGTATTCTTCTCGGGTCCGTCCAGACTGGTCACGATCTCGATTTGTCACCAATATGTTTGTTCATACAACCAGTCCCGTTTTGTCAACACAATTGTGGCGAGTCGGGATACATTCTTCTTCTCAAGCCAATAATATTGAACCCTATGTCATTAACAGTTACATACATTCTTAACAGACAGATAGCAATTTGTTTACTCATAGAAAAATAAAAATAAATATAATTTCGAGCACACTCTTGTCATAAGGTAAAAAGTATGAAATCTAACATGATTCTCGTACCGTGACGAGGGTGGGCATCGAAGCGGTGCGCAGGAGCAACGGCCTGTGCGATACTTACTCAGATATGGCACGAGCTCATGAGACAAACTATATACTTACTAAAGCTACTAATATACAGCTGTTTTTATGTATCACTAGTATCTGCAAATAAACAATACTTAAAATATAATTTATTAGCTTTCCGCGACGTGGTTTCACCCGCGTCTTTGTTTACTGCTCTGCTCCCGTCGTCAGTTATAGCGTGATGTTACATAGCCTTCAACGTTCCTTAGAAACTGGGCTACCATACGCAAAAAGAATTATTCAAATCCGTCTGGCAGTTCTAGAGAATAGCGCGTTGAAACAAATAAAATCTTCCGTTTATATAATAGTTTACACTATAGATAGTATAAAACAAACTCGGTCCTACTGTCTGTACGCTTAGATTTTCTAAGCTACTCAACGGATTTTGATGGGGTTCTCACTATCATTCAGAAAATTTATTTCTAAAGGTTTATGTGTATAATACATGCAATTGATATCTACATTTAGCGTGAGTTCCATGCCAGTTCTTCTCAAAGCTCTACCTCGTCAGCGAACTGACTGTAGGTTAATTAGCTGACCTCATGTAATTTTGACTTATCATAAGCATCATACTCTATGATCAAAATGAAATAAATGCTTTGAGTTTGAGTTTAAATTAATTTGTACACTAGCAAAACCGAGGCAAATTGTTAGTAACCTGTATAAAGTACCTACTATGTTCGTTGATTTCATAATAGATAGTTATTCGATGTCATTAAAAAAAATGTTTTTTAATCTAATTAATTTATAATAGAAATTGTAAGAAGTTAATTTCTTGTAGGCACAAGAATGGACAATTCGTGACCGTCTTTATTTTTATCGCTGTAACTAATCATGAATTGTCACGCTTATCAGTAATTCATGTTTAGCTTCAGTAAATAATTGTATTGTTCAAACAATTAAATATAGAGACAAAAGACTAAAAAAGTTTTTCTAAAAAAAATTTTTACTTATATATTTCGAAATTTCTTTTTACATTTTGTATTTTGTGTTATTATATACTCTAGAGTCTTAAATTACAAATAAAATACAATTAATTTTGAAAATTACTTTAATTGTTTATATTACAATCACGTTATTTACAAAACTGCATATCGCAGGCACTTGGTACAAATAAAATTGAAAAGAGAAATAATATTTGAAACTTCAAAATCCAAGCGATTGAGTATAAGTAGCCTCTATCGGTGGTATTACTTGAGATTAATCTAATGTCTAGGGCATTGCCAAGATTTCGATAAATTGCCTCTCTTTATTGCAACTACTATTTCTCGGCAATGGTTGGCTCATTTTACGAAATATTATAAACTACATAGATGTTGCCCGATTACATTGACAATTTTTTATACAAACTTTCATCCCCTATTTCAACACCTCTAAGACATTTTTCCGCAATAAAATATAGCCTATGTTGTTTCCCGAAGTCTAGTTTTTCTCTATCCCAAATTTCATTAGAATCGGTTCAGTATTTTAGGCGTGAAAGCGTAACGGACAGATAGATTAATTTCGCATTTATTACATTAGTATGGATTAAAAACTATCAAATTCAGAATTTTAGCACTTGTATGCACTACCATTGTATTACTAGTAGGTGGTATAAATTATTGAGTTAAGCATAATTTACATATCTGTCGGATGATACTAAATGCAGCCTGCTTGCAGTTGGCGCCTTTAGAAATCAATGGGGGCGGCAATGAAAGCTTAAATTTTAATAGCATTTGAATAATTATTAATAATATTTTAACTCATTACCTAATTTAAGAAAAGAAAAATTATAATAAAGAAAGTTCTTGTAATTTAAATGAATAACCCACGGTATAAGTACACACGTATAAATTGGAACGGATATTAATAATGTTTTATACGTATAAGATGGCGTCCGACCGTCCACAAAAGTACTATTGTCACGGTAGCTCACCAAGATAATAATGCATCCGCACTGTATGCAATATGGCAACTTTCTGCAATGTGTATACGCTTCGGTGGACGGCGAGTTTTAATAAAACTGTTAGGACGAGAATAGGTTGTATTATTAAATGGGGTTACGATTCAAAACATTATATTATTCAGAAGATATTATGGGAGATAGGACACAGTAAAATTACTCTTAAGAACTGCTAACTGAAATTCAATAGCTTGGTTTTACTGATGTGCAGTGATTTTATTTTGACATCTTTGTGAGATGCTTGTTTGTTTCCCAATCAAAAATCCTGAATCTAAACTAGAGGAAAACACATTAAAAGTTTCATGTTTTAATGTGTACGCATCATAAGTACCGAACCGTTTTGTTTCCTTTACAAAGGCAGAGTTAATTGAAAATGAATACATATTATATTAATTAGCCCACCGCGGCGTGGCTTCACCCGCGTTGTTAACTTACATCTTTGGATAAAGCTGCGCTTCCGTCGGCAATAGCGTGATGTTACATAGTCTATAACCTTCCTCAAAAACTGGGCTTTTAAACACTAAAAGAATTATTTAATACCGATTAGTAGTTCCAGAGATCAGCGCGTTCAAACAAACAAACAAACAAACTCTTCCGCTTTATATAATAGTATTCATAGATTGTTCAAAGCCCATAGAAACATTTAGTCATGGTGTACGTACAGCACTTCAGTTCACGTTCATTTAATCAAACGTTACAATGCCAATTTAACACAAACAACAAACTCGAAAAAGGCTCGTTAATTTTCATTCGTCCCGGATTAGTTTCGTAACGGTTTAACAGTGGTACTGGGCTTCGATGGTGTACCTGCTTACATTTTTTATACAACTTTTGTGACATACAAGCTAGATCGATTCGTAAACTATGAACATGATTATTTTTCTAAGTCTGCGTAACACAATTTTGGTACCCGTAAAATATTTTTTTTTGCTAACGGGCAGATGAGCAAACAGCCCACGTGATGGTAAGTGGTGACTGTCGCTCATGGACGACTCAGAGTCCCTAGCATTGCTCCTGCAATGCCAGGGACTCTGCGAAGCCACTGCCTACTGTGAAGGGAGTGGGATAGGTACCTACCTATCCCACTTCTTTCATGGTATGCTCTTCCTCAACCCTTTCACCTGTAAGGGCTGAGGGAGATGAGGCAAAAGGAAAGGAGAAAAAATTGGGCCTCATTCACTCTCACTTACCAAATAAAACGCAATAGTACTGATACTATTACTCTAACGTCGATCTTTTAAGAGAGGGTAGTACTTCTCCAGTCAATCCGGACCATTCATGCTGAAACCAGCGTGGATCTACTACCGTATAATTAAAAAAAACTGATTGCTATTATAGATTTCTATTAGTTAAACAGTCGATGTATTTCATGTCTATCACGTCTTGTTTATGGTATTTATTAGTATTATGTGTATAACGTACGATCGCCGCTCAGATCAGGTAGCAGCATTAACTGTGTACTAATTAACACCTAAATAACAGTAATTAGTAATTTGTTAGCTGACATGGCGACCCTGTCATGCCATTAATGTCTTATATAAAAAAATAACGTTTAATTCATAATTAAGAAATCACTAAGACATAATATTGAAATTGTCCACATTGTGCACGTGCCTTCAAAATTACAAATTTTGTATAATATCGATCATTCATTATGGGCGACCTTAATTCCACAATTTTGTTAATATAAAACAAAACCGGTTTTTATTAATAACAGCATCAAAGTATTTGAGGGGGAAAACAAGGGCGAAAAGCTCAAAGGCATCCCCAGAATTGATAGGAAACCACGAAACAATATTTCGGTGAATTCTTCAACCGATAATATGATGTTTCCGCTAGAATGAAACTCTAATACGTTCTCTCGGAATCCTTTCAATTTTCCGCCACATTATTATTATAAATATTAAATATAAATTGATAAAAAAGATTAATCATAAGTAAGTTAAATTAGCTTCCTGAAAATCGCTAATTTGTTTTATATTTCTTGCAAATTGGACTAATGTTAATCAAATAATTGCGTTAGACTTTTCTGTTTATCATATACGAGTATATTAAAATTTTAGAGACATTTTTGTGGTATCCTAACAAGGAAAATAAAAACAAATAAACATCAAATCGAAATTTGATTATTGAATTCAATTTGATGTAGATATAAACGATCTATTGCCTACATTTTTAATTACCAAAAACATTTTGTATAATATTATATTCTTCGTCGTTTCGTCTTAGTTTTTAGTGTCATTACGTCGAAATAACTGATGTCTATAACTAAATTGATTACTTTATCTGATTACTATTTTCCTCCTCATTCGTATAGTAGTTATGTATTCTTCTACATGTGATATATATATTAAAGATAGTAAGTTTGTAACATACCCGACGAAAAGTAGATTCTCATTGTCACAAACACATAAGTCGGTCTTTTGAAAACGAATTTTAATCCTATCAACATTATAAATGCAAATGTTTGTATAAGTGTATGATTGTGTGTGTGTGTGTTTGTGTGTGTTTGTTACCAACCAGTGCCTAAACGGCTGAACCTATTTTGATGAAAATTTGTATGTACATAGATTCGCCGCTAGAGACAGACATCGGCTACTTTTTATCCCCAAAATCAACATATTTTATACATCAAAACATATTTTACGCACGGGCGAAGCCGTGGGGCGCAGCAAGTAAATATATAATAAATGAAGTATCGCATACCACAAGCGGGTCGCAACGCACTAGATGACGTGGCTCCTATGTGCTATGGCTTAATTTTGCAATGCGGCCATAGTGCCTCTAGAGACAGCAGTTATTGATTTGGCACAACATTGTTTTAATTTTTATGGACCATACAAGTTTTTGAGACTTTGTTAATATTAAAGCTTCGTGTGATAGATTGGTTTTGTTTATGAACAAAATAGAGCGTAAAAGTTTAAATAAATATGACACGAACTGAATTGGTCTTTGATGAGCACAGTTTATATTTTTTATTACCAGTGGATTAGCCAGTGGCCTAACCTGGTAAGCGGTAACTAGCCATGGCTACAAAATATTCAGACAATATAAATAAATTTATTAAAATAAATACGACGTAAACACTTTACCTAATTAATAAAATCAAATACACATAATGGGTTGCTTGTATAACTTTTTAATTAAATACTTATAAATATTAAATTAAAAGTCGTCAAAAGAAAAGGGCGGAAATAGAATAATTATACAATTATAGAATAAATTCGACATTACCTGGTAATCTAAGAAAAAGTACCTTTATATAACGTGCGCTTACGAGTATCGTACCAGTTATTAGTATAAAATAATGTATTTTTATATAAGATGACTTCGCTCTGCGTGATGGTAAACAGTCAGTGGTGTGCAGAAATAAAGGATGAAAGGCGTTTTAAAAGTCATCGTGTCAAATTATCGGCATGGCAGCCTCCACTACGGCGATTTTGTGAGATGCTTTTGCAAAAAATTCATAGAATTCGTGCCTCACACGCGACTATCGAGCACATAGAAATGAATCTACGGAATTCAAAAAAATAATGTCGCTGAACGACGAGAAAGTCGGGATAAGAAAAAGGTTTCAAAATAAAACTACAACGTTAAATGATAATTATTCTTTAGATTAGTATCTTCGACATAACGCCTGTGAACTAATAAATTGCAAAAAAGAAGTTTGATGTGAAAAATGTCATTCTCAAATTTGACTTTTTCGAAAGGTTACAGGGCAAACCCAAATCCCGATCGTCTTTGTTTTAGTTCAAATTTTAGCTGACTGAATTGTCCAGAAGAGTTTTCTCAAATTTTAATATTATTCTTCATTTCCAAAATATCGAGCGCCAAATCAAATAGTATTCAAAAAAAAATTTTTCTTCCGAAAGTTGAAGTCGAAAGAAAATGTTTTTGACATTTCGAATAATTATTTATACACCTTACAGTTCTCGTGTATACGCTATAATACGCTTCTTAATAGCGTCCTTTTTAATATATTATCTTCACAACTCTCCGGAATATATGGGAATCGCACTTTTTCGTGAAATCGGAACTGGAGCGAACTAAACGACATTTCCAATGTCAATAAAACCGCCTGGGATGAAAATATGAAGGAAACACGAAGAACTCCAGACTTTAATCGAGCGAAAGAAGAATACTGTTTATATAAATACTAATATTATTTTATTTTATTTTAGGTGTCCATTCGGTTCGAATAATCAACATTCGCGTCCCAGACGTGATACAATATGGATCGAAAGACGCCCTCACTCTGGACTGTGACTTTGTCACCAGCAACGTGACCGGTCTGGTCGTGAAGTGGTTCTATATGGACAAAACCCAGCCAGTGTACCAATGGATACCTCCACAGAAGCCTCAAGCTTTGGGAATCTTAAGGAATAAGGTGAGCAAAATGCTACAATCTATATAGATTAATGTTCATATTATATACTCTTACGTCGATATTCTATGAGAAGGTAGTACTGCCTCGGTCGATCCGGCCCATTCATGCTGAAACCAGCGTGGATCTACTACCTATTTCGATCCACATAATTAATTATATTCGTTATCAGGTAAAAAATAATTACCTTTTTCTGCCAAGCGTAACAGTTACGGCATCAGCCCTCCTAATGTTAGTAGGAGGGCTTAGTCTAGCAGAAGACATCTTCTAGCTAAACTTTTGATATTAGGCCCAATTACCCCTTTCGTTTTTCCTTACCTTCCCTCAATATTTACACTTATCCCACTATTTCACGATGGAAAGCGGCTTTGCAGAATCCCTGGCATTACAGGAGCAATGCTAGAGAGTCGTCCATGAGCGACATTTACCACTTAACATCACGTATAATCGTCTGCCATTGTCGGCAATAAAAAATGATATCAGACTCTTCTACAATATTTCACATGTCATTATTTTGTTATCAGGTGGATCTATCATACAAAGTGTCCAACAACCCGTACTCCCAGCATCGAGCTATTCGCATAACATCTGTAGTACCAGAGCTGACCGGCAACTATACATGTGTGGTGTCAACGTTCTTGGCAGAAGACGAGAGAACACGGCCCTTGACTATATTTGGTAATTATACTTCATATTATTTATCAGCATTCTAGACCTCGTCACAAGCTATAAAATAGATTCGCTGTAAAGATATTCTGTGTTATTATTATTTTGTTATTTTCCTTTTCAAAATATACTAAAACTCATAAAATAGAGTTATTATGTGTTCCCAATTGTTAGACTAAGGTTTTTAAATGTATAATATGAGGAACCGAACTAAGATATTAAACAATTTGAAAAGTAAAAAAGGCATCTGAAAAATGTAGGTACGTCTGTCGTATGTATTGGGTTTTACCATTTTATTTTGTGGTGAATAACCCACAACTCTCGTACGTTAACTCGTTTAATGGTATGTGGTTTATAACCTATTTATATAATTGTGTTTTTAAGACATCGCGGAAACCATGCTTAAGAAAAAAACCAAGCACCCCAAACACTTCTGTTTGTTTCGAATGATATCTAATACTAGCTTCCCGCAGCGCGGTTTTTTTCTCGTCTTTAATTACTGCTCTGCTCCCGTCGCCAGTAGCGTGATGGTACATAGCCTATAACCTTCCTCAATAACTGGGCTATCATACGCAAAACGAAATTCAAATCTGACTGGTAGTTCCAGAGATTGCGCGTTTAAACAAATATGGATGACGTGATCTTTGTTTATAAGATTTTCTACACTTATTAATTTTCCAATATCTCTCGTTAATAATAACATAAAAAATTACGTTGAAGGTAATTTCTTACTAATAACAGTAAAATATCTGTGAGTTGCTTTTACACTCATAAATACTAATTGCGTATATGAATTAATACGAGTAAATAGGATTTCTATTGGATGTTATATTAAACGGCCTTTGTTAACGTTTCTATTTACATTCAGCTAAATTGCAAAATTAAACCACATTTACAATATTTTGAGATTACTAGCTACTAGAGGTTCGCCCTCGCTTCGCTTTGGTATCAAAAGTTTCATTCGGTATCACAACAAACGCCTACGGAAAATATTATAGCAATAGTGACGTATTTCATCATTTAGATTTACAAAGGCGCTAAAATATTAAAATTTGGAAATTAATAAAAAAAAATGTTAAATATAATAATAATTAACCTATGTAAAATCTTGAGTTAAATTGGAACAAATAAACAAATCTTTTCTCTTTATAACATTAGTTTATATAACTAAATATTGTATAATTTATACTAAATTTACTTCAAAGTTTGACTAGTCAAACTGGTGGTACTTGAATTAGGCATAGGACTATGTTAATACTATAGACTATACTGGACGTAAACAAAATGATAATAATGAAGATTAATACTTATAATCCTACAATAGACACATAGATAAAATAAATGACATTTCATGACATTTAAGTAGCAAAGTTTCAAAGCTAAATATGATGACATTTCAGCATAACCTTAATGTGTAAGTGGAATATGGAATATTAAAGAAATAAACGACTATCAAAATTTTACAAATGGAACTAGCAAAAAATTTTACGCGTCTTGACATAAAATTATAATAAAAAAGCAAAATTTGAACACGGAAAATATTCAGCAAGCTAAAAGTCAAGAATAACAAACTAATGGAATATAAATCGCTGTTTTGCTTATATTAGAAAATCCATCAATATTTGAAAAAACAACGGCCATCTTGTTTATAAAAACTAGAAGCGTCGCAATACTTTTAGTACATGTTATTAAAATTTTACTAAATTCTGATAGGTCTCTACATAACAATGTTCAATGATTATTTGTGATGATGATCATGAACATGAACCTGTAGACTTACGATATTATAATGACTTCATTAATTCTTGGTAAAGGACGTAAAAATATATAAGTTCATGAAACATTAAAATCGTTTAACTTAGAAATTTATATTATTATATAAAACCGATTTGTATACAATTATTATTTATTAAATAGCTGACCCGGCGAACTTCGTACCGCCTAACAGTCGATTCTTTAATTTTTTTTATTTTTTATTTCGGGCACTTTTTTAAAATTTTTCACTTCGTAAGAACCATCCTCATACTTCAAGGAACATTATAAAGAAAGAATTAGCGAAATCGGGTCAGCTGCTCTCGAGATTTGCGCTTAGCAACACATTCAGCGATTCATTTTTATATTATAGGAGAACGTCGTCGTGTCTTCGGCGAATGGCTCGCGGCCTAGGCGAGGCGCGGGGAGAGAGTTCACTTGTTATATTTATGACTTTTCTAAGTATACGACATGCTGCGTCATGGCGCCGCATGCCGAAGTACGTCGTGCGTAGCCAAGTCGTGTCGTCAGTGGACGCCAGCCTTATGCATCATATTGTTACGTGTCAGGATGGGGTTCGAGGTAAAATGCCAGTTACGCGATGATCAGTTTATTTAAGACTCGCACAATACACTAACAGTAACAAAATAATGCAACAAACACTTATACTGCACTATCACGCTTCGTATATCGCTCTTCGTAAACTTCCGTATCGCTTAGATGTTCGCTCGAGATCGCTGTATTCACAACTGAACGAAGTGCCGACGTTCGAATCCTTTTTATAGTCATTCAATAGATTTCTAGAACCTTCCCGCTATTACCACAAAGATGCCGACAATTCTCGAAAACAGAACAATGAGTGTAGGTACTTAGCTGCGACGCGTAGGTATGCCTACCGCCGTTGATCTATTGTTATACGTGTAGGTAGGTACATGCAAACGTTCTAGCGTAGGTATTTGTTGTATACGTGTAGGTAGGTACTTGCGAATGTTCTAGAGCGTAGGTATTTGTCGTACACGAGTAGGTAGGTACTTGTGAACGTTCTAGAGCTTAGGTATTCGTCGTACACGAGTAGGTAAGTACTTGCGAACGTTCTAGCATAGGTATTCGTCGCAACATTGCCCCCCTCTTAATCATGCTCGTCCCGAGCAGCGTTAGAACCGTGATAGGGTGCTAGTCGATCGATGTGGACGATCTTCGGCTTCTTTCTATCGCCCTGTCTTATGCGATAGGTCACGTCATTGATCCTTGTGATCACTTTATAGGGACCCTCCCAGCGGGCCTGTAGCTTCGGTGACTTGCCGATTTTCCTGAGAGGATTATGTAACCACACGAGCGTACCTTCCTCGAAGCCATGATTACTTGCTTTCCTGTCATAGCGAGTTTTCATCTTCTCACTAGCCTTGAGGTTGTTATCTCGCACTAGATCATGTGTCTTATCCAGCTGTGCCTGCAAGTTTGCGACGTATTCTACTGTCGGCTTTGGCGTATCAGGAGGTGTTCCGGTAATCAAGTCTACTGGTAGGCGTATCTCTCTTCCGAAGTTGACTTTGGCCGGCGTAAATCCTGTAGTGTCATGAACCGCGGACCGATATGATAACAGGAAGAGTGGAATGTAACGGTCCCAGTCTCGTTGATGGTCTTCGACAACCTTGGCCAGATGGTTTTCCAATGTCTGGTTGAACCGTTCTACCATGCCGTCAGACTGCGGGTGCGCTGGTGTTGTCCGTGTTTTATGTATGCCGAGTAAATTACACATCTCTTGAAATAGGGCTGACTCGAAATTTCTTCCCTGGTCACTATGCAGTTCCAACGGCACACCAAATCGACACACTACTTCCTGGATCAACTTTTTAGCCACGGTCTGAGCCTCTTGGTTTGGTGTCGCAAACACTTCAGGCCATTTGGTGAAGTAATCTTGGACTACTACTATATAGCGGTTGCCGTCTTCTGTCACGGGAAATGGTCCAGCTACGTCAATGGCAATCCTCTCCCATGGGGCCCCGACACTGTACAGCTGTAGCTTGCCTCTTGATCTAGTACGAGGTCCTTTCACCGAAGCACACGTAGAGCACTTTCTGCACCACTCCTCGATGTCTTCCCGACAGCGTACCCAGTAGAAGCGTTCTCTCACCTTCACCAAAGTCTTCTTTACACCAAGATGCCCACCCGATGCACCGTCATGCACCAAGCGCAGAACAGGTGCAACTTTGTCTCTCGGGATGACCATCTGTAGAACTTGGTCCTTCCCGTCAGGTGATTCCCACTTTCTATATAGCACGCCTTGTTCCAAACTCAGACTGTCCCACTGAGCCCAGTAGGCCTTCGTAATTGGGCTTGCGGCTGATACGTCCTGCCATAATGGTTTCCGACCCTGAGCCTTCCAATCCATTATTAGTTTAAGATCTCTGTCTTCTTTCTGTACCTTACTGATTTCCTCTTTGCCCCAGGATTAATCGGTCCCCTGAGTCCTGACAATTTTCACTACCTCCTTGGACTCATGCTTCAAACAGTGTTTACAATCCTGGGAGCATGGACGTCGCGATAAGGCATCAGCGTTGGAGTGAATCCTTCCACTGCGGTGTTCTATCACAAAGTTGTACTCCTGTAGTTGTTCGATCCATCTCGCGACTTGGCCTTCAGGATTCTTAAACTGGAGTAGCCATTTCAGTGCCGCATGATCTGTTCGTAGTGTGAACTCTCTTCCCAGCAAGTATTTATTAAAATGTTGTAAGGTCTTCACAACTGCTAGTAATTCACGCCGAGTTACACAGTAGTTTCTCTCAGGCTTTGATAGAGACTTGCTGAAGTAGGCGATGACCACTTGCTGTCCATTTTGCTCCTGAGATAACACACCTCCAATTCCAGTATTGCTGGCGTCTGTGTCCACAATAAATCTGCCTTCTCTATTAGGGTAGCACAGGACTGGAGCCGAACACAGTAACTCTTTGAGTCGTGTAAACGCACGTTGACAATCCGAGTCCCAAACGAAGTTCCTCTTTTCTTCTGTAAGGTGGTGTAATGGCTTAGCTATTTCAGATAAGTTCTTCACAAAACGCCGGTAGTAAGCACTGAGGCCCAGGAAAGCTCTTACTTCGGTTTTAGTTTTTGGTACAGGCCATTCTTGCACCGCTTTTATTTTCTCTGGATCCGTTTGAACACCTCTATCCGAAATAATGTGGCCTAAGAACGAAACTTCTTTGTTGAAAAAGGCGCACTTCTTCGGATTAAGTTTCAGGTTTGATTCACGAAATCTCTTGAACACTTTCTCAAGATTCTTGCGATGTTCCGTGAAACTGCGTCCCATAACTATGACGTCATCCAAGTACACCAGACAGGCATCTCCCAAAAGACCCACTAGTACGCGTTCCATAAGCCTTTCGAACGTAGCTGGTGCATTACACAATCCAAATGGCATTACCCGGAACTGCCACAGGCCTTTGCCAGTACCGGTGGTAAATGCAGTCTTCTCCTTATCTTCTGGTCGGAGTTCCACTTGCCGGTAGCCACTTTTCAGATCTACCGTAGAGAACCACTTCATGCCTACAAGCATGTCCAAAGTGTCGTCAATACGGGGCAAAGGATAGCTGTCTTTTTTGGTCACGTTATTCAGCATCCTGTAGTCTACACAAAACCTGGTACTACCATCTTTCTTCTTCACGAGTACCACCGGTGAAGACCATGGGCTGGATGATGGCTCTATGATCTTGGTTCGTGCCATATTCCCAATCAGCTCAGCTAGTTCTTGTTCTTTTGCTAGTGGCACTCGTCTAGGTCTTTGTTTGATAGGCTGTGTAGCACCTGTGTCGATCGGATGTTTCACTAACCCCGTTCTTCCAAGGTCGTTTTCTTCTTTGGTGAAAATGTCCTTGTAGTCCAGCAGCAGCTTCTCTGCTTCCCAATATTCGTTGGGTGACAAACTTTTCTTCGTGGTCTCTAATAACGGGCCCATATGGTTTGCGGAAGAGGCAGTCTGGACGTTCTCTTGGATCTTCCTTAGACTGCTCACAGCCTCACATCGTCCCACGATCACGTTCTTCCGTAACAACATCGCCGAATTGCTAAGGTTGGCAATTTTAACTTTTGCTCCACTTCTAGTCATTACCAAAGTTCTGGCTGTAATTCGACTGGTATGGCGCCCAGGATCTTCCACTATGACGCAACGATCAGCCGCTATACCCTCAGGAAACCTTACATCGACTAAGGTTTCTGACCTTGGTGCCAAGGTTATCGTTTTGGCACTGTAGACCGCTATTGAAGAACAGCCTTCTAGAAAGACCTCTTGGTCTGGGAAGCTTAGAACACCTTTAGCAATATCGACAACGCACTGCTGCATTCGTAGGAAGTCTAAGCCGATAATGCAGTCATCCGTTATGCTCGCCACCAAAACGGTTTGATGATAAATCTTCTCTCCTAGTTTGATTTTCACATCTGTAGCTCCGAGGACGGTCACTGGCTGGCCAGTCGCTGTTTGCAATTTGCAAGATGGTCGTGCGTCTTCCCACTGAATTGTTCGCCGCAGAAGTTCTGGTCGTACGATGGTCTTCGACGCGCCCGTATCTATCGTAAAGCGAACAGGTTTACTATTGATTTCTCCAGCTGTTACCAGGCTATTACCGTCACATGCCTGTGATACTTGCACTGTGGGGGCTTGACGTAACGGATCTTGACTAGCATCAACCTGAGTAGTAGCTGACACCATTCTACTTCTTCTCTGGTCTGGACAGTTGATTCGGATATGGCCCCGCTTGCCGCATCCGTAGCACATAGGCTCACCTCGTGGTCTAGCAGCTGCAACAACTTCCCGTACTTTATGCGACTTGTAGTCGTTTCGCACAGCTTCCACCTCAAGGGCATGTGCTAAGGCCGCTTCTAAAGATGTATGGTGTGCCAACCGAACAGTTGTTCTGACCTCAAACTCTCTTATGCCGTCCACGAAAGCTTGCACAACTATGTAGTCCACAGATGATGTACTGGAGGCATAGGCTCGTCGTACCAGGCGTTCAATTTCGGCAGCCCATTGTTGAAGTCCCTCACTCGCCTTCTGAGTTCGATCCTTCAGCTGAGCTCGATAAACATGCTCCAGGTGCTTATCGCCAAATCGAGCTTCCAATGCCTTAAGGAGTGCGTCTAAGTTTCGTCGGTCAGCAGGTAAGTTCTCTAGAATCAGCAGTGCATCCCCTCTTAGTGCCAAAGTAAGCGCCGTCAGTGCGTGATCATCTTCCCACCCATTTCCTTTGGCAACTACTTCGAACTGGTGTCGAAAGGCCGTCCAGGAAGACGAGCCGTCAAAGGAGGGAAGTTTAAACTTGGGACCTCCGGAAGTGACTGCCGCGGCCACGGGCGTAGTACTTGAATAAAGGACCTTGGTGTTCTGGAGCTCTTTAATCATCTCGTCATGATGGTTCATGGTGGTCTGGACATCTTCGAGTATTTCATCATGTTTGCTGGTGCGTTTTTTTACCACTTCAACGTCTTCTTGAAGAGTACTGATGACGGTGCTGAACCCTTCCAACTTAGAGTCCATCATTTCTCGAAGGTCCTCTCAGATAGCCTGGCGTTGTCTGTCTTCGGCTTGCAGTTGACCTTCCTTAAGGTCTAGAAGAGCTTGGCGTTGGCGCTCTTCAGCTTGGCGTTGGCGCTCTTCAGCCTGGCGTTGACCTTCCTTCAACTCCTCCATGACTTGACGTTGCCGTTCTTCAGCTTGGCGTTGGCGCTCTTCAGCTTGGCGTTGGCGCTCTTCAGCTTGGCGTTGGCGCTCTTCGGCTTGGCGTTGGCCCTCCTGTATAACGGCTAAAAGGGACGACATGTCGAAGCCAGAGCCCATACCCGTCGACGCCGCAGAAGTGCCGGGATCACTAACTACTGCTGCGCTAGACTCTTCAGTATCGGCCATAATCGATGGTTCACGAGTTTCGTCTACCACCGCCTGTCGTCGAGTGCGTACTCCCTCGTCGCGTGGTGTGACTGGCATTCTCACTTCTGTCACCAATTGTTACGTGTCAGGATGGGGTTCGAGGTAAAATGCCAGTTACGCGATGATCAGTTTATTTAAGACTCGCACAATACACTAACAGTAACAAAATAATGCAACAAACACTTATACTGCACTATCACGCTTCGTATATCGCTCTTCGTAAACTTCCGTATCGCTTAGATGTTCGCTCGAGATCGCTGTATTCACAACTGAACGAAGTGCCGACGTTCGAATCCTTTTTATAGTTATTCAATAGATTTCTAGAACCTTCCCGCTATTACCACAAAGATGCCGACAATTCTCGAAAACAGAACAATGAGTGTAGGTACTTAGCTGCGACGCGTAGGTATGCCTACCGCCGTTGATCTATTGTTATACGTGTAGGTAGGTACATGCAAACGTTCTAGCGTAGGTATTTGTTGTATACGTGTAGGTAGGTACTTGCGAATGTTCTAGAGCGTAGGTATTTGTCGTACACGAGTAGGTAGGTACTTGTGAACGTTCTAGAGCTTAGGTATTCGTCGTACACGAGTAGGTAAGTACTTGCGAACGTTCTAGCATAGGTATTCGTCGCAACAATATAGTTATTTTCAGACATTCTAATCCCACTTTTCGTTAACCTACATTGAGCAAAGCGCTTTCCTCCTAAGGCTCACAAGTTTGTGTAAAACGTTCTGGTTTTGTCCCTTTCTTTGAAGACTATAATTTAAAATAAAATGAAAATCTAATAAATAGAAACAAGATGTTTATTGGTTTTTAATTTCTACCATTAACGAATGCCAATTTATTAAGCTGCCACCATAGAAAATAAAAGTAAGAGAGACAGCACGTTTATATAATACTAGCTTCCCGCAGTGAGGTTTCATCGGCGTCTTTGCTTTCTGCTCTGCTCACGTCGCCAGTAGCGTGATGATACATAACCTATAACCTTCCTCGAGAACTGAGCTACCATACGCAAAAAGAATTTATCAAATCCGACTGGTAGTTCTAGAGATTAGCGCCTTTAAACAAACAAACAAACTCTGATGACAAAATGAGATCGCTGAAATAATAGTAATCTAATAAAAGAATTTTCTGCTACGTCTCTTCCATCCAAACCTAATCTTTGTTTGATAAAAGTATCCATTACGGGTCGCGTGCTCATAGACAGTAGTTGTGTTGGTCTTAAATGTAGTTGCGAATAAACATAGGTATTTAACAACATTGTGTATTATAATAGCAAGCAACAAGGCAATGGAGTCAGGTATATTATTAATAATAATTGTATACAAATAAACATCAGTGATTACGTTAAAAAAAAATATTTTTGTTATGTAAAATATCTATTATATACAGTGAAAGAGTTTGTTTAAACGCGCTAATGTCTGGCACTATCAGCCGGATTTTAAAAAATCTCTTTTTCTTGCGTATGGTAGCCTAGTTCTCTAGGAAGGATATAGACTATGTAACATCACGCTACTGGCGACGGGAGCAGAGCAGTAAGTAAAGACAAGCTAGCAATAGATATAGTTGTTAAGTTCTTTTGTATGCTTCTCTTGCCATTAAGGAAAATCTTAGTTGCAAATTATGAAGTACGTACGTAAGATATTATAATTTATTATAAGTGGATGTTTATATCAAGTATTATCATATTATACCTATTTATACGTAAGAGTCGATATAACCTTTAAAATGGATCTTTTGATCCAACATAACAGTAAAAAAATAAAAGTATTCAAACTTATAGGAAAAAAAATGTTGAGAGCCGTAGCATTGCAGAAGTTTATACGCAACAGTAATCAACTGCTATGAAGTGATTGTTCACTTATCTGCAATTGGAAACAATTAAAAAAACTGCATGTCAGTGAACTGAGAACAAAATATATAGAGTACCTCATAATAAGCGATGAACATTGCTCGTTTAATATTGAACAAGGCGTTTAAGAAACGAATAGATCCGCATGTGAACTTAAATAACCGATGTGGTCCGCGGAGTTGCTTCTCTGAAGTGTCAATGGGCAGGACACATAGCTCCCAGACTTGACGGCCGTTGGGACAGAAAGGTGGCAAAAATTGTAAGAGCTTATGTCCAGCAGTGGACATCTTTCAGCTGATATAGTGAGGATGATGAAGGAGTAATCCTTGTCCAAGTATGCGATAGGAGCACGGCAACAAAAAAGAAACTTGCTTCTTGGATGAACAAATTTATTTTTTCGATTGCATATACTGTAAATTGCGTCTGCTATGTACAAACATAAACAAAAACTAAAAGTAGAATTCCTCAATATAACTTGAACAAACCAAAACATCACCTACCTATATTTTGTTTTGATTATTTTTAAAAAAGCGCTAAACCTATTGCCAATAAGTTTATATGGGACTGCGTCTGAAACATGACCTGAAAATAGAATCATTAAAATCAAATACATAAAAAGACCCGAATTGAATTTCTCTTCCTTTTTGAAGTCAGTTAATAAATTGCCAACCCACATTGAGCAAGCGTGATGATCAATGCATATGCCGTCTGTAAGAAAAGAGGCCTCTACAGTGCAATAATAAGAAGCTGGTATCGTGATGAAATACTTTAAATATTATGTATACCAAATATAAATATGTTTTTGTTTTTTTACAGTTCCAGAAACGAAATTCGACATGATTCAAGACCGGTTGGATGACGATTATTTAAACATAATTTGTTCTGTGGAAGGCGTTTACCCAAAACCTGAACTTGTTATATTAGCTGGTAATAGGTAAGTTATAGTTTGTTTTATTGAGTTAATGATTAAATTAGTATAGGCAGGCTTTGTCACTCGTAAATGCAATAAGAAAACTGATATTATTTCTAGATTAATTGTTTACGGTAGTAGATCCACGCTGGTTTTAAATGGACCGGATCGACCAGGGAAGTACTACTCTTTCATAGAAGATTGACGTAAGAGTAGTAGTATCCGTACTAATGCGTTTTGTTCGGTGAGTGAGAGCGCCAGGGCCCAAATTTCCTCCTTTCCTTTTTCATCACTTCCCCCAATCCCTTCACCTATTCCACTCCTACCCTGATTCGTCCATGAGCGACAGTTACCACTTACCATCACGTAGGCTGTTTGCTCGTCTGAAACTAACGGCAATAAAAAAAAATATAGTCATTTTACTGTGATCTCTAACTCGCCTAGCATGGTAATTATGGCAAAATCTTTCCTTTCGTTAGTCTGGTTAGCGGCATTCAACTGAATGCCGCTAACCAAACTGAAAGCGCTTTCCATAAAAGCACTGGACCAACTGGTCCAGTGCTTTTATGGAAAGCGCTTTAGGCAGCGTTTTTTAAAAGGCAATTAATATAATAATAATAATATAATATGAAATCTCAACAATTACTAACAACGCCATCTAGACTCAAAGTAAGCATATATTATAGCTTGTGTTATGGGTTATAGAATGCGGATATACATACTTTAAAAATTTTTTTTACATATATTATACATAGAAACACGCAGAGATAAATGCAAATAGCCATGTTCATGCACACAAATATTGTAATTATATCTTAATGTCTACGAGTACATTGGTCGTGGTCGTTCTTCAAAATTTATAAGTTGCCTCACAATCCGTTGCCATTCTTCTGTGATGGACTTGAGTGACTGTTACTATTGACCAACATGTGGGCCGCTGGGTCGCTTCCCAACAAAGGATAAAATTCAATATCATTAGTTATGCTTAGCGTACTAATATCGCGGTGAACTTGAAGATACAATTTGTTAAGGTTATAATAATAATTAGGAACAATTAAATGAATGTTACTGTTCTTTATGTAATGAATGTGTGCTTGCGTAACGATATTACGTAATTAAATAATTTTGTTGAGTATTTACTTAGCAAGTATATGTTAAGTACTATTCTCTTACTATGAGCGTTTTGCCGGCCTGGGAACTAGTAGTTTTACTGTTTTTGATCCTAAAACGAATTCAATCTTAAAATAAATTTAATTAATAAACAAATAAAAAGGCGGAATTAGAAATAAACATGGCTAATGTTAAGTTGCAAAACGATTGATAAAATTAACCAGTATAGCATGATGAATATATTTTTCTTGTTTTAATAAAACAAGCAAAATGTATTATGAAAAAAAAAAGCCCGCCTGTCTAAAACAAACTCAATAGAACGAAACCCATTTTTTTCGTGCGGACGCTACATTTCAATATGATATACCCTATGTCACTCCCACAATTAATACAAACAAATCTAATGACACCTCATATGTTAAAATCCATTAAGCCCTTGAGGCTGTAAAGCATACCAAAGAAATAGACATAATACATAAATACGCTCAAAAGAGAAAATATAAAATCTAGACTTTTGAAATTGCTACTTCTTCTTTATTTGACTGGCCTGTTGGTCTAGTGGTTAGTGACCCTGACTGCTAAGCCGGAGGTTGTGGGTTCGATTCCCACCCAGGACAAACCTTTGTGTGATGAGCATGATTGTTTGTTCTGTGTCTGGGTGTAATTTATCTATAATATGTATGTATTTACAAAAAAAAAATGTATATAAGTAGTATATCAGTTAATTTGGGGCTAGATGGCGCTGTGTGAATGTGGTAGAATATTATTATTATTATTATTTATTAGTTGCCAAGTTAGTAGTACATATTAAATAATTATGAACATGTGTTTGTCGATTTTAATAGGCGCTTTGTATTACAAAGAGTCAACATCCAAGTAATTCAGTAATTACAATTTCTTTTCATTACAATCGTAACTGTTAACGTGTTCTTTTCTATTGTAATCTCCTTGTAACGCGTTGTCACAACGTTAATTAACATTGAAAATCATTTGAAGTAAGTAGGGTCTAATAAAATTACTTTTAATGTTTACATAGTGGCTTTTAGCTGCGAGTATGTTGTAATATCAGACAGAATAGGAATAACACTGTGTCTCGTACGGATCCCGCTCCTACACACACAACCTAAGACCAAGAATGTGTCATTTTTAACCGACTTCAAAAAAAGGAGGAGGTTTCTCAATTCGACCGTTTAAATATATATATTTTTTTATGTGTGTTCGTGGATAACTTCGTCGTTTACGAACTGATTTAGTGCATTTGTTATATTTTTCATTAAGTATTTAGTGTTAAGAATTATTTTATTAGCAACAATTACATTTCATGTAGTAGTACCTACAGTAGATCTTAACCGGCTTTGGCTTGGCCCGTATACATTGCAAAAATCACCATTCTCTAATAAAATACTAACGTAAAACAATAATATCCATACCTACCTTCGTTTTGCTCGGCGTCGTTCTCCGATATTAACAACGTAATGTTATTGTGACTGCCATCTTATTTAAGACGGAAATATTAAGCCAGTAATCTGCTTTAATTTTAATAAGAATCCTTTAGGAGAATCCTTTTTTTTATACAGCTTTGGTGGCAAACAAGCATACAGTCCACCTGATTATAAGTGGCCACCGATACCTATAGACATGGTTGTGTTTCCTAAGCATCGCAGAAGTAATAATGCTTAGAAAACACAACCAATCCAAAAAAGAGAATGAGGAAGGAAAAGGAAAACGGAAGAGGATCGAGAGAGTATTTGGGCCGCCGCGCCGGCGCTCTCACTCACCAAGCGAAACACATTAGCATGAAAACTAATATTCTTACGTTGATCTTCTATGAGAGGGTTGTACTTCCCCGGTCAATCTGGCGCATTCATGCTGAAACCAGCGTGGAACTACTACCGTTCTTTCTGAGCTAAACCTCTTTACGATTTCAACAATATGAGACATGCAGTAAACATCGTTTTCTATAGATACACAGGATCATGTTGAATCGATGCACAAAGTTAAACCTCAAACGCTTTGTGCACTCAGTTGTACGTTAGCTGTTAGATGTCACACAAGACTTGAGTTACGATGTCATACTAAATTGAACCTCTAGTGCTGCTTATACGGTGATAGGTTTATGGAGGCGATGTGCAACGAGGAAACGTTAGATGAGAATGAAAGAGCAACTACCTAAGCAGTACATAATGCTGTAAATCATTACTTAGTTGATTGCATGTTTACTGTTACCTAAGATAGAATTTAGTACTGAGCTTTTTATATGTGGGTATATTATAGACACGTAACAAATCGAGGTCCAGTTTGTTCTACCGTTACACTCATCCAAAATATGATTCTGCATTATTTACTCTAAGTTACAATTGTTTACAGCCTTTGTTGGGATCCTAATATTAAAAGTACGGAAGTTTTTATGTATGTGTGTGTGTGTGTTTGTTACCACTCAGCGACTAAACAGCTGAAATGATTTCTATGCAATGAAAATTGGCATGTATAGATACGGTCCCTCTCCTTAGACGGTCGGTAATGTATTAGTTGTGTGCCAACTATGTTCATATGTTACGACTACCGTTTACCGTCAGGTGGGCCGTATTATTGTTTGCTACCGAAGTTATATATATAAAAATCCTGATATGGTATTTCTCTTATCTTAGCATTATTATACAGTGGCAGGCGAGCCATCTGCCCACCTGATAGAAAATAGCAACTGTACTGACTCTACGAAGCCGATGCCTACCGTGATAATAATGCTCGCTTTAAACCTCGTTTGAAGAAGGACATGTCATAGCGCTCGGGAATACCGCATCTGGTAGTTTGTTCCAATATGCAATAAAAGAATAAACTAGAGCCAGTTGTTTGTGCATACATCCGATTTATTTGTACATACCGTCTTTTGTTCCACAAGCTATTGTACTTTAACCTTTGTGGTTCGTAAACTTTATTTATTGCCTTCCAAATATTTTATTGAAAATACTAGTATATCTTTTATATAATAAATAAAATTATGCTTTGGTTTAGTAGTATTAACAGGTTCCCTGTCTCATGTATCATATTATTATATGATTCATAACAATTGAATTTCTATTGTGTCTCTTATTGGACAACGAATGGGTTAATACGCATTTAAAATCACGGTGCTAGTGTTAACATCTATCATAAATATGCTAAAATAAACATACTTTTGTACAAATTTTAAGCAAACATTTTTACTAGAAAGTATCTATATAAAAAAAATATTACAAGTAATCTGGGCTGAATTTTGAAATCTATACGAAGGGTAACACGGCCTTATGGAATTGGTAAACGAAAATTCTTTTCAATATGTAATAGTACTAAATATACCCCTATCAATTGGTTGGAATGGTGCACACCGACTGAAACTCTCGGACAACCGATTGGTTCGTGAATAATACCGAATACGATCACTTGAACGTTCCTTAATCTCAAAACATACGGCTGGAAATTATGGACGGCGTCGGACGAAGTCAATAAATCGGAGTTATGAAATTTAGAGCTTGATTTACTAATGTCTCAATACTCAAAAGCCATTTAGACTTAAATTAATTTAAAATATTTCAGCAGTTTAAAACGATGGCTATTGTTATGGTAGACGCTAGTTCTGGATTCCACTGACTGCTTACTATCAGGCAGAGTAGGGTCACTTTGTTAGGCTAATGTAAAAAAAAAAATAACAAGGCACAGTTCCAGACTCGCTAATACTAGGAATCTAAAAACCCAATAATTAATTTACCAGAAACCTTAGTTGTTTTACAGGTGCCGCTCATACTTTCTTACCGTATGTTTTTATTTACCTTAGACTGAATAATTTGGATGCTCTGCAAAAGTTGGATAACAACCTCGACATCGCTTCGATCACATACCAAACCGACCGGATTAAGTTTGTCGTATTATTATTATCTTCGTTTTCTAAACTTCGTACGAATGTTTTGTGATTTTAAACTAATGAATGCTGTCTGTTGTTTTAAACCTTATGTACTACAATTTTGTTTGGTGTGTAAGTTTCTTGTAAGGCTAAAGAGAGATATATGTTTGCCAATGCCATGTTGACACGACAAGTTGATGTGTTTATTCGTATTATGTGTATCTGCTGATTTCGCAACCTTCGGACGTAAATAAGACTTGAATATTTACGAAAAATTTACAACTGAAAATAATTTAAATCCACAATCTTTTGTTCAGCAGTTCCTCGCAGTCCTAGGTAACTCAATAGACGTCCGCTCTTGCTTCGGATTCAATATCAAAAGACAAGTTTTATTCGGTCTCATAACAAACGCCTACATAAAATATTATTGCTATATTGCAAATTTACTTTTGCTGTCTTCTGTATAGCAAATTTACAAATATTAAAATTCTGAAAATTATTAAAAAATATGTTAATAAATATAAATTAAATATGCTCATACCTTCTCTAGAGAAGAGGCCTTTGCCCTGTAGTGGGACAGTGAACAGGCTGGTATTATTATTATTATGTTAATAATAATAAAATATAGCCTATGTTACCCTATGTTACCCACTCATTTATTTATATATTTTATTTTCAAATCGGTAACGTAGATTTTTAAACAAAGAAATTTATTTTATATTATTAGTTTAGATTATACCAAACCAAAGCATGACAATATAGTTATCTTTGATTCGTGTTAGGTTTTCTCAAAAGTCTATTAAAGTTAATAAATTGGCCTTAATCAAATTTGTTGGACAATTCTTTTGTTTACTGCGTCTTTCATCGTCTTTTAGGTGACATTAATTAGTGTGACTTTGACTCTGAATAGTAAGAGTAATTAAATGATAAATTTAATATATTATTATATTTGTTCTATACATTATAAATTAAATAGTCTACAGATTTTTTTTAACAATTACTCTTTTTCTAAATGTCACATTGCTTTAGTACATTAGCCTATTTTAAAGTAAAGACTGCTGCCGCACTAGGGAACAAGCCCTGTGTCACAAAATTTTGACCTATTTGGAAATCGAACCCAGCACAACAGCACACCGTCTCTATCATAAATATGATTATATTATTACAAATATCAAAGCTTTTCTTCAGTACCACTTTAAACAAACCTGACAAAATGAATGAAATATGATTTGTCAATAGGCAAGTGAACGCCAAGTCGTCCATCAAAGTCATCGACGGCCGCTACACAGCGCTAACGACGTCGGTGGTGAGGATCGACGCTCTGCCGCCCACCGTCGAGATCTTGTGCGACATGCAGGTCCCACTCGCCAACTATTATAGCAGAAAGAGAGATATATTTTATAGAGGTGAGTAAGAAGCTGGATGAAATCATAAAGTTTATTTAAATAAAAATCTACATAATTATTTTCTACATTTAAGTTTTGTTTTTTTAATCTAAAGTACCTACCTTTTACGATCGATCTTGGTGTTTTGTTAGAATATATACGTTATTGAAAAGCATTGCATAAAAATACCAACCTGTTACTGTTTTACTGCAAGGCAAAGAACTTCTCATACAGAGAACGCTTTCTCAGCACGGATTGCAGTTTCAGTTTTTTTTTTAAGTCTGAAATTGCCAATCTGCCATAAACAGACATAAAGTTCTATGTTCATGCCTGTTCTGTAAGACATCTTAATCCTTTAGCGGTAATAAATATTTACTATAATAGGGGCTATAATTATTTTTAGATTAATGTAGCATAATAATATGGTAAAAATATTATATTAGACACACCCTCTGTCTGTCTCAAAATTCAGGAAAAGAAATTACTTTTTTCTATGGAAAATCTTACTGTGAAAACATGGTCACAACAAGGAGCAGGAACCAGAAGCTTTTAATATAAGCTACGTTAGCATGCAAATGCACAGGAATTAGGATTTCCTATTTTCCACATCTGACAAATAACGATATCCTATTACAGAATGCAAACTACCAAATAATTTTAAGGACATCGCTACATATATTCCAGGATTCACATCATATTAAACGTTGAAATAAATTTTCTATAATCCTTCGTATTTTGTACAGATCCGCCGCCCACGTCGTCGGAGACTTCAGTACAAGCTGCGCCAGATAGCGGTATGATAATTTCATACTTTATAAGTATAACTTATGTTAATATGAGTAATGCACGATATATTTAAAAAAAATATTTATCGACTACACATTATATTGATACAGTTAGGTAAAATTTTGTAAATTTGTATGCTACTTCAGACAAGTATTTGTTGTCATTGTCATTGTAGTAGTTGTATAGTCGACCACATTATTTGCTTTCGGACAAAAAAGCTATTAAAATTAAAATTCTTTAATACTCAATATGACAGTGACAACTGATACTGTACTGAGGTAACTTGCAAGCAAAAATAGACATTATTGTTTTGTGATATACAAACGACATTTACTCTAAGGGTGGTAAAGCAATTTTATGGTCGACTATGCAATAAGTGCACTAAATGCTAAATGCACTGTTGTACAGTCTGAACACAGAGGTTGTTTTCAACTACGAAAGTTATGTTTGTATTTATTAAAAAACATCAATCACAGACTGGCTTAAAAGGTACTTAATCTCAAAAATGAATTGAGGACCAGATTAAGAAGGTATATTACATCACAATCGAGATCAAGCTGTCTATGAAATAAGAGGCTTTAAAATACATGAACATGTTTAAAAAAATTTACATAAATGATCAACATAAAATAAAAATTAGGTTTTTTAAATATTGATTTTAATATTTTCAGGATATTACACAAGCTGTACCAAGACGCTGCTCTTCGCATCTTTAGTGGTCAGCTTGCTACGATCTCAAGTTACGACGTGACGTGACCTGGAAAATTTAATATAAGAATCCTTTATAAACATCTAGGTATGGTAAAATTCTTCGATCAAAGTGTGAGGTAAAATTGAAGTGAAATATGTACTAACGCTGATTTGTACAGAAGTACGCAGCTTATTAGACGTTCGATTTTATATTTGAACGTAGTAAAGAGTATTTGTATCAAATTGAATAGACTGGTGCAATCAAGAAGTCTACTGATTCCTTATATGGTCTTCTTTATTTAGACTATCTTGGTAATTGAAGATTCAGATAAAATTCTAATTTTTTAAAAGTGTTTTTTTATATTATAATCAATAAACATTACCAATTGACCACTATTAAATGTATATATTTGAACTAAGTAAATAATTTCTTAATTAAGGTCCTTGTCGACCAATAAATTATACACATGGACATTTAGATATTTATCCTGTAACCAAAGAGCTCGTATATCCCAGCGAGCGATCAAGTCATCTTATTATTTGTATTATAAATTCTGGAGTGAAACTAACTTAAATATTCTTCATATTGATTTACACAACAAACAAATAAATAAATAGATATCTTCGTAAATTGTAAAAAAAATATTTATATTTTCACGAGTTGTAAATCGTCGTGTGCAGAAATTTAACAATAGATAGAATTTTATTAAGGTTATAAATATTTGATGCAGTTTCAATCATTCATTGTAATATAGATGAAATAAAATTGTAAAAATAATTGTTAGCTAAGTTCTTGATTATGAAGTTAAGCTTCTGTGGAGAATTAAATTTGTAACTATTTATAAAATTTGTATAGTATAAATATTGTAAGTAAAAGTAGCTATAAGTATCTTACACAATAGATGTGTTGATATAATTCTGAGGAGAATATTGTAATGTTGTTTGTATATTGCGTTGCTATACATACCTGTATTAGATAATAATAATAATATATATCTTTAAAAATAATTAAGGTAATATATATTTTAAAATAATAAAATGTTATGAACTTACTAATATTCAGTGCAGAGCTAAGCACAAACCTAAGAATGTAAGTATAAATTTGTAAACTTAATGCTTGTCCAAACTTTTATTACATTACATCTTTATATGGATTATAATATTATTATAACTATTCAAATAATTTTTTGTATTTTATGGTTTAAATATTCCAAAGATAAGTATTTATCTAGTCTTAAAATAAATTTTCAAATTTATTATTTTGGTGTTTTTAATCTCCATACACATTTCTACGTATTCGTATTTTAACGTGTTTGTTTGGTTTTATATTTTAATCTAAATTAAAATATAAAACCTAGACTATTAAATTCTACGTATTCTATTTTACGATCCTTTAGTAAAACTTGTGCGTCGAAATTTTAATAGAATGTGGTTTTAAATTAAGATAAGATAGTTTATTTATTTCTCACCACAATATACAGAAAATATTGATTTAGACAAATTAACATAATATAATATGCTCATATATTGTGGGAGACTAGCGCCTAAGCAAGGCTCGGAGCCTGTATTTCAGGTCACCAAGTTCCCACCCCTACTATACATTTTAAATTTGTAAAATTATGCTACAGTGTGTTAACAAAAGTAGTAAGTAAATTAGTAATATTATACAATACGCTTAGTCAGAATGACACTTTGACACAGCTTGCTAACTAAAAAAGTTGTTATCCCAATGACATCGATTACGGTATCACTCCACGGGGGCCAAACATTAAAAATTTAATAAACCAAGCACAAATATGCCGAATCCTAAACCGTGTAACAAATTTTAATATGTGTGATATCAATTTGAGCATATTGCGCGTCCACCAAATTGAATTCACGTCCATTGATCTAATATACAAAGGTTAAAACAGCGAGGTTTTTATCTGCAAACCAATTTACAAATTGTTATGTTGAATGAATTTAAACTGAAACAGTGTATAAGTATTTGAATATTTCGTTTAGACTTCTATGTAGTGTGCGTAGTCTAGCATGGTATATTGTTATTTACTTCCACTTTATTTTTACATACACTAACCAGTCAAAGTCGTACAAAACACAAGGAGTCCTACAGAGACCTATAGTGACTATTTTTTTTTTTTTTTTTATATTATAGCCTACCAAAGTGACTCCACCCCGCCTGATGGTAAGCAGTCAGTGGAATCCAGAAATGGCGGCCACTATACCAAAAGCCATCGTCTTAAACTGCTGGTATGGTGGCCTCCACTATGGCGGCTGGGTATGGGGTTAGGGGAAGGGAATGAGGGAGGTGAGGAAAGAGGAAAGGGGGGAAATCGGGCCTCCGGCGCTCTCACTCACCGAACGAAACGCAGTAGTACGGATACTACTACTCTTAAGTCGATCTTCTATGAGAGGGTAGTACTTCCCCGGACGATCCGACCCATTCATGCTGAAATCAGCGTGGATCTACTACCGTAAACTGTCATAACACTCAGATTTTTATTGTCCTACTGAACTGGCAGTAGATATGACACGTGTAAGGTGATAGCTATCGGCGCAGAAGCTTCTAGACTGAAGACTACATGCCAAAAGATGCAGCGTGCAGCCCCAAGGTAAACTAAATATCTTGTAAAAGCGGAATTTATGAACGAGAGCAACTCAGAGTGGTTGAAACTAAGAGATGCTTTGTTAAAGCCTACGTCCATCAGTAGGCGTTGTTTTAGCTGTAATGATGATGGTACTAACAAATTTTAGTAATTAGGCCCTGACGACGATTGCGTACTTATAACATGCTACAAGCTTCCCGCAGTGCGGTTTCACCCGCGTTAATTTGCATCTTTGGTTACTGTTCCACTCCCGTCGCTCCCAGCGTGATGTTTTATAGCCTACTAGCTGTTGCCCTCAGCTCTGGCCGCGTGAATGTCGGTTAAATCTCTGTTTACTTTGACGATTTTTCATACAAACTTTCATCCCCTATTCTAACCCCTTGAAGACATTTAATCGCGATAAAATATAGCCTATGTTGTTTCCCGAGATCTTATCTATCTATATACCACACTTCATCAAAATCGGGTCAGTGCATCAGGCGTGAAAGCGTAACAGACAGACAGACAAAGTTACTATCGCATTTTAATAATTAGTATGGATAACCTTCCTCAATAACTGGAATATCGAACTCAAAAAGAATTATTCTAATCTGACTGGTAGTGCCAGAGATTAGCGCCTTCAAACAAACAAACTCTTTCGCTGTATAGATAGTCATGAATTCTACCAAATAAAGTCGAAACATGGTACCAAAATTAGGTCGCACTTTATTTTGTGACATGGCATTCTAAGACTAAAGCACACGTATGTCGTATATCAGGTCATGATTAGCACACTACGAATGACATGAATAATACACTGGTCATACGTAGATATACGTAAGTGATTTAACAGTACAGCCTTTCAGTTTAATTAGTAGAAGTGTTCAAATGCTGGTAATAGAATTACTGTAATTTGAAACTAATTATCTCAATTTGAATTTATAGTACATTACTGTCGGTTTATATCAAGATAATTCATGGCGACAAAGCACTGCAATACATTCTATTACTACTACTAAATTACATTAGGCAACTAATCTCTTACTGAGAAGATGTGAGCATCGAATGAAGGTTTAGGGGATCCTTAAATAAAATAGCTTATTACGATAGTAAGATATAAAGTGTAATTTTTCATAAAACTAAACACAATGTACCAAAATGACGGTAGCTGCACAAAGTTCACTCAAATAAATAATGTTAGTGATATGCTATGCAATTTATAGTAGGCGTTCACGTTCCAACAAGCATTGATCGCCACTCTTGCTCAAGGTGGATTAGCGATTTCAGACTTTCTCAGAAGTCCAGGTTTTCTCACGATGTTTTCCTTCACCGTGTTAGTAATGTCCAGATAAGCTTATAAAGTACATATGATTTGAAAAATCACATTGGTACTTGCCCGGATTCGAACCCACTACCTCGTGTTACGAAGGGTACCACATCACTGGGCCATTACGACCTTTTATTTGTTGCACGAAACTACGATTTAGAATATTTGGGTCTTGTAGTTCTTTGAATGAGATATAAGCGATGACTTAGTCAAAGGCATTGTAGATAGACTGTCAGAGGACTCTTGGTTCATCTGTTGCCTAAAAATGCATACAGCAGAAATCGAAGATATCTAGAAAGTCTATCATAGGAAGCACATGTATAATGGTAATCTCTTATTCATATCCTAATAAATGCTTAAATGTTATATTATATTTATAAATCATTTCATGCCATAAAACAGGCAACGCAGAACACTACCGCAGCGATTCATTTGTTTTACAAGGTCACACACGACTTATAAGATGCTTGTAGTTACGATAATGACAACATAAACTACGGTATTTTTTGTCCTCAGATCATTATATAAAGCGGCAGAGTTACTTTGTTTGCTTTTTTGTTTGTTTGTTTGAACGCGTTAATCTCTGGTAATTCCAGTCGGATTTGAAAATCCTTTTTTGCGCACGATATCCCAGTTCTCGAGATAGGTTATAGGCTATGTAACATCACGTTACTGACGACGGGAGCAAAGCAGTAAGTAAAGACGTGGGTGAAACTGCAGTGCGAAAAGCTAGAACCTATATAACATAGACCATTATCAAACTTTATTAAACATCTTATATGCGGACGGTATTTTTTAGCTAAACTACTAGTTAATTACATTTATAAAGATAAAAATGAATCGGGTGCCTTCGGAACGGGTGCCTGAGGAACCGGGGACCTCAGGAACGAACCCACCAAAACATTGAATCAAATTAAATATTAATTTATTATTGGGTACTAAATGAGTATAAATTACAAACGACTCGATAATGTCTTCAAGCACTTCAATATCCTTACGATAAACTCCTCAAATAAATTCATGGGCACTTGTAAATTAAATTAAATGTTCTGCTCTCTAGCAGCGTATGGAGCTACTCCGGTCTTATCGCGAGATTCCTATCTTCTCATACATTTTATACAATATCACGATTGGATTTCAATATACCTACAGCCTTAAATAAAAGGAGTGTATGTGTACTTACATTTCAGCTGCAAACTTTTGCAAGTCTTGCTAAATCATTGAAGGAATAGAACATTCTACAGATTTTGTATTTCTGCCAATACTAGCCTATTTTGAATAGTACTTTCTTATGTGATAAACAGGCATATGACCTATATATATACCAAAGCATACGACCTGTCTAATAGCAAGTGAAAATCTATGAACATGGCTGTGCTCTGTATTGTTTAAGTATTCAAATAACAGAATAACCAAACCATTACTAAGACTAGGGAGAAAAAAAAAGAGAGAAAATACAAACATTTATGTTTGCCTGACTGCCGAAGTTAAGGAAGGCAATGTTTTTCGTGCGTATTTTACCCCCGTCTTTGCTTGCCGCTCTACTCCCATCGCCAGTAGCGTGATGTCACATATAACCTTCCTCAAGAATTAATCCGACTGGTAGTTCCAGAAATTTGCGTGTTTAAACAAACAAACTTCTCCGCTTAATAGTATAGATTTAAGTATATTTCTTTTTTTTTTTTTTTTTTTTTTTTTTTTTATTTATTTTATCAAAAGTAGATTGTAGTACATAGTTAATAATTTAATTTTGTAAATTTGTATATTTCTTTGGCACGATAAACAGTCTAAATGGCTTGATGGATTTTAACATAAGGCATCATTAGATTAGTATTTATTGTTTGAGTGACATAGGGTATAAATTATTGCGATGTAGCGCCAGCACGAACATTTATGAGTTTTTTTTTGTTTATTAATAATATCTATGTTTTTAAAGTAGGCAAACATCCATTAATACGTGTTACTAAGTCAAGTAATTTGGTAACGAATTAGTTACTTGTTTTGAGCTAAAAACAATCCACCCTACTTATGTTATATGTAACACAAACACAACTGGGAATTGTAAAAAAAGAGATAATTCGATCTCCGTAATCGATAGCATGTCTCTCGGGTACTGGTACTCTACCGCTAATATTTTAAATTTTGCTTGATCTTCTCACTTCTTGGCAGTGACGTATAGTTCGTTCAAACGTCAGCCTCTCTCAGCGGTATTCGGTGACTCCGGACTGAAAAACGTAATGCAGGACGTCCGTCAACAGGACAGGATAGATAGACGATAATTATCTATACATATAATAAAAATGTAACCGATCGCTGTCTGTACATGGAAGATATATGAGAAAAAAAACTATTGGGACCTATATCAACGCAAATAGAACCCAAAACAATGATTTTTTAAATTTTTGTCTGTTTGTCTGTTTGTCTGTGCGTTTGTGCACGCTAATCTCAGAAACGGCTTATCCGATTTAAATATGGTTTTCACTAATATATTGTGGTAAGCTTCACTTAACATTTAGTGTTTGTTTCATGTCAATCGGTTCATAAATAAAAAAGTTATGCCAATTTAAAGAATCACATCGAACATTCGTTAATTTACTACGAAATCTTATAGAAGCAGATATTTTAACAGGTTGCGGAATAGCTGATAGTGTTTTTATTCCTCGGATTCCTGTCATTCTAAACAGTCTTTCATTTAGTTTTAAATGAGTCCAGTTTTCAGTGAGCCTATGTTTTGCGATGACTAATTAAAGTAATTAATTAATTAAGTAATTAAAGTAAAGGTAAGACACTAAAAGTTGTGGGTGTGGATCTAAGTATTAGCTGTTTTTCGGTCAGCTTTATGTGGCTCTATCACGTGTTAGCATTACTAGCAGCCCGTATGCTTTGATCCCTGATGGCTATACGTCTAATCCATACATCCATACATATTATAAAAGGCTTTGTCCTGACTGACTGACTGACTGACAGACAACGTAAAGCCTAAACCGCTGGTCGTAGCGACTTGAAATTTGGAGGGTGTGTTTGTCTTAATGTCTAGAAGTGTACAAAGAAAGGGTTGTTAAAAATTCAACCCTTAAGTGTATAAAAAGGGATGAAATCGATTGTATGAAACGTCTTCATTTTTTAAGTTACAGCTTTGAAATTTTGTTTTGGAATACTTTTATTTAAATAAAAAATACGCTCATAATTTTTTTTTTACTGGGGTGGATTTATAAGAGTGAAATAAGGGATGAAATATTGTATGGATAGATCTTTGCTATTGAAGTTGGCGATTTTAAATTTGGAGGGAGGGGGAAGGGAGGGGGAGGAAGAGGAAAGGAAGGGAGAAGTGAGAAGTGAGGGGAAAGTGCGGGGGTAGTTAGGAAGAAGTCAGGGGAAAGGGAGGGAAAAGTCAGGGGGAAATCGACTGCCTCTGTATTTCGGTCGTACTGTGTATGGACTGTGAGGTCGCGGGTTCGATTCCCGCTCAGTGCAAATATTTGTAGCATGAACATGTCTATTTGCATTGGTCTGGGTGTTTATAGGTATAATATGTATCTATTTACAAAAATAAAAGTAATTAAGTATGTTTATCCGTATTCTAGAACCCATAATACAAGCATATAATATGCTTACTTTGGGTCTAGATGGCGTTGACCTCGCAGCATGTGTGGGACCAGCTGAGTATCCGCGGAGTCATTGTGTGGGTGGTGTGGATCAACCCGCCGCGGCGCCGGCCAGGGAGACCCGTATAAAACGGTGGTGCCGCTGGCCACCCGCGGCATTGTACAAGGGCCCAATTAGACCTAACCAAAAAAAAAGAGACTGCCCCACCAGGTTGCGCATAATCTCGGAGTGGTTCGTCGTGCAGGTTGGTGACCGGATAGTGGGACCCGACGACCATTTTCGAGACGGTACGGCGGCCTTGTGCGAGCAGTCCGTATCATGGAAGCCCGGAGGCCTAAGACCCTTGAGCCTTTACAGCTGCGAAGAGACATCGCCTCCTCAACGGCCGTCTTCTATCGCCTTTACCACGGAGAGTCTTCTCAACAGCTCTTTAAATTAATTCTACCCTCTCCCTTTTTATCCAGAACGACACGTGCGGGACTGAAGTGCTACCCTTTCACAGTGCAATCTAAAGGGTCTCGAACCAAACGGTTCAGCACTTTATACTTTTGTCGCTCAATTAAAGCCTGGAACTCTTTACCAGCGCATGTGTTCCCACCTAACTTTCATCCTGGGACTTTTAAGCGAGGCGTGAAGAAGCATCTCACTAAGCCGCCATAGTGGAGGCCACCATACCAGTAGTTTGGCTTTTGGAATGGTGTCCACTACTTCTGAATTCCACTGACTGCTTACCATCAGCCAGAGTAGAGGCACTTTAGCAGGCTAATATAAAAAAAAAAACTTATAGCGTTTTTATTCCTCGGATTCCTTTCATTCCAAACAATTTCCCGTTTAGTTTTAAACGAGTTCAGTTTCCAGTGAGCCTATGTTTCGCGATGACAATTAATGAGTGTGGATCTAAATATTAACTGTTTTTCGCATGGCCAGCTTTATGTGGATTTGCCACGTGTAAGTAATCCTAGCAGCCTGTATGGCTTTGATCCGCGATGGCTATACGTCTAATATCGTAGATAGAGAAGCATTTACTGTAAAGATTTTTCTTATTCACCTAAACGAAGATGTTTATAATTCAAAACAAACCAAAAGATATATCCAAAAAATGCTGCCCAAAATCACTATTCCACGCGGACGAAGTCGCGGGCACAGCTAGTTATAAATATAGCCGACAAATTGGTAAGCAAACTATTAATTTAGTTTTCAGAGTAAGTAACAGGGGCGCTGCTTATTTATTTTATGCAAAAAGTTTTAGTAATCACCGATGACAAATGCTACCGGTACAAAAGCTAACGGTAGATTGGGCTACAAATATTTGCGTTAAACTCGTATGCAAATTTATCGCTACAAAAAATTTTGACAGATACCACTATAGAAATAAGTACGTGCAATTTAAAGTAATTGATGTTTCTCTTTAAAATGTCTAATACACCGCAGCTAACTACTAGCTCGCAGTTTTCCATAACTGTAATTGGCTAGCGAGGTATGGGAAAGCACTGCACGTTATTTCCCACGCCACATGTTGTACGACACAATGGCTTTTTTTCGACCAATCCAATGCTTTCGGACGCAATACACTCCCGTGTGAATTGGACACGAACGCCACCTGCTACTCCTGATAGCTTCGTATCAATTCTGATACTAACAGACCAAATTCTGTATTGTGTGTCGTGAATATTTTTAACACGATAACATAAAATCAGTAAACAAAATCTAAATACTTTGTTATAATAATATTTTAGATACAAACAACTACAGTAACTTTTAACTTTGTAATATAAGTTTGAAGGTCTATTAATGAATGAATAATTTTAAGATTCAACAAAGTTTGTCTCATTTCAATATTCTATTTAAAAACTAAAAACAAAGCTTGAAAAACACGAGGGAAATCAAAATAGCCGACGGGCCATCGGTGAGCTCATGATAAAAGCATGAAGGAACATCAACGAGTAATGCGGCATTGAGCGGCAAAACGCAACTTATACCGGCTTAAGATCTTCCCGCAAATAAATTTCCCACGAGGCACGTATTTTACATCGTTGGCGACAACCGAGACGCAAGATGATTCGAAATATTTTAAAAAGGACGTTAGGAGACGTACTACTTATTAGTTTGGGGGAAATTGAAATGTTATTCCCATGAACATTGGATTCTTGCTTTATGGTAATTTTAAGGAAAACCCGATTTAATCATAAAGTTTTTTGTTTAGAGAATTTTTTCGTCGTGCGTTGCGAGTTGAAGGAAATGTCAAATACTTCATACTAGTTATGAAGTCATGATTAAGAAGAACAATGAAAGCAATCGTTCGAGAAAGGACTGGACTCCATCTTAAATATAGTCTAAATTCATGCATCAAGAATAGTCTAATCGATATTATGTAGTTTGGGTATTATTTAATGTTATAGATCCTTATTGCGTTTCAGCGTGAATAGGTTTGATCAATTGACCGGGAAAACACTTCGAAAGAATATCAGCACAAAGTATTAGCTTAGATACTATTGCTTTTCGTTTGGTGAGAATCCCAAAGACCATCAGCTTGATTGCAGTTTCATATCATTATTTCTGCAATGGTTTGAGAACACAAATAGCACAGTTTACTGCGACCACATACTATCAGATCGATCATGTCCTTATTTGCTATACAAATTTGTACCATCATATAAAGCGAAAGAGTTTAATTCTTTTTTTGTTTGTTTGAAAAATCTCTGGAACTACCAGTCTGATACAAAAAATTCTTTTTGCGTATGATAGCCCAGTTCTCGAGTAAGGATAAAGACTATGTATCATCACGCTACTGGTGACGGGAGCAGAGCAGTAAGCAAAGACTCGGTTGATATATTAGCGGAAGATAGTATTATAATATAGTACTACAACCCATAACTACACAATAACAATTAAAACATTTCAATACGTAATGTCATTTATGTTCATCTATGTTTTGCTGACTATACCAAACATAACACCGAGCGAATTTACGGTTACGGTACACTTCCACTTCACTGTGGAACACGTGTGTTATCCACTAGACTACTGCGACCAAAACCGGTTTTTTAATAACAATTTGTTGAATGATGAACACAACATTAGATGAATATCATGCAACAAATTGTTATTCATAAACCGGTATTGGTCGCAATAGTCTAGTGAATAACGCACCCGTTTTATATATGCGAGATCGTAGATACCGGATAAATACTAATGTGACTTCCAAATTTATTCATCCTTATAATGTTTATAGTAAAGATATGGCATCCTATACTTAAAAAAGGGAAAATACAATATTTTTTAGCTTTCGTTTTTTTATTGCCTACAGATGCAATCGGGTAGTCTCGATTGCATCTGTAGGCAATAACCTCCACGTCTCCGTCCACCTGATAGTAAGTGGTAACTGTCACTCATACTAAAACCAGCCTGTTTATTGTCCCCCACTCCCACTCCCACTGCAGGGCAAAGGCCTCTTCTCATATAGAAAAGGCACGAGCATTAATCACCACGTTTGCTCAAGGCGGATTGGCAATTTCAGACATTTTAAGTCCAGGTTTTCTCACGATGTTTTCCTTCTCCATCAGTCTGAAATGTCCAATATAAACTTAGAAAGTACATATTACGATTTTGAAAAATCACATTGGTACTTGCCCGGATTCGAACTCACTCGTATTTACTAATCGGGTACCTTATCCACTGGGCCATTTTAACTTTTTTTCTACTGTCACTCATGGGTCTCTTCTATGTCAAGGACTCTGCAAAGCCGCTGCCTACCGTAAAGTGAGTGGGGTAGGTGAAGGGAATGAGGTAAGGATAAAGGAAAGGGGAAAAATTGGGCCTCCGGCGCTCTCACTCACCGAACGAAACGCAATAGTACGGATACTACTACTCTTACGTCGATCTTCTATGAGAGGGTAGTACTTCCCGGTCGATCCGGCCCATTCGTGTTGAAACTAACGAGGATCTTCTATCGTACTATATTACTACTCCTTCCTTGCATGAGAAGATTAGAGGCCTTAACCCTATAGTAGCAAAAAAAGGTTGATATTAAACTGGTATGACCAGTTTGATGTTTTATAGATGATAGAAAACGTACAATTAATTTATAGTTAAGTTTGTTTCCAAACAAAATGACGTGTTTTTAGTAAAATATACATATAAATAATATTGTATCAATTTTAATTCTAATTGGATTCAGTGTAACAATGTACGTGTTAGTTTTCATTAGTCTGAGTAAGTACTGAATACATAATTGCGGTATCCACTTCCTTTGCACAAAGATTTTTTTCCTTTTAGAGGAAATATGCTGTATAATAAAGCAAATAAAATAATCAACATAACCAATTGTCGTAAGACAGAATGTAAAAGTAAAATCACAGAATGGTTACTCAGCCTTAACTACTATGGCACAGAAAAGGTTTTAGAAGTGGTAGTTTAAGTAGTAAACTTATAATATATTATTTGTATATTATTTCAAAATTTGAATAATTAAAAAGTAAACACACTATCTTACACACACACACACACACACACGCGCGCACGCACACAGACACACACACACACACGCACACACACACACACACACACTAATGCATACCACATATTATTATTATTTTTTTATTATTTTAAATACATACTTAGACTTACGGTCCACGTTGACGATCTGTACAATATTATTGTGATGGGGGGCCTGAAGTTCTGAGATACAGGCTTTATAGCTTAGTTTAGACTCCAGATCTCCCACAAATTACGTTGTCAAACTAACTGTCAACCGAAGTTTACTGTACCTACTGTAATTTGTAAGTTGTGGAGATTAATATACGTTACTATTATTATTATTATTATTATTATAAGTCTTCTGGACAAGTCATACTAAAGTATACGAGAATATAAAGTTAATTATAAGGTTAACATTATATACATGTTATGTAATGAGTATAATAAATACGCGACGTAATGTCAGTAGTTTGTGTGCTTTAAACTTGTATTTATTATGTATATGTTATACTTGTATTGTTATTATTAGTGCCTCGTTAGTTCAGTAGTACTGCAGCGTAAGAACTCTCAAGCAGAGGTCCCAGGTTTGATTCCCCGGTCGGGCGAAGTGATATTGGATATTGGAGTCTGATACCCATTAAATAATACTCAATATTTTATTTTCGTTCCACAATGTAGATAAGATGTTACAGAGATATATTAACATGGCATTATTATGGACCCTGTCGGGCACAGCAAAGTTAGAAGGGAGGAAGTAAGAAATAAAAATACTAGATTTAATTAATAAACTACCATATTATTATAATTATATTCATCTATTGTTTTCTATTTTTTTATGTCTGAAATAGTGTCATAATATCATCTACATTAGGTTATTATTATATATGTTTTAATTATTATTATCTATATAGATTATATTAATTTTATTATTATATTATTATCTATCAATATTTATGTCAATTAGTATTTTAATTTTATTACATATTATAACAGGATTGTACCCTGTAATAACAAGCGAAACGTGGATGATATTGATAACACTACTGTTTATGCCTTAGGGAAAAACGGTCTGATGCTATGTTATATTATAATTGTAATTTTCCATCTTTTCCGTTTTCCTCACCTTCCTTAATCCTTTCACCTACCCTACTTCCGTTTCGGTAGGCAGCGACTTCGCAGTGTCCCTGGCATTGCGAGAGTAATGCTAGAGACTCTGAGTCGTCCATGAGCGACAGTTACCACTTACCATCACGTGGGCTGTTTGCTCGTATGTCACTGTCGGTAATAAAAATAAATGCTAGTTGCTTTTAATGCCTGAATCATAAAGTAATAGTCTTTTATTTCTCTTGAAAATTGTTCGATATCAACGATGGACCTCGTGCCTTATACGTACAACAATAGGGTCTCTCAATATTAAATTATGCTTTTTAATATGGCATGTAGAGTGTAAGTTTGTCATCAGACGATATCTGGTTTACCTATTAAGGCATTCTATTTCAGATTTTTAAACATTTTACCTGTTATATAACTTATACAGGTTTTTGGCAATTAAAATTAAATTATAGAATCTCTATGGAGTTTTAGCCTACCAAAGGGACTGTACTTGATGGTAAGCTGCCAGTAAGGTCTAGAGGTGGACACCATTCCAAATATGCAAACTTATTTTTAAATACACTACATTTTTTTTCCATAATATTAAACTAGCTGCGCCCTGCGGCTTCGCCCGCGCGAAAATGGTATGTGTTTAATTAATATAACTCGGGAACCATATCAATTACATTTATGTACATACCAACTTTCATCAAAATCAGTTTAGCCGTTTAGGCGCTGAGTGATAACAAACACACACACACATCCATAGACACACACAAACTTTCGCATTTATAATATTTATAGGATATAATTCAAATCAATATTTTGTAGTTATTAAACATAACATTTAAAAATCAAATTAACAATGAGAATGAACCAAAACATGTTTTTACGACATACAAAACAGGAAAGATGTTCAAAAATCTTAAATTATTAGCATTATTATAAAAGTTTAAAGGTCAAACAACTCCACGTCATCACTCTGACTGGGCAGTACCAATAAGTACTAATTTTTTTGTGTTATTTGAAATATGTATAGTTACGCAACTATTAAACGAATATAGCACGAGGATCCCAATATTTTTATGCGAAATAATTAAACATTTGTGGAACATAAATCCAAAAGTATAATTGTATAGGGCAATAATTAGACTTTGTTTTATAAAATCAAAACATTTATGATAATAATTTTAATTTATTTTTCAGCTATCCTGTCAGTAACATCGACAACAACTAAAAATGAAATATTATGCAGGTATTACATTTATATACGTACATTATTACAAGGCTGGCTTATGACCGTTTAGAATGACGATACTTGGAGTATGCCTATATTTAGCAATGAACGTGTTTAAGACGAAATAATTATGATAATACTATCTTTGCTTTTGCATCACATCTTAGAGCTGCTTGGCTTAAGTAAAGTTTTAAAGAAACTTCGATACGAACGATAGGGTTGTGGAATTACCTTGTCGTTCAATATGACCAGAAGATGCATTTACCATTTTAATTAAAATACGTAGTCAAATTACCATACTAGATGAAACTAAATAATTGAAATCGTCTCTTTTATTTTTTTAATCTTGGTAATTATTTTAATTGGTCGATTTGTAATAATTACTTTGTATGGTTCTTTGATTGCGTTGTGTTAAAATTGTAACTCATACAAAAAACTGTAATTATCTGGCGATTGAAAAGCGGTAGTAATTATCTGGCGTGAGTTTCTTGCCAGTTCTTCTTACAACCCTACCTCGTCAGCGAACTGGCTGTAGGTTAATTAGCTGACTTCATGTAATTTTGACTTTTCATAAGCATTATAATTTATGATCAAAATTAAATAAATGTTTTAAGTTTGAATGAGCTCCCGAACGACCATAACATGTTCTTCAAGAAAGGAGTAGATAGGTTTTCAACAGAGTTGGCAACACGCAACTGATATTTCTGGTGTTGCAAGCTTCCATAGGTTACAGTAACTGCTTACCTTATCAGGCCCGCCGTATGCTTATTTGTCACCTTACTTAGTCACCATACGATGTAGTATTTACTAGAAAACTTGGACGTATCGCCGAGTTATCAGTAGGCTTTATCACTAAACTGCCTGTTCAACGTAGGTAATCGTTTCCTATAGGATAGTTAACACGCGAATGGTGCCCCTGCTGCTACAAACATCCGTTGGCTACGATTAACTACTAGTTAGTCCAATACAAAGGCTACGTGATTGTCAACAAATATCAAATAATTAAACAAAATTATTAAACAATTACAAACTAAGTAATAATTCAATACGGTTTTAAGTAACAATTTGATTTACAATTATTTAAAATAAAAATAACGAAGTAAATAATATAAAAAAATAAAAAATCTACAGTACAGAAAGACGTCCACTTTAGTTTTGGACAAAAGCTTCCTCCAATTTTTACCAATAAATATAATAGTTCACAAAAACTTATTTTGTCATGTAGGCATATTTTTTAAGATAGGTAAATATTATTCTGCTATAGCTGCCAAACTCGCACCTAATACGTTAGACGATTTACACACGGTGCGTACGAAAGAACATCTACACCGCGCGTGAATGCGTTTTCAGTGTGTTGCATCACACGTGATTTGTATACAAAAGAGATACAAACAACGAAAGAACACGCACGGACGTGCGTGTTTGTGCGTGCACTACGCTTCATGATGCGGGGCAGTTTGTGAATCATCTTATTCTCAATAGGGTGCAAGCTTTGCGTCACTACTAGTACTACTATAATTGATGGACACAAAGTACCCGCAAACTTGGAACAGATGTTAATAAACAAAAAAAAAACAGTTTTTGTTTCTCTTTTTAAATGTTAATAAAGGACATATTATATTTTTGTATTGTCACAACTAATAAATTTAATACTTTATATCTTTGCACACATTCGTAGAGTAACAACACAATATCTTGTGGTGTGAGCCAATAAATAAATAACAAAAATTGCGCTCGCTATCAACATCATTGTTTCTTATATTTTTTATTTTTTATTTTAGGGAGAACCATGGCAAATGTCACGACAGGAATAGTTTACCATTCAATACTACTGATGACATAAACCAATTTCATAATAAAAGACTGTAAGTAGTTTTAAATATTATTAAATCGTTTAGGTTTAATATTAATAATATGTATTTCAACAACTACACACAACGCCACCTACACCCAAAGTAAGCATATTATATGCTTGTGTTATGGGTTCTAGAATGCGAATATTCATACTTATATACATTTTTTTTTGTAAATACATACATATTATACATAGAAACATCCATTAAGTAATTAATAATATATAATAATAAATAAATCTTTATTAAGCAACTAAGACTCATTATGTTAGTAACAATTTTACTTAAAATATGTTAGTAAGCCTATTCTAATAACACATTAAAAATATTATATCTAATGTAAGCATGCGAAACCCTGCTACAGGCTAATCACAGATGTGGAGAGCCTGCAGCAGCGATTCACATACATACAGTCGAGTCTCGTCGCAATGCATTCCAGAATGTTGTTGGGGCTGGCCCGCACACGGCGCACCAGGGATGCGCTTCGTTTTCTAATTATGGTAAAGAAGCAGTCAACCCGTGCTTCTGCAAACATCCCTGATGCGCTGCAATACCGAGGCAGCCCCATCAACACCCGGAACGCATTGTTGAACTGTAATTAATATTAAGTAAGGTGAATATCTTATACTAAGTCTATGCTAAAAAAAAATAACAGACATTTATTGTTATTATTTCAGAGACATTATATGTATTTTTTGAGGGATTTCTATTCCTTATCTACATCTGAAGACAAATTTGTCTTTTTCCTTAAATAGTTCTTATATATTCTAACTCTAGGAGACCTACTGTGCTGTCTTAAATTAAACTGTAATGTTTCTGCCGTAGCTATTGATATAAGCATAGTTTAGGAAGTTTGATGATGCATGAATAGTGTATTTTTATCTGTATGATATATTTTATTTCTCCACTAGTATTATTTTTCACCAAATTCACATTAACAATACAGCCGTATTCGTGTCTAGCTATTTTGGCCTATTCAATTTATCTACTAGAACGTACTTACCTTCTTTCTATGATTCAATTTAAATTTAATACGGTACGATATTTAAATCCGCTAAGTTGCCACTTCATACATACATAATAACTTCACACCTGTCGCCCATTAATGAGGTAAGCAGAGACTGTAGAACCCATTTGCTGCGATCCAAACATACCTCCTTTTTACTTTAGTATAATTTTAAGAGTGCTTTTCAATCCACAAAGATCGTTTTTCCTTGCTTTCAATTTTATCCATTACAAAGCTATACTAATAGCTAGTCTTAATCTATCCACATAGTTTTCACAGAATTCGTATAGTGATTCACTTTGATAAGGATTAATGTTATTGATGTTCTCGAAAATGTGTGAACCATTAGGACAGCATGAAGTATATATACATAACTTCACGCCTGTGTTCCATTAATGGGGTTAACAGAGAGTAGAACTACATTTGCTGCTATGCAAACATACCTCCTTTGCATGAAATACTGTGGTCTAATGTATTAAGGTAATGGCATAAACTTTAACATGCATTATGTTACAGGCCACGACAAACAGGTGCCTGCGTGCTACCTCTACACCCTGACAATGGCATGTACGAAGTCTCTAACATACCAAACACTCATCCTGGACAAACTTTCGACTACGTGGTGCTAACAGTAAGCTGCCGCCGTGGATATGGGGTGGTGGAAACAACTGAGAACACTGATGAGACGATATTAAGTAAATTATACTGCATCAATGGAAAATGGTCACAAAGCATGCCAAAATGCGTTCGTGAGTATATTTAAATATCATTTGGTTTTGTTTCTTTTTTTTGTTTTTGAAAATAAAAGTCATTCGATTAGTTTCAAACGCAGAGGACGTAGTGATTAACCAAGGTCACACTAATACTGAAACTCCGAGGTTACATAGCTTAATTTTATAGTAGACATCATTTATGTTTCTTTTTTCTTTTCATTTACTTTTATATTTTTACATGCCAGTTCTATTGTACCAAAAATAACTACATCGTAAAAATACAAATGTTTATGAAATAGCATACGAAACGTACGCATATTATATGAATTCCAGTAGTTGCGTTGTATATTTAAAAATTATTGAGGCAATTGCGAATTAATGGCTGTCAACCACATGTTATAAAAGTTCTAGGGCACTTCGAATTGAAGTAATAACCGCATGACTACGAGTTTTGGGCTTTTGGGTTTTTAGGTACAAATGAATCTAAAGTTATTCTGAATAATAATGCTTATCATGAAAACGCAGTATACTTAACTGTGGGTAGCAAATAGCATCTAACTATGCGTTCAATGGTTCGACCACGGATGAAAAAGCCCCTTAGAGTGTTTTTGCTGTGTGGGTAACCTGGCAGCTGTGCCTGTACCCTGACAAAATATTAAAAAAATCCTCTTTCATGATTAAATTAATATATTTTTAGCCTAAATTTGATTTTTTATTCAATGTCTCGTCTTGCTAACCAACAATGCTAGTGTTGAAAATAAGTGCTGCAATTTCTCGAATCACAGTTTATATTTAGTGTATAATCTATTATACGTCTAATCGTGCAAACTTATTATACCATCTTCTTATTTTACTTTAGGTACTATTATTTGTTTGTTTCACTTGTTTTGTTTAATGTTTTGATTTAACTGTTTCGGATTACCTTCCGCGTTTACTAAAATGTTTGTCTTTTTTCTTTCAACTCGTAACTTCACAAAACTTTTTGTATTTGTTCGATATGACAACAAGCGAGATTACCTGATTTGTATTTGATCAATTTGGGTCAACATCGTGCTGATATTTCGCTCCATTTTTCTTCAATTTCAGTTTAAAGATTTCATTTTTATTTTTAGGTTTTTGCAAACTAGAGCCTGATCCCAGCGTTCGCTACATGTGTCATGTATCAGGAACCAATGGTTTCAAAACCTGTGATAAATATGTAGCGCCAGGAACATCTGTTAGTCCAATATGCAACAGTCCTATTTATTACTCGCCTGAAAGTCTTCTATACATGAAGTGTATCGCGGGGACTTGGGATTATGTTGCTAAATGTAAAGCAGGTATGATAAGTACTTTTACCATGAAAGATTTTTCAGAAGAAATAACCCAAGTGACATGAATTGAACGAAAACACACTTTTGGTCATGTTCCTATCTTCTTTTATTATATTCTATTCACTCGCCTCAACCAATCGAGCTTTCTTGTTTTGTTTTTTTTATTATAGAGTCACGTTTCTTGAATATATTGAGTCTAACCATTAACTTGACAACATAAATTAGGTACATGACTCCAGATTTTCTTTTTGCATTTACCCATTTACTTTTATTTTTTTAGAATGTGGTCGAGTAACTCCTGAAGGAAAACAGCTGATAATTGACGGCAGACAAGCGAAGCGTGGTGAGCTGCCGTGGCATGTCGGCATCTATCGAAAGACATCGACACCATACAAGCAAATCTGTGGGGGATCCCTCGTCTCCAATAGCGTCATTATATCTGGTAAGCTACTATATTGGACGTGGAGCCTGGGTGTAATTGTGCCAAATGCATTCTGCATTCAAATGTTTACTTAAGCCCCATAACTGGGACATGAAGTAAACGGCCCTAAACAATATACCTACTACTGTATGTACGTATTATTGTACCAGTCTTGGATTTTAAACTAATTTGATTTTGATTTGTATATACATCATATTTAGTATTTAAAAGAGAAACTATCATAAAATTAAGGAAACTAAAATGTTATTAAACAAACAAATAAATTCAGCCCGTTCTACGATTTAATTATTTATTTTATTTTATTTTTATCACAAAAAGGCAGTGTTAGTAAGTAATAAATCGACTTCCTACGAGTATATACGAAGTATATTTTTGCTCCATACATCCAATCTTAATATTCATCACATATTTTCTTTACTTTCAGCTGCCCATTGCTTTTGGACCGATGTAAAGAAGATGCTTCCTTCAACTAATTTTGCGGTAGCTATCGGCAAATTGTATCGACCTTGGGATGATAAAATTGATGTTGATGCGCAGAAATCTGATGTAAGTTTACTAAAAACGTCTATTTATTATTATTAGTAGAATTGTTCAATAAACCTACAAGATATTGCTTCAAAGTTCGACAAACTGATCGACCTATGGATTTCGCGTAACTACAATATCGTGTTTCCAATTCACAAATCTATAATTATATATTTCAATGTAACATTATTATCACTTATATTATTACATTATATTATTAAATCAGAATTTATTTTGTCTAATAATAGTATCTGATACGACGAGTCATAAGATTGATCGCTTATTTAGAAAATTTATGGTTTGGAGGATAATGCCCCAGTTTATTTAAAACTTTTATAGGTCAAAGAAATAATGATCCCGCGACTATTCGAAGGCGAGGCGGCAAATTTTCAAGAAGATATAGCTATTGTGATCATAACTGATCCGTTTATATACAAAACATATGTGAGACCAGTGTGCCTGAACTTTGATGCAAACTTCGATAGATGGCAGCTACAGCAAGGAAAATTAGGAAAGGTACATAAAGTATATTGCTAACTATAATAAATGTTTAAATATGACAAATATTATTGAATATTCTAACGTAAGAGTACATATGACAAGATAATGTCATTCTACTAATACTATAAATGCGAATGTTTGTGTGTATGTGTGTGTGTTTGTTACCACTCAGCGCCTAAACGGCTGAACTGATACGGACGAAGAGAAAAAATTTGTTGTAGAAGATAGCACATTTATATTTCAATAAAAAACTAAAGACAGGCATTCTTTTGAGTACAACTAGACAATAAATATATCGACAGATAATTTTGGCGTTAACTAACATCAATATTGGCGTTAGCTTATGACAATTCCATACATCTATTCTATGAGTAGAATAGAAATCTATGGCACTTGTCTAGGCCCTCAGGTCACCCATAATATATTTTCAAGTTGATTAAATACAAAAATTAAAAGTATTTTTTTTAGGTGGCTGGCTGGGGTCTTACAAAAGCTGATGGTCATGCATCCCAAGTTTTAAAAGTGGTCGAGATACCATTCGTCAATGCTGATATTTGTATCAACACTCTCCCATCATCTTTCAGGGAGTATATCACTGGTGACAAGTTCTGTGCTGGGTATACCAATGGTAAACATCATTTTGTGCTTTTTGTGTTCAAAACTTTTGTAAAGTTCCCCGCGAAATAAGGCTTGCTGCCTAATCCAAGAGTTGTCTTAAAATATACGTGAATAATAAAAAATATAAACATTGAAATACCTACGTGAAAATTTTCTTATTAATCAAAAGACTTCTTTGATACAATTGTTACGAGCCAGCCTTTGCGAGCCATATCTTTTATTACACAAAAGCAAAGTTAAAATGTTATACAAAATGGTCTACCGACAATCGATTCTGCCCCTTAACATGCTTTAATGATCTAACACAACATGGTTTCTAGCATAAATATAATATGTTTGCTTCAAACATTTTTCTGAAAGAAATACGTATATTTTCTTATCTCAATATACCTATATTACTTTATTGAGATGAAAGTAGAATGTCGTAACATTTCTTCAAATTGCTTTCTTTGGCCTTGGTTTCTGCATAAGTGTATTAAGTTTACAGGACTGGTTCCAGGTACTGCTTTGTGCAAAGGTGACAGTGGAGGTGGGCTAGCGTTTGCTGATAAAGAGCTCGGTATAGATCGATACTACCTCAGGGGTATAGTGTCCGCGGCACCTAAGAATGACGACAAAACTTGCAACGATGAAGCCTTTACTACATTTACCAAGATTACCAAACACGAGGAGTTTATTAAACAGTAAGGATGTTACTACAATTCATTAGCGTTGTCAAAAAAAGCATGATTATTCATTTTATGTTATGTTTTGTTAATAATGTTTTCTTATCGAACACTTTTTATTGCAAGGGCTGAATATGCAAACTCTACTGCTATACACAAGTGATATTCCTGACAAGTGGCTACTCGAGCTTCGTATATATTAATCAATTTGTTATCTAATATTATTATAGTTGGGTTAAAAGCCGTCAGCGGCCTCTTTGCTACCTCGACCAGAATTGATCTTTTGTAGCGCCCTTGTTATTTACAGTTCCCTGCTTCGTCCTATAGAGTCTAGGAACTTCCAGATTTTCTGAGCAGAGAGAGACTGTATCTAATCTGGTTGCGCCTGGTGCTGTCCTAAATAGATCCTTCTTTTGTGCATGAGTGGTCCATAAGAGCAGAGGACATGCATTAAAGTCTCCTCAGACTCTTGGCAGAATCTGCACATTTTGGACCTGCTTTGTTATATATATTTTTTTTAAAGTACAAAATTAATTTACAAAATTTATGCTTATTTTTAAGATCAGTAGCTGCGCTTGTTAAGAAGTCTTGCGGGTTGACTGAATTCCAATGTTCTGATGGAGCCTGTGTGGATCAAGAAGCGGAATGCAATGGGGTAAGAAAAATTATATTTTATATTATCCCACAGCAAATAGTAACCTTATAGTCCAATGATGTAACTATTGAATACAATCGCTTTTAGACTGGTATTGACAACATGCGCCGTAATTGTTTTCAAGTCAGAATGGAATGTAGAGGCAAGTTTTTAAGAATCTTAGATTTGCGATTAAACTTTTTTGTATTTTGCCTCTTTAGAAATAGTGGCGACGGATTTTCTATGTATAATATAACAGTGAAATTAGTAGAGTAAATTACAGTACGATATCACAAAAATGTAAGTACCTATTTTAGTTGGCGTGTTTTATGCATTGCATTCATTTTCTAATCGTAGTTGTTTCAAAACTTAGTGTATTATCTTACTGATTTTCCCTATCTAATAAAGCACTCTTTTATATTATTGCCAACAGAAACAAGAGTGTGCCGACGGATCTGACGAATCTGACTATCTTTGTAAACCTGAAAGTACCAGCGACTTGTAAGATTTTATTTCTAATTATATCAATATACTAAGTAGCTAAAAATATGCGTAACTAGCATACAAAAAGTTGCATTAGATATTGTCAATATAAATTGACAATACAAAAATGTATACTTATCCAATGTTTATGTTGAATACTACTTTTACACTGAAAATAAAAGTTATACGTCTTTTCTTGCTCTTAAACGGATTTTTAATTTTCGTTTAAGACTGCATAAATGAAGAGCGAGACCACTCATCTTAATCAAACTTATATTGCTTACAAATTAAGAAAATAAACTGTGTATTTTATTTTATCGTTATTACTTATCATAAATCTTTTGCTTTATTTTTATATCGCGTAAATAATATTTTTTACCAAGTACTTTATGTTAATATAGTTACTAAGCTTATATTTCTTTATCTATTTTAGAAATAGAAATTCTGACGTGTGCATTTTGCCACCTTACCCTAACCACGGTTCTTACAAAGTTGCCAACGTGCCTACTGCCCGGCCTGGTCAGTTTGTCGACTCGTTTGTGCTGACAGTCAACTGTGACGAAGGGTATGGCATTGCTGCTCCTGATACCACCGGTAAAAACGAGACGAATAAAAATCAAGTGTACTGCATTAGCGGAGCATGGTACCAGATTATGCCGAAATGTATTCGTAAGTACTTTATTAAAGAACTAACTTGCCGCGGCGCGGTTTTACTGCTCCCGTCTACTGCTCTGCTCCTGTCGCCAGTAGCGTAATGTTACATAGTCTGTAACCGTCCTCAACTGGGCTATCATACGCAAAAAGAATGATTCAATTCGACTGGTAGTTTCAGAGATTAGCGCGTTCAAACAAACAAACAAACACTTCCGCTTTTTATAATAGTACTCAAAATTCTAAGTTTTAGCTTGTAATATTAGTTTTGTATTTTTAAAATAAATTATTGTTATGTTGTTATATTTGTTCTTAAAACTTACAACTTGACCTATGGAAATAACAAATAATAAAACATATTGTAAATTGTATCGACTAGTTTAGCACTTTTAAACAAGCTAGAAAGTAATTCGAAATTACATCAAAAATTCCCACATCTGTGTTTTAAAACTGTTAAATAAATTATTAACAATCAAAAATTTTTTAGGTTTTTGTAAAGTAGAACCGGATCCCAGCGTTCGTTTCGTCACATGTCAAGTGCCCGGCAGTGGTTTCAACATTTGTGAGGACTACGTGCCGCCCGGCACCACAGTGGTCCCCACATGCAACACTCCTAACTACTTCTCTACTGAAGTTCTGCCATTCATGAAGTGTATCAATGGCTCTTGGGATTACATCGCTATGTGTCGACCAGGTTTGTACAAAAATGTATTTAACACAAAATAACATTATTATACTGCCTGCTTCATCCGCGCGTATAATATGTTTTGTACCCCTCGGGAACCAGACCGATTTTTGTGATAAGATGTAGCCTATGTTCGTCTCCGGCACCTTATTTATCTACATACCAAATTAGCCGTTTAGGTGCTGAGTGGTAAGAAACACAAATACACACAAACTTTTGCATTTATAATATTAGCAGTATTATTATCATAATGAGGCAAGCGTTACGCGTTTATTTTGGCGGAGACGATGTTGAAATATGTAGCGTCACTAGCATTTACTGTGAGAACTAAATTTTATCAATTTAATTTTACGCTGTATGTATCAGCATTAGGCACAACTAACGCGCGATATCTACGTACAAAAAAATCTAGAAACAATTCTTTTGTTTATTTTAATTTTAATCCAAACAAATAATTCTAACCTATTATTACTACTTTTCAGCTTTCTGCAAGTTAGATCCAGACCCCAACACTCGCTACATGTGTCGAGATGCAGCGACGGATGTAGTCAAAGTCTGCGATAATCACGTAGAACCCGAAACAACAGTCACGCCTGTCTGTGAAAACAATAACAACAATAGCGCTCAAGTTTTACATAACATGACTTGTACACGAGGAGCTTGGAACTATGTCGCTAAGTGCAAAACAGGTTTGAACAATCAACATCATGCATCATCATTTTAATAATAATAATATCACAACAACCACACAACGCCATCTAGACCCAATTAAGCATATGTTATAGCTTGTGATATGGGTTCTAGAAAGCGGATATTTTTTTTATATACATAACTAATATACATAAAAACACCCAGACCAATGCAAATGAAAACTACTGTGGTTCGGTGGTACTGTATACGGACTGCCACGCAGAGGTCGCGGTTTAGATTTCCGCTCAGTGCAAATATTTGTGTGCATGTACATGGCTATTTGCATTGGTCTGGGTGTTTCTATGTAGATATGTATGTATTTACAAAATAAATATGTTTATCCGTATTCTAGAACCCATATTACAAGTTATTAATATAAGCTTACTTTGGGTCTAGATGGCGTTGTGTGGTTGTGGTATTATTATTACAATAGGCCTTATTATAGAGTAACTTATTTAAAGGCAAGCACGAAATTGTATATTTACGGCAAATTAAAAATACAATGCTTTAGTTTATCTATAGATAAGAATAGTTTTGTAATAATATTAAAATATTTTATTTCAGATTTCTGTAACCTAGATTCAGATCCGAGCATTCGTTACATGTGTCAAGATCCAATAACAAACAAATTGATAACTTGTAATTCTACTGTACCAGTCGGTACTATCGCCAAGCCTGTTTGCAACCAGCCATATTACTACTCTACTGAAGATTTACGAAATATGACGTGTACTGACGAATCTTGGGATTACCTTGCGAAATGCCAACCAGGTATTTATCATTTTGAAACATTAAATAATTGCGTATTTTACTTAAAAGTTGGTTTAATGCTAAGGCATAAGAGGCCCAATTTCCTCCTTTTCTTTTTCTTCACTTCCTTCACCTACCAGCAGCTTCGCAGACTCCCCCTGGCAATGCAATATCAGTTTCAGAGACTCTGAGTCGTCCATGAGCGACAGTTACCACTTACTATCAGGTGGGCCGTTTTCTCGTCTTCCACTATTTGTAGTACAAAACAAAACGCATGATACACAGCTATTCTAGAGGGAAGGCTAAGATGCTTAAGCCACCTTCCCCTCCTCTCAAACGCATCTGCATGTTCCTAAAAACTATTATATGCCTGTAGTATTTACTTTGATAAAAGCTATCTTGGCGGTGTCAAGCCCGCTGTAAACTCAAATCCTGTATAAGCTACCCCATGTCAATATCCATCCACTGAAAATGTGCGAGAATTAATAATGCGCCCAAGTATACATATCCATATTACTATTATATAAAGTAGAAGAGTTTGTTTGTTAGTTTGTTTGAACGTGGTAATCTCTGGAACTACCAATAAGATTTGAATGATTCTTGCATGTAATGCGCTATGTAACATCACGCTACTGACGACAGCAGAACGGCTGTAAGCAAATACGCGGATAAAACCGCGCCGCGGAAAGCTAATTATATAAATTAAGTTTAATACTTAAATAATATCTTGTTTGTATGTATCAAAAACTGCACAAAACCTTCAAAAATATTTTATTTCTGTTTAGAATGTGGTCGAATAACAACTCTCAAACTTCAAGCATTCCAAGGGCATACTCAAGATTCTGATACTGACGGCACTCTAATTGTTAAGCGCGAAATTATACCGTGGCACGTGGGCATCAAACTGAAGGAAGACTTAAACAGCGTATACACCCTTGGGACACTGGTACGCAGCAATGTGGTTATCACCGGTAAGTAATGTTTATGAAACTTTGATAACGAGGCCTTATAATAATTATATTGAATTTGTAACTGATGTAACTTGCAGAATAGCTTTACCAAAGTGAAAATTGGTAACAAACATAGCATAAAAATCGCTGTAAAAACCACGAACAAACAGACGCAAGGCGCTCCACAAGACAAATATGTGTTTAAATATTCTTTAAATTGTATTATAATACGACGATACGACAACGATACGATTCGACAACCTCTGTGGTTCAGTGGTACTGTGTAGGGACTGCCACGCAGAGGTCGCAGTTTCGAGTCCCGCTCAGTGCAAATATTTGTGTGCATGAACATGGTTGTTTGCATTGGTCTGGGTGTTTCTATGTATAATATGTTTATATTTACAAAAAAAGCTATATAAGTATGTGTGTTTGTTATATTATTATATGGGTGCGATTCCCGCTCAGTGCAAATGTTTGTGTGCATGAACATGAATATTTGCATTTGTCTAGGTGTTTCTATGTATAATATGTATGTATTTACAAAATAAAAATATATATATTATGTATGTTTACCCGCATTCTAGAACTCATATCACAAGCTAGTACTATGATTACTTTGGGTCTAGACGGCGTGGTGTAGCTGTTTTGATATTATTATTAATATGAAATATCGTAACATTGTATTTATTTCCAGGGGCCTTCCGTTTCTATGACGTAGAAAGAAGACAAGTCAATTTCTTTACAAGATACATAGCAGAAGTCAGAGAATCTGGATTTTTGGATACTGACAATCATGTGCAGCAATCTGACGTGAGTAATGGCATCTTCCAATTCGAATATTTTTTTCAAATCTCGTCAATAATTTTAATTTTTACGAATTCCATTTTACTAAATAATAATAATACCACAACAACCAGTCAACTTCACCTAGACCCAAAGTAAGCATATTATATTATTAGCTTGTAATATGTGTTCTAGATTGTGGATAAACATACGTATATTACTTATACTTTTTTTTGTAATACTTAAATACTTTGTAAGTAAATGTGTTTAGGCAAATTTTGTACTATTATCATAGCTGATTTAATAATCCGAATTTAAAAATAACATCACAAATTTTCATTGAAATATTTCTATCAATTAAGTAATCAACTTTTCACAGTCCGCTACTGGCCTCTCCCAATATATGCTATGAAAATCGATCCTCCATTGAAATATTTTTCAGGTGAAATCAATAAATGTACTCAGCACATACCGGGGTAAACAGGAAAACTTCTTAGGAGACATAGCTGTTTTGATTCTGGATACTCCATTCTCGTACAATGCGTATGTGAGCCCAGTATGTCTCGACTTTGATCTGGACTTTGAAGAACAACAACTAGCTGTAGGCAGTACAGGAAAGGTACGAACTGTTGTTTTTTATACTACTGAAAATGTTAAAACTAAATTAAACTTGGACTTACTTAAAGTATTTCAAAGCCATGATGATGCATACTATCTCCTATTTTCTAAAAGGCTGATCAACGAAAAAATAACTAATCACCTATTAAATCTCATGTAAAGTACTTAAAAGTATGCTAAAAGCATGGATAATTAGTTTCATTTTATCTAATTAGTTACTATTACTTCACATAAGATTTAACAGGTGATTAGTTAATTTTTCGAAACTGCCTTTCAGAAACTGAGGGTTAGAATGTCGTAATTTGAAAGATACAATACAAAATATATAGATACAATTCACGAAGGTATACTTTAATCACAACAAAATCATAAGAGATATACAGATGAGATACAAGTGGAGGCTACAAAAGAAAAATATACAAATTGGAGACCAGAACAATAAACCGTCAATAACATTCGTTTGTGTGTCATCGGAGCGACGACAAATTAAATCATGTATTGTTGAATAAAAGAACCAAATACATTCGCTATAATGAACATAATCTAGATACAAAGGATTCTTTTATATTATTTTTGGAAGTAAGTCTAAGTATTAATCAAGAACTGTGATTTAATTCAAAGAAATGATCACTTTGTTCATTGTTTCTTATAAGTGTCAACACAGACACTCATTTACAAGACACTTATACACACAAATTCTAATTTATAGAAACCAATTCACATTCATACACGTACGTGTCTTAATTTAAATAAATTCATTTGTTTTTTAACTGAATTAAATAAGGATAAAATTTGTGAGTTATAATAAAGAACATTTTAACTTTTCATTGCTAGAGTGTTAAAAGTCGTTGCACATGTAGGTTGCACTTAAAATTAAAGTAAGATAAATAGGTGCTTACAATACGATATGTGATAACGCTGGAGGAAAACGGATAAGAAAGAGAAGCGATAGGGTATTTGGGCCCTCTCGATCCTCTTCCTTTTATAAATAATAGATTTGATAAAAAATAGATTAAGGTCTTGGCTATTAAAATTATCATATGATGAGGCAGAAAAGATGATTAATGTTGTGAAATAAGTTTGTGCACGCACCTCTTTGACAACACACACACGCACGCACGCACGCACACACACACGCACACACACACACGCACACACACACACGCACACACACACACGCACGCACACACACACACACACACACATAATTTATTTGAACTGATTTTACTTGTTTTTTTTTATTTTCCTTGTATTTTTTTTTTATTTTGCATTGTATGATTTCAACAGCTAAATATTTAAACAATGTTAATCTTGTTGTTCGCGACACCTGTGAAAACAGTGTTAAATAGTGTTAAAATAGTGCATACAGTGATAGACAACCTAGACAGATTTAAAACTTAGAAAACATTACACGCGTGTGCTAGCATAACATTTAATGAACAGTGATTTTAAGTGCCACACGTTTTTATATGAGAGCGAGAACGAAAACGTCGATCGTCTACCGCCATTAGTAAAAGTTAGTAGCGAACTATTTTTTGTTTACCTTACAGTGAAATTATTTAGTGCTAATCTAAAATCTAGATTTATAATGTTTAGAATCACTTTTTATTGTGCTCCTTAGTGTTCTAATCACGAATATGTATTTACCTTTTTGATAAAACAAATAGTTTATAAGTTATAGCAGAAAACAAAATTATTTTTATGTTTAGGTCACAGTTCGATCTATAACTTAGGTTTTATCTAATAAAGAATAGTTACTTTGGTGTTTTATTTTAGAGAATGGTGCCCCCTAGATGTACGTGAAATCTTATCAAAATAGGTTCATTAGTTTAGACAGTATAAGCAGACAAAGTTCAAAGTACGTCTAGGAGGCACTAAAATGCTAGGTTTATGCTACGATATCTAGGTAATCGTAAAGTTTAGATTTATAGTATAGACATTTGATGTTAGGTATCATCGATACCTATCTAACGGTACCTAGATAATTGTTGTATTGTTAAAAATGACGTAGTTATAGCCAAAAATGTAATGATTTGATAGTAAAAATAAAGTTTGTACGAGGTGTTTTGCACACGGCACCAACCGAGGCAAATGGTATATAAACGCGCACGCGCAGGCACAGAACGTTCACTGTTAATCAGTAACCCATAGAAGACTCTTCAAGCCTCAACACCTAATGGCCTAAGCAGAACACCTCAAGCATTGAACCAAGACCGTTTGTTTTACTTCAGTATGCCCCTATAGTGAAGCCCTACGACGTCTTCGAAGATCAGCGCTGTATCCGGAACCTATAGGTGTAGGACGACAGCGGGTCGTTCACAGATCTACACAACACACTCGTGTTGGGTTCGATTACCGCCCGTCCGGCACACTTGTTACAAATCTATAGGTAAATCCACTTTATTGGCACCCAAGATACAGGCTTGCCTAGTTTGGGGTCAATGTTAAAACTATGTTATGTACTTACTTTTGGAAATAAAGTTTTATTATTATTATTATTATTATTATATAATATATATATATATATATATATATATATAGATATATATATATATACTAGAAAAAATCAAAAAAAATCTGTAATCGCCAATCCGCATTGAGCAAGTGTGGCGATCAATGCTCATGTCTTCTCTAAGAGAAAAGGTGCGATAATAAGGGGCTGAAATATGATGACTCTACGTACAAAGTGTTTAAAATCCATATTATTATTTGCCAGGTCGGCTACTGGGGGCAGTTAGATGAAAGCGATATGACAGTCATAGATGCAAATACTTGTTTAAATGATCTGCCAGCTAATCTCACGCGGTTCGCTTCTGGAGACAAAATATGCACAAGCTTTGCTGCAGGTAAGAAGGTTTTACTTTAATAGGTCCTAGCTGGTTTCAGTTTGAATAAGTTAAATCAAATTTCAAGTAATTTGGGTAAAATTGAATTAACACTTATGACAATTAAATTACACAAAATGTCAGCCAATTAACCTACAGTTAGTTCGCTGACGTAAGGTAGGGCCATGAGAAGAACTGGCAAGAAACTCAGGCCACTCTTTTTAATCGTGAGGTTATAACAATTTTTTTGTAAGTTACAATAATTTGAAGTAACATGCTAAGTGACGCAGGCAATACACTTAACACGATATGTAAGTAATTACAGGTTTCTATGTTGTGAAAAAAAAAGTATAATGTGTGCTATACATACAGGATAGGTCGGATCGACAGGATTTTGACATCAAGTATTAGTTTCACTTGTAATGTATTACATATTATTATTTTATCTGGTGAGTGAGAGCGCCAGAATCCCAAATACTCTCTCCAACGGCGACCCTACAAGAATTGTCTTTTAATTGTTTAATTTTTATTTTACAGAGTCTGGAACATTCCTATACGGGAATTTTGGTGCCGGTGTGTATTTCCCGCACAACGAGTCGGGTCTTGTCCGCTATTACTTCAGAGGGATGTTGCACGATGGCTGCTATAGTCACACATTTTGCCATTACGACTACGCTTGGTCAACTAGAATAACTAAGTATAAGGACTTTATTACACCGTTCCTTAACTAAACCTCGATAATTCAACATTTTGCAACTTCACTAGAAAGAAATATAAGAAAAACGCCATTTCGTCATTTTTTATCTTGTGCACATTGCTCGTAATTAAAATTGCCAAACTGCATCACTTTCCCAATTAGGGTGCGATTTGCTAATGTTTTTTTTTTTCAAATTAAATACACGTGCTAAACAGTTTTTGTTTTACTTAATTTTGTGATTACAATATTATGACTAAGATAAACAGAAATAAAAGTATTACAAGAAAACAATGTTTTGTTTTGTAACAAAATCTTTTCTCCTGCATTTTTAACCGACTTCAAAAAAAGGAGGAGGTTTCTCAATTCGACCGTATATATATATATATTTTTAGGTATGTTCGCGGATAACTTCGTCGTTTATAAACCGATTTCAATGATTCTTTTTTTTTGGATAGGGTGTACCATGATAGGGAAGCCAGGGTTCGATGATGGCATCCCAGAGAAATCGAGGGGAACTTTCAAACATCATACTGGCTACTAGTGCATTTGTTATTTTTTTCATTAGGTATTTTAAAGCACTACTATTTATTGAAGGTTTGGAGTCGATCTGATGATGGAGCACAAAGACAGTCGAGGGAACTCTACAACGATTTAGAGCAATTACTTGGTGTTTGGACTTAATTCATTTATAATGATGAGAACTTTGCCCCTATATGGGTTATAACTGCCATTAAAGGTGACCATAGAGAGTCGAGGGAATTCCTCAACAGCAGTCATGTCGGGCTTACTTCATACGTCTCAATATGCCAAAATGTTTAGCTCGTACAAAAATAATACCTAAGTAAGATTTAGGTCTACCGACCACTAAAAAATATTCGTATTTTGATTTAGTTAATCAGAAATGATTAAATAAGTATTTTATAATTTTAAAGTTGGTGCTAAGCAAATACTATAAGAACCTTACTACAATAGCAAATTAAGATTGATAAAACCTAGTTATTGTTTTACTTGGCACCAACTTCAATAAAAAATACTTATTTAATCATTTCTGATTAACTATACAAAATACCAATTAATTTGTGCTAAGTAAATTAATTTTTTACTTTTTAGTTTCCTTCTTGAATAAAGTCGGTTTTCTTTTTGTTAAAATTATTTTATTCTTATCGCTGGAAGTAGTTCAAAAGCTATTTTATTTTCGTTTTCATTTTTTCATTTTCTAATTGTATACATTTATAGTCGTTTGAATACACTTGGCATGTACGTGTTTAGGTAATAACTGGCACCAGTATTTCAATGTATCTATCCTGCGGTGGCTCTAAATCAAAATAAATTGAGATATACGACACTGTCACACAGTACTAACTAACTTAGGACGGATGCCGAATACGACCATGCTTTGTTCACATTGTGACAGTTGTAACGCCATTGACTAGATACAGTTTCTCAAATAGGTGCATTGGTTTTAAAGGTTATCCTCCATATACAAACAAACTCACATATTACGTACTCTTTCTATATAATCCATACTAATATCTGTCTGTCTATCTGTCTGTTAAGCTTGCAAAATTAACCACTGAACCGATTTTGATGAAATTTGGATGGCTTGAAGGGTTGAAATAGGGTATAAAAGTTTGTATGGAAAATGCAATATAACCGACATTCACGCGAGCGGAGCTGGGGGCAACAGCTAGTAATATAATTATAAAGAGAGAAATACATGTAGACTATACATACATACATAACTTCACGCCTATCTTTTATTCATGAGATAAGCAGAGACTATAGTGCCATTTGTTGCGATCCAGAGGTAGCTCGTTTGTCTCTTCAACATTAATTAATCTTTTCATATTTTAGTATACATCTTTTAGCTAAAATTATTGTCAGGACTAGCATATTCACTTTTCATTGATAACAGGATCTTACTTCGTATGCAAGAACATAAACTAAGTTACTCGTCCAAGTAACTCACTTGTTCAGCTTATTACTATTTCGAGAATGCGTGGTCACACAACTATTTGGTGCAGTGCTACAGAATATGTTCCCGAACTATGGAGGCGATATACCTTCGGTGGTGTTAACTTGACCAACATTGTGTAACATGTTTTGAATCTGTTCGTTGTATTTGTTTAAATAAATCACGAATGCAAGTATATCTCTTTTAAAAATAAAATAAGAAATCTCTAAAATTTTCTTTCTGAATCTGAGTATCAGACAGATTCGGTATTTGAAGCTGTTTAATAGGCAAATTGAAACCTGTGATCTCTCTTTTTTTTTGCGTATGATAGCACAGTTGAACAGTTCATCCCTAGCAAGTCTCTTGTCAAAATACCCTGCGCTTGCCAGTATATAAAAAATAAAGAAAATGACAGTAAATTATAATAGAAAGTAAGTATGTCAATAAATAAGTATTTAATAATATCATTGTATTTATAGTATTTATCTTATTGTCTATGCCCCAGCTATTATTTTTATTTAATTTTCTTTATATATAAGTATGTATCCGTTTCCTCTGTCCGTGTGCCATCGCAGGGGTGCCAACTAAAAACCAGCGCTGGGTATTATTATGTCCAGCAAACGCTGAGTTGGTGACCCGTTTAATGTAAGCACGCCGACAGCATACCTAATACTTACAATTAATCCATATTATGTGCCTAGATTTTGTTTGTTTGTTACTTTTTTTTAATTATTATTGTGTATTGTGCAAATCTATGTGTTGTCTGTGGCTTATGTCAAATAAATGTATTTTCTGTCTTCTTTCTTTCTTTCTTCACTTCCTGAGGAAAGTTGTAGACTATGTAACATCACGCCAATGGCGACGGGAGCAGAGCAGTAACAAGGTGAAAACTATTTAGTTAATAGGTCTTAAAACTTAATCAAAAAATGAATCTAATCAGAATATTCTAGTACTTAATAGCCAGGAAGTAATTCACCTGAAAGCATATCACAGCGTGGTAACTTAATTCCCAATCGTCAGTCTCTGTGTCCCAATCAAAGGAACATTAATATAATTTGAAGCTGTGTTCTTGAGCGTACTCGGATCACTTGGGAGAACACAGCTATTGTTGATCTAATTTATGCACTCAAATATGAGACTGGGGATCATTATGTTGTTTGTGATGAATTGTTTAACTTACAATATTATACACAAGCTTTTTCACCCGCGTCTTTGCTTACTGCTCTGCTCCTGTCACCAGTAGCGTGATGCTACAAGGCCTAAACTGGGGCCCTAGCACAACCTCCTAGAATAATCTTTACTAACGTTACTTTATCTCTATCCTTGTTTTTAATGGTACAATGGTGGTGTTAAAATGTTTTTTATATATTGTACGTACATTTAAACAAACAACAAACACAGCCACTACTGTAAATAAAATGTTTTTGGTGGCATGTGATACAATAAAAACCTAGTGCTTTCATAAAACTGACAGTTTAATTTTTGACCTAATGTAAAGCACAGATCATAATACTAATTATCGCCACATGTTGCTGTTTTATCTTTTGTAGTATTATGCAAAATGAGCTCATTTTTTATTTTTTATTCCATTGCTTTGGCTTAATTAAGTTTGCTTTTATTTTAATTAAATTTAATTCGATTACAAGTTAGGTAAATAATTGCATCAGGTGCACACTTTCGAATAGTAATTTATAAACTATTATTTAAAATTATCAGACAAAAAAGTGGTCTGGTTTTTTGTTACGCTCTAGCTGTATTAGGTAAATGAAATTAAGTCCAGATGCATAAAAATCTAGCCCTTTTATAGATATTTAAAGCTCTATGAGAGCGGTTTGTAAGCTTATAATTTTTATTATCGTAAAGTTTATAATCTATATAAACCGATTAATAATTCAGTTTGACTTTTAAGTTTAAAAATGAACAGCGCCTCTAGTGTGTATTCTATAAATCTCAGTCTCTTGTCAGTTGTCAACTTAGAGCATTAAACCAACAGGAGTGGACACGCGCTCTATTTCCCTTGCGCAAAAGTCTGCCACTTTCGGCGGGGGACGGGGTAACGCGAGCAACGCACACTAATTACAATGTTAACTACTAATGCATTTTTAAATCGCGTCATTATACACGCACACAATAAAATTATTACACACTAGCTTAAACTAAACACACACAATCACATTCACACACAGGGACATCTATCAGTTTACGCTTCCTTAGCGTAAAACAGTTAGAGCTTGACTCTGTCGATATTTAGTATCGATGTTTAGGATTTCATATAAGTACGCGAAAGATTTAATTTTTTTCATGATTATTATGTTTGCTTATTAAAATGAGCATTATCTTATATTATATAGAACAGTTTTAGGTAATAATAATCTATTATAATTTTAGGGTTTTTTTTTATTTAAGCACTTTGAAATAGATGAAAGTAAAGTAAATAGTTCATAAACATGAATTAACTAGAAGTAATTCTGTTAATTCATGTTTATGTCAATATTACAGGAAGAATAAAACAGTGTTTCTAACTAGCACACTTTTTTGTAATTATTATCAAAAAAGCCCGTCCCGTCATACGGTCGGGCTAAATTTATTTGTTAAACATTGTTCGACAAACAAATCTGGTTATGCGGTCGGGCTCTCCTACTATGTTTACTAATGTTTATTCAATACTTCCGATCCCTGATAGTACGGAACCTTCGGCGCGCGAGTCCAACTGGCATTTAGCCGGTTTTTTTTGAAGTTATACTTTTTTTGGCGCGATTGGGTAAAATGATGAGAGTGAATTTCACGATGCGCGCGCACACCGACAGAAAAATGCAACACCCTGAAGTTAGTTGCGAACCTTTTACACACTGAAGTTAGTTGCGGATCTTTGTGTGTCGTATCAGTACAAATAATCTGTGTGAATAAATAAAAAATATATTGGCGTTTATATCAATTCAAATATATATGTATGTATGCGTTGTATTATTATTTGGTATTTTCGGATTGTTATGCCAAAGAAGTATAACTTCTTACGTGCGTACATGGGTACCCACTCTTTTTTTTTATTTTACTACTGCGCACAAGGATGTATGTTCAATAACCACCACCTGTTGAAATTTGTTCTAGTGTGGATTAAAGATTGTAATTAATTATTACGTGTCAATTTTACGTGTATTATTCCTAAGTATGTATGTATATTCAAACCAAATAATACTTTGAATTAATTGTCTGTTGCTATTAAATTTCGTTCCAACTAAGCAGAGCTTGTAATTGGAGTATTTTGTGCTGATTACATAGTAACAAGACACTGACATGAGACTGTATGAGTAGATTTTTATTAGAGAGATATTTTATCTGTTCAGATAACAAAAAAACAACAGAATATATTTCAGAAAGTCTTTATTTAAGTAGGTATAATAAAATACTGAAAACTGTGCAATTTAAATTAACCTTATAAATCTAGTTTAACTAATCCTAGGTAATGCAATAAGAGGAGGTAGCACACAGCGAGTTTACTTGCTAAAAACTAAGCTCTCCGCCGCTTGGGGGGTAGGGAGGAGGTAGCAGTGCTGGCAGCACAGAAGGCTTTGTCATTTAAGCTGTTAGTCAGATACTTGTACGCTTAGGAACCCACTTATATGGTTCCTACAATATTGGACCCAAGCGACTCCAGGCGCTGCTTCTTTTGAAAATCAGAAACAAACAAAAAAAAAATAATTTAATACTGGAAAACCAATATCGATATTTGTGATTAAACTGTCTCATCTCTAATTATGCTAAAGTGTGACCAGTTTCTTAAAAATAAATACGCTTATTTTTGTAAGAAATGAGCAATTATCTTTCGGAATAAAGTGCACTAATCTTGTATATTTGGATTTATAATCTCATTTTACTTGTTCATTTAATATTATTTTGTGCATTACTTGGTAAAAAAAACATTGGTTTTAATTAAAAATAAATAAATATGGGAACGGTGACACAATAATGTACATCCAAAATGAAACTTATTAGACATGTCAACAAGGCGAGATATAAAAAAGGAAAGGTTAGTTTTTATGTTAATTCAACTTAAAATATTACCCCAGATTGGAGTATTGATGATAAGCCTGGCAACACTTGTTGATTAGCATTTTATTTGGTTAAATTGCTAATGTAATGCCTTATTTAATAATATTAGAACAAAATAATACTTACAGGTGGAATGTAATATTATCCTTTTGTAGACTTGATGTCGCTGAACGCTTTTTACACCAAAATACACTGCAATTCGGCATTTCTATTGAGACGCTATTACGCATGCACTGATAGGTGACTTATGATGCGGAACGCGCGTCAACTAGTTTTATATAACGGGTATGACCGGTGGGCTGGTACCTTTGGCAGAGGGGTACGCCTGTCAGTGGCCTCTCCGGTTGGTTTAATAACCGGAGAGGCCAGAGAGGCTCTAAGGTTGTCAAGCAAAACCACGTAAACAGAAACAGTGTCACTGGACTAATTATTATGCACTGTTTGTGCGAATGTATTCATGTATAAATTCAATCCCATATAATCTGTAAATCTATCGTTAACCTGGTACCAGGAATCGGAGAAGTTTATGATTTCCCAGTGAAAAATTAATATAAAAGGATTTTTGTTTAGTCACAATTTTATTTTGAAGAGCTTTGATATAAAACACCGTATTATTTGTAGTTACTACGAATATGCAAATATCACTGTTATTTATTTTAAAGTCAGGTAGCGTTGAATTTAGAAATTTATGAATGAAATTGACACGTATACCTACTTCGTATTAAAACTTACGCCGAACTAGACAATTTGGTGTACGATTTTATTAAAAATACAACGCATAATATCGAATGTAATAAAAAGAAAGCCAAAGGGCTTACTAACATCCACATAAAGGCTGAGTTACGAAATTAAACAACACACACGAATAGTTGAAAACTAGTTAACTTTATAATTGTTCCAACTTTACGTTAGTTACGGTAACATGGATCCCTAATGGCGTTATTGTATTATATATTGCGCAATGATTGGAATCGTTGTTACACTTACGATATTAGTAAGCCTAGCTAAGCTTTAAGCTTTAAGTTTTAAGCCGCAGGTCAAACAAGGTCAAAATGTCATAACATTGATAATTGCAATAATGTAAGTCATTGATTTGATTATAACATGAAGTACCTAGTGCATTAACTTCTGTTCGATCATTTTATCGGTAATCGCAATACTAGCTCAACCAACGACCGGGTTAAGATAAGTAGAATGAGGGTTTTCTAAAATGGCGCTCATGAGGTGGCAGCACTGAGGCGTCAGATCCAGGCACCTGTCAAAGTGCTTTCAATCAACCAATCAACCGTGAGGCATTCTATTGATTTCAAACTGTAAAGGAATTTTGAATTTTTGTGGATGGTAGACCTGACACCTAAGTGGCGCCAACTGGTGGCGAAAATTTTTCTTAACACCCTCGATGGTAGCAATGGAATGGAAAAGAATAAAAAAGGTGTCTTAAATATAATGTAAAATACAACATTTTACTTGACCTCTCTAGAGGATACCTCTGAATAGGGATGGAGCAGTCATAAATTGTATCTGTTGTGGGTATCTGTCATTAGTTGTTTCCATTTGTGAACGAATGTTCATGTACCGTCTTAAAGCAAATAAAACAGTTGCCAACTGGATTGCGGTGTTTCATTACATTACATGGTGACAGCGGTAAAGTTTTAATAAAATAAATTAAAATATAATATATTAACGTGTCCTATTATCAGTGCTGGTTTATAATTAAGTAGTGTTGTACTAGTAATAATTAGGTATGGAACACGCGCGACCACCGTCGGAATTGTGTTTGGAAGGCAGCTCCGTCAGCCGGGCTGACGCGTGGAAGAAATGGAAAACGCAATTTATGTTATTTCTAAAAGCATCTGGGGTGCATAAAGAAGAAGGTGATGTGCAGGCCAGTTTACTGATCAATCTTATTGGACCCGAGGGGTTCGATGTGTACGAGACTTTTACCTTTGATCAAGAGAGTGACAAGGACGACGTCACTTTGTTATTAAAGAAGTTTGATGAATATTTTGGGGTGAGACAAAATATTACGTTGGCCAGATATAATTTTTTTACTAGGAATCAAGAAACTGGCGAGTCAATTGATCAATATGTAACTGCATTGAAACTTTTGAGCAAATATTGCTGTTTTAAAGATTTGGAGGAGGAACTTATTCGTGACCGTATTGTTTGTGGCATAAAAAATTCGATTGTACGTGATCGCTTGTTGAGAACAGAAGATCTCACATTAGAAAAAGCGATTAAGATCGTTCAAGTTAACGAAATATCCACCGACAGCAATCGCTTGTTGGAGACGCGTGGAGCGGCAGGCGCCGAGGAATCAACGTCGTCGGCGCAAGTTAATGCGGTTGGCGTGCGCGGTGGAGGTGGGCGCGGCGCCTGGCGCGGGCGCTGGCGCCGCCGAGGTCGCGGCGCGGCCGGACCCGCCTCTGGTACCAGTGCGGTGCGGCAGTCGAGTGCATCCGGAAACTGCCTCAGGTGTGGAGGTCAATGTACGGAGCCGGGCTCATGTCCAGCAACTTTGTGCAGTGTTATGTGTGTGATAATCATGGGCATTTCGCTAGAATGTGCAAATTAAAAAAAGGTGTGAAGAAAATGTACGATACAGGTATAAGTGAAGAGAAGTTCGACGATATGGATGATTGTGAGTCATTTTTTATTTCTGTTCTTTATAACGTTTCTGAGATTAAGTCAGTATCTGAGGACTGGTTTGAAACACTGCGCGGGGAGTGCGGTACAGAGAAATTTAAATTAGACACGGGTGCGGACATTAGTGTTTTATCTTATAAACGATTTTTGTCACTAGGTTACGACAGCAAGTTAATAGGTACTAATCAACATGTTAAGCTACAATCTTACAGTGGTGATTTTATTCCTATAAAAGGTATTTGTAGTTTGAGATGGTTGTATAAGAATGTTGTGTATACAATAAAGTTTGCAATTGCTGTTAGTGACTGTCAAAGTGTGTTGGGATTGCAAGCTTGTCTAACTTTAGGTTTAATTAAAAGAATTCATAACATAAATGTAACAGAATATCAAGATTTGTTTAATGGGTTAGGTTGTTTGCCGGGAGAATATAACATTGTCATTGATAAGACAGTGGTGCCCGTGATTTGTGCTTCTCGTAAGGTACCGTTAGGCTTACGTGATAAGTTAAAGGATGAGTTGAATAGGATGATTGAGTTGGGGGTCATAAGGAAGGTGTCTCATCCAACTCCTAGGGTGAATGCATTAGTGATTGCCGCTAAAAAAAATGATCAGTTGCGTATATGTTTGGACCCGAGGCCGCTTAATAAGGCCATACAGCGAGCACATTTTCACTTACCAACAATCAATGAATTGGCTACTAAATTACACGGGGCTAGATATTTTTCTGTTTTAGATGCGAATTCTGGTTTTGGGTCTGTTAGATTAGACAATGCAAGTGCAGACTTATGTACATTTAGTACACCCTTTGGGCGATATCAATATTTGAGATTACCTTTTGGGCTGAATTGTGCCCCAGAAGTATTTCATGCAAAAATAAAACAATTATTCGAAGGCCTAGAAGGGGTTGATACATTTATCGATGATATAATTATTTGGGGAAAAAATAAAACTGAGCATGATATGCGTTTAAAAGCGTTGTTAAACAGAGCCCGAGAAATTAATTTAAAATTTAATAAAGATAAATGTCGCCTTTGTGTGGAAGAAGTAACGTATTTGGGTCATATTTTCAACAAAAATGGAATGAAAGTGGATTCTGAGAAGGTAAGAGCGATAAAGGAAATGTCAGAACCTGTGGATAGAAAGAGTTTAGAACGGTTTTTCGGTGCAATAAATTATCTATCAAAATTTATACCAAATTATTCAGAACACACATTTCCACTAACAAGATTATTAAAAAAAAATGTTTTGTGGAACTGGGAAGTGGGCCATAAAAATGCATTTAACAAATTAAAAGATTTAATTTGTAATGCACCGGTTTTAGCATTGTATGACGTTTGTAGCCCAGTTTTATTATCTGTGGATGCTAGTAGTACTGCGCTTGGTGCCGTGCTCATGCAGAATGGGCGGCCAGTAGAATATGCTTCACGCACACTCACTGACACGCAGCAAAGATATGCACAAATTGAAAAAGAAATGCTTGCTATTGTTTTTGCGTGTGAAAAGTTTTACCAATACATTTACGGTAAACAAAGAGTTGTCATCGAATCGGACCACAAACCGCTTGAAAGTATTTTTAAAAAATCCTTAGATTCGATCCCAGCACGCTTGCAGCGTATGATGTTAAAATTACAAGGATATGATTTATTAGTTACCAATCAGCCCGGGAAGTTTATGTATATACCGGACACATTGTCACGTGCGCCCCTCTCTGACTTGTATAACGACAACATTAACGAGGCTATACTAAGTCAAGTTAAAATGGTTGTTAATAATGTCCCAATGTCACAAAGTAAGTTTACTATTATTAAGTTAGAAACTAGTAAGGATAAAAGCTTAAAATTATTGTTAAATTATATAGCTCAGGGTTGGCCTGACAAGTTTAATATAAATAATAACTTAAAATACTATTGGTCTATGAGGGACCAACTGTATTGTGTGGATGGTGTAATATTTAAAAACAAACAGGTTTTGATACCATTTTCGATGAGAAATGAGATGTTAAAGATCATTCACGAAGGACATTTGGGAATTGATCGTTGCAAGAGGCGCGCACGTGAAGTGTTGTTTTGGCCGAGCATAGCTATTGATATAGAAAATTATGTAAAAAAATGTAAAGTATGTCAGGAGAATTCAAATAAACCAAGTAAAGAACCTATGATTCCAATTTCTATACCAGAGTTGCCTTGGAATAAGATCGGAACAGATATATTTGAGTATAAAAAGAAAAGTTATTTAATATTAATAGATTATTTTTCAGGTTTTATAGAAGTAGGGCATTTAAGAGACACTTCATCTAATTCGGTGATTAATCTTATGAAGGAAAATTTTGCACGGTATGGAATACCGGATACGGTTATCAGCGACAATGGTCCTCAATATAGTAGTAATATTTTTTTTAAATTCACCTCAAAATCGGGTTTTAATCACGTTACTTCTTCTCCGTATTATGCTCAGTCAAATGGAAAAAGTGAAAGAGCAGTACAAACTGTTAAGAAAATGTTAAAAAAGTCAATAGATAGTAATAGTGATTTCTATTTAGGTTTATTAAGCTACAGAAATACACCGCGGGAAAATTTGAATTCTCCTGCACGACTAATGATGGGGCGGAGGTTAAATTGTACATTACCAGTTCATCCCGACCTGTTAAAACGTACAAATTGTGATGATGGGATACAGCATAAAAAAATACTCTGTAAGCAAATGAAAAGCAAATCTTATTACGATCGACATTGTAAGCCTTTATCTGAGTTAAGTGTTGGAGATGACGTCATTATGTTGGAAAATAATAACGAAAGAATCCGTGGCAAAGTTGTAGCAAAAGCGTCAACTCCGCGTTCATACTTAGTAAAAAACAAAAAAGGTATTTATCGTCGTAATCGCCGACATTTAATTAAGAGTATGCCAGATAATAAAACAGAGACTATCAAGAATGATGATTATATTGTTGTTTTCGATGATGATGAAGATGATGTATATGTATCGGAGGATGATGATTATGAACCAAGCATTAATATTGATGAAGGCATGTCAAGTTCATATTCACCGCCTGTTACACGTAGTAAGGCTTCAAAACAATAAATCTTGTACTTTGTTTAGTTTCTTTTCTCTATATTTTTCTTATGTTTTTAAAAGGGAAGATGTTGTGGGTATCTGTCATTAGTTGTTTCCATTTGTGAACGAATGTTCATGTACCGTCTTAAAGCCAATAAAACAGTTGCCAACTGGATTGCGGTGTTTCATTACATTACAGTATCTTAATTGGTCACTTAACTTTTTTAACATATTCGTTAATACATAAATAAATAAAGATTATTGAATATTTATATCAAATATTATGTCCTCTGCTCATAAAGTATATACATATTTTATTTTTAAAAAGTTAAAAACACAGCTGTCATGCTACAATTTCATTACATGTATTCATCATCGAAAAATAAAACGATAAATTTGTCGAACATTTTAAACATTGTTCTACTGATACAATATTCGCAATCACGTTTTTCATCAATATGTAGAAGAGTGAAGGTTTTCTTTTTCAAACTGTATCCTATGCGCGTGTGTGCAACGGGTGTATCTGCTATTTGCATATTGGATCATTCCGAGAGAGTTAACATATCTCCTTTGTTCTTTTATGCAGAGTATAATGCAATTGATGTTTGTCTGTGTTTCTATCGTTAAACCTACCTTCAAACCTTTATGTACTACAAGAGCTTTCAGCTTAATATTCCATGAGTTTACGCTCGTATATTTACGATATTTTTATTTAAAAATTGTGGTTTTGCTAGTTTATCTTCTAATTTGGGACGTGGTAGTCTTTGTAGCAGTGGTCAGTCTTCACAGCGTTGATAGCAACATTAAGTAAAACCTACTAGGTATTACTTTGATTTGTCTAATCGCCAAAAATCTTTTAATGTAATTCACTTAAATGAGGTTTTGCTGACCAATACAAGTCCCGGACGTCTAATTATCTACTAAACACTATGAGAATGTGAAAAATATAATAAAACATAATTTATTGCTTTATAATTTTGTAGGACCCATCCTATATCACAAATCATCTCAGAGTACCACGCAAAGTCGTCAAGCGCTAGTTGTATCCAATAAAAATGTTAAGCCGCCCCGTTCGTTTCAATCTGTATTCGGTATCGGAGCCCTCGGGCCGATTTACATGCATATAGAGTGAACTTACGGCTTTATTTGCTTTATTCCAATATATCCATCGTGTGCAGTTGATGCGCTCTTTTGATGCGCTCTTTGAGTAGCAAACAAGAGGGTGATGACCACTACGAACTCAATCTAGGAACACGTATAGTGAAATCTAGAATAAAACCGAATAAGGTAGCTATATAGTTTTTTCATGAATCTTTACTAATTAATTGCGGGTGAAACCGCGCTGAGGACAATTAGTTTATAAATAAAATGAAATGATTAAGGCCTCTTTCAGACCATTATAATTATAATGCAATTTATACAATAATATTTCTTAAATGGCTATGGATAAAGGCGGTTTCTAACTAGTTAGAGGAAATGTTTGAGGACGTCCGTATCCAGTGAACATCTTTTTGCTACAATAAAGACTATGTATTTTACTTCGCATACTTTTCATGTAACTCCATTGCAAGCCACTTAGAAAAGATAAAAAAAGAGCTAATAAATAACATATCGGATGCGTCTTCAGCACAATTTATTGAGTAAAGTACTATTTTTAGTGTTCTCGAGAATATTCCGGTGCCGCATACACGCCCCATAACTCAATGTATCGAGATAACTGGCACTCGCATTAATGCAGATAAGGATCGTTTTCTTTGCTTAAACAATACAGTAATATTAGTACCTATAGTTCTGCCTATCTGACATATGTATATTGTAGGCATTTAAAATGCAACATTAGAGGACACAAAATCAATATCAACATTTTTAACTATTCACGTTATCGACAATCTAAAAAAGATTAATTCATTTGTTTAATTTACATTTTTGGTCTATTCTTGTTTCTTTTGGTCATAGATGTTGATCCCGTAGTTTTATCTACATACTTTTAATCACAATATTATGGGAAAGGTTTTTTTTGGGTAAATTTATAACTCAATGCAGAGAATGCTATATGCAATACTAAATAAGTACAATGATTACAATGTTTTATTCACATACTCGTTATTTGTGATTATTGTTTGCATATTTGAGATACGTTCTTTGGTAGTTTGTAGTGACGACACAACTCTTCAGTTCTTCAAATAAGATCCAATTTACCATTGTACATATTCTTTTAGTAAAATTCACATCACAGGCTGAACATTATTTAAATCTGGTTCTTGCAAAACAAACAAACTCAGTACAAACAACCCGCATACACTCATTACAGACTTCACACCCGCGCAATGAGCGGATTATCTTTTGAGAATCCCTTTATTAACTAAGGGAAGAATTATACTTCCCTTAGTTTCAATACAATGTAAATTAAACAAAAACTTATACTCTTTAACTTAGACTTAAGGCGCTACGTAATTAATGCCCGTATTGACTGTGTGCTTAGCAATCATGCGTCTTCATTTTTAAATTTAAAAGATAAAGAAATAAAAATTATAATTAAATATCAATAGAACCATTTCTAATCGTTGAACTGATCTAGTACTAAGCAAAACGATCTGTTATAGATTTTGTTGATTTATTTTGTTTGTCGATTTGGTTCATAAAAAGTCGAGCAAAGGTCTACTATAAAAACTTTATTATGGAAACAATACAAGATAATCACTGCATTTAATATAATAAGGACAATTTGTTCTACTAGCATTTTTTATACAATTTGTGTACAATACCTACAACACTAAATGGTGAAAATTAGTTACGAATATCGACCTACACAGCCGGTGTAGTGACGCAAATTGGAATATGTCCAGTTACGAACTGACAGCGGTTGATTGATTAAAACTATCAATTCTATCCAAAATAATAGCAAACATAAAATTAAATATACCGAAAATGTATAGAAAATAACTTACAGAATTTCTCGTCAAGCCTATGACCTAACACTTACATCATCAGCTATTTTTCTTCCTATACAATAATAGTAACATTATTTCATAATAACGTTTTCACCAGTTTTTTAGTTTTTATTTTTATTTATACGTATACTATAGGCTTAAATTATTAGGTAGGTATTTAAAGTAGAACAACAACGAGATTTTTAAAATATTAAGAGATTTCTCTCAATTTAAAGCATCTCGATTGAGGACCGCAGCGACAAAAAAAAGTACCTAATTAGTAGCTATTTTATTTTTGCTGGTGAGTCACAGCGGCAGGCGGAGGTTGATGAAGGTCAGGTTGCCATTTTGTATTAAATGGCAAAGAGTTTAGAAAGACAATTTAATAAATACTTTGTAAGGTCACGTCTCATTGCATTTTCGGTCAAGGTGTACCAAAGGGAGTGCACTAAAAATTACACATTTCTTTCTCAAAATCAGCTGTTGCACATAGATTGCCCTAACCTAACCAGTCAATTCCCATAAAAACTGCTTCAAACTATTCTAAGTGGAAGCTCCATACAAATTTGATTGAAATTCATCTGGAGCTTCGAACAAAGTCCCAAAAAAACTTTTAGTGCACCTCTTTGTGCACCCTGACCGGATTTTCTTCAAAATGACGCAACATTATTCCATCTGTTGCTCATGCCTACAAACAACATTATTCTCTGAGACTGGACATGCACGAGCATATTAGAATAACTCAACATCGAGTATTCCATTCATTAACCTGCTGCAGCTCTCTGAACACATCATTTTGACAAGAACAACTAACTAACCCAAGCTTAACATAAACCTCGGGCTTGTGCAAACGTTACACATAACTAGCTACAGAATATATTATTCGAGTGCATTATGCCGCACAAGTTTGATGTCCAAATGATACGATAGATAACTTAGACATGCTTTGACTGCACCGTTGGTCTAGTGGTTAGTGTAACTGACTGCGACGCCGGGTGTCGTGGGTTCGATTCCCGCGGAAGGCAAATATTTGTGTGATAAACATTTGTATTTGTCTTCAGTTTGGGTGTTTTCTATGTATTCTAAGTATGTATTTACAAAAAAAAAGTATGTATAAGTATTATATTTCAATTATCTAGTACCCATAATACAAGCTCTGCTTAGCTTGGGACTAGATGACGATGTGTGATAGTGTCCACATATTATATTATATTATTATGTTATGAATCTAAAATGAGTTTACTTTATTGATAAACTTTAACAGTATTACTAATATTAGAGTAGCGACGGGATAACTATTCAGTGTTTTGTCTCAAAGTTTAAAATCACAGAGGATTAACATTATTCATGTTATATCAATAGCCTACGACGGTCGTATTTATATATTGTAAGTAAATATTTTATCGATTAAAATGTAGAAAATAACGTTACAGCCAAAATGCGTCAACTGCAGAACAAATACCTTAAACAAAAATAATATAGTTTTTTTTTTTTAAGAACTTAGATTAATCAACTGTTTTAACAAACTTGAGAACATTTTAAAAATTATCACAATTTACCAATTATGTACCAATATTTATACCAAAATACCAATTATCCTTTAAAATAATCATAATTTGTTCACTACTTAAGCTCTTTATTACAAACTTTACCAAAATAAAATTAGAATCAATTTGCACAAAATTTATACCCAATCAAAATTCTGGTTACCTTTAGCTAGAGCCAACGGCAAAACGGCTAAACTATTCTATGCATTTGTGATTGATCCGATAACCGGGACCCTTCGTGTGTTATTTAACGGCAATTGGGAATGATTGGTGCGATCCCCCAGGAAACCCGATGATTGATGGCCTTCGGCTTTTTAGCTCTTTTCTTCAAATTGTGATTAGGTTTGTTACGTTCGATTTGTTATAGCAAAGGGAATGTACAAGCTACATTATCTAACGAAGTGCTTATCAGTCAAACATTCAATCAATGCAAACCAGTGTCGAGACAGTCCCTGAAATCTTTTACTTGATACATTCCGGATCAATAAACATTATATTATGTTAATACACTTCTGCAGTTTTATCTCGTCAATTTCTGTGATTATATTTTAATTGCGTCTTCAGTTTTTATTCTCCAGTTCTGTCAGCTTTTAAAACATATAGTTTAGTATATTATAAATGCGAAGCTTTATGTGTGTGAGTGTGTGTGTTTGTTACCACTCAGCTCCTAAAGAGCTGAACGGTATAAAAATAGATTCGGTGCCGGAGACCTACTTTTTACTTTACTACGGCTACTTCTATCCCGAAACTCGGTCTGGTTCTCGCGGGCGACAAAACATATTTTAAGCGCGGGACAAACCGTAGGGCGCAGCTAGTTTATAATAACTACTGTTTGAAATCTACAAACCGTACTACCAGTAAATTTATAATCCACTGAACATAACGTCAAAGGAAAATCGTCAAAGTACACGCCGATTAAATCCAAGCGTTGTCTAACGAAATAGACTCTTTAATATTGCTACTGCTCTACGTAAGTAATTACCAACGCTGCTAAATGAAATTTCGTATGCTAATTGACTAAATACAATTATGGAAGCGAATCTAAGACTGCGGAGTACCTCGACGCAACATAGACTTAATCATTTACGTTTACTAGAAGTGAGAAGAACACAAATATTGTTGATAAACATTATAGTAACTTACAAAAATTGTAATAACCTGGCGATTAAAAAGAGTGGCCTGAGTTTCTTGCCAGTTCTTCTCATGGCTCTACTTCGTCAGCGAACTGGCTGTAGGTTAATTTGCTGACATTTTGTAAACTTTGATGTTCATAAGTGTTAATTTAATTAACCTATAGGAATAAACATATTTCATTTCATTTCATTTCATTTTATTTCCTTTCATTTCATATGGTTATAACTTACATTTTTATAACAGATGGTAAAGAAGAATATAGCTGATTGTGATTACCGTACCTGTGATAGAAAGTGTTGCAGAACCTGACGTTAAAGCAGTAGAGAAAGAGGTAGTAACTGCGGCTAGAAAATAATCTCAAACTTTATTTTAGACATTACTGACTTACGATGAAGGCAAAAATTAGAAAGAAACAAGGAGGCCTCCCACCATCTCTAAGAGTAGTATTATTTTAATGGCACTTTGTATTTTGTCTTTTTCTTTTGTACCATTAAAAATAAAGATAGAGACAAAGTAAGGTTATAAAAAGATTGCTTTATGAGATTGTGGTAGTCTTGAAAATAAAAGTTACAACACAAATCTGAAATATTATCTGATAGTGCTAATTCACCTTCAATAATCAGTAATCTCGCATAGTTAATAAAAGATATCTTTAGTAAGGTGAACGATACTGGTATTTTTCTTTTCTAAACAGTTAAATGACGTCACAGTTCCAATAAAAAGTTACCTTAGTATATTGTATACCTTGTTAATACATTTACGAAAACCTAAAACGTTAAATGAATAATGAAGTTGCCGTATCTAGTAAACGAGCTCAGAGTTTACTGTTAATTAAATATCAAGTTTAAGGCTCGGAGCAGGTGCCGGGAGCGAGTCACGATAACGTGTGGCCCGTTCTATTCGAGACACGGTTTGAGGTAAGCCTTATTTACGAAGCGACTTCAGTTTTTAGCACCACTTGGCTGGATGACTTTAATTTATTGCAGTAAAACTGTTAAGCTAAGATTTTGCTTTACATATCAGGCTTTTTAAGTAAAACCTATTGTAGTCAATATCGTCGTAACTATACGAGTTTTATGCATATGCATTATAGACACGCGTCAGAAAATAAAAACAGTGACGGTATTTTAGTGTTTTGCTTTATAATAAGTGAAAACGCCGTGTATGGGTTAGAATATTACGTAATTTGATTTGTAGTCTAGGATATGGCAACACCAAATCTCTTACAGTAGGTGTCGTAAAAAGGAATGCAAGCAATAGCGTAACCAACTTTTTTTTTTTTAGCCTCCCAAAGTGACTCCACTCTGCCTGATGGTAAGCAGTAAGTGGAATCCAGAAGTGGATGACACCATTCCAAAAGCCAAACTACTGGTATGGTGGCCTCCACTATGGCGGCTTAGTGAGATGCTTTTTCACGCCCCGCTTAAAAGACCCAGGATCAAAATTAGATGGGAACACATGCGCTGGCAAAGAGTTCCAGGCTTTAATTGAGCGACAAAAGTATGAAGTGTTGAACCGTTTGGTTCGAAACCCTTTAGATTCTACTGTGAAAGGGTGGCAAAAATTCTACATTTTGAATATAACTTTACTGCACCGATCCGCCTCCCAAGTGCAATATTGCAAATTTCTTCCTTAGAGCCCTAGGGCGTTATTCCTACAGTACCTACTACATACCTTCAGGCTAATGTTGATGATGAAAATACTGAACATGATTTTGCAGGTTTTAGTCTAAAGTTTGTTACTGGCTATTTCATATACAATTACAAGCAGTATATATTATTTAAAAAAAGCCCGCCTGCCTAAAACAAAATAAAAAGAAAAAACCCATTTTTTTCTCGTGCTGACGCTACATTGAAATATTATGACACTCCCACAATTAACACGAATCTAATGACACCTCATGATAAAATCAATTAAACCATTTTGGCTGTAGAGCGTGCCAAAGAAATAGGCATACATACACACACATACATATATACATACATACACACATACATACATAGATACGCTCGAAATACATTACCCTCCTTCATTTCGGCAGTCGAGCAAAAATAAACGTCAATTTTATTTTAAAAATCATCGACATAATTATAGAAATATGCAAAACGTATTTTTCCTACAATCGGCCCAAATAATAAAATTTGACAAAAATTACGAGTGTACATGTCTTTACAATGAGGTTTTAATTGACGTTTTTGAAGTGGGCTATCTAATTAAGACAAAACACACGAAGTTGTTTTAAAATATAAAGTTTTTAATCTAAATAGGATTAAAGTCTACCACTCTACACGTTCAAGTATTTAATTTAAATGAAAGTAACTAATTGAAAAAGAACTTAATGGGTTATCCGATATTTGCGAATACCGTCGTGCTGTGTCAATTAAGTAATTACTTTCAGTACAATTTTTCAGTCGCTCACTGGTATAGGCTACATTGCAACTTAAAATATAAAAATACTACCAAATTCACTACTAGTTGGAAAAAAATGTGTTATGTGCACGGATTGATACGCAGATTGGGCTTATTCCCGGCTTAGGTAAATTGTTGTAAGGTTTTTTACCTAAACATCTTTTGTATTAGCGCGGTATCTGGAATTGTCTAATTAACATTGCTAAACCTTCAAGAATTTTTGACTGCCTCCGTAGCGCATTGGGAGCGTAAGCGACTGCTGTACACGAAGTTGTGAGTTCGATTCCCATACGGGTTGAAACTTTGTGTGATCCATAAATATTATGTATATACAGAGTGTATACGACGGTTTGACATTAAATGAAAAGGCAGGTGTTACTAGCCCATATAATGATTTCTAATTAATCACAAAAGTAATTTGACGAAAAACAAAAATTTGAAATTTTCTAACAAAATAAATAATATTTTAATAGTAACGAAGTAATACACCATTTTATTATGACAAGTTCACTGAACTGTAATGAACGGCAACGTTTATCCTTCGACGTGGACTATGACTTAAGTCAGTGACCGTTTGACGTACTTACATAGTGTTAATTTAGAATTAATGAAATTAAAAAATTTGTCCTGTGTCTAAACTATTGAAGATATTTAGTAGATTTTTTTTTGTCTCGCTTTATTATGTCACATACTATACGTAATTACATTTAATGTCATACCGTCGTATACACTCTGTATATATATATATATATATATATAAAATTGGGGGAGGCCTATGTCCAGCAGTGGACGTCTTGTGGCTGATATGATGATGATGATGATATATATATAATACTTTGTGTTCATTAATTGTATGTTTGTAAAGACCACCGCGATACAAGACTTGTTGCCTAGTGCAAGAGTTCACTTTTCTAAAAAAAGAAAAGACTTAAAGTGTTGCACTATGTTATATTACGCATAATTTCTAATATTTTATTTTGACTAAGATATAATAGAACTTATTTAAACTGTGTGTATAGTGATAGCTTGACTTTTTTGAAAGCCAAAAATAAGTCACGTTTACGGTTTGAGTACTATTATCATTGTGCAAGACGGTACACGACACAAATGTATAGCTTTCTAGTACCTACTTTTACAAAGACAAACTGAAAAGCTAATAATATTTTTTGATTTTCAAGTAAAATAGCGAGAGCTGATATAGCTAAAAAAACGCAATATTGATCTACTTACACTTCTTTGAATTTCGTTGAGATTGAGAATGTAGTTGTTATCATCATCATAAGAATAGTGTCAAAATTTATACATAATAATGTTTTTTTAATTTATTTGTTTAAACCAATTAAAAGTAAATATTTCTCATCGAGTTTCGGAGTATAATTTAGTTTACTCGGCTTTCATAGTTTAATTTAGGCGACGATTGTTTTAAACAAAGTACTTAACAGTTGCCACATTTGCGGCGGTATTTACAGTTCAAGATCGACCCACAAGAATTTTATCATTTAGAGAAACAATTAAATTCGTTCAACGCTTCACGGTGCTTACCTACCCTTCCAATGTTACAATTTGATCCTTTTGAAAGCATTTTAGAGACGGCAATTCCTCATGATAGCCATATAATCTAAGAAAAAACATATTTTGAGAAAATGTAATATTCAAAATCCGAACATACAAATGTGTGTTCACGTTTAAATTACTGTAGCTTAAATTTAGCTCAAAAGCTTAAAAAAAGGCGTATTTCTATCAAATAATAAATTGATTAGATTTGTTTGATAATAGCTTTGAATGACTGTATGCTATACATTTGTAACATAATCCTGATATTTCCAAACTAGATTTTATAAGAATAAACAGCGCCTCTTGTATTTAAAATAATAATAAAACGTTTGTATGAAAGAAAGCGTGATACATAACAGAGGGCCTAAACAAATGTCAAAAATTTCTATTCTATTCATAGAATAGATTAAAAAAATGTATGGGATTGACATAAGCTAACGCCAAAGCTTCTGTCAATCCTCAAATTTTTGCCACTTGTCTAGGGCCTCTGTCATCATTTTACAGCTTGGCAGCACCTTTTGTCTTTTCTTACCAATTCCTGAGGCTCATTGACGATGTATATTTTATATGTATATGTATATGATGTATATTTTTCTATCACAACTATCTGTACCCCTTTTCTCGCAAATAAATGATTTTGATTTTTTTGATTTTTGATTTTGAAAACTACTTACCTATCATTCAATGGGCATCATGCATTTACCATCTGTTGTATATAAAAAAAATAAACAATACTGATGACAATAAAAAGAAAATATTATAATTTGTATTTGATGATATACATTACTAATCGAAACTTTAAGCTCTTGTTAGTATAAATAATTTAAAGAGCGAAATAAAATTAAGCAGAGAGTTCGTTGAGAATTCTATCGGACGATTGCTTTTCGGCCGGGTTACGCTCAGTATGTACTAATCGTAAATAAATCTTGAGAGAGTGGCGAGGCAGTAAATTGAACACGTGACCTAGATGGGTAAGGAACACCACGCATTCTATGATCATACCTACATACTTCGTAGTGTATGACGCGTTTTTATACAACTACAAAGCTACGGTAGCAGACAAAATTGTAAACCACCTAACTGACGATACGTAATTAGGTATTGGGATGAGTTAGAAATATTAGTTTGGGATGAGTGAAGAAATGAGATGAGACGTCGATAGGATGAATACGGAACATCCCAAGTAGTAGCAGAGACGAAATGAATGTCAAGATCACTGTAGGCAGACACCTCATCAGGACATTTATTTTACGTTATATGTTAAAAAATTTCGCGTGCGTGCTTTTTAGTGACCTAGCGCCCTTAGACACTTGTCTAGTTTGACTTAGGGATGATTTGCCACTGAGTAGCAGATATGTTTATAAAACTCAGACCTGAGCTTAAGTTCTTTACAGAAACAATGCCAGTTAAACACAGCATAAATGCTTTTCCCTGCAGTCAAAGAAATGGGACCGAGAAAAATTGGAATACTATTCTAATAAAAGATATACTTCTTTAGGGATATAAAAAGTAGTTTGCATATAAAAGAAATGTAATTATCATAGTTTCAGCTGAAGACTTCGTCGACATCAAGTCTTAGACCTTCATCAAATATTTCCATTTTGTATTGAGCCTGAGCCACCCGCACAAAGTCATCGTAAAAATACCAAACATACGATTAAATTGTACAAAACGCAACCGTACGGTTAGCCTTATCTGAAGCGTAAATAAACAGGTGAATAGTTAAGGGTTTTATGCTTTCACGGGAAAGCATAAATGAACCTTTATCTACACGGATCTGAAAAACTTATTGTACAATCCACTTTGCAATAAAATAACACAAATATAAAATTTAGTACTGAATATTTACGATACATAAATTGTTGTGTAAACATTGTCAGTTCAGTATTTCATCACCATCATTATATCGGCCAAAAGAAGTCTACTTCTGGACATAGGCCAATGCCAACTTTACCTGTCGTGATCCACACTCATCCATAGCTTGCAATTATGATCAGCATTTACTTCAGTTTTTCTTAAAATCATATTCATACATACATACATAGCTTCACACCTTTTATCCCCGAAGGGGTAGGCAGAGGTGTTTAACCACTCACGTTTCGCTATTTTTATTTTTGGGTCCCATGTAACAGCGGGCGAGCCTGTTGCTATATATCGGGCACAATTCCAGACTCCGGTCTAATACTGAGAATTTTCCGACAGAAAAACCCAATATCACTTTATCCGACCTGGGGATCGAACCCGAGAACTCTGCGTGGTAATTCGTACACAGTACAACCGAACCACAGAGGCAGCCAATCATATTCATTTATCAACAACTCATTTCTCCATTCGAAATACTAGTCTAATATCAATATATCATTTATAGTGATAGCAATAGACATCAAATTGCCGTTTTTATATCAGTATCTTTCGACAGTAATATAGCTGCTTCCTTCCCTTTCATTGTGTATGGCGGTCACGTTCGCGACGGTCAAGAGTCTTGATGACTATATCGGTCTAATCGACGGACAAAACAATCTAGAAAGAAATAATAAATTAGATTGCACGACGTCCTTTGATTGTTGAGTGGTAGTAAATGTTAAACGATAAAACTAAATAAAACTGCAAGTATTTGTTTATTTATTATGGCTTTATGGAGTTTAGAGCGTGTAGGTAAATACTTAAACTATAAAACTGTATTAGTGTAATTAAAAACAAAAAATTCGTGGTAATGTGCACAGGAACGTGGTGTTAATGTTATATATGAAGTTTTTCGACATTTACATCGAAGAAAAATATGAAATAACAAAAGAAAAGCGTGATAATATTCATAATAAAATCTTGATTCAAATAATCGTAAACAATATAAGGATTATAATTATATGCTTAGGTTAATAGTCAAGGGCACAAGGGTGCGCGATTAAACCCTGGCTCCCAAACTAGAGTTTTCTGGTTTTAAAGCTGGTTTTAGTATGTGCCTCAGGTAGCAAATTACTAGAACAAAGATGGAAATAAAATTATTTCTAATTAATGATTATAATGATTCAGCAACAACATTCTTAAATTGGTACAAATCACAATGACAGAAGTGAATATTCGTTTGCACCGGAATATATTACTTTGAAAGAGAGAAAAAAAGTATTTATGTGTAATTCTATTGTATAATAATTAGTAATTGCATGAGAAACGGAAATACAACTGTTATCATATTTGCAATAACGAATGTATGAGATCAACATCTAAACGCTTGAAATATAGAGCCCTTGCCTTGGTAAGAGTTTTCTGGAAAAATCTAGGTACCTATTTGGTAGATAATCATCTCCAAACGCTAGTCTGCTCCGCTTATACATGATTATTACAAAGTCCCGAATATGTAATGAATACGGTAGTATTCATTACATATTCGGGAAGTATGCGGTAGTTCGTACATAGGTCAGACTAAGCGGACTATTGCTGAAAGGGTCAAAGAACATATTGCCACTGTAAAGAATCTACAGACCAGCAAATCAGTGATTGCCGAACATATTCTTCAAACGGACACCAATCACTGGATTGAATTTCATCGTACGCAAGTCCTCTCCACTGATTGTACCTATTACTCTCAGGTTGTACGAGAAGCTATTGAAATTAAGAAACACACAAATTTCAATAGGGAAGACGGCTTCAAGCTCTCGGCTACGTGGAATCCAGTGATTCAAATTACGCAACCTCGCTTTGCGCAGTCGGTTAACGCTCAGAATACGGACGGCATACAGAATAAGGACACTGTCAGTGTGTTTTGTGATAGTACGTGGAAAGACAAAAATGTGAGGGTAGATCTAGAATCTACTTCACCTAAGGAGCCGTGACATCGCCTCACCAGTCTGCTTGTGACCACGGCCGGTGTAACATGGTCGAAACGTCAAGCAAAATAAGGTATGTAAATACCTAATGCATGGTCGCGTTAATTTCCGTATGATTATAAATTTATAATTTGCATATAATGAAGGGAATAAAGAAATTCCTAAATATTTAGGAATTTCTTTATTCCTTCCTAGACCTTAAATTGTAGACCGAAAAATCTATACCATTATATAAAGCGGAAGTTTGTTTGTTTGTATCTTTGAACGCGCTAATCTCTGATACTACTAGTCAGATTTGAATAATTATTTTTGCGTATGATAGCCCAGTTCCTGAGGAAGGTTATAGGCTATGTAACATTACGCTACTGGCGACGGGAGCAGTGCAGAAAGCAAAGACGCGGATGAAACCGCGCCGCGGAAAGCTACATAATATTTAAATAAATTCCATTTAGTAATTTCATACTTATTTTTTATGCAAAGATTAATCATAATACCGTTAAAATAAAAAAATGCTGCCTCTGATATAATAATTTATATGCAGAGATAATATTAAAATACTGATGGCAATTCATGGCCGGCATGGATTCAACAAAACAATTAATCAAATAACGATACACAATATCCAACAAATATCTATGTACCCACCAAAAAGCGGTTAATCGTGTTGGACGATAAAAATTGAGACTTGAACCGGCCGAGCCGCAGTAATCCGTATATTGATTTTATACCACTTCCTCGCTTTCAATAGATTTTTTATTTTCACTAAAATGTTTTTGCGTAAACAGCCGGATTATAGGCTTGATATAATGAAATTGTATTTTCTTGTATATTTTAAAAGTGTTTTCGCAAGGTTTTCGATATGATCTCCATGATAATAATTTTTGTTATTGTTTCTAAAGCTTGAAGATTAAGGCAAAAATTCCAAACAACTTTTATAAGTCGTAGTGAGTTGATACATAGTTACATATTTAATTTTATATTGGACATAGTTTGTTGGAAACATCTCCACTAACAGGGTTTTGATCTGTTTTTTCGATAGGTTATTTTTTTGTACTTAAAGTTATTTACTATTTTGTTCTATCGTTATCGGTGGAAATGTCTAGTTTCCATACATGTTAAAATATCATTAAAAAAAACATAATCAATGAACTAAGAATTTTACGTTCAAACAAATACAATTTTCCTAGAAAAGCAAAAAAAGACAATTGAAATGCCCTAACTGCAGATAACAACAAATTAAAATAAAGCTGTGAACGTTGAAAACTTTGCATGTTACAATGTGTCACCTTCAGTGAATAGCCACTGATTGTGAATAACATTTTTGTAGCGCGCGAATTTGTGCGATTCAGGATTCGCATGTACAGATGGTGTGTAATTCTAACGTTCAGATGCAACATGGTCTAAAGATGTGTTCATAGCTGTGCGCGTCTCGACTACTATTTTATAAGAATGTCGTTCTAAATATTTGTTAGAAATTGGAAAAGACAAGAACTTCTCATATAATTTAGTTTACTTTATTTCAAAATTTTATTTCATTCCAAATGGTTCTATGGTTTGTTTAGTTCCGCACTCAGCACTATGATCACTGGAGACATGCTTTGTTTACATTTATTAGACCGACATAATACGACAAGTACGTATCCTGCTTAGTGAAACTCATTTAGGTAAGATAAAATTGTGATAGAAAATTAAAATATAATTAGAATTACACAACGGTTTGGTCTTCATCTTTGAAATTAACCGCATTTTACTGAAATACGTTAATAAGAGTTTCTGTTTATGAAATGTGAAAATGTTAGTACCTATTGTTTGCTAAAAATAAACACTCAAATACGTTATTTACAATATGGTATTACAAAGCTGCATTGAAAATTCATTTCCGTTGAGAACAACCGTATATTTCTGGACTCAACAATGAAATAAAAGATTCAAAAGCCAAAAAAATATTATACCTTCCAATTACGAGTTTACCGAATCGCCCATAAAAATGATAAACTGCTATCGATTCCTACAGTTTAAGTTTAACTTTTAAGTAGCATTTGATTTTTTAAATACAATTTGAACTTTCAGAATTTAAAATACGTTTGTATGCTTCTTTTAAAAATTGGTATTTAGTGCTTGTCTTATGGATAAATATTGCTACAATCAGTTATTTTGTTTTGTGGCATTCTTCTTCTTTTTGTCCGATTGCCGAAGTCAAGTAGGGTAATGTTATTCGAGCGTATGTATGTATGTATGTCTATTTCTTACACGCTCTACAGCCTAAATGGTTTGGATATTAACATGAAGTGTCATTAGAGTTGTATTAATTAAGGGAGTGACATATTACAGTAACATAGACAGTATATAATATTGCTATGTAGCGTCAGCACAAAAAACAAATGAGTCTTTCTATTTAGTTTGTGATAGGTAAGCGGGCTTTTTCTTTCTTAATCATGTATTTTGCTTGTTCTCCTAATAATAGCAAAGTGAGGGTATATTATTATTGCATTGCTGTGTCAAATGTAAACTGCAATCTCTTACTTAAATTGAGTCACCTTGATTGATATTAGCTCCTCTACCGTAGAAGGCCGAATTGATAGCAACATTCTACATCGCTTTGATACGCTACTGAAAAGTAGGTAGCGCTGAATAATGCAGTAATGAATATTCTGATAACCATGAACGGTTATTACTACAATCAGGTGCTTGCCCGTTTTTCGAAAAAATATTTAATATTCTGAGTTAATTTAAATAAAAACGTGTCCGGTGTGACATAATCTTTACCATGATGGAGTCACGTCCTAAAACGTGCAGACGCGGCTAAAAATGTTCCACCCGCGAAGATACCGTGTTCTAAAGTTAAAAATTCAATGCTTTTGCTAGCTTACGGGCGTCACTCACCCTGTAATAAGAATCGTAAACTTTTTGATGATTTTTGTACGAGATACGATCGTAAAAACTTTTTTGTGTGGTGTCAATGTCATTGTAGTACTTCCCTTCTTGTAAATTGGTGTTTTTGGAAGTAATTGAGATAAAGTCATACCTACATTTGTATAATTAATGCTGTCGTATAAGTTACTTCAGTTCATTTTTATTGAAAGCGTTGTACTTCTTTTGTTTTATTATTTAGTTAAATTATGTATTCAAAACAAAAGAGTATCCCGATCTGAAGCTCAACGACTTTTTTATTTGTCTGACAAGTGCAACGACAGGTCTATGTCGACTAGTTCAGTCCGTGATAACTATAAACAATTTGATTTAGTAAACAGTGTTTAATTAAATAAAACAAAGATACAAAATGGAGAATGTCTCAGTAACAATTAAGGAGCTGTCACGAATGTCTGTCTCAATAAGCTTGTAATGTAACATGTATTTTATTCAACATTAGATTTATTTTATCACGATCTTCGAAACAAAGTTTATTCAATTTGCTAATAGTTTTAAGCGTCGTTATTCAATTAAAAGAGATTAGAATATAAGTTCAAAGCCGACGGCCTAGATTTCAAAATAGACGAACTGTTAAAGGAGGCATACGGGGAACAAAAGTGCGATTTCCACAAGCCCTTTGTAAGTCAAGCCGCGATTGTTGACCCTCGTTAGAGCACAAAGGAACCCTTTCTTTTCCTCTTTTTAAAGACACCAGTAATTCTAACCTTTGTCTTTGATTACACATCCAAAGGTGATCTTTTAGTAGAAGTAATCTTATGCCTGTGTTTTAAACGTAAGATATTGAATTATTGTTTTCTCGAATTTAGCTAAAAAAAATTGCTGATCGCGAATAAGAAAAAAAAGAATAACGAAACTAGAGCAAAGTTTAATCTTTAATGTCAGCCATAGCCGTGGACGTAAAGTAAGGGTTTCTTTATGTAATTTTATTCAGTTTTCAAGTTTGTATCTGAGATCAAAAGAAGTGTTTCTGAAGTTTATATCCTTAATTAAAGTTATTAATGTTAGATAGAGTTAAAGTCTCTTTGTCTGAACCTGAAGTAGTAAGTTAAATAGTTGCCTACGCAGTTGGCTAGCGCTGATTACGGCGGGTCGCACCGCAACGCACTGTCACTACGACTACTACGTGCTTTGACATATTTACATATAGATACAATTAAATATCTGCCATATTTAATTGTATCTACTAGCTTGCCGCGGCGCGGTTTCACCCGCGTCTTTGCTTATTGCTCTGTTCACGTTGCCAGTAGCATAATGTTACATAGCCTAAAATCTTTCTCGAGAACTGGGCTATCATACGCAAAAAGATTTTTCAAATCCGACTGTTAATATAGTTCCAGAGATAAGCGAGTTCAAACAAACAAACTCTTTTGCTATATATAATAGTAAACATATTTAATTTTCTAGAGATATAAATAAGAAAAATATAGAGTGATTTTGTGTACTTAATTTTCTAGAAAGAGTTATAGATTTTGCCATATATTATATCAACACTACTAAAGTTTTTTAGATGGATTGTTGCTTTGCTTCATATCAGAAGTGCGAAATCGATCATTCCTACAATCTGGTGACGTATATTTATCATAATCATATTACAGGTATCTCTTTTTATGTCTCTATAAATATTTACGTCATATACATCAAATTTATGCGAAATTCATCCTTTATGTTTTGCATTAAGAACTTGGGTGACGGCAGAGATGGCTTGGTTCATGTCATGGTGTAATTGAATCATCCATCACTAGAAGCAAAGTGCTTGTTCATGGTTGTTGATGGGTAACACGCGGCCGCGCAGGAGGATACGGTGGCGATGACGGGAGAACTAGCGGGCATTGGCAAATTTTACAAGGTTATTCTTCTTCTTCTTAGGGTGATACAACTAGTGGAGGTGTCTTTCAAGCGGCGGTGAAATCCCCATCTATTCTCAAATGTTCCGTAACCAAGATTTGCGTCTACGACCACGTCGCCTACTTCCAGGAAAAAGGGTTATGCGATTGAAAATTACTCAAAGGTCTAATAGTCCTTTATTTTTACATTAAAATGCATTACGATATGCACTCTCGAATAAAATATTTGTTAATTTCACAAATTTCGAATTGGCACTGTTTAGTCGTTTGCTCTTAGCGTTATTGTAAACATAATGGCTTCAACTAAATTATATCTTAATTTTGACGTAATAAATTTTAAAATGTTTATTTATTTGTTTAATCCATTATTTTACACATATCGAACATATAGATTAAGATTATATTAATTTATTTTTGTTTAGAAAACCTTTTATTACATGTAATTCTGTTCTCTGGACCCACGCTTACGACTATACCTTGTCTCCGTTCGCGCTCGCAAGTTAATGTGAACAAGCCTTCTAGCGAAGAGGATTCACTTGACATGGGAGATTGATAATGATTATTGACATATGTTTTTTTTTTATTTCACTAAGGTGTCTCACAAACACCAAACATTATTTTAACAACACTACTGAACTTATGTACCTAGTAGAATAACAAAAAGAGGTTTTTTATTTTATTTTATTTTCATATTTTAGGCTACCAAAGGGACTTCACTCTGCCTGATGGTAAGAAAAATGCTTTGATAAGTCGGTAGGGGTCAACTTGACGGATAGACATAGAATAGGTGATGTGTTGACAAAGGGCACAATAATTACAAGCACCCGTAATGACATGTGTGTATGAAAAGATTAATGAATGTGAAAGAGGCAAAGGAAGTAAGTTTTTCATTCTCTGCTTACCCCATTACTGAGAGATGCGTGAAGTTATGTATGTATGTCTTTTTCTAAACAGATACCATCGAAGAAGCCACTAAAGTATAATATAAAATAGAAACTCCAGTATAAAATAGAAGTATCGGTACTGGCACAAACGTGCATTAGTACAATAAAATGTTTACTCTGAGATGTTGAAACCAGTGCACAAAACAGGATTGCAGCAACGTTTTATACAAACTGATGCAGAAGCTTCAACACGGTGTGCACTTTTTGAAGAAAATCCCATCATGTTGAAATCTCTAGGGTTATGCAGCGTCGAACCGTGGTACGATAATCATGTAAAAGATATTAATTTTTCTAAAAAGGTTTTAATGTGATGGGTGTTTTTATGTAGATGCTAACAATCTATTGGTAAACAATGATAAATGTTAAATTTTGTGAAGAAAAAAACATTACAAAACCTATACAACCTACATTGCAAATATTTAATGATTCACACATCATCACAAAACTTAAAAGTAAATTCATAAATATGCTGTTATAATTTTAATTATTAAAATATCTTAAAAAACATCGAAGCTGTTGGGTTTTGTAATTAGAAATAGTAAAGTGTTTAAGAGAATCAAAACAAAAATTATTCTGTTTAATTGCTTAGAACGTAGCAACTTAGATTATTGCAGCACAGTGTGGCGACCGCATTACTCAACGCATTCCCTGCGAATCGAGCAAATACAGAAAAGGTTTATGAGGCACTTGGCATATCATACTGGATACTTAAAACGTAATTATTCTTAGACTGATACACTTAAAAAATATGACATGGCTACCCTTACACAGCGTATGGATATGTTGGACCTAGTTTTTCTCTATAAAATCTTAAGAAACCATATAGATTGTCCCGATTTACTCTATGAAATCAGGTTTGCAGTCCCAAGCAGATATCCTTGCTACACAATTAAACCCTTGAGCACCCCCTTCAGAAAAACTGTTATAGGTCGAAATTCACCTATTTCCCGGATCTCTCGGCTATATAATGAATGCAGTGAGTCCACAGACATACACAATGTTACGCTTCAAAATTTTAATAGAAATCTCAAGCAGAGTATCATTATGAAAAAGATTTAGTTAACAACCACGCTTCAAATCAAAAATCACAATTCACGCATTTACAAATGTTTATTCTTATTACTGCAGTAAGACCAGTCCATCTTCTTTTAAATTTTTATGTTTTATTTTCCTTATTTTGTAACTATGTCAAATTTGCATGCGGTGTTTGCCTGTAAAAGGTTATGGATTTTGGCTTGTAAGTCGTGCCTTGTATACTTACTCTTTGTAAAATGTAATAACGGTTGGCAATCCTAAAAAATTAAATAATTAAATAATATTGATATAATATGTATATCTATAAAAGACCATCTATTCGTAGCTATGTTTACTTCATTTGTGATACCAAATAGATAACAATTAAAATCTTTAATTCTCTTAAATCATTTTACAATAAAAGTTTAAAAGTTTAAGGACTGAAATCTCAGCTCATGAAGTAGTAAATTAAGCAGACGCACCCGTACCCAGATAAAATAAGTTAAAATGAGAAAACTTCCATTAGGTTATGAAATGAAAAGATCATGGTTATCTTACAGGAGCATACTACTTTTGAGTTATGTCCAAGTTCCAGCTATTGTCTTGGAGACTTATTCAGGGAAGCTCGGTAACGAGTATTTGACTATTTGGTACAATATAATGTTAGCTTGAGACTAACTCATATTTTATATCTTTGGTCGTTTCGTCTCTGTTTATACGTTATTTATTAGCATAATGTTGTATAAGAACTTAGTCTAAAACATTAACAATTTAGTTCCCCGATATACACTTGCTAAAATATTATTAAAAGTACCTACCTTGACGTGGGTGTTGCGTATGGGTCAACATCTGCTACATGGACAAATTAGTGAAATAATTTATTGTAAAGCTGAAAGCTGTAAATAAAAATTATGGCGTACGATGACTTTCCTCGTACGCCATAATTTTTATGTGTTATTTTATTTCTTAGAATAAAGTATATACATAAATATTGTTAAGAACGTAATAAAATTACAAAAACTTTTTACAAAAATCTGGCAAAGACGTCTTTGCCAGAATTTTGTAAAAAGTCTATTTATATTTCTTGTGAAAATCTTATATTAATAAATGAACACTCAACATATCTCAATATAGTAAATATAAACTTATTATTAGTTATGTAATATAAACTTACCAATCGAACATTATAAATATTTACTAGTGCCATTTAGTTTAAAGCTTTAATAATAAAACAATTATAAAAAAATAGGAGACATTTTATGTCTATTATGGTTGCCTGTAGATGGCGGTAATTTTGTAATTATAATTTATTTTAACTTTGGAACTTTTGAACTTTACCGGTTTTTATTGTCCGTTGTTATACTTTTGAGTTTGCGCTATTATCGCTTGAGCTTTCAAGCTTGTAGTACCGTCTTAATGACAGAGCCGAAACCTTGTTCTTTGTAAGAAGATTCTTTAAATATTTGCTTCTTATTTCGTGATAGACTCGTCTTCGTATCAAGGTAAATTACAAAATTGTAGCTATGGACATTTAGGATTAATTGAGAGCTGTATTTCAAGCTGTATCACATCAGAACACTTAATTTGATTTAAATTATAACAATATATGTTACTTATTGCAAATATGTTTGTCTGCAAAATATAGATTAGGTACTTGGCCGGGCAATATATAATTTTACAATTCGCAAGATATTTTTTTTTACTTATACATTTTTACAATACATGCGTAAAATGAATGGGATGATTACAAATAATAAAAATTTGATTACTAAATTATTTTAAAGTGGAAATTAGTGGGACATGAATAAAATGATCTCGTTTTTATATTCATCAAAATAATTTTTAAAGATATTTAGCTACACTAAAGAAACAGACAGTCTCTGTTCGGCATTCGGAAAACGATAATTGCACTTGTCACTTCGCTATAAAAATAAAGAAAGTTCTTTTACATGTTTAATATAATTATTTACTTGAAGTTCGTTTGTCTCAAATATACAGAATAAGCGTGCGTTTAAATTATAACGGTCTTATTCTGCATTACGAAATTAAAACTTGCTGAGCAAACCTCTTTGCGTTGCGTATAAATAAAAGATTTCACTTGCAATTTGCGAACTCGGGAATCCTTTGCTTAATTATATTATCTTTTGAGCACTTTTGGTGGCGTTAAGTGGGGATTTTATTTTTAATTTGCTATTGCGAGATATTTATGTATATGTTTTAATTCGTATGGTTTTTATATGAATTTATTTTTGTTATCCTTTTTATGTTCTAAGCTAAACATTTAATAAGTATTCTTAATCTCTCGATGTTAATTATTCTTGCTGAATTATACAACAAATTAAATATTAGCATTTATCATAACTGCGTAAATTCGCGTAAATGTAGGAGTAAAATCTTGATGAAAATATGACTTAAATCTTATGACAGGAGTGAAGCGAAGTAAACAATGAAAACATGTTTTCCATCCACGGAACTAATAAAATTTGCAAAGCATAGTATAAGATTCGTACACGTTCTCATGCATTTAACTACAAGTTTGTCTCTTGGATTCTTCTATCTTTATATATCGTGTGGTAGCCTTTTCTACTACACGCATATTACATTTTAACAATGTAAGGCTATAGGTACATATAGAAACACCCTTCCACAGTGGCGTGCACTCCATATAGGCAGAAAGGCACTGCCTACCTTAATAATTGCTTAAAATCACAATTTTAGCAACATAATTAAATAGTGCGTACCCTGATATAATCTATAATGCCTCATTGCCTACTCTGTCAAAATCTCTGTGCACGCCACTGCCCTTACACTAGTAGTGTAATTATAATTGTAAACATACTCAATTGTAAACAAAGCTGGTGGTTACCAAAATCATATTTCTTTCTACAACTTCCGATGTTCGTAAACTAGTGAAGGGTCGCGTACAAAAACACTATTTGCCATGTCCAACAAAATGATTCGACTGGATTCCTCCCTAACATCCCACACCGGCATTAGCTACCCTATATCTTATTACATGGGTCAATCTTTTAAGGGCGGTCCTGCATTAGCCTTCTGACCGAACTCAAAGGAAATGGTAGGAGATGTTCACTAATGGACCATTGATTTTCGGGAATCAAACGCTCGCTTTTGTAGAGCATCTTGTGTAAAAACGTGAGGAATGATTGGGCGTGAAAGTCATGAGTTTGGCGAAGGTGTCAAGTAAAACGATTACGATAAGAATTACAAATTAATATTGATGTTTCTAGGCTTTACGAATCATTGTTATACATCTGAGGGCTGATGGTAATGATAATTTATTAACTAAAATTTATATCATATGGCATTTTTATTTTATTATTATTTTATTTGTTATATCTATTTTATAATATTTCATGTTATAAAACGATTTACATAAGTAAATGTGTTAGAATTTAACTTTAATTATTTATTAAAGAACTAGATGTCCGCCTTCGCTTCGCTTCGGTACCAAAAGTTTCATTCGGTTTCACAACAAACTCCTATGGAAAATATAGCAATAGTGACTATTGCATCATTTAAATTTACAAAGGCGCTTAAAATATAAAAATTTTGAAAATGACTAAAAATATGTTAAACGTAATAAAATATAGGCTATGTTGTAGCTTTCTAAAGGTGAAATTTTTTTTAATCCTTTACATAGATTTTGAGTTAAATAGGAACAAACAAACATACAAAAATCAAATATTTTCTTTTTATAATATTAGTTTAGATTTAAATAAAAGAATAACATCAGGCAAAGTAAAAATAGAGTCCGTCAAACAATACAAGAAATAAATAGACTACTATTAAACTTTCAAAGGCTATGTTTTAAAACTAAACGTTTTCTTCGCAAAGCAAACAAAAATGTAAATTTTAAAAAGTTATTTCTCAGTAAGCACATTAAGTCGAGGAAACATTGTTCCTTAGAATGTTTATTGTTGCTTACAGAAAGTCGATTTAGCAATAAACTAGCCAAATTGCGTACTAAAAGCTGAACTGGATTAAAGCCAGATTTTTGGCCAACTTTTAACAAAGGAACTTATTTTGTTTAAAATTCTGTGACTTGTTTCATCTAGATTTTAGTAAACGCGTTGTTAACAAATATGCTTTCACATCAGAATTGAATAACTCATTTAGTAGTAACTTTACTATAAGTACGTGCGACCAGTAAGACGTACAGTTGAACACTGTCACAGGTAAGTATTTACTTTAAGAAATATTTTTGTGTTGCACGCATTGTACGCTGTTACCAGTGGCATAAAGAAAAAATATCAAAAATAAAACAAAATAATAAAAGTAATATCCATATTTTTTGATAATTCAATTAAATGCTCTTCTCAGTTTACGCAACATGTAAATTATTTGATGCTACCTAAATATCACATTCTGTAAAAAGACCAATTACAAATAAAATTCTAATAAACACAGTCACTATAGTCAATTTTCTACAGATATATACCTACTGGTAGGTCTTGGTTATTCACGCAAACCTTTAAATAATTGTGAATGATCCTTAAAAACCTCCTTACGCTGTAACTAAATTAAATCAATAAATATGAGAACTATATAGGCAGAGCTTAAGAAAATATTTATAGAACTGCTAACTGCAACATAGCAATCAAGGCATAAATAATTACCGTGGCTTAGCAAACTGCGCTGAGTCAAATTGGTATCTCCTGTGGTGAATTAATCACCTCGGTCTGCTGAGTCAACGGGCTTCTAATTGGTGTGTCTCTCCTGACAATCGACACATCAAAGTGGTCAAACACTCAATGTTTGTTCAAACCTTGCTACTGACGTAATCACGTTATATTTAATTTAAGGTAGATAGGTTTAGAGACGATTTAGAAGGTTAAGTAAACTAAAATATAACGTTAGTGGATGTGTCGACTGAAATTTAAAATTCTCGGGTTCTCGCAAATTCAAAATCTCTAATATGGACATTTTAAGGTGGTACTTAGCAATGACATAGAGCAGTGTGAACTTTGTTTATTGCCAAACTAATGGATTCTGAACAATTAACATTTATAAATATTATTATAAATAACCGACGTGTGGGTATGCAATGATTAATAAATGTTAAGGCAAAGGAGGTATGTTTGGATCGCAGCAAATGGCTTTCTACAGTCTCTGCTTACCCCATTAATGGGAGAAAGGCGTGTGTTATATATGTATGTAAATATGAATTCTTTAATATGCAATTAGATTCAGAAATATTTTAACATGCGTAAAATTCTAAAACTGAATTTTTTTCTAAATATTACGAACTAACGAAACATTATCTAATTAACTAAAAATCTACTAAACTAAAACTATAACTCATTAATTATGATTTTCCTCCGAAGCAACTTTGTCTGTTTAGCAGCCTTTTATCTACCAGTCGCAAGTAAAAATAAAATAATTTAACGATAACTTTTAGCGATAATGGAGGTTTCATGTTACGACTGCGAATTTAATCGTGGCGCAAGGGAATTTTTTGTCGATATTCACGGTTATTGTGGAGTGCGGTAATTGTGAAACTTTGTTCGGGCAATTGACGACTGATACTCCACGGGAATGGGCGACCTTTTTGAGGCTGTGTAAAATTTAATTTTCATTATGGGCTTTAGAGATGTTTGACCTTGTTTCCTAAATTGGAAGCGCATAGAGATTGTTTACGCGAAATAAAAATTTTGAAATAACTTTTTAATGGTATAGCAATATTTTATCATTAGTTAATTTGAACAAGCTTTTAGCATGAATATTATAACACAGGTTTTCACAACAAAATTGGAGTAGCTTGATAAGGCAAAGTACCATTATCCTGCACAAGATTAGCCATAGATCTTATTATGAACCAACTTCTAATGTTACTCGTGAGCTGTAGTTTATTAGAGAGTGTTTTATTTCTTCATAAAATAGTGTCAGTTAATATACTGCTTTACCTACCACCTATCTATACCAGCTGTCAACGACGAAACATAATATGATGTGAATGCTAATGTAAGATTTGCATGTAGCCCGCCGAGGCGCCGCGACTCGACTTTTGGGTGCTTGCAAGTAAACCCAGCGAATAGCTCCTTCATTTGCATACCAACTGTAATCTCTTATTTATGTATGTTAGCAAAATACAATATTAACACACAATTACAAGCACTCGTAACCTACGTGTGTAAGAAAAATAATGAATGTTGAAAAGGCAAAGGAGGTATGTTTAAATCGCAGAAAATCGTATGCTATATCTAGTCTCTGCTTACCCTATTAAAGTGTAACAGGAGTGAAGTTATGTATCTTTACATTCTTAGATATAGATAACGTGTTGCCAAAATCTGTGATTGGCTAAGAAAACTTTTGGGAGGTGCTTTCGGCCTCTTGCCAGTTGCCAACTTTACCAAAGTAGCCTGTACTCTTAAACAACTGCGTAAATCAATTGCAATCAGTTCAATCTTAACAATAAATGTTCTCATTGTTAAGAATGAGTACTAAAACGTGCCATAAAAGTTCTCAATTTCAAAGTATATGTACATAGTTGCGCATTTGTACGATAAAAGCTAAAATATTTTTCTTCTTTTTAAATTCAAATTTTGTTCTGATTCTGATCAGTACACTGCTATTAAAAATAAACTTATATGATTATTTTACATAAATATCCTCTTTGTTAATTATTTTTCTGAAACCTAGCGTTAATATAATAAAAGTTAGACTCAGCAACTGCTACGTTTTATTATACTTTTAAAACCAAGATTATCCTTTCTTTATTCATTTATATTTTTTTAAATAATTAATATTGGAGAGGCAAAAGAAAACTGTTATGATCGCAGCAAATATACGCAGCCTACGGTAGTAGATCCACGCTGGTTTCAGCATGAATGGGCCGGATCGTCCGGGGAAGTACTGCCCTCTCATAGAAGATCGACTTAAGAGTAGTAGTATCCGTACTACTGCGTTTCGCTCGGTGAGTGAGAGCGCCGGAGACCCAACTTCCCCCCTTTCCCCTTTCCTCACCTTCCTCATTCCCTTCCCCTAACCCCCTTTCCCAGCCGCCATAGTGGAGGCCACCATACCAGCGGTTTAAGACTAGGGCTTTTGGTATGGTAGCCACCACTTCTGGATTCCACTGACTGCTTTCCATCAGGCGGGGTGGAGTCACTTTGGTAGGCTAATATATAAAAAAAAAAAAAAAAATAAAAAAAAAAAAAAAAATGGCGTTCTATAGTCTCTGCTTACTCCACTAATGGGAGATTTTTTCAGAAATTATATATGCCATCTCTTTTCATAGATGCAGATGTCGTAAGTGAGAAAGCACCTTACTGCGGACACTGTCATGCACTTCAAGCGTGATGACTATCTTATATGATACATTGCGGCTATTACATATCTTGTAATTGGTTTGGAGGACGCGTGTCAGCAGTAAACTTCATCAACGTAGCATCAAGATATATTATCAAATCAAATCAAATCATTTATTATTTGTAAAACATAGGTAAACAGTGCGCTATGTTTTGTCTATGTAAAGACATACAAATATGGCTAATTTATAAGTATACCTGTACAATGAAAATTAAAAAACAATATTACTATCTCACATTAATTATTACAAATAAATTATTAAAATGTCACATTAATTGTTACATATATTTTCGTTAAAGAACTCGACTACCTTATAATAACATTTCTCAATAAGAATGTTTTGTAAAGTTTTCTTAAACTTGTGAACTTGTGAACTTTAATAAAACATATATATACATACTATAAATAACTTTACGCCTTTTTTCCCGAAGAGTCACCAATTATTCTGAGTTTGTAATTAACCGTTGACAAATTACAGACTACGTGACAATTCAGAGAATTTCTTGACAAAAAAAATCCTATACCACCTCACCTATATACCTGATCCGAGGATCAAACCCTCTGCGTGGTCCCTACACAGTACTACCGAAGGTTATACTTAGAATAAGTTGCACCTATTGTGAAGCACAGATATCAGAGTTCTTCTTTCGTTAACAAACTGGGTGTAAAGTTCGGCAATTTTTTTATTTTATGATATTTATTTTTTGGATATAAACTAATAAAAATACACAGAAGCAGTTATAGGGTAATGTGCGTAAAAAATCTGTGCTGGACGACGAGTAGACGAGATTATAAATATTACCAGTTATTTCTATAATAACTGATGTTTTAACTTGAATATACCTAGTGTAAAATTTCCTACCACTTGTAATATTTACAGGAAATTGCAGTGCGACTTCATCTTGCCGTGCAAATTGCGAAAAAATCTTAGATTTATAGGATGTAGGTAGAACCGTCTGCACTGAAAATAATTTCAAACGAACATTCCTATTTCCGTATGTTATTACATATTTTCAAAGGCCTTTCGATTTTGCTATTCTGTATCACGATAAATTAAACCAAACGTAGGACTTTGAGAATTGCGTGAGGGTTTTTTGATGTACCTGCCGACGTGTCAATGATACCGTAGCTCAAACACATATTTATTTTTATGTATTGGCAAACGAGTAAGCAACATAATGACAAGTATTTGTCACTAGCCAGAAGGCACTGCTAAATAATGCTGCTGTATAAATACCCATGTAGGTATATGCTTACCTTAGGCAATGAATATGGTTATAGCCTTTATTGCGTTAATAGACTAACAAATATTCGACCCTTTCGACAAGTTGTACAGGATAGCATTATACCTTCTTGTGTACCTATGTTTTTTTTATATTATAATAATAATAATAATAATAATAATAATATTCTACCACATTCACACAGCGCCATCTAGCCCCAAATTAAGCAATTATATTTGCTTGTGTTATGAGTACTAAACAACTGATATACTACATATATACATTTTTTTTTTGTAAATACATACATATTATAGATAAATTACACCCAGACACAGAACAAACAATCATGCTCATCACACAAAGATTTGTCCTGGGTGGGAATCGAACCCACGACCTCCGGCTTAGCAGTCAGGGTCACTAACCACTAGACCAACAGGCCAGTCAATTATAATTCTGTAAATCGTCTCCTGTGGCGAATAAAATAAATTTTCTTTCTTTCTTTCTTTCAAATCGAAGCTACTGTTTATTAACATCGAACTGGTCATAAGTTACGGCTAAATATGCAGTTATATAAAATTAACTAGCTTTCTTTGTCTTTGCTTACTGCTCTGCTCCCGTCGTCAGTAGCGTGGTGTTACATAGCCTTTAAGCTTCCTCGAGACTTGGGCTATTATATGCAAAAAGAATTTTTCAAATCCGACTGGCAGTTTCAGAGATTAGCGCGTTCAAACATACGAACAAACAAACAAACAAACTCTTCCGCTTTATATATTAGTATAGCGTTGCAGAAGAATGTTACTTGCATTTATCTTCTGCACGGGAGTTGCGCACACTTCTACTTTTACCGAAGCAGCCAAGACTTAATTAGACATCTGCCCTCACTTCACTTTGGTAACAAAAGTTTCATTGGGTCTAACCACAAACGCCTACATAAAAAATAATTGCAATATTACGTATGCGAAATACTATTGCTATACTGCAAATTTACTTTTGCTGTCTTCCGTATTGCAAATTTACAAATATTAAAAAAATTCTGAAAATTGTAAAAAATATTTCAAATATAATAAACGTTACCTATGTTACCCACTTCATTTATTGATTTCTAAAATGATTTCTGATTTTTTGAGAATTTTTCAAATCGGTGACGTAGATTTTTAGTTAAATCGATGCAAACAAACAAAGAAACATACAAAAATCAAATCTTTCTCTTTATAATATTAGTTTAGACATGGTTATAAAAATAACATAAACGCACAACAAAAGGACGCTCTAACTCGTTAAACCTGATGGCTCCAGTTAAATTTGTCACCTATAATTGTAGCTAACAAATACGTATTTCACAACTTAGTTTTCGAAGTGACTAAATGGTGACTTCCTGGAAAATAAAGTTCTCTTCGAAATCAGGAAGTCCACAAAACGCTAAAACTTTTGAACAAAAGTTTTAAAGTTGGATTATAGAAATAATTTATCAGATTCATATTTCCTGTTAAATCTATATTATAACTATACTATTAAATAAAACGAAAGAGTTTGTTTTTTTGTGTAATCTCTGGAACTACCAGTCATATTTGAATAATACTTTTTGCGTATGATAGCCCAGTTCTTGAGGAAGGTTATAGGCTATGTAATATCACGCTACTGGTGACGGGTGCAGAGCAGTAAGCAAAAACGCGGGTGAAACTGCGGCGCGGAAAGCTAGTCTATTTTATATGTGTGCTAATATTATGGTATTTATAGTTATACTATTTTATAAGCGTGTTAATATAATGTATTAATGTTCAGTGTTCAGCATCTTGCTTTACACTGAACATCACTTTGCATTGTTGACGCTGCTCCCGTCACCAGTAGCGTGATGTTACATAACCTATAATCTTCCTTGAGAACTGGGCTATCATAAGCAAAAAGAATTTTTCATCATTCAATTTTTCAATTCGACTTCCAAGATTAGCGCGTTCAAACAAACAAACAAACTCTTACGCTTTATTTTATAGTATAGATTACTTTGTGTTTGTCTTTTTCTTTTGTGCTATTAAAAACAAGGATAGAGACAAAGTAAGGTTATAATATGATTACTATAAAAGTGCGATTGCTTTCGACTAGAAAAGAAAGAAAGAAAGAAAGAAAAAGTATTTATTTGTGCAAAACACGACGCACATAGAAAATAAAACACAATTTAAAAAAATAAAAATTAAAAAGACATGCATAAAATATCTTATTTCTAAATACTTAATAAATAATGATAACAAAGAATGAAAGATCATTCTTAATTTTAAACAAAACTAAACAGTGGTAACACTCATAATAATAATGCGTTTTTGAACGTACCAAAGCTGTCAAAAAGAGATGAGATGACTCAAGACTCATGTCTAGTTATTTGACGTGGCACCACGTGCTACTTTTACAAAAGAGTTTAAGAAATGCGAAATTACAAAATAAGTGAGTACGCCGCGATTAAACACAAATTGGTTGGACACTCAGCAAATACTGGGTTAAGCAATTACTTACCCAACCCAGAACTGATTTTCAGTGCCAACCACAAGGAGTGTCACCCAGACGCAGACGCCGACATGACAATAACTTCTACATTAATTTTAACATAAATTACTTAGGATCACATCATATCGTATCATCATATCGTATCGTATCATAAGAAATAATATCAAACAAACCTACACAATATTATTTTTATGATAAGTGTTGATACTACAAATGCATTATTAACATAAAATTTGTTTTTGTTCAGATAGCTATACTTACCTAGTATTTTACTAACCTATTTACTATTTTAAAAAGTATAATAATTATATTTAACAACTCCCACAGACATGCAAATAATATGTACTTATCTAACTGTAAGCCGAACGCTGACTAGATCACAAGCCTTATCAAATTACTTAATGTATATGACAGAAACAACAACAATGCACTCATAACTTTGAGGACAGAAGGAAGAACAAAAAGACTAAGAAATGGTGCTGCAACACTCTGCTGGACACTTAGCCAGTAGACAGTAGGCAAGAACCTAAAAGGTAAGTTTATTCCTGTTTTATTGTAAATCAAAATACCAATTACCAATACTATTGTTTTTTTTGCAGCATTAAAAGGTATGTTTTAAGCTTTAGTTTAAAATTATTTTTTGATTTCAGGCCTCTAATGGGCGGTGGGATGTTGTTCCAGCAGTGACTTGCAGCATACCTGAAACTTCCTCTGAAAGCAGCAGTCCTGTGTTTTGACACAGAAAGAGGAGCAGTTGTATTTCTAATACTGTATTTATTTTGATCCTGTCTCCAAGTAAGTTTTTTAAATAAATATAACGGTTTATGGTTTGTAATCACTCCAAACAATAGGGTAGCCATATGTAAGTTTCTCCTAGCTGACATTTTGATCATATTTTGCTCATTTATAAAAGGTGTTACATGGCTTTTTCTTGGAATGTTTACACAAAATCGAGTGCAAGCATTTTGCACTCTCTGGATCAGGCATTGTGTTCTAGACAGTAAGCATGGACCATAAACTGTGTCACAATAATTTAGTTTGGATAGGACCAAACTATCAACCAAACGCTTTCTAAGTGCTATACTGAGATGCTCTCTTATATTGTACAAAACTTTCAACCTGTAGAAGCAGTTTCGCACAACACCAGATATGTGAGTCTCAAATCTTAGTTCCGGATCCATTGTGAGACCCAGGTTACAGGCCACTTCCACCCTCTCGATCCTACAGTCCCCAATTAAAACCTTAGGATCAGCCAATACAATATCCTTTATATGTTTTTTACTACCAAGTACCATATACTTGGATTTAGAGGGGTTTAGTACAAGAGAGTTATTTTTAGACCATGTGACCACACGTTTCAGATCATCATTTATTTTGTATACTGCTTCACTCATATTTCCCGGCTTAAACGAGATATACAGTTGTAAATCGTCAGCATACATATGGTATTTGCAGTGTTGGAAAGAGTTAATTATATCGGCACTATACAGAATGTATAAAAGTGGTCCCAGTATTGACCCCTGTGGCACGCCTCTGTCTACGTGAAGAGGAGAGGACGCTATCATAGATCCGTCCCGCTGTTTAATTTCTACATATTGTAATCGGTTCGACAAATAGCTATCAAACCACTTTATTGTCTCTGGTTCGAAACCATAATATGCTAGTTTAGACAGTAATAGTGTTGTATTTATGCCATCAAATGCCCTAGAAAAATCAAGTAGGGTTAGTATAGTACCCTCCCCCCTGTCCCTCGCTTCAAGGATATTTCCTACTACATCAGATAAAGCTGTAGCAGTGCTAAGACCCTTTCTGAACCCTGACTGCAGTTTGGGGAGAATATCATTGTTTTCCAAATACTCCATGACTTGAATATAAACCACCCTCTCCAGGACCTTAGAAATACAAGGCAATATACTAATGGGACGCAAATCTTTGACAGTAACTGGGTTGGTTATTTTAGGAATGGGGCGAACAATAGCACACCGCCATAAATCTGGGAAAGTATTGGTAACTATTGAATTATTTACAATATCAGTGATAATCCCAAGAGTAGATTGTAAAGTGAGTGTCAACATATCTAAGCTAATTCGATCTACTCCCTGTGCATTAGAGTGCAAATTTGTAAAAATTTTATTTATTGATTCTTGTGTTACAGTCTTAAGCTTAAAATTGCGATTATTATACCGATTAAATTCAAAAAATGTCAATTGTGATATGTCCAAATTACACTGCCCAGGAATGTCCAGAAATGCTAAATTAATTTTATGCGGGTCATCAAAGTGAATTGGTAGCAGGGTGTCTTTATGATCAGGAATCACATCTGCTTTAAGATTTTGCCAAAGTAACTTTGGGTTGTTAATATTATTATTAATATAAGTTGCAAAATATGCCTGTTTCTCATTTTTCAGTGCAGTTATAGCTTGGTGTTTCAGATCTAAATAGTATTTTTTGCTGGAGTCAGTTTTGGATACATGATATTTATTCCTAGCCTCATCTCTTAATCTAAACATTAGTCTTATGTTGTCAGTAATCCAAGGTGTTGCCCGTTCTTTAATCTTACTGATTTTTAAGGGGGCGTGAAGATCAAATAATAGCATAACATAATTAGTGAATGTGTATACCATACTATCTACATTTGGTTCTTTGCTGATATTTGACCAAGGCATATACTCTAAGTCAGCTTTAAAATAGTCTACTAAAATATCTTTCAAAGGTCTATATTGAATAATCATGGGTTGTACTTTTATCTTTCTGAAAATAGTCTCATATGTAATAAAGGCATGGTGACCAAGTTCTGTTATGTGGTCTACAGTAACATTTTTTGGTTTAGTGTTAGTACAAATGATGTCAATAAGAGTACAGCTATCTCCTATGAAATGAGTAGGCATATTCACTATTTGGTCTATACTGGTATAATTGAGAAACTGTGTCAGAATGTGGGTTTTTACATTACCTGTGTCCAATAAGTTCACATTGAAGTCTCCCAACAATATTACATGATCATATGGTGCAAGAGCACTCATACTCTCTGTTATGCCCTCTAAGAAAATATTTAAATTAAGCCATGGCGGTCTATAAGCTGTACCTATAAGTAACCTTTTCCCATTATATTTTGTATATAACCATATCTGCTCAATATCAGTGTATAGGGGATGCGGTTTCACGCGAGCATTAACACCATCCTTAATATAAAAAGCAACTCCACCCCCACGTCCTCCACACACCGATGAAGGGCGAGGAATATGCTTTAGCCTGTAACCTGGTACTCGTGGAGCCCGTCCCTCCTCTCCAGGTCTTAACCACGTTTCGTTGATAGCCATTATGTCCACTGAATGCTTATCCATGGCCACCAAAAATTCGTCATGTTTTGTGGCTAATGATCCAGCGTTCAGCAACCCTAACTTTAGACTTTTATTGCAATTCATTTCAAATTAAACAAAGTATACACAGAACTACAGACACACTTTAATTTAGTAATATAGTATAGATATTTTATCCTTATGTATAATAATTGTATAAATAATTTTCTTTGTATTAGTAAACATATTATATTGGAACCACAGACATGTTTTGATAATGTAATATAGTATTTATTAATTAATTTTATGTATAATAATGATTTAAATAAATTTCTTTTTATTTGTATTGGTAATAAGGGCATTTGTAGATATGTAATTAATTGATATATTGTTTTCATGCATGCAAGATCAAGTAAATATTTGAAAATATGTGTGTCTATAGTGTAAATACTGTTTATTATACTTAAGAATACTGTATATAATGTGTAAATGTTTATAATTGAAAGTATATTGCTGGGCTTACAGATTATTGTGACAAGTTTTTTTTTTACATTAGAAAACAACCTGTAGTCATACCTATATCTATTTTTCATAAGGTCCAAAATATTTTTCAATGTCTGCTTCAGAACCGATACGACAAGCAGCGTCACCAGGTTTGTTACGGGCCAGTATGCGACCCCTCTTGGTCCATACGTAACGCCATCCATGGTCACTGGCAGCTGAACGGACCAATCGAAACAACTGTTGGTTAACTTTAGTGAGGCGCTCGTTTACAAAAAAGCGTTGTGGTGTTCCAGGCAGACCTAAGTCCTCTGTAGTAGCACCTCGCCGCACTCGTGTGCTGTTGAGCAGGGCGTCGCGCGTATCCCGACGGGCTAATCTAATTATAATAGCTCGTGGACGCACGGCAATGGTGTTATTGGAGGATGTGGGCTTGACATGGCGGCCACCGACTCGCTCAGCGCTTACGATGTCATTATCCTCTAAATGTAGGCCCAGCTTAGTACCTATCAACTTCACTATGTGAGTAGGGTTTTCTGATGGTGACTCAGGTAAGTTGGAAATTATTAAATCATTGGCCATAAGTTCCTGGTCCCTATTATTAAGATCCCGCTTCAGTTGTTCTACTGTGTCATCAACCCCGGTCTCTTTAAATTGCTCAAGAGTTGATCTATTTTCTAAGGCTGTTAATCTTGTTTCAATGCAGTCCATACGCTTATGACATGACTCATTAGATGCCTTTAACTCCGCCATATCACTTCTTAGTTCTTTAAATTCACTCCGCAGCAATCTTAACTCTTCCATAATTGAATTCAGCGCAGAGGCAATGTCCTGTGGAGGGTTCTGTGCATTAACCAGTTCAGAGGCACTCGTGTTGCTGGAAGGTGACAGTACTTCTGGGGGAGAGTACATTCTTGGTGTGGGTTCTTCCACCGCTATACCTCTTACTGGAGTATCTGGCCTATTGTCGCGCATTATATGTTTTCTACAATCTGGGCACTGCCAGGAAGAGGCCACAAGTCCTTTAATAGGAAGTCCCACACACTGCCTATGGAAAAGTGCTGTGCATTTGTTACACTTAGCAGCCTCTGGAGGCGAAAGGAACTTGCCACAACCTCCGCACTTTGTCATTGGCATTTTTATTGGATCCGGTCGAGGTACAAACAGTTGAGGATAGATGATATATCGCCACCAGCACTTGGTTGTATTAATAGTTGCTTGGAGCACGGGAAAAAATAAGTGTTTATTTACATAAAATGCGGGTGATTATTTATGGAACTAACTTCGGTCAGCTGTCAATCAGCTGTTTTTGTTTATGAGATTTAGACACAATAATTGTTATTTTTAAGTACTCACTACACTATATATTGTTTAAGTTATCACAGTGAACTGTTATTATAACTTTTTATGTAAAACAAATCGTTATTTCTTTTTATTTAGAAATAAAAGCTAGACAAGAATGTCATCGGCGCAAACGTCAAAATTACACCCCAATAATCTAAAGCTAATAACTAGCTAAAGACGTTTTCAACAAATTCTTCACAGTCATAAAATAATACACAAAATTAGGCCAATCTTTTTATACACGTAGTACATGCCATAAAATTAAACTGTCTTCCTCAATACAATGTAGGATCCAAGTCACGCTTGCAAAATAGTTGAATATGCCATTTGCAGTTCATTCCACGCGGGTGCTTCTGCCACTGTTCTATTTTGGCTCGAGACAACATAGTTGGCCTCAAGACGCTTTTTGCATCTGTGTGTAGCTTAAATTGATAGAGAGGTTGGATATAAAAATTGTTAATCGTATTTTGTAAGTGCCAACTGGCATTACAAGTTACGATAACCTCTTTTCTTCAGTAAGACCATAAGCTTGTGTTTAATTGTAATCCATTATAACTTAATTATAATCTGCATCGTGATCTGAGTTAACTAATATTATAAATTTAAAATATTATTTTTATTTTAAAATATTTTTAACAATGATATACAAAATTAAAAAAAAAGGTGTGTACTCATGTACGCACGTAAGAAGTATATACTTCTTTGGCGTAACAATCCAAAAATACCAAATAATAACACAACGCATACATACATAAATACACATAAATAGCATGCAACAATAATGAAAAATAAAATATCTATCACCTAAATAAATATAATTGAATAATAAACGACAATATATTTTTTATTTATTCACACTAATTATTTGTACTGATACGACACACAAAGGTTCGCAACTAACTTCAGGGTGTAAACGGTTCGCAACTAACTTTAAGGTGTTGCTTTTTTCTGTCGGTGTGCGCGCGCATCGTAAAAATTCACTCTCATCATTTTTCCCAATCGCGCCAAAAGAAGTATAACTTCAAAAAAATAAAATTTCACAATTAATAATCCAATTGATAATTACTTAAAAATTATTCGTGGACTATCAATTATTGTGAAAAAATCTTGAATAATAAACTCACACAGATCTCACAGTATCACAGATCCTAGCTTATAAGGGTTGTACACCCTTATAAGCTAGGATAAACAGTAAAAGAAAACTAATATTTCGAGTAAAACAATGAATACAATGTTCTATATAAGCTGCTCTTTCGGTTTATCATCGATCAATGTGTCATCGGTATTCAACGGATTATTAATGCAGAGGAACACCATAGCTACTGAAAGTTTTTAAATTTCAAACATCAAATTTTATTAACAAGTGTGGTTCTTTCAAAGTTGTGTCTACAATACAGGATTAATTTTATATAGAAATATTATTATTGTAATAACTTATTCGATGTAATAACGTGTGGCCTCACCGTAGAAATTTCAGTCTTGTTGCGGCTACTAATTCTTGTTGATTAACACTTTTTATTCACTTAGGTCACGTGTTCCATTGTACGTTTAGTTTATTACCGGATTGCATCCAGTCAAGCTAAGGACGAAATTTCCAGGAAACACAAGTAAAAGTTCTGAAATACAGTTTTGAAAGCGACGCTCCAAACTATAATTGTACTGTGATTAAAGTCAATAAACGTTATTATTGTTCACTTTATTCACTTTTAAATGCAAATTTATAAAGACAAAGAAATAAATGCATATTATAAAATATGCATTAATGGTTTTACCAAGCTACCAGTTGTTAGGGTTTCAGTAGAAACGTTCTCACAATAGTCATGGCGTTCTGAGAAGTTCTTTTTAATGCTGGTACAAAGTGGAAAGATCTTAATAAGTAGTTCCACCTGGGACTAAAGTGCGAGTCTCCGATCTGGCTACGTTATGCTTAGAAGTAAATTCTAATTTGTTGAAATTTACGTAACATAAACTTGTGTAACATTATAAAACTATCTATATAAATTAGAATATTGCAGTCTATATTCTAATTTATAAATTTTAATATCCTTGTTGAAATAGATCAATGTTACTCCGTGATTGTCAAAGTACCTACTCTCGGTCTAACGTACTTGATAGTTTCGTACCAAAGCTAGATCCTTAGGTATTCCGATAATTGCTCAAAAAGTCAGCTTGTAAGTATTTCATTATTTTTTTACACAACATAGGTATTTAATAGTTAAATATTAGCACCAGCCAGTTAGGTACTGGTCTTTCAGCTTAACGTTAGACCTTAGACCTCTTTTTATACAGAGAAGGCGTGAGGTAATAAAGGTTTTTAGGAAAAATTTCGCCACTAGTTGGCGCCACTTAGGTAAAAGGTCTTCCATTCTCAAAAATTCAAAACTCATTTACAGTTTAAAATCAATAGAATCGTTCACAGTTATCTATCAAACATTGAAAGCGCTTTGAAAGGTTTACCTGGACCCTAAAAAACCCTCATTCGCAACTTCAGTTTTTTTTACGATGTTTTCCTTCATCACATAACTATTTTCATTCCGTATATAGGTAATTATATACAAGATGCAGACGTAATGTAAAGCACGCCCAACGTATTGTATATTTAAACTAAAGTAGACACGGCGTAAAGTGAATTTCATGCATAAAATTATTGAAATGCCTCTTAGAGTTGGGACTACCTGCTAAGTTTGTACCATTTCAACCCAGTTAGAATATGCTTTTGGATGTACAAAGCCTTACGTCTGGGGTCTTTAAGAATGCCGTCTTAAACATAACCAACATAGATACTTAACACTTTCCGGGACAGTAAACGGATATAGCCGTAATGACAATAAACCATCTATTGTGTCTACAGTAGTATACATGAAAGGGTTAATTTAGCAAGGTAAGCAAGGTAGGTAAGTACACCGTGTTTCATAGCATTTAAGTGGCAAACAATTATTCGACTCATCTGATGTAAAGTGGTTGCTGTAGTCTATGGGTGTTTTTAGGGTTCCGTACCTCAGAAGGAAAAAACGAAATCCTTATAGGATTACATTGCTGTCTGTCCGTCTATCTGTCAAGACCCCATATCTAGTAAACGCGTGGAGATATCGAGTTGAAATTAAAATTATATACTCAGATTTACAGTCTCTTGAAGCTGTAAAAAAATCAAACTCCTAAGTACACGTAAAAAAAAGATACAGCCGTTTATGCCGCAAAAAACGGTTATTGCGACACTCTCAAGGGAATCAAAATTCATAGGGTATTTTCTGTAGATCTAGAACCACGATTGTAAATAAGTCATTAAAAACAGGGTCTTTATGCCAGGAATGGCGTTTTACATTTTGAATTAAGTCAACCGTGTCTTGTTAACGTAATTAATGTAATACCTAGCAGTTTTCACTATAATATACACCTGCAAATTTGTACGGAACTCTCGGTGGGCAAGTTCGACTCGCACTTGTCCGGTTTTTTTTTTTACTATACAACTTGGGTGGCAAACAAGCATACGGCCCACCTGATGGTAAGTGGTAATCGTAACCTATAGAAGATGGCTGTGTTTTTCAAGCATTGCAGAAAAAAATGCTTAGAAAACAACCAATCCGAAGTCGAGAAGGAGATGTGGAAGGAAAAAGGAAAATTAAGAGGACCGAAAGGATATTTAAGCCTACGGCGATATCACTCACCGAACGAAACGCAATAGTACGAATACTACTTACGTTGATCTTCTATGAAGGGTAGTACTTCTCCGCTCGATTCCTAATTCATGCTGAAACCAACGAGAATCTACTACCGTTGATTTTTTTACAACTAGATGATTCTTTAAATATTTAAAAAAATGCTAACAAAATACAGGCAAACAGTTGCCGATGGTGAAGAAGATCTGCATCAGATAGGAGAAGTTATGAAAGAGAAAAGAAAAGTTATCAACTATTTATTGATATTATTGTTTTACGGGTAATTGCAAGACAATATTGATATTACAATACATCATTGTAATATTAATATTGCCTTACCGACCGTAATACAATTTCGTAGTTAAAGTATTTTATTACTCAAAGATACATTTATAATTTTAAAAGAAAATTACATAATAACAGAAGAGGTAGCTACAAAGGCCAGATTGTGTCAATATTGAGCATTCTCCCAGCAATCCTTTGAGAAATACAAACAGAAATAAGGATGAATTCATTGCTATGCCAATGCTCGTTCTCGCATTAAAATATTTTATTCTCTTTGAAAAATTAGATAAAGTTAAATCTACACTAAATGAGTGTCGTTTTAAAATAGAGTTAGTAACGTTAAACTAATTTATTCGCAATTTCCATACTCATACAGCAAAATAAGCTTTATATGACTTTATAATTATCCAAAGTATAAATTTCCATCAACCACACAATCACTACAATCATTATTATCATATCAAAAGACGTCCACTGCTGGACATAGGCCTCCCCCAATTTTGGCTACCTTAGCCGGTCGTTCGCCGTCCTCATCCATCGGTTACCCACCACCCTTACAAGGTCGTCGATCCAACTTGTGAGGGGTCTGCCCACACTGCTTCTTCCGGTTCGTGGTCGTTACTCTAGAACCTTTCTGCCCCAACGGCCGTCAGTTCTGCGAGATATGTGTCCTGCCATTGCCACTTCAGTAAAGTAACTCTGCGACCCACGTCAGTTACTTTAGTTCGAATGCGGACTTCTTCGTTTCTCAAACGATCGCGCAGGAAGACACCACTAATGAAGTACATACGACCATTAGGTAAGTTGTAATATGGCGTCTAATCTTCTTAGTCACTACAAATACTACATTACCATTTTTGAACTACTATGTCGCTGTAACATACGTGAAACAACTAAGTACTCAACTTCAAACATTAAACTTAAAACGTCACTCTACTATTGAACTAGTCGACTTGCTGATATTGAATTGAAACCTGAAATTAATATGTATGGCAGGTCCCGATACAATCGCCAATGTTTGTGTTAAATTTCAATAACTCAGTTACCTTCCAGCTGTAGACGCGAACTTGGTTATGTAAATGAGATTTACAATAATTTGAAATTTGTGTAATATATCGTTATCAGGTTATGCGCATTACTTCAATCAGATTTAATCTTATTACGGCAATATTAGCGTAATACCATGTTATTTTATGTGGTAAATAGTTATTAATCCTTTGCACAACTTATGTCTAAAAAGAAAATGTAATACCAAAATTAATATCTCATGGAATCCACGAAAAAAAACGTTACATACGAAAGTGAAAATTTATCAAAATCCATTACATAATTAGAAGAAGTTAATGAAGAAAGAACAAATAAAAATGTCGATTTTATACTATAGACAGACTCAAATATCCGTCAAACATCTAACTACGTTATGACCCAATCTCTGATCTGTTATTACATGTATCAACTGAGTTAATTTAACCCCACAATTGCATTTCCATTCCTTCAAAATTCTGTCACTCCCCTATATCCTGATATGAATCGAATCCCACGTTGATTTTGACTTACAACTGAGTAGACGAGCTATTTTTACACAAATAAAAGAATTTTTCAATATTACTGTCATAAAAAATTAGGTATTACTTATTTGTTCCCGTAATAAAAGTATTTTTTTATGTTCACTAGACTTTCTATCGACAGCACTAAGTAACAGAACAGAGGCCTACATAAAAAAATGTATGAGATTGACATAAGCGTTGGCGTTAGCTTATGTCAATCCCATACATTTTTTAATCTATTCTATGAATAGAATAGAAATCTTTGACACTTGTCTCGGGCCTCTGGTGGGAATAGTTAAGACAAGTTAGGTGTAAAGTATAGTCTTATAAGTCACGGAACTAATGGGAAAATACCAGTAATTCTACCAACAGAACTACTCAACAGAACAGGTGGAAATAGACGCTTTCAGGAGTGCAGGGGTGCAGGCTTTCAGAAGTTAGTCAATATTCTGGCCGCTTTCCATCTCAAAGCAGAAAGCTCGATATAACTGTCTCATCTCAATCATAAATTGCTGCTCGGAACAAGTAAAGATCACTCTTTTTAAAGCATATTGTCAGAGCTTTTATACGGAGAGTCTGTGGGTCAGTCATACCAAAAGATCGCTAGATGCCCTGCGCATCCAATATAATAATATCTTCAGAATGATGTTGGGGCTGCCGCGATTCTGCAGTGCGTCGGGGATGTTTGCGGCATACCAAACAGATGGCTTTCATGCAATCATTCGCAAAAAAACGGTATCCCTGATCTGTAGAGTGCGTGGCAGCCCAAACGAAATCCTGAAGACTGTAGCGGACAGAATCTCTTCCCCATTCTGGAGATCGCTGGTGAAATTGGTGATATAATTGTTAATTAATTCATAATGTAATATTTATAATGTAATAATTTGTGTATAATTTGTGTAATTGTAATTTAAAAATTGTGAGAGTAATTTAAATATTGTATATGGATTATGTTATCCGAAATAAATGATTTTGAATTTGAATTTGAATAAATATCTTTAATTCACAATTCATCATTAAATTAAAACTGAATCTCAAATCAATTACCTACTATAAGGGTTATTCTTTCACATTAATACCACTGCTGCTCACAGTCAAGAACATTAATTTCAATTCATAGTTTATTTTTCTGTACAATATCAAGTGCTATAAATCTTTTCGCTCAATTTAACCCCGTTTATTTGAAATATTGTGAACGACTTACCAAAATGTCGCATCTGACTTCGGAACTGTTTGACAAATTGTCGTTTCATAAAATATTTCCTAATTCTTTATTCGATAGATAGCAACGTAAATATGTGTTTTCACGCTATTTTTGCTATATAACTTCGAAATAAGTTTAAGTAAGGTTCTTGATAATTACATGAAATTTTTAATTTTTCACAGCTACTGTATTAAGCCTAATCTACTGATGATATTAGTCCCTCCCAAAGGATTTCCATGTATAGCCAGATTGATTGTACATGTATAGACAGTTTGATTTTAACAAAAAAAATGTGTATTTGTATTTGTTTCTAACAAATACAAATACACATTTTTTTTGTTAAAATCAAACTCACTTCTTGCACAATGTCAATCAATTATTATATTTAACTATATTTCGCAGTATCAATCGCACGTCTGTGATCTACAACATGCCGTCAGTCATTCGTCTCGGCTCGTTAGAATACATCGTTGACAGCCCAATCACAAGCCTAGTCGACAGTAAAAACACGAGGGTGTCATGCTTCCTGATCTAATATTTACTCGATAGAATCTAACAGCTAAATGCATATCTATAGTTCAGTAGTTGGCGGAATGTAGATAAAACTATACGAAACAATATGTAGAAGAAAAATACGTACAATAATAGATAATAATAATAATACTTTATTTTATTCTCATATCAACAATTTTCACAAATTAAAATAGTAATTGTGAGAGGACTGGTGTCTAAATTAGGCGTGAGCCTGTAGCTCAGATCACCCTACTAGAAGCCTTTCTTTGTTGCAATAAAATTATTGAAAGACTTATTATAATACAATTCGTCGGATAAGATACAGCATTATCAATATGAGATAATAATAATATATACACAATATTAAGTTAAAGTTAGAAAAAAAAGAAATAAAAATAAATGCCGGAAACGTCGGATAAATCAGCGCGTGGCTGAATATATGTGGGTGTGTGATGATGATTGAATGAATGAAATATGTAAGTATTAACGAATTGTATCAAAATAATAATTATGTAGTTTGTAACAAATCTTTGTTAATAAGAAAGAGTTTGCGTATTCGATCTCCAACATTATGGTGACAATGCGAGGTGCATTGTATTCCCATATTTACTGTTAATTTCTCTAGATATAAAAATTAGAAGCATGCCTGTTTCTAATTTTAATATCTAGAAAACGTGCATAAATTAATATTAACGATTAGTGCATGATGTTTTAATAGATTTTTCTATAGCGACTGTTTAATTTAAAAACTCCACGAAACATTAAAGAACAAAATTGCATTCCTGCCACGTCTTTAACCATATCGTCTTAGCTGAAAACTGTTGTATACAACGTAAAAATAAAATGAGCCTTATTACTACGCGCAAAAGGTTTAGCAAGTTGTTATAAGTTTGTAGTTCTATTTGTTGAGGAGCCTTGTTTTCGACTTGTAAATTGATTGAAACGCTCGGCAACTGATAATTGCTAATAGTTTTCTTGTTAACGCCAAAGTGGAAACTTGTCAGACTGCTTGATTTCTTTTAAAAGTTACATTTACCGTTTCCGTTTAAGTATTTGATTGCTAGTCACTGTTCGCATATTGTTCATTGAATTGTTTTATAGTTTTTGAAGTAAGAATATCAAACGTGTATTGTTTAACATTACTATAGTGTTGGTATTAAGTAACAATGAATTATAAATAATTAACTCACTTTGATTACATTTGACTGCTCAACAAAAGGTCACGTTCAAGGCTATTGTTTCACTGTTATATTTGGTTCTAGAAGCAGCGTTTGTACCAAGTTTTTTTTTTTCATCAGCCTATCTTATGTATTGACTTGTTTTTATATTCCATTTTCTTCTATCGGCCGTCATCTGAATACACACGCCTTTTATTGTTATACTTTACGCAATTAATTGATCTTTTCTTTAATTTCATCCTCCTTTTTCATGCGTCTTTTGAAACATTGGCTAAAAATACTATAATAATATTATATAACTGTATATAGTTATTACCAGCACACTTTAGCTTCCAATTATGCATATAATAATAATTTGTCGATCCAATTACCGAGAAATCCTTCGTTCATACGTTTGAATGGAACAATCATTATAGAGATACGTGTAGTCGAATAATTAAAACACAATTTTATAACGATCTACGCTTTAATTTTCTTAATTATAATGAGTGTAATTGAATAAATTGGAGAGACAAATGAACGGACAGAATAATGGCGCAATCAGTAGGAAATCGTGATTTTTCTGTAAATTTTATTAATGGAACGTTTTGTTACGGTAGTCTATAATTTCTAATGTAATTTTGTTTAAAATAATAAATTGATAGAATTAATACATTTTTGAACTTACACTTGTCATCTTTTTTAGAAAAATATACAATTTCAGAGTCAACGTGACGCCTTCCAATAAATTTGTCTTTCATTATGTTAGTTTGGCTTCCGCCGCTTGCTAGTAGTCTAACCAGTAATTAGTTCATTAGTAGTACCTATTTTTTTCTTAAACTTCAGTGGTTAACATGCAAGAGCGTATACATTTGTGCTGAAAATAACAAGAATCTAATACCATATGAAGAAAATATAAACATTAAATGAAAGTTAAAACAATCAGTAATTATTAATTGTGTTGTAACATTCGTGTATTTTGTATAATATAAAATTTACTACTGTGTTACATTTACCAATAGGAACATTACATTAACTAGGTAGTGTTGCTTTTACGGTCTTCTATAATAGCATACGAATAAGTTTAAGAGCACTTATCCCGTAGATTGCCCAAGTGACTCAGTGTGTCAAACTATTTAATAAATAAAATTATAATTTAAAAAAATATTAGCTTTTTAACATGAAATATTAATAACGCTAACCTCGTAATCGCTTGTGAATTAGCTTTACATTTTACCAAGAAATCATACAACTTCATTCGTAGACGGTAAAAGTAATTTTCTTTCTTGGAATCACACATTTCATTTCTTCAATCCAAATTATACGAAGCCTTTGATATTTAAGTTTACTAATAAAATAAAATACTTTATGCTAAGTAAACTCCCTCGGAAGATAAAACTGTGGCACTACCCATACTAACTTTAGCATTTACCTCAACGCGCGCCGAGGTGCCATCGTAAAATATTTGTATCAAAAATGAATAGTGTTTACTGTGAGAACTAAATTTTAGCCCCTAATAGTTTATGCTGTCACCGCCTGTGTCTAGTGTCTAGTGCGAGTTTGTTTTACGTTAACGCGATCAACACGCATATGACGTTCAGTGCTCTGGGTGCCGAGTGCGAGTTCCAAACTCTTAACCAATCAGAGAAACAAACGCGTACGTTTCGATCGCGTTAACGTAAAAACAACTCGCACTCGGCACCCAAAAATAATTAACAGAATAGGTGGGAATAGATGCATGTTATGTGATTATAGAGCTACTTGATAGAAATTAATACTAGTGATTAAGGGTAGAAAACGATGAAACAGAAGGGTCGTCGGACGTGGTGACTTGGCGTACAGCTAACTGCTTTTACCACGGTGTTTTAATACGAGCAAAAAGATTGGTTATTTAGACTGATACCACGCGAATATTTATTTGTATAAGATGACTACGTTAGACGTCCCAAAATTGATAATAAAATATCAGAGAACTCTTGTGTTTCTTGAGTTTCATTATTCAATTCACAACATGGGATTTTGCAATAACGTAAATTGTTAGTTGGCAAATATCACACTTACTAAACCACCTTACACTGCAACCATGTATTATAAAAGAACCGCCTTTCACTAAGGTTTAGAATCTATAGATAGTTATCTAAAAATTTATTTAACTTTTTATGTATATTCAAACAGGAAAATGTTCTTTGTGGCTTCTTGAATAATCATAAAAGTGTACTAATGGGAGTCCTACACCACCCCTTGCTTTAATATAAATTTGAACTCATCAATACTTGATGTGTACGCAAATTAGATGAAAATGAAATAAAGTTATATTACCTGTAGTCCTAGCCGAACGACCCAACTGGGTGTTGTAAAACACCAGTTATGTTCCCTCAGCAAATCCTGCCGTGGATTCATAATACCCTGGTAAATTAAATATGATACAGTTATTATGGGGCAAAACAGCTGCTGTGTATAAAGTTGAATTAACGGATTTTTGTGGACGTCAAAATATTAGGTAAGAGCTGGTTTATACAACAAAATATAATTATAAAATAAATGTTATAGCTTACTTGCGTTTTAATAGAATATTATGATTCGTTTCGTATAAAGCAGTCTCTCTTGGTTTGCGTAGTGGTTCACTATGTAACTGGCTCGGTGACGCAATAGATGTGTCTCGGGTTTATCTTGGATACTGTATATAATCTAAAACTTATTACGCTCAGTCCTAGTCACTCATGAGGTTTAATAGTTTCACTTGTCATCACTAGTAAAATTTCTTCTTTTAATATGCACATTAATAATAATATCAGTCTGTTTTAATGTCCCACTGCAGGTCAAATACCTCTTTTCATACAGAGAAGGCATGAGCATTATTCGCCACGCTTGCTCAAGGCGTATTGGCAATTTCAGACTATAAGTTCAGGTTCCCTCACTATGTTTTCCTTCACCGTTAGTCATACATGTCCAAAATAAATATTTATATTATCTAATTAATATTAAACTGTTTTAATATTTACACCAAAGGTTAATAAACGCAACTGGATTTCAGGTAAGTATTTAGTTACTTATAGCAATCTCGTTCAAACGAAAGTGAGGCGTGTTGTATCACGGAACTACTTCTAAGGCTACTGCTGTGGCTTTCTAGGCTGCTTTATCCCCGAAGGGGTAGGCAGAGGTGTTTATCCACCCACGTTTCGCCATTTATTTTGAGTATCATGTAACAGAAGGCGAACCTGTTGCCAATGCCAGACACCGGGCTAATACTGAGAAATTCTCGATAGAAAACCCAATATCACTTGATTCAAACACAATTCGAAGGAATCGAACCCGAGACCTCTGCGTGGTAATCCGTACACAGTATTACCCAACCACAGAGGCTGTTTTTTATTTTATGACTCAAAGTCAAAGTCAAAGTATTTATTTCATTTTGATCATAAAGTATGATGCTTATGAAAAGTCAACATTACATGAAGTCAGCCAATTGACCTACAGACAGTTCGCTGACGAGGTAGAGCTGTGAGAAGAACTGGCAAGAAATTCACGCCACTCTTTTCAATCGCCAGATAATTACAGTTATTTGTATGAGTTACAACAACACTCCTTTTCTATTAACCTTTTCTCTTCATGCTTTCTATCGAAAGTTAATGTTAAATGCTTAGCAGATCATAGTGATACATAAAATAGGCTATAAACCAAACAACTATAAACCGTCTTCTTAAATGAATAGTCTACGGAGAGTCATAAATAAAGGTAGCTGTACACTAGCACCAGATAAACGGGGATCTATTGAGCTTATATAGCACTTAGTCTCGCTGAGGTACAGTGTGAGCCCTTATAGACACGATTTATGTTACACCTGTGGGTACCTCGCTTAGTTTGCCATTTGATTGTGGTCAGTTTAAGATTCTGAATTAAGTGATACCTGGCAGTGAAAAGTTTTTGAAGAGATTTAAAATAAAATGAAAATTTTTGGTAGTAGCAATGTTTTGAAATCAGGCACAAGAAATAGTTTTTTGAATAACTGGCTAAGTTCTCAAATAGTTGCAGGTGCTCTCAGTGCAGACAGGACCAAGCTACTTCTTCGAATAATGAAAGTGAACAATGGTTCTTTTACATCAAGATTTTTATTTAGTTGTTGAAATTTGTTTATCCTTTTAAAGAGAATTTATATTGGATCAGAAGCTACAAATATTAAAGATTTGCGTGTATTTTTAGTAAATATAACATGAAAGATATCAAAGCTGAAAAAATACATGTAAATTCAAGTTTCTTTCTACCGCCATTTTTTAATAACACAATTTTACAACACAGATAAAACCAAAACGCACAAACTATAAACAGATTACACATAATGAAGGGATTATTGCAAATTAAGCACAATATACGGTGGTAAATGGAAGAGGGTTCATTCTGTACAATACGTATATTAATAGAGGCGTTTAATCTTGCCACATTACTACACGGTGCAATTCATAAGCAAAGGCGACATGACATACACATTTTACTTGCTGAGTAAAATGTGTAAATGTATTTATTGATTAAGGGTGTGTATGTAGCACTTTGTGAACCTCAAGATCACTAATAGCGGATTGAGCCGGTTTGCCTTTAGAAGAACTGGCATAAAACTCAGGTCACTCTGAAGACTAAGCATTAATCTGGTACTATCAATTCCCTAGATATTAACTTTTCTTATAGATACTGCCAAGTTATCTTTACGATCATGAAGAATTCTCACATTACGTAAAATAGAGCTGGATTCTTCATTTAATTTCAAACCTAATAAAATACCTGTCAGTGAGTTTCATTATTGCTATATTTAGAACATATTAAAATTTTAAATAAAAGTTTTGGATAATTAATAGAGTCTTTTCCTCCCTCCTTGCTCCCCTCTCCCCATCCCTCTCTCACTCTCTCCCACTTTTTGTCTCTCTTCCTGTATAATATTTTGTGTGCAGACAAAAACAATAATTAATAAAGTAGTGTTTATTTATGCGCAATAACACATTGACGCTATCGCCTTTGCTTTACACCATAATGTTCCAGAAGTAAAGCGTATTAATTCAGCAGAATACTGCTAAGAGGATGATCTGCGGTAATTAGAACTGCACATTGAAAACAGACTTGGTGTCAAGAATTATAACTGTGAGATGTGGTATATAACACACGCCGCATAACACGTATAAGCAGTAATAATTGTTGTATTGCGGTGCTTGGGTTGAATTATTAGATATGTTTTGGGTAACAGACTATGTTATGTTACCTAGAGATTGTATAGAGTTTATTCGGACTGTATTATAAAAATTTGGTGTCTAATGTGTAGAAACACATTTCACCAGTTTTAAATCATATGCAAATCTTTTTGCATATCGAGTTATTATTTAAAGACTAATCGTTTTTATTAGGTACTTCAAACTAAATCAGAGTACTTGTATATTGCAATACATTTTACCTAATTAAATTAACAGAAATGTTGGTTATTGAAACAAATAAATATCGTCAAGGCTTACTGATCGAAAATTTATAATTGAAAAGGTCAACGCCGATACATGACATGACTTGTAATTAAATTAATTAAACATTATATCACTGGTATTCTGTCCTGTGAAACCTATGAGAGATTTGATTTCATAAAATTCAATTTTTTTAGTATACTTGCTGCATTTGTGGTTCAGTGGTACTATGTAAGGATAACCAAGCTAAAGTCTTGGGTTCTATTTTAGAGTCGTTTAAAGTGATGTTGATAAAGTGGAATTGTGCCCGATAAATGGCAACAGACCCCTTCTTACATGGTACCCAAAATAAAAATGGCAAAACGTGGGTGGTTAAACACCTCTGCCTACCTTTTCGAATATAAAAGGCGTGAAGCTATGTATGTACTATGATATAGGTATTCCAGATTTTTCATTTATTTTTGCTTTCAGTGCCTTTAATTGGTGGTTACTTGATAACAAAGCATCTTACAAAGCCACCACTTTAACAGCAGTTTTAGGCAGTCTTTAAAATGGTGAGCATCACTTCTGCATTCCACTGACTGCTTACCATCAGGCAGAGTGAAGTCACTTTACCAGGCCAACATAAAAACCGTTTTAGAATTCTCGGCATATCTTTTCGTGCATGCCGTAGCAGTCAGATATGGGATAAACAGAAATATAGGCAGCAGTATCTTTTGAGAATCAGAATAATAAACTGCATGCGCCAACCCGCCTGTCAGTAATATCCAAAAAATCCCTCGAAATGATATCTAAATTTACAAATAATTTCATTTATTTATATAGTTTTTACAAAATCGTTAGCCTCAAAGTCTGACTGAAGTATTTGAAGTCTGTACGAAAGTTTTATTGTAAACTATATGCAAACGATATCTGTCTGTCTGTATCACTGTAACCAACAATAACATTTACCTCCGCCACCTAGCTTGAATCTCGGATTATGTCGGTGGTACGACGGCGATGTCAACTGTCAAACGAATTTAGATGCTCTCACGCTCCAGGTAAGTTTCTGTAAGGACGTGTTGCACGTATGCCTCCATAAACGATACGGAATTAACAGACTATAGTTAGGAATTTATTGTGCGTATATACTGAATGAAAGGAAATGTCTTGTAGAACATCTTTCGGATTTAATGAAAAGTAAAAATGAAAATCTTTTGGCTGAAACAAAAGTAATGATGAACTCATTTTTGTTATCTAGCATACTTATATGACTTATTACCTATCTAAAAAACCATGGAATTGCATACAATTCTATATACGTACGTTTATAAAGATTAATGACAACTAACGAATAACAATATGTTTTTATTCGTTTATAAAATCTCCAAACGAGTGATTAAATGAGCGCTTTGCTGGCGGGCGACATTGTCACCTTAATGAGCGCTTTGTAATAAAAACAACTTTTCGTTATTATAATGAGGAAGTTAATATAACATGCTTGTAAAAAAAATTAAATGTTTTTATTATTTTATATTTAATTTTACGAGCAAACTTATGTCGTCTTCTTAAACGACGACATGTTTTGTTTTTAAGTCTCATTTTGAAAAGGCGTTAAGATGTTGTCAGGTATAATAATAAATACGTTTCGTTAAAAGGAATGGCTTAAAAATAAATCAAATACAGAAATTTCGCTACAAAACAAAAGAAGTAAAAAAAAAACAAATCAGAATTAATTCAATCCAAAATAAACCTACTGTTTTATATTTTTCTGGTTTCTGGCTTAAGATATTTTTTTCTCAAAAAAGATTAAGTACAATACTATATTATGAGCATGCGAGCAAAAGGTACAAAAAAGAAAAATATTTTATTTACATTGTACTTCTTAGCAAATTTAAATATGCAATGGCTAATGTAAACTAGAACTACATATACTTACTTATGAATTGAAAAGGGGTAAACGGAGGACAAATGACAAAGCCTAGTTTTTGTTTTTTGAGTGACTTATTCATTACTGTATGAATAGAATTAACAGCGACTAAACGAATGCAAGCACAGTGCTATCATACTTGAGAGTACTAAACCCATTTCTAGAATCCCGCAATGAATTCAAACAGAACTAAAACAGAGGTAGAATCAAATAATAAAGCCACTTCAAACAGTTGCAAACGGTTGCAATGATTAAAATGGTGAATATCGAGAATTTATATAGAAAACCAAAATGTTTCCTCCATCAGAAAGTGACAAGCAAAATTAATAACATAAAATTATAAGTACCTATTACAAAGACGTTCCATAATATTTTATGCGTGTTCTACAAAATATTGTGAGTTGTTTTAGAAATTGTTTATTCTCTATATAATTATGTTTGCAGAGCCTAAACACTTAAACGCACGGAAATATATCTTAGCTAACTTAACTAACTATACACTACTACTAATACTACACAGTTTAATTAAAAAACATAAAAATCGTAGTTGTACACCTTGTTCTATGAACTGCCGCGACTGCGACAAGAAATTTAACTTGAAGACGCAAGTAGGCACTCAATCTTAACTTAGTTTGCAAGAATTAAGTTTAATTAAGTATTTAACGCAAGAACATCAAAATTTTCTATGAAGAACCATAACACCTTTGTTAAACCGAAACTAAAGTTAAACAAGATTTTATAAATATAATTATACGTTTCAATGACTTTAAACAAGTGTGAAAAGTTTCATTATATATTTTAGAACCTATTAAAAACCCGATAAGAATAACGTAAAAAGACCAACTTTAAAATTAAGCACATTGGGATCAAATTTAAACTGTTCTTTGCACGTATATTTTTAAACAAAATGCCCAACAATGTTTTATAACTTCAATGTAACCGAGGATAGCAATTCAAATCAAAAGCTATTAATATCGAACAGATGATAAAATATTACTAAACTTTACTTGCACTGTGACACAGCCCTTATAAGTAATATTAGCCATAGCACTCGCAGTTCGAATGACATCCCCTTTAGTAAAATGAGTCTAGTAAGTAGATCTAGTGCTTGGATAGAACATTAAATATTGATCACACAAACATACTATTAAATTGTTGACCCGTTTCTTTGTCTTCAAACAGTCTGGTTAAAACTTAACAACGAACAACCAGAGCAATCTCATCGTGCTCAGCGAATCAAGGAAGAGTTTAATGTGTTTAGAAAACAGACATTCATCCATCCATAAACTTAAAACAGCCTCTAGCACTCGTAAACTTGTATTGACAGTTTTCTGTACCCCGCACCGGTGACAGATTAGTTCTCAGAGTGAACACCAGAGGCACTGTACATTTTTTATAAAAAAAATTGTTATCACACGGTATCGAGTGAAACTATAGCATGTTATAGCATGGTATTCAAAGATTAAATTATTAATTATTTATCATTAAATTAACTAATATACTGATTGTCGTAATTCCTGCTAAGTAACAAATATAATTACTGTCACTTGCCACAACAACAACGTCAACCCTATATTTGAATTATTTATTGTAATCAGTAAGTAACTCGAATACAGAGGGTTTGTTCATTTAATATTCAGCTGTCAAATGTAGTTGCCGTTGTTGCTAGCAGTCAAAAGTAAAGAGCTTTGAAATGGCTTGATATTTTTACTGTTTAAATAGCTGCGCCCCACCTCTTCGCCCGCGCCTAAAATGTGTTGGTCTATGGACGTCTCCGGCACCGGATCTATCTATATAAAAATTTTCATCGAAATGGGTTCAGCCGTTTAGGCGCTAAGTGGTAACAAACATACACACACAAACTTTCGCATTTATAATATTAGTAGGATAGGATAATCCTAAGGAAACTTTAAGGAACTAGACTTTAGAAACATACAACTATATAATACATTCAGGCTTTCAATATAAGTGAATCAGACAAATATTAGCCTCTGTCAGGTTCCAAAGGCACAATACTCAACACAAAGATAACTTGGCTATTATTTTAAACAGTACACATTAAGTGCAGATAAAAAGTTTAATAAAAATAAATATGAAATTTTATTTATAAATTAAGAAAAGAAATGTATGTTAAACTCAGAGTACCTTAACCTATATTATTTTATCATCATTTGTTAGTTACGTACATCAGAGGGTCTGGACTATACTAAGTATTTCATTGTTAAAATTAGTTTTATCTCAGTTGTTGTACCTAAGCAAAAATAAAAGTAAGGCTATAAGTTATAATTAAAATATTTAAACATGACTCCAAAATTAAATAGGTAGCTCTAAAGTTTGCAATTCTCACTTCTACTAACCTAACTGTTTTAACTTGATTAAAACTTTTGAGTTATTTAATACCGTAGCTATTACATTTTATTATTCTATACCTAATATGCTTTTTAATTTTAGTCGACCCCAAAGTTATTATACTTAAAAATGTTTAGTAAATATCGCTTTAAAGACTTTAAAGGCTCTTTCTCTTTCCTGATATGTGTTCTATATGGTGGTATGGACAGCCCTCTCATTCCTCCACTTCGACCTATCCCTATCTTAAGATTACCTAAATGATATAAATATGTACTTAAATCTATGATTGGTACCTTTTTTTCTATAACCCTTTTTTATCATAGTAGCCCAAATTTTGCTATAAATGAAAAATATTTGTTCACCAGCAATGGTAGAAGAGATTTATCAATTTGTACCATATTCTGATAAAAAAATATATCTTTATCTTTGTCTCCGATCCGACACCCCTCGATTCGATTCACTCACTCATGTCGTTGAACACTAAAGTTTCACATATTCTCGGCCTGAGTCGAATCCTGGATGTAAAGTCGCTTCAAAAGCTAACAAACTATTAAGATTGATCTAAAATAATAAAAACACAAAATGAAGAATAACACCCAATTTATTCACTTCGATAAATTTAATTAACAGTAACAGTATTCTATGGTATAAAAAATATAATTACAAATGAACCTAACAGACACAAATGATAAGGGATGACAATAGATTTATAATTTATACATGATATATTAATGTAAATATTTTATTACTATAATAAAATTGATGTATAATTTAAAAATAAATAAAACACATGTTTTATCAAATGCAAAATGAGCATGAAGTGATGAAATGTCAAAGATAACTAATTTACAAAAGAAACAAAATGTTGCATTAAAAGATATCAAATATTTTTAAGAATCTCTAAAAATTTGATTTTATATATATTTATTTATAATTAAATACATTAATTTAAACTTTAATTTTAATGAAATGAAGTTACAGCAATTGTATTTCTCATCGAATAAGTACCTACCAACTAATTAAATCAATTATATTTTCTACAAAATGGCAACTTTTGAATGTGTTTAGATTTTCCTGTAGTATATTCCTTGATGTCCGTGATGTCCATGATGTCCATGGTGTCCATGATAACCTACGTCTTCTTCCTCTTCTTCTTGTGGTTTTGGTTTTGGCTGGAACGGGTTGTGATAAGGATCAGCGTTCAACCTAAAAACACAGATTAATTTATTGTTTTATGGTTTGTTTCATCATTAGGTAGTACTCTAAGTAAGTACGTACTCTGTGCGCTCTAAATGTTATTATTAAGTCATAAACAATGTTTCACATTAAGTAAATTATTTATGAAATTCTTTCTTTCTTTTCTTTCTGGAGAAATAAAGTTATTCTTAAACCATAAACCATTATTCTGGCAAAGACTGCCGTACATAGGACTTCCCTAAATATCGCCACTGTTGCAACCGCTCAAGGTTGCAATTTACCTTCAATTTTATTATCGCTTGCCCACCACTCTTACCAGATTTTCTTCTTAATCGTCATTATCATGTTAGCTGATAGACGTCCACTGTATAGGATCCCCAATTTTCACCAAATTGGTTATCGCCATACTTGCTTCATAATATCAAACTATTGTTGGATTTCAATGGTAATATATTGTCAAAAACCGATCCTTAATCAGGCCTAGGTTTAGCAGATGAGATCTTGAAGCTGATTATTCGAATAAGTATAAATTTGTAAATCTATTTAGATAATTCCGATATTTACTTGTACAACGGGATGGCTTTAGAACAATCGACGTTGTACCACCAGTCGCATGCAAACTTGGCCTGATCGAACAGGGTGCCGTTGGTGCAAAGGAATGAAGCTCCTTGTTCGCCCTCACGACCATCATGGCATATGTGGTAAGCCTGGAACCAGAAAATGACCAAATTAATACAATTACATAATTATTTTATCATCATGAGACAAGCAAACCTACCAACAGTAACTCTAAAGTGTGCCACCCCTAGTGGGCAGAATACACAACATTTTTGACTAGTATAAATTGCCCCAATAAAATCGTATTTAGTGGGGCTTACAATGTCATCATCATAAATAAGCTACGATAACTGCTTACCATCAGGCGGGCCGTATGCTTGTTTGTCACCTTAGTAGTATCATAAGACATTAGGTGACTCTCAAACATCGCCACTTTAACTGGCTGAGAACCGGCCTCATCCATCGGTGGGCCGCCATCCTTATCAAGTCTTTGGTCCACCTTTTAAGAGGTTTGCCCATGTCCCTTTACGTAATTTATTCTTATTTTTGTTGAGTCTAAGCAAATAAAAAATAATATCGAATAGCATTCTACTTGTTTCTGAGAATTCTCCAAATTGCCTTTAATTAGTCATGGGGCATCAGTATGTAATTACAAAAAGAAATCAAAAGTAGTGTAGCCATAGTGGGTGCGACAGTGATACACATGAATAAACTTATTTACGTCAATTTTACCGCGCCTGCATTTTGCACAACAGTAACGTGATGTCCAAACAATAATTAATTTTTTTTTTACAATAATTAATTTTAAAACAAGTTTAACCAAATCTTTGCACAACAGTACGTACGCACGGTGTACACTATCCGTGCGTACGTACTGTTGTGCAAAGATTTGGTTAAACTTGTTTTCTACGTAATTATTATACACAAACTAACAAAGAAACAAACAAAGTCTTTCGCTTTATATAATAGTATAGACTAGTAATAATAAATCTTGAACATTACTGACTTATGGTCAAAATGTATATTAATAGTAGATTAGTAGCCAAGGGCTGTAAGGCATCAATTGCAGCCCGAGATATTTAGGCGCACGAGCGCAGCGAGGGCGCCTATAGTTCGAGGGTACAATTGATGCTTACACCCGAGCTAACTACTCTGCTTTACATCTCGATTGTGAGGTAAGTAGAAACAAACCGGCATTACAAGAATAAAAAATCCCAAAAACAAATAATATTTAAAGTAAAAGTTTTTTTTCATCTTTTTTTTTTAATTTTTTTTTTCTAGAAAGAAATTGAGCTTCGGCGTTCGATATTTAAAATTGATGACTATTATACTCATACGAAGACAAGGCTGAATAGCGAAGCGATCTCTTTTGTCATTGGGCTGAATGCATGATGTCTATTGCCAGTATGATGGTTAGATGTACGCGAACTTTTTGAACGAGTGAAGTGTTTTTTTTTAAATTACTTTACTAGGGCTTTTCTAGCTACATTATTACCCTAGAGCGCTAATTTGTCACCTACAAGCCCCATTTGGGGGTAATAAGGACCTACTTACCGAATATGAGAGATGGAAATAGGTAAATTAATGAATAAATCGATTGTTGGATAAAAAGTTTTCCTCATTATCCCTAATTACTAAAAAATATAAGAGAATTTCCAAATGAAATTAATCATAAATGAAAATAAACTAAGTATTACGTTTATTAATTAATTTTGAATAAAAAGTTATTCATGTATTTTAAATATGTACAAAGTTTATATTATATAGTTATTAATTATCATAAATTTAATATTACAGTAACTGGTACAACGAATGTCATTCAACTTTAAGCATTATATAATATATTTATAGCTTAAATATTTATAATTTTAATAAAACTTTTATTACCTAATCTTTTATATCACTTACTTTATATGAATATTATATATATTTTTAGTTATATACGAATAGTACGAAGTACATTATTGTATTCTCACCAAGAACAGTTTTATTGCCAGAAAACTTAGCATTTTTCACAATCGTGAATTGATTGCATTGCCAGAACGATATTTAATTGTTATTTATCAGAACATTAATAACGGACAAATTTTAGCATTTTCGTTTTAGTTCTGTAATAGCAATTACATTGTAGAAAGTAATAATTAAAAATAACTCATTATTGTTTAATTATTTTCTTGATAAAATTGCACGACTAGATTTTATTGCTAAAAGCGTATTCTTACTTAATCAACCAAATCTATTGACACTTGCAGATTTCATTCGATCAATTAACAAGTTGTCAAATAAATCAAAGCTGTATTGCATGCAATGTGTGTTCGTTGAGGGCAGCTTAGAGCGGAGCAGATTGTAGAAGCAATTGCTACTGTATCTTGCAACATAAATCTGTTGACAGCACACGCTCCAGATGAGAAAACTTCGGACAAATATTGTACTATAATCAACTCCATTCAATATTCAAAGTTTGATTTCAAATATAGATATGTAATCCAGTTTTTATAACAAAATCGTAAGGTATGTATTGTATTGGTATCATTATAAGGTACATTATGTTATTAAAATTTGTAGTATGTATGTATAAAGGTTAAATTGATTATTGTTACTGCTATACCAAGGATGGTAGTATTGGATTAAAGATTGCCAATATTCAAAACCCTGTTTATCAAATTATTTTGTTTTCAGATAGAAAAACCAGGGTCACTGTTTATTCTTCATACAAATTTTTATATTTTACGTTGCGAGACTAACGTAGTAGTGTGTTATCACATAAATTAGTACTAATTAGATCTACTGCACTTTTCAATGACGGCGCGGGAGAAGCAAGACTAAATAATATAGATGTTTTTCTTGTAACTTACTATCTAACCTAAAAACTTTACCTAAACATATACGTTTTACTATTATATCTTAACTAGCTTTACCCAGCGCGGTTTTACCCGGGGACCAGACCGATTTTCGGGATAAATTACTATTTATCGATATATTATAGATTCGGTGCCGGAGACGGATATAGGCTACTGCCTATATCCGTCTCCGGCACCGAATCTATTTACCAATTTTCATCGAAATCGGTTCAGCCGTTTAGGCACTGAGTGGTAATAAACACACACACACACACACACACACACACACACACACACACGTACACACATACAAACTTTCGCATTTATAATATTAGTAGGATTAGCAAATGTCTACATTATCTAACAAACCTCATTATTCAAAAATTCATTAAAATATTAGCTATCAATTTTGTCTTTCTTGTATTTCGTCAGTTTTTATAACTACACGAAGAAAGATAATTATGTTGATTAGTGTAATCTGCATTAACAGCACTTAAGATAGGATCTAACTCGTTAAAATTCTCACGTAATGATAGATGAGACACGTTGGAGATTGAACTGAACTGCTCGATAATACTTAGTTCGACTGATTTATGTCTGTCCTATATAATAGGATTAGCACCAAGACTCAGTTATGCAATCAGTTCATAGTTTATAATTGAAATTACGCTTCGTTAACACGAGGTCCTCGGTTCAAACCCGGGCAAGTACCAATGTGACTTTTCAAATCATAATATTGTACATTGACATTTCTGACTAACGGTGAAGAAAAACATCGTGAGGAAACCTGAACTTCTGATAAGGTCTGAAATCGCCAATCTGCCTTGAGCAAGCGTGGCGATAAATGCTCATGCTTTCATGCTTTCTGTATAAGAAGACGCCTTTACATGCATTCGAATAACAACGGGCCGATATATGATTAATTGAAACTATTATAAGGTAAATGGTCTAAAATGAAACTTCTTTTTACACGGGTGTCGAAAGAAAATCAGTTAATCACAAATAAATCCATAGTATTACGTATATACTTGTTCGTTGACAGCTGTCACAGCGTTTTTAGTTTCAAAGAAAGCTATGCCTCTCATCATGAGTAATATTATCACAGTCGCGTACTTCTGACAAACATAACTCACGACGTAAACGGTCGCGCCTTAGCGGACAACCCGAACGTTTTCGAAAATATTGAGCGAACGAATGGTGATGAATTCTAACTCATCTTTTACTACATTTTTTACTTGAAGTAAATTCGTACAGACAGGATTCGATGGTGACAAAAAACGCAATGATTTTCTGTTTACTTCTCTCGCTTGTTTTCAATTTATTGGTCTGATATCGCCTTCAAACATCCATTTACGAGATTGTTTGTTGTTTTCTTTTGGACCATAACAATAAATCTATCTTGCGTATTCTGTCGCTGCGTCATAAACAACATTTGAACGGTCTTATTGTAAGTCAGCAACATATTTTTGTACCAATCAATCCGCAGCCGTTTCGTTTTGAAAGTAAGTTTGTCAGCGACAAGGTTTCCTAACTTTTAATTAATGTGAAAGTAATATTTTGAATTAGCTTTTACCAATTTTTCTTCAAAAGTCGAAATGGTTAAGTGGATAAGGTATCCGTTTCATAAATACGAGGTAGTGGGTTCGAATCCGGGTAAATACCAATGTGATTTTTCAAATCATATGTACTTTTTAAGTTTATCTTGGACATTTCTGACTGACGTTGAAGGAAACATCGTGAGGAAACCTGAGCAAGCGTGGCGGTTAATGCTCATACCTTATCTATATAAGAAGAGGCCTTTGCCCTGTAGTGGGACAGTAAAATAGACTGGTTTTATGAATATATTATTATTAATTTATCTTGAATGCCCTCTAAAATGTAGAGCAATTTTCTTTATTGTTAATTCAATTAGAGAGTGATAGGTCGGTATTTTCTGTCTAAATTGCTGTTGAGAGAGCTCATTCACAAATTTCAACAAAAATATACACTTTTATAAATTTCAATAATTTATATAATATATTTTTGATACTTTTTATTGCATATTAAAAAGAGTAATTACCTTAAATACACCAGTGAAAAACAGATATGCATAAATGTCAATGGCATATTTTATTAAATTTTATAATAAACACGACTTACGCACTATTGTGATATTTAGTGATATAAAATGAATTTATTTTGAGTAATTTACGATAGCTGTAACTGCAACATTGCTAGAACAAACTTACAAAATAAATATGACGAAGCAATGTGTTTCGAATTTTAATTCGCCACTCAGTACGCGTTTTGGCGTGAAACGTTGAGATTTTAATTTGGTTTATAAATACAAGTAATGTGTTTGTATTTTATGCATAAGGCATGAATGCGAGTTGCCTAGTTATGATCCTGGCAGTTTAAAATCTGCAACAATAATTAACTAGGATTTTTTATGCTATGTAAAAATGAGATTGTGACGAAGCCGGATTAGTATTTACGTAACAGGCTTTAAAATAAAGTTTTTTCTTAAATTATTTTATAGACAATCGCTGGACCAGAAATTCATTGATAAGCTCTGTAGTTAATATATAATATTGACTAGTTACCTGACATCCAGTTTCAACGTTCGCGTACATCCCAGGTCTAACAGGTACGTGGTTGCAAGAAAATCCAGTTTCAGGTACTTCATGATATATGGGGAAGTCTACTCCAGGTGTACCTGGTACGTTGCGTAAATTTTGTGGCTTTTCATGTTCACGCAAGGGCTTCTGTCGAATAACTGACTGGTCGAAACGGACTGGGGCATACGAATCATAGTGCTGCAACAAAAAGAAAAAAATCAGCAAAAGATGAAGAATGTTTACATAAATTTTTTGACTTTAACAGGGTAGTAAATATAGCGTGGTAGTGAATATGGCTTATGAGAATTAGTAGGCTTAGTATAATAATATACACCAAACATTTGTGTCGATTACAAATAAATGTTTCGACTTTGAGAATTACGTATTGCCAAAGTTGTTACAAGAATAATATTTAAGTAAAAACGTAGCACACAATAAGCCCGACGTCTTTATACTGGAAGAAAAGCTGCTTTTCGTGATCTCTACCTGATACATTTTTCTAAACTGACACCAAGCATAATGAAATGAAATGAAATATATGTTTATTCATATAAATTAATTAAATTAACACTTATGAACGTCAAAGTTTACAAAATGTCAGCAAATTAACCTACAGCCAGTTCGCTGACGAAGTAGAGCCATGAGAAGAACTGGCAAGAAACTCTTTTTAATCGCCAGGTTATTAAAATTTTTGTAAGTTACAGTTTCAAGTAGCATGCAAAGTGACGCAGGCAATACACTTAACTCTATAGATACTTAATTGCTTACAGCTTTCTATGTTGTAAAGAAAAATTAAAAAGTAAAATGTGTGCTTTACAGGCTGCCTCAACTTGCATATTGCTACAAAAAGGTAAAGGCAACATGTGAACTGTGATAAATGTTTCTATGTAGGTATTATATAAACTGTTAGTTTTTGGTATAAGTATAAAGTAAGATGAAATTAATTTACCACAGGAGTTCACAATCTACTTCTATTTCACAAATCACAATGTAAAATTTTAACATAGAAAATATTAATCATTCTGTGTCCCGTGATTTTCACGTGAACGTGTTGTGTTAGCTTCATTTGACTGACTGCCTCCGTGGTGCAGTGGGACCGCAAGCGACTTCTGCACGGGGTTGTGGGTTCGATCCCCACACAGGACAAAACTTTGTGTGATAAGTGTCCATAATTGTTTGTTCCGAGTTTGGGTGTACTTTGTGTCCGTTAATTGTATGTTTGTAAAGTCCTCCGCGACACAGAGCTTATTCCCTAGTGCGGTAGTCGTCTTTTAAAAAAATAAATATACATAAAAAAAATATCGAATAGTGTAATGTGAATGCTAAATGCAAACTAAAACTCAACTTCGGCAAGCAATGTGATCTTAAAAGTATAAAACGGGAAAATATCCTTCTCTGACATAGATATATTCGTGGTGGTCAGAGGAAAACCGTTGTCGCTATCTAAAAAACTACGGACATTGATGATGGTATCAGCTAACGGCTTTAATCTACTGGATCCCTTAAACTTTTGCAGTGGTTGTTTTGAACATAATACCCATAAAGGCAAAATCATGTATGAAGTGCTAAATAAGTAAAATTTTGCATGTATATGTTATCTTACAAATAACTGTGTAATATATTAATTTTAAAATGCTTATTAAATCTATATATTTATATATAAATTGCTAAACAAAACTCCGCAGTAAAATAATGCAATACTAAACATACTAAAACAAAACTAAATTTAATGAAAGCAAGACAGCAGAGGCCCTAGACAAGTAGCATAGATTTCTATTCTATTCATAGAATAGATCAAAGAATGTATTAAATTGACATAAGCTAACGCCAACATTGTCTTTAGCTTATGTCAATCCCATACATTAGAAATATATGCCACTTGTCTAGGCGCGCAGGTATTCAGCATTGCGACTCGGGAAACGCAAGGTAGAACGCTTTCCAGCCAGGTGCACAGACGTCGATGCGGAAGGCGGAGGACGAAGTTTGATGGCGTAAATTGAGAGAGGACTATTGTGATGGTAATATTCAGCATATTCATTATCATGAACGTGTCCTAAATGGATATACAAATTAAAATATTAGCTCAAATATAACTTAGAATAAAAATTCAAAAGTTAGCATAAACATTTGTCAACCATACAATTTCAATTAAAATGTCTATTTAGGCCATGAATGTTCGATTACTTTAAGTTTTATTAAAGATTTTAAGGCTAATATAAAGTTTCACTCTGATAATATGGCTTTTCAAATACCCTATTTAAAAACAAAAGCTATTACTGTCGCTGGTTTTATTTTAAAATCCATCATTATCATCACTGAAATACAAATGTTATTGACCGGAGAAGTATTTACTTCACAATATCAACGTAATCGCGATTCAAATAATTTATTTTCACTTTCCTCTTTCATTACTAGAGATCCGAATAGATAGAGCTATTTTTGGTACTTGTGGTATGATGTAAGAATATGGACATGTCCTACGTCCCGGAATTTAAAAATTAATTAATATATTTAAAAATTGTAATACGTTAGAAATAGCAAAAATTATGGCAACGAGTATCCCGCTATTGTTCTCTTTTGTTTTCACAAGCTGTGTTTTGCATCCTACAAGGACGGCAACAACGCGCGTGTGCGTATTGAACTTTTGCAACTTCGGACATCCGATGTCGTCAATGTAAGTTTGGCAACGACGCGTATGCAATGGTTTAAGTAAAACAATGCTTTTATTTTTTTATTTCAAAATGCCGGGATTGTAGCCAAAATTCCGGGATAAGTCCATATTAACATAATTGTATGTTTGCGGTCAATGAACCAAAATAGCTCTACTTATTCTGACCTCTGATCATTACCTTCTTCCTGACAATCGAGAAAGGCTTAGTTGTGAAACTATATTGAATTAAGTACCTATCTTAGTAAAGAGAAGCTATTTGTTGCAATCATGAGATAAGATAATAGGTATTAATTCGACAAAGTAACAGTCTCAATGACTATTCCCTATCTAGAGATATAAGCAAACAAATATATTATTTTAAAACGAAAATCACGTTTGCCTAAAAACAAACTAAAAAGAAAGAAACCCATTTCTTTTTCGTGCCCACGCATGTGGGCAATCACTCCTACAATTTTAATGTCATCTCATATGTTTAAATCCATTAAGCCACTTAGGCTGTAGAGCGTGCCAAAGAAATAGACATGCATACCCACATACATACATGCATACATACATACATACGCTCGAAAAACATTACCCTCATTGACTTCGGCAGTCGCGCAAAAAGTTAGAAAGTAAAACAATAGATTTTTTTTTAAATAAGAAAACATTACAGTATATATCCAAATAATATGAATCAATCGTATGAACTACATTCGACACACACACAGTCATTTTGTTTTAAATCACAATCGACATCAATGGCCGACCGTGACACCGTTACTATCATCTTACGACATGTAATCGTACGTCAACTTTCTTATATAACTTAACTGTTATAGTTATTTCATTAACCGGTGTTATTGAGGTCGCGGCGAAAGTATAGTTCAAGATTGCGTATTGTTGGTTTGGATGTTTAAGTTTCTTTATGATTAAAGGCCGCTTCCTTATTTAAAACATGAATTAATTAGGCAGGCCCAATTTTCCTCCTTTTCCTTTTCCTCACCTCCTTTAATCCCTTCACCTACCCCACTCCCTTCACTGTAGGCAGCGGCTTCGCAGAGTCCCTACCATTTTAGAGCATTGCCAGGCACTCTGAGTCGTCCATGAGCGATAATTACCACTTACCATCAGGTGGACAGTTACTCGTCTGTCACTCTCCAATTAAAAAAAAAATAAGTTATAAATTTTCGTTTCTATTTTATGAATAGTTAATGTACGTTTCATTTCCTTTGTATTGACTTTAACGCCTGAATTCAACTGTTTGAATAGAGCATTAGTAACCTTTATGGGCCCGGGCGTTAGGAAGTGACAACACCTCCATTATCTTACGTTGTAGATCGCATAAATGTCTGTTGCTGTACATACGCCTGTCAATTTATTTGTGTATTTCGATGCATTTCCGACATTGCAAAAGTTTCGTCTCATGTGGGTACTTCCATTTTATGACTAACAATTGCATTTTCTATAAATCACATCAATATTTATTTGATCGTGAAGTAAATTTCTAAATAGCTTCACTTGCTAATGAATCTTATAATATCAGTTCTTTACGAATCGAGCATTGTACATTCTTCTTATATCCTCTCATAGAAAATTAACATAAAGTAGGCATTGCACTTTTGCGTTTTAATAAAACATAGATTTGTGTTCGTGGTTATCCAGAAAGCCATCTAGTCAAGCTGCTTTCAATAATGTAGCAGACCAGTTTTATGTAGATTTTTGTTTAAATGATGAAATTGTTAGGCACTAGAAATTGCATATAATTTTAATTAAACATTTAATACGGACTCAAAATAAATTAACCAGCAATCAAGTGTATTATTAAATTCTAATGATATTTCGCACTTCCGATGTATTTTATAAAGCACTTACAAAATAAACACTAGAGTTAAATTCGAGCTGCATTTCGCAAGTGGCGCAGGCGCTCAGTGAGAGGGGATCAACGCACGCATGCGCTGTCATGGACGCCCGGAGTTGCGCAGTAACACCGAAAGTGCAACTGGAAAGATCTAGCTAACTTTGAAGGGATACTGGTCAGTATAGTGCAAAATTTAACATCTCATCAATATTGAATATAAATGCATGAAAACCAATCAAATATACATATTTAGATAACGAGGATTATGTATTTTTAAGTTTTATCTCATCACGATGGCTTTTGGTACAGTGGCCACCACTTCTGGATTCCACTGACTGCTACAGGCGGGGTGGAGTCACTTTGGTAGACTATAATATAAAAAAAAAATCAATGTCAGATAAAAAATTAGTACTCACGGTAGATACCAGGAGCGCTATTCCACTTTCAAACAATTATATTTGTCTTGTTTAGTATTTTTATATTAGTCTACAATAATTTAAAAACAAAAATAAACGACTTTGAATGGGATGGAAACTAAAAAGGTAAAAATAAGTTTACTTAGCCGAAAGTTATTCGTATTTTGATTTAGTTAATCAGAAATTATTAAAAAAGTATTTTATAATTTTGAAGTTGGTGCCAAGCAAATACTATAAGAACCTTACTACAATAGCAAATTAGGATTGATAATACCTATAGGTATTGTTTTACTTGGCACCAACTTCAAAATTATAAAATACTTATTTAATCATTTATATAAACATTTTGGTATATTGAACCGTACGTAGTAAGCCCGACATGACTGCTGTTAAGAAATTCCATCGACTGTCTATAGTCACCTGTAATGGCACTCAAAACTCATATGGGTGCAAAGTTCTCATCATTACAAATGAATTAAGTCCAAACACTAAGTAATTGCTGTAAATCGTTGTCGAGTTCCCTCGACTGTCTTTCGGCTCCATTATCAGATCGACTACAAACCTTCACTAAATAGTAATGCCGTAAAATACTAAATGAAAAAAATAACAAATGCACTAGTCGCCACTACGATTTTCGAAAGTTCCCCTCGATTACCTAGGATTCCTTCATCAGATCCTGGTTTTCTTATCATGGTACTACTTGGAATATCTACTTTCCAACAAAAAAATAATCACCGAAATCGGTTCATAAAGACGAAGTTATCCGCGTACACACATAAAAAAAATATACACTGCCTAATTGAGAAACCTTCTCCTTTTTTTGAAATCGGTTAAAAATGGTACACCCACCAAAAAAATGGTACGCTCACCATTTCAATGGTGTGACAAACGCACGTGCTAAGTTACAGATATTATCTATTTAGTACATTTAAATAAGTTAATATTATCAACAAAACTTCAAGTAATTAATGACTTTAGTCACAAATTACTATTTTTATAAAATAAATAATTCAAAAGGTAACTGTCGTGGAGCACTTTGCAAATATACAACTAACCTACACAAAGTACAAGTAGACTAAATTTTTTTAATAACACAATTATCCTTACTGGAAATTAAACCCATAATAACCCCAGCAGTCGTACATACAACTACTGAGTTAGCAAGACATTCACAAGTTCAATACACGCCGCTTCGTGTTAGATGTTAATCGAATAAAACAAAATGCAACGGCAACATGTAAGCCTAAATAGAAAGTAAAAATTAACAACAGAACTTTTGTACTATCATACAATGTAACCTTGTAAATCATATTTTGTGCGAATAATTATTTCATTTCAATTCAACAACGCCGTAAAATTAAAGACAAATATTGATCACCACAATACTTCAAAATAATGACCTTGTTACATCATCACAACTCTTTAGAACTTTAGCAGATTTCTATCAAACACCCTTGAATAATCTAATTTGGAAATGCAAATCTCTTTATTAATAATAATAATAATAATAATATTCTACCACATTCACACAGCGCCACTTAGCCCCAAATTAAGCAATTATATTTGCTTGTGTTATGGGTACTAAGCAACTGATATACTACTTAAATACATTTTTTTTTGTAAATACATACATATTATAGATAAATTACACCCAGACACAGAACAAACAATCATGCTCATCACACAAGGTTTGTCCTAGGTGGGAATCGAACCCACGACCTCCGGCTTAGCAGTCAGGGTCACTAACCACTAGACCAACAGACCAGTCAATCAGTCAGTTTATTAGACGATCATTTCCAAATGAGGATGTATATTATTTAATAGATAGGTTTAAATTAAGTTAAACAAAGCTAAATTAATAATCTGTCCGTATTTAAAAAGTCAAAGTTATTAAAGTGATCGCTTAGTTTCTATTATTCAGATATTTTAAAAAGTACTCTCCATTGAAAGCTTCATTTCAAACTTGTGAGACCAAAGAGCTTTTAACTTTAGATTTTATTACATCGGATTTTATTATAGGTAAAGTTTTAATCCCTTGATACTGCCCGGAGGCTATTAACATTTTTCTCAACTGATTATGATAAAAAAACATGTTTTATTAATATTGTTTGCACAAAATGCTTTGATACCTACTTTAAATTAATAAATTGTAAATTTAACTTATATTTAAGTTTATTAGGTAGTTTATTAACAATCTGATAGCAACAACTTCGTTCGTTCATTCGGTAAATTAAAATATTCAAGAGAATCTTGTTGAGATATTGGAGCACAAAATTAAAATAAAAAGTTAACAAACTCCAAGTAGTAAATATAAGATCAACATTAAAAGGTGTGAATTTACAAAATTACTCCTTGGACCAAACAAAGTTTCAGATAATTTCCACTTTGCAAAGCTTGATCAAAGAAATAAAACTAAAAAACAGGCTTTGGTGAGGCTTGCCGACGAAAATGAGAGTAAATTTAACCAACAGTAATTCGCCTTTGAAGGCCTCCAGGGAACTCAGCTGAAAGGAAAATTGCAAAAGTTAGCGTTCCCTTATGAGGCGCCCTGTTATAACAACTAGATATTTTAAGGTCGCAAGTGGCTACCCTTTTATTGTAATAACTCTACTTGAAATATTTGAGAAACTTTGCCTTTGAACTATGCAATTATTTGAAAAGTTTCAAAAATTGTTATACTTCTATTAGCATGTTAATGTAATGACTTTGGGATGTTGGAGAAGTTACTTTTATTCTTTAGAAATAAAAATATGTTTACTTTAAAAATTATTGTCGCCTTAACTCCTCATAGATGTTTTTAAGACTAAAATATACTTATTTTAATTTTCATTTGGATATCACCATCTGCTTTTTTTTAATTATTTTGTTGGTGTGCTTCAGGAAACGATAACAAATTTACAAACTGACAACGATAAACGTTTCTTACATCGCATAAATTAAATTATTGCTGGACTAAATAACTTTAATTGAAACACGAAATAACTTAACATTGCTAAAATCACGGCTTTTTAGAGGGTTAGCAGAGGTGTATGCCATTCAAGTTTTGACAGTTATGTTGAATACCATATAAGAGAAAGCGAGCCCGCTGTTATTAACCGATAACATTGAAAAGTTTTTGATAAAAACGCAATATCACTTCACCCGACTGGGATCAACCCCGAGACCTCAGCGTGGTAGTCCATATACAATACACCGTACACATTATCGATATATTTATTGCATACAAACATTACTTCAAACCTGTCATTAATGAGGTAAACAGAGACTATTTGCTGCGATCCAAACATATCTCCTTTGCCTCTTCAACATTTATTAATCTTTTTATACACACAATTCGATTGCGGGTGCTTGTAATTGTGCCACACCATTATTCTACAGTCACAGCACAATAATAAATAAAAATAGTAATAACAATTAAATGCATAACTTAGTACTAAAACAATACGTCCTAAAAAGCGAGCGGGGTATGGGACTAACAACCTAGTTGACCCCAACAAACAGTATTATGAACTGGGCCAGATGTTTGAACAACAGAATTTGTTTGTGTACGGCGGTACCCCGCAATGTAAACGTTACTGCGCCAAGTTTATCCAAAGGGACCAATAAGTTTTTCTATATAACAAATTTAAGCTAGCCTAGTGGTAGCCAGTCACATTTGAAGACTACCTTATTAAGAAAGAATAACAAGTGTATTACAAAAATACACAAAAACAATAAATATCTACACATTACTAAGTGATGAAATTGGTATTAATGGCTCTTGTAGTAAAGAAAACTTTTAAAGGTAATTTGAATGGCCAACAAATTTTATAGATTATACCTACAGTAGGTATGATGAGTTTTGGATGCGACCTTAAAATTCTGTATTAACGTGAACTTATATCTACTAATCATGACTAGTTGGCTTTACCTAATGCAAAAAAAATACACAAAACTTAGGCCGTGATGTATCAAAAATTTTTAATTACACATACATATGAAGATAAACACTTTAAGGATTATACCACTAACCTGACAAATAAGTACGCAAAATGCTTAAGATCGAAGTACTAGGCGTCATAAATAAAACCTTATTGTGAACTTAATACTGTGCAAATTTGCATACACTAACGCAATTTAAAATCAGACAACTATATTCAACAGCTTATATAATATAAATAATTAATCAACCTATTTATTATTTTTAACATAAATTATTAATAAACGTTGTCAATTAAACCACTTTCTTTTATAACACAACTAGATGCACCCAGCATACGTTGCAATACCACGTAATTTATAAAACAAAAAAACATATTTTTGGGCTAGGAACTTTTTCGGGCGACTCCTGAGCAAACAAAGTTCTGGTACGCTTAATGGACAAACATACAAACATTATTTTTATATATAATTAAGAAGATAAATATATACTTACTTGTAAATACGCTGCATCAGACACCAACCCACACAACAAGGCTCCAGTTAGGGCCCTTAAAACCGCTTTTCCCATTTCCCCACACATTTTCTTTTTATTTATTGTTACTGCGATGTTATTAGGTTTTTACTAAAGGTAAGACTGATCGCAAAAGTCGGTATAACTAAATGCAGGGTAACGTTGCACAGGTAGACTCCCCACTTCAATACGTTTGTGGTAGGGTCGCTGTTGAAATCGCAGAACAACAGGTATTGAAATAGATAAAACCATTCAAATTAGTCATTTATCAATTAACAGATTATTCCTTGAGTAAGATATTATGGTAAGTATATAAATAAAAGGTCTGATGCAATATCTAAAATACTATATCGCACATGAAAGTATTACCTTTGGGGATTTCATTTAATTTTTATCTCACACCACTTGACAAATTTAAAACATAACTCAAACTTACTGTTATCTATAGTTTCGGATTATAACAAGTTAGGTCGATCATCTTAAAAGTAAAGGTGATCTTTTACGGTAATTAAAAGTTGATATCATTTTAAAATATTTAAGGTTTAGATAAAATAATAACGTTTTTATTTACATTACAGTGCAAGAACGATAGAATATTCATTGAAAGTAAATTTCAACACGCACAGCATATATAATTTAAACTATTATATAAAGCGGAAGAGTTTGTTTGTTTGTTTGAACGCACTAATCTCTGGAACCACCAGTCCGATTTGCAAAATTCTTTTTGCGTATGATAGCCCAGTTCTCGATAAAGGCTATGTAATATCACGCTACTGGTAACAGAAGCATAGCAGTAAGAAAAGACGCGGATAAAACCGCCTCGCGGAAAGCTAGTAATCATATGTCGATTTATCACAAACAGGCAAAGGAGAGAAATTAAATTATAAAACCCTGCATCCATTCATGATTTATAGGTACTATTGTTTATAACATTTCCACATCAATATATTTATTATTAAACTATATAAAACAGCAAATGTACAAGATAACAAACATTTACGTGACGCTAATAATTAGAAAATACCACAACGTTGTTTCCTTCCAGTTTTAATGTTAATTACGTAACCATTTAAAGTTATTAAGCTGGTGTAATATCCTGACAATATAAGATCCTGAATCGTTTAACACAACTCATTAAGTGAAATCTAAAGAGTATGAAACACTATAATAAACTATTGTAAATATCGTAGTATCTAAATCAGCATTATCGTTTAAGAGAAACGATAAGTTTAAATGTACATTCGAACTTAAGACTTAAGAATCATTTCTAATGTTATTGTATATTTTTTTTATATGACTGCCTCGATGGTTCAATGGTGTATTGAGAGATGTTGGTAATGTGATGGTGTATTGTAATGATAATGTGTACTCGGAGATGAATATAAGGATTCTCTTTTAAGTAATCGAAGTCTGAATTTCTGTCGGGTATAAGGCAACACGCTCGCCTCCTGCTAACGTAGCTGGGATACGCAGTCAAAATCAAAGATATTTATTCATTTGGGTTAAATGAATTAACACTTATGACCGTTAAAATTACAAAATGTCAGCCAACTAACTTACAGCCAGTTCGCTGACGTAGGGTAAAGTCATGAAAGAACTCTCAAGAAACTCAAACCACTCTTAATAATCACCAGGTTATTAAATTTTTTCGTAAATTACAATTTCAAGTAGCATGCAAAGTGATGCAGGCAATACACTTAACTCTATAGGTAATTATTACAAGGTTACTTAACTCTATAGGTAATTACAAGTTTTCAGTCTGAATTTGTGCCCGATAAATGGCAACACGTCCGCCTCCTGTTGCTAACATGGCTGTAAAAACGAGGTGTTATACACCTACTCCTATAAGAAGCTACGATTATGTTACGCTGATTGTAAAAATAGTTAAAATACTTATTATTTTTCTGACAATACAAGCACACGTTTGGGAAACGCATAATCGCGATGTATTCACGCATTTCCTAAACACACTTCCCGTTTTCTAAACGCGCTACTGCCGATTAATTGATGCGATAATCAATGGCATTGACGATGAATTATCGCATCGCTATTGTATCACTGCTTGGAGTGGAGTGTGTGAAGATTACTAAAGTATGAAGAATCATTATAAAATTCACAACTATTTGGAAGTCTCACAAATATATGTATGACGTTAATATATCCGAGTGACGTTAGCGGTTATCGATGACAATGTGTCGATGCAGCAGCGATACATGACGCTGCTGCTTATTTTAAAAGATTTTGCAGCCGTATCATACGATTTGACCGCAATCATATTTTGACTGATTATGCTAGTTAATTACATCCAATCACTAAAAAAAGAGAAATAGCGATTAAGTGCTGAACGATCCATCGGATAAAAAGATTAGATAAAAGATTGAATATAAAATGCGTCCGTAAGTCGTATATATACTTTGCTAGAGTATAGAGACTTCACATTTCAACCCTAATCACCAACAGAGAAACCCTAATTCAACACCAGATAGTTTTATTTATCTGCAATCTTTTCTTGTGGTACTTTTCCGGTCGAGTTACTTCAGTTAAAGCGATAAATCTCGCTCCCTCTGTTATATAGCTGTGTTCATAATTTATAGAATCCGTATAAGCTTAGAGAATCTTTTGTTTGAGAATGAAACCAAACGTATTGCGTATGATTGTAATCAAACTTACTGACGGGCCTTGATTACGAGAAGCGAAATATGAAACCGGTACATCCATATTTTTTATGTAATTACTTACTAGCGACTCGCCCTGGCTTTGCTCGTCTATAAATTATCGTTATAAATTGCATGTAACATATAAACCTTCTGAAGACAATTCTCTAAATATTAGTGAGAACCTCATCAAATTTGGTTAAGTTGAAAAATCTGTTTTATTTTATGCTGAGATGTAATAGCACTATAATTATGTCGTAATAATCTGGTTTCGTGTATCTTAATGCATTATTACGTATCTACCTATTTTCAAAAATAATCTTAAATACGAAGATATAGGTAAAGATTAAGAAAAAAACATGGATTGTAACAAAACTAACACAAAACATCCTATCGGTCAATATGCTCTGCCATTTGAAGGCACGTCCATCAACTGATATAACAATATACAATGTTCAAAGTGTTATGATAAAGATAAATAAATTTACATCATAACATAACACGCTTTTGTCTCCGAATGGGCAGTTTACGGGTTAATACTGAAAATTATCGATTATGTCGAAAAGGTCCAGTGGATAAGGCACCCGCTTCGTAAACACGAAGTAGTGAGTTCGAATCCGGGCAAGTACCAAAGTGATTTTTCAAATCATATGTACTTTCTAAGTTTATCTATTTCTGACTGCTTGTGAAGGAAAACATCGTAAGGAAACCTGGACTAAAAAGTTTGAAATTGCCAATCCGCCTTGAGCAAGCGTGGTGATTAATGCTCATTCCTTCTCTATGTGAGAAGAGGCCTTGGCCCTGCAGTGGGACAGTAAACAGGCTGGTATTATTATTATTATATAACACGCTTTTGTCTCCGAAGGGGCACTTGCGGGTTAATACTGACAATTTGTCGATTAAACAACCGCAATACACGCAGAGATTAAATTCCTTTACATCTCTCATATTCGGTAAGTAGGTCCTTATTACCCCGAATGGGGCTTGTAGGTGACCAATTAGCGCTCTAGGGTAATAATGTAGCTAGAAAAGCCCTAGGGCGGTAAGTAATTAAAAAAAACACTTCACCCTTTAAAAAAGTTCGCGTACATCTAACCATCATACTGGCAATAGACATCATGCATTCAGCCCAATGATAAAAGAGGTCGCTTCGCTATTCAGCCTTGTCTTCGTATGAGTATGATAGTCATCAATTTTAAATATCGAACGGCGAAGCTCAATTTCGTTCTTGAAAAAATTAAAAAAAAAGATGAAAAAAGGCGGGAATAGAAAACTTTTATTCTTTTACAAGAATAAAAGTTTAGTTTGCTGGTTTTTTTCTACTTACCTTACAATCGAGATGTAAAGCAGATTAGTTAGCTCGGGTATAAGCATCAATTGCACCCTCGAACTATAGGCGCCCTCGCTGCGCTCGTGCGCCTAAATATCTCGGGCTGCAATTGATGCCTTACAGCCCTTGGCTACTAATCTACTATTATTTACACACTAGCTTCTCGTGGCGCGGCTTCACCCGCGTTTTTGCTTACTGTTCTGCTCCCGTCGCCAGTAACGTGATGTAACATAGCCTATAACCTTCCTCAAGAACTGGGCTATCAAACGCAAAAATATTTTTTCAAATCTGACTGGTAGTTCCAGAGATTAGCTTGTTCAAACAAACAAAAGTCTTTCACTTTATATAATAGTATAGATTCTATTCAGTAGTTTAGTGGTAAGTACTGTGTACGAATGGCACGGTTTCAAGTTCAATACCCGAGTCAGGTAAAATAATATTGAATTTAGTGTCAAAATATCAGCCCGGAGTCAGAAACTGTACACTGGCAAGTTTATCCCATGTTACATGAAACCCGAGATTACTGAGGAAGATTGTACGGTAGTAGATCCACGCTGATTACAGCATGAATGGGCCGGATCGTCCGGGGAAGTACTACCCTCTCATAGAAGATCGACTTACGAAACGCAGTAGTACAGATACTACTGCGTTTCGTTCGGTGAGTGAGAGCGCCGGAGGCCCGATTTCCCCCTTTCCTCTTTCCTCACTTCCCTCATTCCCTTCACCTAACCCCATTCCCAGCCGCCATAGTGGCGGCCACCATACCAGCAGTTTAAGACGATGGCTTTTGGTATAGTGGCCGTCACTTCTGGATTCCACTGACTGCTTACCATCAGGCGGGGTGGAGTCACTTTAATAGGCTATAATGTAAAAAAAAAACAGAAATAAAAAGGAAACGTTGTTGTTAAGCTCCACTTACTCCTTTGGTAAAAAAGGCGTTATGTTATTATCATTACTTAATAAATACTCGTACGTAAACACTTTCAGTTTCCTCGGTTGGTGAACGCGGTACTGACTGTACGTACTAATGCTTCCGATGGTTTTTCTTGCCAAGTAATTGCTGTTTCATGTCTATTTAGTCACATACCACGATAAAGACAAATTACTGAATTAATTATTCGATATAATTCGTTAGTTCTAATTCATAGAATACATTATTATTATTTTATAATTTTATTTTGTAATTACTTTTAGTTTTTAACTTTTGTAATGATTTAAGTGTGTTTTGTTTTTTGCACGTTCTTTTTTCTTTTCGCTCTTTCATATATTTAAAACTAACTGCTTAAGTGATTTCGGTAATGTGTACAGACTGTCACGTAGAGGTCTTAGGTTCGAAACCTGGGTCGTATAGCATTGTTCTTTTTATACTTAGCTTTACTACAGTGCTGTAGTGATAACACTTTTCAAACTTTTCATGTTTTGATGATATAAATAATTCATAAAACACCAATTTCTTGTGATAATCTTTTGACATCGTTATAATCATGTTGCGTTCGTTATAGCATGAACCATAGTTGTATTAGATCGTTTACCGAATATCCCGGGTTTGCGAAGCTCAAGCAGTAAAGAGCACAGGAGCTAGCTTTAACTACTGAAACGATGCAGTCCGGCGTACAGTAACAAATGTAGAAACAATTGAAGTGGCATTGTGACTTTTTGAACTTTACTTTAATTCTATTTATTTGGCTTATTTTCCCATCGTAATAATGCGTCGATCTTAACACTTTACATCACAGAAAGGTTATCGTCAACTGCAATTACGAATACTCAAGTTCTTTGGCCTTACACCCCGGAAAGAAGACAAAATGGAGTGATTTGTAGTCCAAGGCAGGATAGAGGGCAAGAGATCCCGTGATAGCTCGCCAATCAGTTGAAGTGACCTAATTAAAACCCTTACTAACACCAACATGTCTGATTGCTCTCACAACGCCTCAAATAGAGCTTAATGGAGACACATAGCGAAGAGCGCTATTCGTGTGGATCCACCCATAACCACGACCTTTTTAGTGCACGTAAGAATGCACTAACTAAGAAGAAGAAGCTTATTTTCATTTTTTTATTAACTCTGAAATTTATGTATACTATACTCGTATGTTTGGCAAAAATTAACCTCCTTGTGACGGGCTCGCCTCCTGTTACATAATTATGACCAATTGTGCAGGTGATGCATAGTTTTAAGTGAGTCTTATGTTATCTCTATCAATATAATATACATTTTACTCCTTTTCAGTTAAAGTTAACTGGCGTTTGACTATTATTCTCTCTGCATTAGTCCTTTTATTAGGACTGTTTAAAATCCAGTACAGTAAAATCGAAATGGCCTAGTGGATAAGGCACCCGCTTCGTAAACACGAAGTAGTGGGTTCGAATCCGAGCAAATACCAAAGTGAATTTTAAAATCATATCTATGTACTTTTAAAATTATCTTAAACATTTCTGACAGACGGCAAAGTAAATCATCATGAGGAAACCTGGACTTGAAAGTCTGAAATTACCAATCCGTCTTGAGCAAGCGTGTTGATTAATGCTCATGCCTTCTCTATATGAGAAGTGGCCTATGCCCTACAGTGGGACAGTAAATAGACTTATATTATTATCATTAAATCTAGTACGATGTCTTATCCATTAGCTTTATATCATCGTACACGTAAACACGGCATAAGGGTAACGGATAGAGGAAGTTTGCGTAGGCTATTTCTCTCAGTTTAATAGCTGCCAACAACCCTCGTGGTCAGAACTGCCCGACCGACAGGACACCCTTAAACCGCTTGTTGATATTGAAGAACGATCAAATTATTAAAGTTTAATTTAAATTTGTTACACGTAATAAATTCGCGATATAAAATTAATTTATAGATTCATACTTAACATCTTTTATGCTATATTTTTTTATAATTTAAGTTTCTAAAGTACGCTGTAGTGGCTTTTAAGTAGGCTTTAAAAGCCACTAGCCGGATTTAGTACTTACACGGTTTTTAGCCCTATATCATATGAAGCAAGTTTCATACCCGTTAGATCATCATGATTAATCCAAATCTTGACTTTTAGAGACTTATTTCTAACATCGCTGGAAAATCACCTTCTTACCTAAAAAATAACATAACCTAGCCTGGTTTTTTGTTAGCATACCACACATTCCATAAGGAAAATATATTTATTGTCGTTGAAATACAATTCACACCTCTAGGGATAGTACTTATATAGGGATAATACTTTCTAACTCTATATGAATGCACATACCATGCATACTTACATTTATTGAATCAATAATATCAAATACGCAAGTTACGCAACACAATAATATTATTATGTATTATAATTTCTTCGTTTAAGCGGTAGTACCATACCAAAGAGGACGGAGTACCTGGTAAAGCGAAAAATAGCTACAGAATATAGACTTGAATTATAAATAAATAGCTACAGAATTTTTTTATATTAGCCTACCAAAGTGTCCACCCCGCCTGATGGTAAGCAGCCAGTGGAATCCAGAAATGGTGGCCACTACATCAAAAACCATCGTCTTAAACTGCTGGTATGGTGGTCTCTACTATGGTAGCTGGGGATGGGGTTCGGAGGAGGTGAGGAAAGAGAAAAGGGGAGAAATTTGGCCTCCGGCGTTCTCATTTACCGAACGAAACGTAGTAGTACGGATACTACTACTCTTAAGTCGATCTTCTATGAGAGGGTAGTACTTCCCCGGACAATCCGACCCATACATGCTGAAACCAGCGTGGATTTACTATCGTAAAACGATTTTTATTCTCTTAGGACTTTTATTATAAAAAAAAATTCAGTCCTATTGTATCAAAAACATAACTTTATCTTCAAAATATAACTGTAATACAAATAAGAATAAAAATAGAAGAGTTTATGAAGTAGCATATGAAACGTACTTCACGTTTTATACGACCATTTCTTAATCTTCTTGCAGCGTCAGAACTAGGTTCAGCTAATATACTATTAACTGAACCTAAGTTCGCCTTAACAATATTTAAATCCAAAAACAGTTTATCTCTGGCCTTGCGATTCCGATCACAACTTTCACGTTGTGATCCTGCTGTTCAATCTGAACCTGATGATCTAGCAAATGCAGATGTTTTGCCGTACCCGTCAAGTCAAGTGCATGTTTTAAGAAAGACTTATTTATATATTTATTTGTTGAAATAATGATGATCATGTTGAGTATTGTCCAGTTCTTCTAAGGAAAGTGCTCTAGTATTAGTAGTTGAAATTGCGAGTCCTCTGCAAGTATTACGAATCACTTTCAATTTTTACTTGGCGCCATTATAAACAAATACATTTAGAACCATTATAGATGTGCAAAATTTCCTTGTTTTGTTTTTTATATTACTTCTTTTGTGTTAAATTGTTCCTACGCATCATAAAATATTAAAATGATGTTAAAGTAAGAGCATTTAATGCTATCATTTTAATTCTAATTTTCTTTCTAAGCACGTTACTTTGAAGTATTTATCTTACCATGACATTTTTATGTAGAAGTGTTTCTTTAATTAACTTTCTTGACATACTTTTTAATTTCGTGCTTTTCATTAAACGTTAATGATCTTGTAATAGGACAATTATCGAGGTCTTAGGACAGTAGGTAAATACTAAAAAGGATTTGTATATGCCTGCTTTCAATGATTAGTATAAGAAATTGCTTTGGTATTTCATAGAGGCGAAAGCTTTAATTGTCTTTTAAATAAAAGTATATACATTTTCTAATGGAGGCCATTCATTATGAAGCACTATGCTAAGTACTTACTTAGTAATCTTCAGAATAGTAAAAGGGTGGAATGTACATAACTGCATGCGTAATGCGATAGAAGTAATGTAAATCAAATAAAAATAAATTTGTAATAGGTACTTTACTTTTGTAAATGTCTGGCTTTTTATCAAGAATTACTTAAAAATGGCTTGTTATTAGTTAACAATCTATTGATTTGAAAAAAATGAAAGACATTCTCTTCTGTTGGTTTGCAAGTGTAAGAACGCCGAGAAATACGTGTCAAGGTGATAAATAAATACGGAATGTATATAAGGCGCTGCACAAATTAAAAACAATGTTTAGGTCATCATCAAGATAATTTTCTGCTTCAGTCATTTTTAGTAGTACTGCGTAAACTACGAATTGAAATTGAAGAAAATATACCGCCCTTACTTAATAGTAATACAAACAAAATCCATAAAGTTTATTTTATTACAGTTAAAAGGGCAAGAAGGGAAACCATAAACAACTTTAATTTATACACGAACAATATAAAATAAGCGAGTAAAAACGCAACGCCTGAGAAGTTTCGGCCTTATGTGGCGAATGCTTAAAATGCGTGAACAGAGCTTACTTGTGCTCCCCGTTTAATAAAATACGTCTTATACAGGGCCATATGTTCTCAGCTTAATATTGAACAAGCCATGTTTACTTAGGGGAATACATAATGAATACACGCATTTGGTTCGTACACGTGTTCAAGTAACCATGATAGAGCCTCTATTGTTTTATTATAATGAAAGGTCAAGTTCACAGAGAATGCATACAAATTATTTCAAGTATTTTGGTGACCAAGGATTCATTATTTCAGTTTTCAATCAACATACCGAGTGCGAAGGTTTCAAATCGAATGCTATAATACCCAAAAACCGGTTCTAGAAAAAAGCATATAATTATTTCAATAGAGTCGTAAATATATATTGGCTTTGCCACATAAGGATGGGTTAGATTGGTGCCATCGTTAGCATAGCAGTGTCCCAATAACTGCAATGGCGCATGTATATTTGTCTTCATTCAAGGTTTTCTGCTTCGTATGGAACGCATTGGCATGGGTAAATATAGTCCGATTCTTGTATGACAGGACAACTATATTTACAACTTCAAATCTTATAAGCATTTGCGTCTTTTTAATTGACCTTGACAGTCAGAGTTTTACTTAATTTTTTTTTCTATCTTTCTTATATTAAGTTTCCTTTTTCCTCACCTTCCTCAATCCTTTTACCTACCCCACTCCCTACACGGTAGACAGCGGCTTTGCGGAGTCCCTGGTATTGCTAGACCATTGCTAGAGACACTGTGTCGTCCATCAGTGACAGTTACCACTTACCATCACGTGGACCGTTTGCTTGGCTGCCACTGTCGGCCCTAAAAAAAGTAGTTAGCATATATTTAGTTTAAAACGACACATTCTTAATGACTTTATATTAGATTACACAACGTACAGGTTACTTCACTAAACGGCTGCAAGCCTAGGTCCTTTCCCTGCCGTCAAGGCCTTTCGTAGGCACAAATAAAGTTCATATGCACATAAAAAGCGGTACACGCGTAGTCATGACATAGTCCAGTTAATATGGAGGTTTAAATTATACAGCAATCTTATGTTGGGAGTGTCACTCGTGTGTGCAATGTCGACGGCAATATTCGATTTATATCCTAGTAATTGTTTAGTTTTAGGTATAAGGTACAATTATGTATAGCTACAAATAATGAATAAAAATAACTTGTATTTCGTTGTGATAACACCAAATAAATATTTTCAATTTTAATATTGTAACGAGCTTGGTTTTTTTTATAAACGGTAGAAGAAAAACGTATTATAATATAATATAATATTGTTTTTTTAGTATCTCTAAAGATATTTAATGATGGGTTTCTCTTATTGATTATTTATTTGATTATGTCGTGCTTCATGTTGTCCCCCCAACACTTATTTGGTCTTTCTCTATTAATATAAGTTTTTACAAAGGCCAAACGTTCTTACTTAATTTTTTTTAGCAGTGTTCTTTCATTACGTGTCTACTGAAATGAATATTATTAAAAGCCAAGTTAAATATTTTCATAAGCATTTAAAATATCAGCCAACAATTTTATTTATGAAAGGGTTTTAAAATGGCTTACTTATTAGCATATATCACGTATACGAACCCTTTGCTTGCACCCTCTTTGAATACAAATTCGCAACCCCTTATCTCATAACACCAATGCATTTGTTGTACCACCAATTTGAATAATCTTCATCGTATATTGCAAAATTATCGTGCTAACTAGAATTACTTGCAGGGTTAATTTCTTTTGCTTTTGATTTGATTTTAGTATATAAATACTACGAGTTGGTATATCTTTCAAAGCAAATCAAGCAAAATCGGTGCCTTTTCGTCTGTTTCGCCACTGATATCTTCTAAACCACGAAAGATATTTTAATACAGTTTTCAGTGTCGTTTTAAGCATGTCTTCAGAAAGGTTTACGTATAAAATACATGCATAGTATGGTATATAAAAGCCGAGAATTTTAATGATTTATGTGACGGACGGGTGCCTTCACCACTGGGCCATCACGGCTACTTTTATATACTTAACTCTATTTAGATCAGTAGCTATTTAGTGGTTAAGTCTATATATAGTATTCAATTCATATACCACGGTAGGGATGAGGTAGTAAAGAAAGCGTTTTGATTATAATAGTTCTATAAAAGGGCTAAGATCAAAACTTCTTGCTCCCTGGCACCGCATTAGTATGTGAAATATGCCATAGTTTTCATTTGAACTAAATATTTTTAGCAAACATAGAACAATGATAATCGCTTAAACTTGAAAATTAGTGAAGAGTGACAACATACACAAAATAGCATATTTTTATAATGAACGTCTTATATTTACGGTCCATATTAGTCTAGTTTAAAAGATATGCAAAGGCGTTGTGTAAGATATTGAGTTTGTTTTAGCTTATAATAATTCTGAGATGTGCTATAAATATTTTTAATCTATAAGTATTTAAATGACCACAAACTTGAAACCCGTTAATAGCAAATATTATAAAATCGCTACAATGTTTAACAAACAAACTCTATAAACTGTCTAAACGGTTAACATTATTGACATTTAACAGCATATAATTAACAATACAATAACAATTAACCGTAGATATTAGTAGTATTTGTTGCAATATAGTAAGAATTTACAATGAGTTGCATAACAATCGTTATTTGTAACAAAATACTCATTGCATTCACAAAAATGTTTCTCCTGCTTTCACAAAACATTTAATAGCTGTGAAGAAAAATAATCGTAATATAAATATGAAATTTAAACCACATGACGTTGTCACAGCTCACATCATTTTAGATCATGCCAAGGTAGGTATAGTCAATGTAGGGATAATATCTAATAACATTTTTATCGACAATATTATCTATAGACCTTATCTATTACGGATCCTATTATATTCCTTACTTCCCTATCATTGATTTTACCCTACGTAAGCAGTTACCCGCTTGCATTTAGACATTACCTAAGAGAGCGTTCAGCTAATGTGGACATAACAGTAACATGGCGCGATAGTACTCTCACACACTGTCTTAATAGCCTATTATATTTTATGCTTAATTCAAACACTATCCGGAGAATGAGGTGCCTTGAGATATGTATATGTACTTCTGTGAGATTGAATACACGGAGATTATTTTATTGTCGAATTACGAAAAATTTTAGCCTATATCGTAATTAACAGTGTGTGTAACTTTTATTGCGTACAGTTATATATTAGGTATAGTATTATTATGATACAGTGGCAGAAAAACAAATCAAAACAGTCAAAAAATGGTCACAAATAAAACTATCCTTGGGCATCCAACCTCGCAGTTTGTAACACATGTGTAGAAAAACCACCAATTTATGAATCAACTTGAATCAAGTGACGTCGTAATAATTTAATTAGGTTTCATTCTATTTATTGTTGGCATAACACAATCACAAATAACTCAGAGGCAGTTGTAAAAACAACAAGTTCATTTGCAGTGAATTATGCGAACTGATATAATAATAATTTGTTGATGTAACATCTTCACTTAATCGCATTACCGTAACGATTATACTTTCGATAATACACGCACTTGGCTTCAATTAAGTCGTCAAGGTGTTTGGTTATATACGTAAACAATCAACCATGTAAGAGTAAACATGTTTTCTATCAACGATAATGTTGACGAGCGGAATTTTGCACTAAATAAAACGTACGTGCAGGCTCTGGAAGGAACTACCAGCTACGGTGTTTTCCGAGCACAATATCATGTTTTCGTTCAAACGAGGTTAAAAAATTGCATTAATAACATGTTCATGAGCGACAGCTATCATTTACTATCAGGTTCATGTGCCTCTGTCGATAAGAACCTCTAGAGACCATGTGGCCTCGCTATGAGTACTTACAAAAAAAAACTTAATATATGTAATGCTGATTTTTTTTAGCACATATTAGATTTAGGATTGTACTCAAGCGGTGACAGAGTCCGCATTTTCCTATATTAGGACTGCTTACTCAAATTTTATAAAAAATAATATATTAAATTTAGTAGATACTACTCTCTGGCCTCTAAAGGATAAAAAACGAAACAAATCCTAACCGTTAATAACACAAATTTTTAGTACTTTAAATCATTTTAGACTTATACAGAGTGTATACGAAGGTTTGAAATTAAATGAAAAGGCAGCTGTTACTAGACCGTATACTGATTTCAAATTAATCACAAAAATAATTTGACGAAAAACAAAAATTTTAATTTTTCTAACAAAGTAAATAATATTTTAGTAGTAACAAAGTAATATACCATTTATTATGACAAGTTCACTGACCTGTAATGAGCGGCAACGTTTATCCTTCGACGTGGATTATGACTTAAGTCAATGACCGTTTGACGTACTTACAGAGTGTTTAGAATTAAAGATATTAAAAAAGTAGTCCTGTGTCTAAACTATTAAAAATATTTAGTTGATTTTTTTGTCTCGCTTTATAATGTCATATACTATACGTAATTGCATTTAATATCATACCGTCGTATACACTGTGTATGAACCATTTTACGAAATATGAGTATTCTCAACTTCCTATTCGCGTTACATGAAAATAATTAAAACAGTTATAATAAACAGCAAAGTATATTTTATATGTATCTCGATTTATTTCTTTATTTCAGGTTTTTTTAAACTCAATGTTTCACGCTTTTCTACCATTCAACTAAAACATAATGAAATTAAAATAAAGAGGTTAATAAGAAAGATAATATGTTAAGTGATATTTAAAACAATACTTTTATACATGATCGTGATAGCAAACCTCTTAGACTATAAACATATCTGACAAGATAAAGATAGGCACATACCGGTTGGCGCACGGGTAATTTCTTCCATTTCTCTATGTTTTACATTCCCCCTGTGTCTCCGGGGAGCGTTCCGGCACTAAGCTGGTTATTTCTTACATTCTGTACAAAATTCACAGTTAGGAAATTGAATTTTTCGAATTTCGTTTCTTAAGGGTATATTACACACCGTTTTGATTATCGTTGATTATCTGACAACGTACCTATGTACATTATTTTATACTGATTTGAAAGCGAAGGCAACTTGCAGTCCTGACAAGAGATTCAAAACCTTGTGTGATAAATAAATTGCTTTTGGAAATTTACGAATATGCTTTATGTCGGCGACCCTGAGATTATTTAAAAATGCAAAAATCTTTTTCAAAAAATATTTGTAATCTAATGTGGTACAATAGAGTTATCGACTATTTCTATCTACTCATATCGTTCATTTACTTTGAGTAAAAGGGATATTAACAATTACCTTTAAAATTAACTACCAGGTCATCATAAAGCTACGAAACGAGGTAAATATTACCTTCGTACGGCAAAACATAGTGAAGAAACCTGAATAATAAGCCTGATTGCCAATACCTGAGCAAGCGTTACACGTCAGTGATAATGAAATAATAATGAAGTATTATATGACATGTTTATAACAATTTTTATAATCAATTAAGCACTAGCGTGTTTAGACTTTAACGCTAAGTACATTACTTTATTAAGTTACGTATTACCACGGTTCAGTTAGTCCGCCAATTGCACGTAGGATCACTAGGTAGTTCCATCCTATATATTCTACAAACAAAATTTTTTAAATGTATAATGCTGTGTCTAACAAATAATGCCCGAAAACTCACTGCACACTATTGTTTTTGTTTTATTTAACCTTAAAATATTTCTTCATTTTTTTTACCTACCTATTTTGTACCAAACAGAAATTATATTTTGTATTTTTAGAGTAAACAAAATAAAAATAATATTATTACCGCTGTGTAAGTAACCCTTTATAAAATCGAAGGCCATTTTAGTCTGGCCTCCCCTTCGGTTTTTAACGTTGAAATACTTATAGGGTGTGAAGATGTTAACGTATCATTATCATATTAATATGACTGCGTCGGTTTCTTGGTTGATAAAGTGTAAATACACTTGAGTGGGGGTTGATGACAACCAATGTCAAATTTTCAAAGACTAGTATTGTATTTTGAAGTTTATCTGAAGCTAGTTCTTAAGAATTGGAGAAATAAAAAACTATAAAAATCAAAGGAAATATCCATTCTTTCACCTTAAATATCGCAAGCTAAAACCATTGAAATACTACTACAAAAGATACAGAGCTCACTATAAAGCGAAGTAATGTATTGTGTTGCGTGTTAATAAAGCCTATACTTGTTTTTGGTGATGCTCAAGTTCAGAGACACACTTTTTTTAAATTTGTTATCTGATTATGAATGCATGGTCCTTGATCTTTATTTCCTTAAATGGTCATGACGTCACGTGACTTATTCTTATTGGTAGTAACCTACTTCTAATCTGCTTATTTATGTGTGATGAAACTACCAAGATATCCAAATAAGTAAGTGATTCCTTATAGGTTTTTTCTTTCACGACTGTTGCTTGCATTTGTCGACATTATGTTCCCAAATTTATAGTATTTAGAAATACATTTGTGTCAGTAATACCTGTTTTTAGAGTTATATCTTAGACAATTTTGTCAAAAGACTTTCATGTTGGATAGCTGATTGTTACTTTATATTATTTCTTAATGTACAAATTTAAAGTTGATAACACAAACTGAAATTATTTTAAACCTTAAATATTATATGTTAAAGTTCAAATTGGAGTGAGTACGATAAATTAATGGGTAACTGAAAGTCTGTTTTATTATAGCAAACAATCCAGGTAATGACAGGCTTTATTAAAATTTAAATGAAATTGTGTACGTTGAGATTGCTAGGTGCAATTTATTGTTTCTCTTCATTCTTAAGCAAATACTTAATAAAGTATAAAAGATATTACAAATATTCAAACAAATGCAGATACCAGCAGCGCTTTGATTAATAAACGAAGCGGCACTATGCTGAACTAAGAACCATTTTTGTACCACACAAAAAAAAAAATAATAATAATTAATTGTCACAACACGACATACCTTTGAGTATTAGTTATAAGTACGCATGTATTAGAATTACCTTTGTGTGAATTTCAAAATAAATGGTTTGTTTCTTTTTATCTTTAAATGCAAAATAAACATTGTTAGCTATGAATGGTTTTAAACCTGAATTTTATCTATTCATCCTTAAAGTGCAATTTATATCGTATGTATCGTTCATTAGTCAAAATTGATTATTTAAAATAAAGATATAGATATTAAAATATATATTTTGTAATATTTATTGATATTTATGTATTAGGTACAAGTCCGTCTATTTGTAAAGAACAATTTCAGCTATATAATCAGTTTATTATATTATATAAAATATGAAACATATTCTAACGAGTCAATGAATTTTGAGGTCATACGGTCAAATTGTTAAGTACCTATTTGATATCGCGGTCAGTGCCCTTATGTATCGTAGCAAGTTTTTCTACAACTATAAACTATCACTTTGTAGTTAAAGTAAGCATTTTTCTTTCAAACATAATAACTACTAGCTGTTTTTCCGACGATTTATAAAACCGCGCATTCTTCAACCTTATAATTTACGTGATCTTATAGTTCTACAGCATCGCTTTCTTGTAATATAAAATAAACATTTAATAAAGTCTTTAAATTTTGATAATAAATAGCAATATACAATATACAGGTATTACAGTAAAGTCAATGACCAGTGCGACACGCGAATGCCAATGACCGCAATAAGCGAAATGTCTGCAACTAGCGTATCAACATTCACTAACGTTGCAATTCTTTGGCTAAAATCATATACTTAACTATCCTTATCGTACAGAAAGCAGAGAATATTCCACTGAGAAGTCGTAGATAAAGAATGTAAATGTACTTTTTAGGATCCCTATTTTTAATATTTATTTTGTTACAAAAATCTGATAGAGATGCAGTACGTCGATTTCTTAATGTCAGCTGCGCAACTTGTCATAAATAAATGCTTTTACAGAATACTGACAAGCAGCTCGACTTGCGGTAGGAAGGAAGAGAAAGTGTTTCTTCTATCAAGCAAATATGAAACTTTGAGAAGAAGTATGGGCCTTCTTGAGGCTACCTGCATATCCAGAGATAGTAAATTTCAGGCACATTCATTTCAAAGATACTGCTATTCAACATGATGCTAAATGGGTGATGAAAAAACAGTTCAGGTTTAACATAAAGTCCAAACAGTCCAAGCGATAGGGCTAACTAAGTGCATTCATAATACCAGTAAAGAACGACACAATATTTTAAATAACAGTTGTACGTTACATTGCAAACATTTTTATAGTAGGCGCTAAAGTGCTAAAATCACATAATGTTGTCTGCGGGCAAGAGGGAGATTAATGTTGGTCATACAATCACTATCTGAATTTCTCCTTAATCATTAAGTTTATTTTATTTTGTATATACTTCTGTATCTTCAAATTAAAATTTCTATATGTATATAATGTGTATAATTAACATTAAATTTACATATAGTTTACTTTTTAGCTAAATAACTCCTATCACTTTGTACACAAGAGTCAGTGTGCAGTGTGTTTAAGTTAATCTTACCCCAAACTATTTAAATCAAGCTAAGTAGTAAAATAATGATTTATTTTAACCAAATCGTGATCAGAACCAAATTAAGACAAAAAAAACTAGCTCCATCTACCATTCAATTTTGCGGAAGCTTAAGAGCACCTGCCTCGTCGAGCTAATACAGACAGCACTTAACCGATTACGAACCCAGGTAGGTCGTTGCAGATCCAATTTGTCGAAGTGGCGAATATTTAAAATCGCTATTGTAAAGAGATTGTCAGTCTTAAATTCTAATTCCTGTATATCGATATTATTTCTACATATTTATGTTTAAAAGTTATATATAGTACTTAAGTAATACAGACACAAAAAGGCATAAAACTTTAAGTTATTATTATACACTGCCTTTTCAACTTATTAAGCTCCTTGTAGAAAGTTACGTATATAATAAAGCAGTGCACTGATTGCTAATCAGCTCAGAAAACCAAACCCAATTAAGTAATATCGCTTTAAAAGTCAACATTGAAGAAATCAAATTCACACAAAGTAACGTTAATTTGGTCCACGACCCTCGACCGCAGAAACTCAGCGCCTACGACCCAGCTGTTTTGCAATCGCTAAGATTTAATTAAGAAAGTTCCCAAAAGTTGTTTAAAATATAAAGTTCAGTTACAGGATGTAAACATGATTTGTAAGACAGTTCCATTTTAATTGAAAAGTTCTAATGTCGAGTTTGAGGTGACAATTTATTTTTTCCATTTGTGAATCGGGGGAAATAAATTGACACATTTAGACACAATTATGGAAACAACACATTTGTGGTCGTAGTAAACGATGACTAACAGTGGCTGTCTACATACGATCATTATTCGAAAACTCGATTTTATGCAATGGATCGTTCAGCGCTGAACCGCTTTTACAATATATCAAAATGTCTATGCGCAGAACAAAAAATTCGGGATTTTTCAGAATCTTGGACTAAAGTTTTGTATATAGAAATCCAATGTAAGTGAATAAATACTATGTAACTGGGATAAGTGTTAGTTACTTTTGTAAAAAGTTTCAAACAACGCTGTGTACTATGTCCAAGGGTAGTAATTATAGCAAATTCCTTCGTATAGAAGAGGCATATGTCCAGCAGGCTCATTATATCGACCTGCTGTTATCTCACTACTTTGAAATGCCCCAGGGGATAAGGCACCCGCTTCGTAAACATGAGTTAGTGGCAAAGTTCGAATCAGGGCAATTGCCAATGTGATTTTTTAAATCATAAGTTTATCTTGGACATTTCTGACAGACGGTGAAGGAAAACATCGTGAGGAAACCTGGACTTCTGAGGAAGACTTCTTTCTACCCGTTTGGAGATTACTGATGCCGTATTTATGTTCAAACTCATAAGAGGTAATGTGGATTGTCCTGGTCTATTGAGTCTCCTAAGATTCCGCGCTCCTTCCAGATACCCTCGACATCAGATTACACCACTATGCCCACCATTAAGACGGACTGTCCTTGGTGCTAATTCCCCTATACCTAGAATGTGTAAATTGATAAACAGTTTTAGTGACATAATAGACATACATCATGATAGTTTAAGTACGTATCGTAAAACAATACTGAACATTACACGAACTGCTAATCCTAAATTAACCTAATTTAATCGTATAAATTTAATTTAATTCTTAAATATATTAATAATAAAATAATTACATCTAAATTATACCTGTTATTCTAATTCTAAGAAGTATGATAATAAATTACTGTGCGATTATTGTACCTATATTAATTATTACATTTTAATTTAAGCTCACTTTATATTCTAATTAAATTAATTTTATATATATTTTTTTTAATAACATTGTAATTTAATTTAATTCTAAATTAATTCATCAATTTAATATTATATAATTATTTATTGTTAACAAATAATGTGCATGTGGTGTTAGCCTTTAAGTGGTTACTACGCTTATGTATAGAATAGCTGATACATATGTCTTTTAATGTAATAGCGTAAGTAGTCGTTGGCTGACCTTAAATAAATAAAATAAAATAAATAAATAAATAAGACTGAAATCGTCAATCCGCCTTGAACAAGCGTGGCGATCGCTCATACCTTCTCTGTATGAGAAGAGGCCTTTCCCTGCAGTGGGATAGTAACGGGCCGATATGATAATGATGGTTATTCCACTGAAGGGGGAGGCCTTTCATTCAGAGAAGGCATTAGCATTGAGTTCAGGCTGATGATGACGAATGAAAGTTCATTGTATGATACTGCTATAGAATACGAGTATACAAGTCTGCTATAGAAATTCTGGGAAAGAGAATTATAAAGCTCATTGAAAGCCGTTTTTAATTATTTATCAAAATTAAAATTTTGTTGTAAAACTATCAAAATTCCAAAAATATAATGGTAAATAAGTTGTATGCTCAATCAAAACGTATTCAAAAATATCGCACAATTTCGATTTATCCATGATTACAGAAACGCCCATATCTGTATATTGGCGAGCAAACAAATGAATATCCAAATTTAAAAATAAATGATGTAATCACTACAGAGTTAATTCTAATTTGGAATTCCATTCTGAATGAATATTGTTATTTATTCTTAGTCAGTATTATAAATCGGCGATGAATAGTTATTTTTAACCGACTTTAAAAAAAGGAGGAGGTTTCTCAATTCGACCGTATATATTTTTTTTATTTTTTATGTGTGTTCGTCGGTAACGTCGTCGATTAGAACCGATTTCGATGATTCTTTTTTTGTTGGAAAGTAGATATCTCAAGTGTATATATATAAGTAGTTAAATAATTACTAGGTACCTATAGGTATAATCAATCCTGATTTGCTATTGTAGTAAGGTTCTTATAGTATTTGCTTGGCACCAACTTCAAAATTCTGATTAACTAAATCAAAATACGAATTACTTTCTGCTAAGTAAACTTATTTTTAACTTTTTAGTTTCCTTCCCGTTTGAAGTCGGTTTTTTTTTTGTTTAAAATTATTTTATATAGGTACGGATCCATATAATATCAATAAAAATTGGACAACTGTCGAATAAGCACTGCGCAGGTACCATTGATATCTTATACAAAATTTCGTATAACATATCAACGGCAGGTGTAAAATCTATAACATATAAAGAACACACATAGACTAGTGAAATGTAAAATCTATGACATAATGAACACAAACAGACTAGTGAAATTTGTTAGATGTATTATCAAAAAAATTCGTGTACATTTAAATACAAAATCTCGCGAAATGAAATAAAAATCTTCGTCATCTCCATTCTACCAAACTTTTTATCAAAAGTATACTTAGAATGTTATAAATAACCTATTATAAATTTTATATCTACATTTCTAAACTTTGGTGCTTTTTAAACTACGTCATACGGCAATATAGTCTGAGTGCAACGTTAAGAAGACTTAAGCAATATCACAAAATTGCTGCTTGCCGTTATACTTAAACTGAGTGGATAGAATAAATGCACAAAGTTTTAAACTTTAACGTTATACGGTGTTTAATATATAACAATAAGTGTTATCTGCTAACTGAAGTGTTTTAACAATTTAAAAGTTATAGATAATTGTATTACTATCTTAACAGGTTAATGTTTCTCGGCTGAACCGATATTAATGAAAATTATTTATTTTTTATTTATTATTAATATTAATTATTTTTATTATTATTAATTATTTTTTGGTTACTCTCATTTTTAGTATCATTTCATTTAATTTATTTTGTTTACTTTTAATTTTGTTCACGATTTTTTACGTATGTTTTGAATTGCTTTGTGATGTACTTACATATCTAGAAATACGTTCCTACTTTGTTTTGTGTATACCGCTCTGGCGCTTGTTTCTATTTACTTTATAGCCAACTGTATCTTCTCAGCCAAATGAATTTATGTATTCTTTTGTAAAAATAAATTGTCTTAAACCATAAAATTTGTATTTAGATAGAATCGGTGTTGGAGACGGATATAGACTACTTTTTTATCCTGATAATCAGTCTGGTTCCCGAGGGATACAACAAAACATATTTTACGCGAGGGCAAAGTTGTGGGCGCTGCTAGTTTTTAATAAAACTCTTAACCTCTCTTGGCACACAGTAAGACACTTTAGAAGTAATACTTTTACCTTTTAGCAGCAAATAATCTATTCATTTATTTCATCGCGGAATTAATAACAGACGTATTATCTCACAGACTACCTTGAAATGTACCAGAGATAAGCAAATTAGGTGCATAGTGTATATTCAATCAAATATATTTTAATTTCTGATCTGATAATATAGTTTAAACTTATAAATATAAATTGTTCCGGATTATCTTACCAGACTTTTATTTAAAATGGTTACTGGTTGGTGGAATTTCTGTTTTTAAGAGAGAGGGATCACCAATTTAAAACTATAAATAATATATGTTATCTATAAAATATTAAACTAAAAGTTTCTTAAAGCCCATTTTGCTAATGTCTTTGAAAATAATACTAAATTAAACTAAACGAAAATACTGAAACTTGAAACTTAGGCTTTTGAATTTATTGCATGTTTGATAAATAGCATTCATGGGATAAAAACAAAAACTATATACTAAATGTGTCTTTAATATCAAAATTAAAATTAATTTTATATCACTTAAAATAAATAATTAACAATAATCTATAACTATTCAAGAATATAACTCCATTGGATGCATTTTTGAGTAATCGCTAGTTTAAGTACTTAGTAAACTTAAGAAACTACATAGTATTGAGATAAATATAACTCGTCTTTTAAAAGTTAGTCGGAGCCATTGATAAAATTAGTGAAGGCTTCTTTGAACTCGCCATTGGGATCTTCTTTCTTGACCAGGTCTCTCCAGATATCAGGAGTCTTTTCCTGGAAACCTTTCACAACTGTACGAACTAGCTCGCGTTGTTTGCGCGAACATTTGCCACAGCTTGTCCTCAACGCATCAGGGATAATTTCTGTAAAATAAACAATTGGAACAAAATTAATTAGAATCGACTATACATCTGTGGTTTGGTGGTAAGCAGAGATCGCGGGTTCGATTGCCGCTCAGTGCAAATATTTGTGTGCGTAAACATGATTATTTGCATTAGCCTAATTGTTTCTATGTTTAATATACATAGTCAAATTACCATACTAGATGAAACTAAATAAATGAAATCCTTCTTTTCTTTCTTTAATCTTAGTATTATATTAATTGGTTAATTTGTAATATTTACTTTGTAATGTTCTTTGGTTGCGTTGAGTATTTAAATTGTAACTCATACAAATAACTGTAATTATCTGGCGATTGAAAAGAGTATCGTGAGTTTCTTGCCAGTTCTTCTCACAGCTCTACCTCGCCAGCGAACTGGCTGTAGGTCAATTGGTTGATAAAATGTAATGTTGACCTTTCATAAGCATCATACTTTATGATCAAAATGAAATAAATGCTTTGACTTTGACTAATACGTATATTAATGTTACTGTCAGCATAAATCATCCCACTGCTGGGCAAAGACCACCCTTATGAGTTCCATATGTACCTACGTTTAAAAAAATATATTACAGTTTTATACGCATTCTAGAACCCATATCACATGCTATAACATTTGCTTAGTAGTATTATTTAGTTAGTAGTTTTTGTGTATTTGTTATGTTAGTAGTACTATAAATGCTAGTTTATTTCATTAATAAGGTCTTGAAGGAATCTTAGCACTGTTTATGATCCTACAACTATAATAACGTTATCGTATCTTGTCTTAATCTTTCTATTAATCTTTATACATATTATATATATTATTGACTGCTTGTTGTTACTAATTCTATTTTTATGTTTTACACACTTTTAATTTGAATTGCTTACTGTAATTGGTATAACCGTGGTAAATAATGTAAATACATAAATAAATTAAAACTGTTTAGCGAGATAAATTAATTTCTGTGTTTTTTTGTTTTCTTTAATTAGAAATATTGTCCCATTTTACGTCTGCGTTCCATTGTGGTACCATTTTCTAGAATTAGAACGTAGGAAGTAAATGAATTCACTTACTTTTGACGTCAGTTCCTTCAGGAGTGCAAGGTCCAGTACCAAGGAAGCAATGTCCGTAAGACTTGAGCAATCGAGGGTTCTCTACCAAGTCGTGGACGTCAAAGTTGTCGTAACGAGAATCATAATTATCAGGCCTAGAGTATACCGCAGCGATGAGAGCACACAAAACAAGGATAGTCTTCATAATGAACTGTAAAATGTAAAACATCGTATTTTATCACATGTTATAGATAAATTTAAAACAAACAGCCGAAAGACGTCCAGTACATGGCTACGAGCCCATTCGACACTAAAGATTTGACCCCGCATTAAAAGTTGTAGATTCGACCCTTTTTTGAGAGCCCATTCGTACCTATTTTAGGCACGAATCCAGAAAAAATAAAATTAATATTTATTTTAGAGTCCATACGTACCTCATTGTGTTTTCTACAATTTTAGAAGGAAAACAGTGTAGTTAGAAAAAAAAACTCATTTCAAATTATGTTAAAATATTTAATAAGTTGTATGCCCAATTTAAAATATATTATGCCCATTTAATACTTACTATTATTTATTTACGCAATATTTTTTTTCTTTTTATTTTGAATATTTCAACAACTACATACAACACCATTAGATTAAATTATAGCTTATGGGTTTTAGAATGCGGACATACATACATAAAAACTTTTTTTTTGTAAAAGTATACATAATATTATACATTGGAACACCCAGACCAATGAAAATAGACATTAAACCATCTTTTTCTTTACTTATTTTTGACCTCATGGTCATAATGTGACCACACACGGTTATGGAAACCATCGTGAATAATAAAGTCTGAAATTTCCAATTTACTTAAACAATGGCTTAATGATCAATGTCCATATTTTTTTTGAGAAGGGACCTTAACACTACAGCGTGAAAATAATGTGTAATCATTCTAATTTGAGTATGAAAAATATCTAGCATAGTCCTTACTTTTTCCAGCTAGTGAGAGCTGAAAAACCTTCCTTTTGATTTTTCTTTATTTGGACTTTTTATCAAGAGTAGAAGCAAATTGAAATGTAATAAAAAAAAATATATTTAACAACATTAAATTTTTCTGTAAATCTGATTTATCTATCAATACACCATATTAGAGTACGACTAAGATAAAACTTACATTTTAGTTCGCTGTTTAGATGCAACACTAACGTAACAGTAGCATTTGAGTGTCTTTTATAGTAAGATTTTTGACAAGGAAATTGAATGTTAACAAGTTGGCCAGCCTTGCACAGTTCTGATGCGTTCTTTAATGTGGGTGACGTGACGGTCTTGTAGCCGTGACAATGAAATGTGTAAACTTATACTTTAGAGAATTTATCTATACTATTATATAAAGCGAAGAAAGTTTGTTTGTTTGTTTCAACGCATTAATCTCTGGGTCTACCAGTCGGATTTGAAAATTCTTTTTGCGTATGATAGCCCAGTTCTTGAGGAAGGTTATAGGCTAACTACACGCTACTGGCGACAGGAGCAGAGCAGTAACCAAAGATGCGGTTGAAACCGCGCTGCGGGAAGCTAATACTATTATATAAAACTGAAGAGTATGTTTGTTTGAACGCGTTAATCTCTGGGAATACAAATCTGATTTAAAAAATATTTTTGCAATATACAGCACAATTCTTGAAGCAGGCTATAAACTATAAAACATCACGTTAGAAGTCACAGGCGTAGTAATAAAAGACATATATGTACGCGGGTGTAACCGTGTTGCGAACAGTGAGTTACTAGGTACGTTTAGAACGATCCCGCTAATTGGCTAGCCTATTAATACTCCTTCATATTTATATTGATTTAGTTTGTGAGACACTTATATTATCTGTAAAACTTGAGCTTCATTCGTTACGAAGTCCAAGAGGTTTAGGTATTAAGCAGTAACAGCAGTCCACGGGACTTCGAGTGTCTTAACTGAGAGTTCACAAAAGTCTCACTATAAAATACGTATACCAAATGTCAATGAATTAAAATAGATAGATTTATAGTAATATATTTGTTTTGTTATAAAGACCAATGATCATTGTTTAATTTAATATGTCACGCCAATTCCAAAAGTAATAGCTGAAGTTTAACTAGCCTTACACGCTAATTCAATCAATCACATATTCGTATATACTCACGTTCTTTATTACAGCTCTATATTTGGCTAAAATTACATGTACATGTTGCGCAATCTTCTCGCTGCTTATTTACGTGACATCGATTGTTTGACATGCATCTGCATTATTTAATTCTTTTTTATTTACATCTTGACCAACTTCTTGGAACAGTGTTATTAATATTTATATTATATGACAAAATGTGAAACGTGACTAGACGAAAAATAATAATCGTCGCTTCTAAGGCGATCCACACACTGCCCCGCGCTGCGCTGCAGCGTGGCGAAGAAACACCTACACCGCGAATGCATTTTTAGTGTTGCACCACGCGTGATTTGTATACAAAGAAAAATACTTACAAACAACGCAAGAACGCTCACACTACGCTCCGTGATGCGGGGCAGTGTTTGAATCGTCTGTACAGAACTAGGTACCTACAACAAATTACTACGTAGACAGAATTGCTTTAAATCTAGTCTCCTAGTGAGTAAAGGTACTTCCACTGTAAAGTACTTTTAGGTTTATCTCACGCTGCATCTCAAAACGAATTATATTCTTTCCAGTCTTATAGAGGAAGTAGATTTGTGTTTCCTTATTTAATAATGGCATAATTCAAAAAATGCTTTACTTCTAAATGACCCCGCATTAACCTTGTTTCTAATTTATATATTAGTGTTTCCTAAATCGTGCTTATGTAAGTTTATTTTAATATATGTATTGCACTCGTTCAATATGTTTTATTTATAGATAAACGTATTAAAGTTTCCGCTTTCTGGGGAAGACAATTTCATTGTTGTTTCGTATTATTATTTCTACTAGCTTTCTATATTTGCTTTGCTTACTACTCTGCTCCCGTTGCTAGCAGTGTGATGGTACATAGCCTATAACCTTCATCAGGAACTGGGCTATCATACGCAAAAAAAAAAATGTTTAAACATCACTGGTAGTTTCAGAGATTAGCTCATTCAAACAAACAAACAAACTTATCCGCCGCTTTTTATAATAAGTATAGATTTATAAGTAGATACTTGCAATTCAATAAAATGAATGCACAAAATTGTACTTGTGGCTCTCAATAGTTCTTCTTACCGATTAAAAACTTACAAAATAAACCATTCAAATCCGACTGGTGATCCGAACTAATTAAAATATTGTATCTTTTTTTTTATAGCAGTTTTCTGCAAAATACACAATAGAGTGACAAAGACGCCAGAGGCAACGGAAGCAATCCTTCATTAGGGGCAAAGGTCAATAGACCTCTAGGGACAGCCCTATCCACTGATTAAACCCAAATCATGACCCTCTACCCTTTTTTTATTATCCACCAATCACGTCGTATGATAATATAAGATTAAAATTAACAAACGCACGTCCTTCACAACGGAGCATGAGATTTCGTCTCTCACAGTGAGATAAGAACAAACATTAAATAAGTATGACAATCTCTAGGATTAAACTGTTTCAATCTATCTACTAAATAAAGCTGAAGAGTTTGTTTGTTTGAACGCGCTAATCTCCAAAACTACCCGTCGTATTTGAAAAATTATTTTTGAGTATGATAGTCCAGTTCTCGAGGAAGGTTATAGGCTATGTTACATCACGCTACTGGCGACGGGAGCAGAGCAGTAAGCAAAGATGCAAGTAAAACCGTACCGCGGTAAGCTAGTACGAAATATGTCAATACCGTGTTTGAAATAGATGATTGTTCCTAATTTTGACATCGAACACTTAACACGAATTAATGGCACTTATTCAGTCTACCAAAGTGCCTGTATCACTTTGCATGCTTCTTGAAATTGTAACTTAGAACAATTTTAATAACCTGGCGATCAAAAAGAGTGGCCTGAGTTTCTTTCCAGTTCTTCTCATGGCCCTACTTCGTCAGCGAACTGGCTGTAGGTAAATTGGATGACATTATGTAAATTTTGACGTTTATAAGTGTTAATTTAATTAACCTATATAAATAAATATATTTTCATTTTCCCATATTTAGTAAGTATAAAAAGTAGACCTCAACTTAAAAACAAAACAATGCACTTTTCATTTTTTTACTAAATATTTGACAAAACCTTAATATTTTAACTTTCAAAAGGAATCGAAACCGAAGCTATGGTAATATCCACGTTTATACACGATCGGTCTTTTGTGCCGAGATCGTGTGCCTAATATAACTCATTAGATTATTATGTGCAGTCATAAACGTGGGTATAATGTGGAACTGCTGGTGTGCACAAATAAACACGAGCCTCAACAAACCACCGTAACCTAACATTCACAGTGCTATTGCCGACATACGGTCCCAGCTCGAAAATAGATCATTGCACTTAATTTGAATCAGTTGAGTTCGAATAATATTAAAACACAAAGGACACATACTCAACAAACCAATTTTGTCACTGTTTTCACAATTCTTGTTTCATTTCATTTCGAAATTGCATGTATATTTTTAATTTTCTTTTTATACTATCGTAAACTCAAGTAACGGTATGTACATTTTAATTTAGACTGTACCAGTAGTCTCTTTAAAAATCCGTTGCATTTCTTGATTAGAACTAAATACGAGCATAATGCAGATTATTCCTCGTTCAACTATTACAATCGTACAACACGAGGCCACAAATCTTGAGGTTGTGGCTGCTAGTCTACAGCATTTGCATACTTAGTTCTAGATTGCGATAGTGCTACATGCATTTAATTAATTGAGGAATTATTTCATTATGTCGTAAAGTTAGTGTTGCTTTTTGACTTTAAGAAATATCGTCTTAAAGTAATGTGTTGCAATATAAATACTACAGAGAGTAAACTTTTAATTTATTTAAGAGATATCGTGTCTGTCCGGACTATGATTTAATTCTTTACAGAAAAATCCATACTAACTATTTTACTGACTTGGGAACTTCAAAAGTAAGATTTCTTCCAGCGAACCAAAGTTATAGAGAAAAATACTTATGTGAAAGCTCTTGAAGTGTTTATAGAGGAAAATTTACGACAAAATTAAATTATATTGCTTTGTTTGTTAATAGTATTGTGATCTTAGATCAAAGATAAGCTTAACACATTAATATCTCATAGAATTAATCGAGCATTATCAAATACTAATGATTGTAGCGCATAGCGGCATCACCCAGACAAATGAGTGACATTATTACGACAATTAATTACTCAACCGATATATCTCAGATCTCACGATTTAATTTATAAATTACAAGTAATAACATTCTAAATTGCTAATGTTAGTATTATTTCAGAATTCACATGTAAAGTACCTCAAAATAATATATTCAAGATCAGACACTTACATAACATCATGCAAAATAAAAATATATTTGTAAGCAGAGGCGAGAATAAACTTGCACTTAGCTTATCGAGTTTAAAATTTGTATATCTACTTTCGTATTTTCATCAACATTACATTAAAAATTGTCGAGGTTGAAAATTCAGCGTAATAACTAATTAACGTACCTGAGCATGTCTATATCTAGAACTTAGCATGTGACCGGTTGCGGCCGTCAACATTGGCGAGTGATCGATTATGGTCACGTGCGCCCTGACTGTAATTACTAGCCCTTAATTATTTACTTTATGGCGTAAGTTTTGGCTTTGATACATATATATCCGAAAGGGGTAAGCAGATGTGTTTTACGCACATATTTTAACAGCTTTATTGCTATACTAGCTGCGCCCCACGGCTTTGATTTTCGGGATGAAAAGTAGCCTATGTCCGTCTACGGCAACGAATCTATCTACATACATACTAATTTTCATCGAAATCGGTTCGGCCCTTTAGTCGATAAATGGTAACAAACACACACACATACATACACAGAAAATTTCACACGAGAAATCTATAATACGAGTATTAATAGGATGATCAAAATTACTCCAATTTGTCAGTAGAGCCTAGGAGCGATTGTTAATATTTCTCTATATTTAATAACGAATTATCTTCTAATAGGATAGCTCAGTGAGTATGAAAAACCGTTAGAAGAAGCGAGCATATTATCATACTACTTTTCACTCTTAGCTCGTTAGAAGTTAATTTATTGCAATTAATGTATTTCTGTTGTTAAAAAGTTATAAACAAATAGATACAGAGGGCCTACTACCACATCTTAAATCTTAAATTATTTTAATGTTACTTTGTGTTTTGTCTTTTTCTTTTGTACCATTACAAACAAGGACAGAGACAAGGTAAGGTTATAACAAGATTGCTATATGAGGTTGTGGTGGCCCCAAGTATTTCACGTTAGGAATAAGTACAGAATTACAAAATAGGTACGTTTATTCCCTATACTTTGTTCGAACGACAGGCATTTTTCTCTTGCATAAAACTGACACTATAGACAGCTGGAAAATATAGTATAGGTACTGTATTTTAATAAGGTAAATAATATATACATATTTAATATTACTTCTTGTTAGGAATTTAAAAAATATTTGTTAAATACACATTTAGTAAAAGGACTTGCTAAAAGGAGTATCTATTATCTTAACTACTAACGTTATGTCAAGTAAAATACACCCAAGACGCCTTATTTTTAGTGGATTCTTCACCACGATCCACAACGTTTCTTGACATATCGACAGTATAATATAGATTGTAGATTTTTTAGTCCGCTTACTTTTAATAAAGTGATGCTAAAGTTATGTAGGTTTATAGAAAATAACTTTAATTGTTTAACAACGTCATTACAAGTTTTTGTTGTTATATCTGATAAATCTATATCTATACATATAATAAAAATGTAACCGGTCGCTGTCTGTACATGGAAGATATATGAGAAAAAATATTATTGGGACCTTTATCAATGCAAAATAGAACCCAAAACAATGATTGTTAAAATTTTTGTCTGTTTGTCTGTTTGTCTGTGCGTTTGTTCACGCTAATCTCAAAAACGGCTTATCCGATTCAAATATGGTTTCACTGATACATTGTGGAAGCTTCACTTAACATTTAGTGTTTGTTTCATGTCAATCGGTTCATAAATAAAAAAGTTATGCCAATTTAAATAATCACGTCATACATGTGGTATGTATTTAGATTAGGTTAGTGTGTTTTTAAGTTAGGTTAACACGTCTTATTTCTTTGTGTGTGTAAATACTTTATCAGTTAAAATGTAAATAAAAGTTAGATTTATATTTTTCTGGACTTATTTTATTTTTATTTTTTGTGATAAAAACATGTTTGTTAACACGTCTCATTACATTACGGAATAGGTGGAATTAAAGTGAATTACGAAATAGTAGTAGTCGATTTACGCTGATTTCGGAAAATCGTTGTAAGAGTAGTAGTATCCATATTATTGCGTTTCGTTCGGTAAGTGCGAGAGCCGGAGGCCTAACTGATGCAGAGAAGACAATCCTCGCAGCATGTGTGGGACCAGCTGAGTATCCGTGGAATCATTGTGTGGGTGGTGTGGGTCAACCCGCCGGCCAGGGAGACGTAAGAGTAGTAGTATTCGTAGTACTGCGTTTCGTTCGGTGAGTGAAAGTGCCGGGGACCCAATTTTCCCCTTTCCTCTTTCCTCACTTCTCTCACTCCCCTAACCCAGGTTGGTGACCGGATAGTGGGACCCGGCGACCATTTTCGAGAAGGTACGGGGGCGCTTTGCGAGCAGTCCGTATCATCGGAAGCCCGGAGGCCACTTGAGCCTTTACAGCTGCGAAGAGACATCGCCTTCTCAATGGCCGTCTTCTATCTACGGAGAGTCTTCTCAATAGCTCTTTAAATTAATCCTACCCCCTCCCTTTTTATCCAGAACGACACGTGCGGGACTGAAGTGCTACCCTTTCACAGTGCAATCTAAAGGGTCTCGAACCAAATGGTTGAGCACTTCATACCTTTGTCGCTCAATTAAAGCCTGTATAACTCTTTGCCAGTGTATGAGTTTCCATCTAACTTTGATCCTGAGTCTTTTAAGCGGGGCGTGATAAAGCATCTCACTAAGCCGCCATAGTGGAGGCCACCATACCAGTAGTTTGGCTTTTGGAATGGTGTCCACCACTTCTGGATTCCACTGACTGCTTACCATCAGGCAGAGTAGAGTCACTTTGGCAGGCTAATATATAAAAAAAACCTTATAGCGTTTTTATTCCTCTCATTCCAAACAATTTTCCGTTTAGTTTTAAACGAGTTCAGTTTCCAGTGAGCATATGTTTCGCGATGACAATTAATAAAGCCTAAGATCAGACACTAAATGTTGTGAGTGTGGATCTAAATATTAGCTGTTTTTCGCATGATCAACTTTATGTGGATTTGTCACGTGTAAGTAATTCTAGCAGCCTGTATGGCTTTGATCCCCGATGGCTATACGTCTAATATCGTATATAGAGAAGCATTTACTGTAAAGATTTTCCTTTTTCACATAAACGAAGATGTTTATAATTCAAAACAAACCAAAAGATATATCCAAAAAATGCTGCCCAAAATCACTATTCCACGCAGACGAAGTCGCGGGCACAGCTAGTTGTTAATAAATGTACTTAACTTGTTCGGATTGGTCTCATAAGATCTCAGTGATTAGGAATTTCATCAAATGTTATGTTTTTATAAAGTGCTAATAAGCATAGTTTAACACTTCTGAATTTTTACTCGTAACACAGTACGGTTATAGACGGAATTACGGGCAATGTCAATAATTTAAATACGTTTTGACTGCATCCTAAACATAGGTTTAAGTGGGTGCCACTGACTGGTCCGCAATGTTTGTTTAATCACGGAGTTTGATCCTTAAATAGTTGTTCCAAGTTTGAGTATGCTTTAATGCAAGGGTGAAAGTCGCTGACTTTCACCCTTGTAAAACTTTCCCTCGCTACAAATTATACCGAATTGTGGTATAATTAGGCAATCGTTTGAAGAACTCATAAATTAAGTAATTACTAAAATATAAAATTATTATAGTAATTCCAAAGGCCTTTGCTGCTTACCTTTCAAAAATGCATTTACGAATTGCACTATCTTCTATAGTGTTAAGGTACCTCAACCCAATTGTTACAATTTCAGTAAAAATTAATGTGCGTAAAGAAATATGTTTGCCCTACCCTTATAAGGGAATCACTTTTATCGAGAAATATTGTTAAATGCCCATGCCGTCCAAGACAAACATCGTTTTGAAAAATATTCCCAAATGTGACGTCATAGCGAGCAGCATATTATAATGTGTCTTGTTCTTCATTATTATAGTATCTTTAAATGTGAGTGAAGTTGTAACTGCAAAAGTAAAATAACAGAAACGTAAATAAGCAATAACTGTAGTTATTATAAATCTGCACCAACAGATAGCCTGTCACAAACACATCGCAGCTAAATTTACCGCTGGAAATGAGAAATAAAGCGAAAGTAAAGTTTTATACAAACGACTACCACCGTTTTAAAGTTCCTTTAGCAATCTTCTTTAAAGAAATCTGTTGCTAAGGAAAGAGAACCGGGTAAAAGCGGGCGTGGCTGGGAGGCGAGTTATGTCTGCCGGCGACACCCGTTCAATTGAATTTATTACAGTCTTTTATGCGGTGCTTTGGAAGCTCCTGTGGACATGCCGTAAACCGTTTAGGTAAATCGAGCGGCGAATTTTGAAGCTTAACACTGTAGTTTATTATTAAACTAATATTAGGCTATAAAATGAATTTTAACAAAACGCTAAGTTTATGGTGAAATTCAACCATGTCCTTGTTACTGTCTACAACAATGACACAGCTAAATTTTTAGTGACCTCAGCAAATATATTTTATACATCTTTACTGTGTAATCGATTTTAAAAAGTTCTCTAGCATGTGATTAAGATAAGTAACCTCATAATACTTACATATTATTGTCTAAGACTTAGGATGATCAACAAGTCTTTACTCTTATGCACAAATAGTATTGATTTAACTGACATTTGAGTATTAATACATTAGTCCCTGATGTCGACGTGTCAATAATCTCTATAAGTCGATCATTAGTAAGAATATAAAATATAGCTGCACCCGCGGAAATTGGTATTGTATTATGTTTAATTAATGTAACTCGGGAACCTGACCGAATTTCGAGATAAAATCCCGTATCTTATCCGTCTCCGGCACCGAATCTATGTACATACCAATTTTATCCAAATCGGATCAGCCCTTTAGACGCTGAATGGTAACAAACATACACACACACACGCACACGTACGCGCGCACGCACGCACGTACGCACGCACACACACACGCGCACACTTTGTGTAATTCATAAATATTTGTTCAGATCTGGGTATACTTTGTGTCTGTTAAATATACATATGTTTGTAAAGTCCTCCGCGACACAGGGCTTAACCCGTAGTGCGGGAGTTGTCTTAAAAAAAGGTTAACTTCTGTTTGTTTCTCCGTTTACTTCTTCTAAAACGCGCTGTGGATTTCGATACGGTTTTTACTATCTTTTAGAGAATTCCTGCTAAAATGTTACAAGAATACGTGTCACTATAAAGAAATAATGAAAAATTTTAAGTCTGTACATAAAACATGTTAGCTTCGCGAAGCTAGGGCAGATTTCTAACTAGTTGAACATTAATTTAGACTGATTCACATACACGTAACGGACATAAGTATTTTTTCCATCTCTTATGAATTTTTAAAATATTAAATACAAAAGCATAGCAGAAATGCACAATTCATCGTTCATTGAAACGTGAATCAAACAACGTGACGTGACGGGACGCGCTACGTCCCGTCACTGGGTGTCGTACAGTAATGTACTACACACCACCGAGCAATTTACACTGAATTATTGCATGAAACCGTCCCACTGGTGTGCTCCTTGCGGACCCGTATATTGTGCAAAAAATACTCACCAATAAATAGATGACTTTATTGCGTATGTCATAATACTGGACCCGTTTAATTTATGTAATTTATTATTAAGGTTATTTATTACAAAAGATGAAAGTGGGACACGAAGCTTCCCTTGAAAAAGATCGACTGGGGTAACTCCTATATATGACTGAAGTTGTAGTAATAATGTTTGGTTAGTGTTGTGTTTCTCCTGTCGAGTAGAGATCTTAATCTGCAAAGATAGTATTTTCAAAGCTAACAACGGTGAGCAAGTGCGTTATTTAACTCCAAATTAAACATTACTTTCAACCTGCTTGCCAAATATAGTGATGCCCTGCACAGAATGTCTTCTGGCTTATGATGGAAAAAAACAACTCCTGCACTAGGGAACAATCCCTGTGTCGCGGGGGACTTTACAAATATTTAATCAACGGACACAAAGTACACCCAGACTCGTACCAAATTTCATTACACAATGGATTACACAAAGTTTTGTACCGTTTGTGGATCAAACCCACAACCTCGTGCACAGCAATCACTTGCGCTCCCACTGCGCCCCGGAGGCAGTCAGTGTTTTCTTTATTTAATAGGAGGCTTGATACTGAGCAACTGTAAATGTCAGAAACGTCACGAACTCAAAATATTAGTTCTATCTATTTTTAGTCTTAAAATCCTCCCCGCTGTGTACCGTATTATTTATAAATACTAAATATTAATAAAATGACATGGCCAAAGTTAATTAAGAAACAAAACAGGGTTGGGACGGAACCACCTGCTGGTGGCGAATAATGATTCACGATATAACCCATAAATATTCTAAATACCGGTACTAATTATTTAGGTTTTACTAAAGCCTTAAAAGCATAACATTAGTTCAATTACCTAAAGTACGTATTGTTTTTTTACGGCCCGTATCATGTTAGTTAGTTAGTTACATAATTACCGGTTATAATGTATTCATGAGTGTTTTGTGATAATAAATACCATTATTGCCAAATAATCAACATAGGATTATATTAGTTCAAATCAAACCAAATATAATTTATTGAGAGTATAAGGTTACATTTTAGTGTTGTTACATTTAGTACAAAGTTATAAAGCTGTTAAAATGTTAAATCACCAAGGACCGTAAGCTATAAATCACTTGTCCCTTATCTATGTGATGGATAATCGCATCGACCTGCAATAATAACGGTTATTCATTGCCAATTCGTTGATTACTACATTGTTTTTAATATTACAATTTAAAAGAAATGGATTGTAAACTAGTATTTATAGACTTATAAGTTATAACATAAAGAGGGTAGAGTGACATTTCTCTTAATGAGCAAGACGTTTTTTGACTTTGAGTTCGATTCTCTTTTGAGATAAAAATAAAGGTTCGTTTGTAATCTGATATACTTTGGAATGAATGACACAAACACTAGTCCTTGAGGTGCCTTTCTTTGAGAAACATCCGAAAACAAAATAGGGCCATCTGACGATGCGACCGTGCATCAAAGTTCCTTATTCCCCTCACTCGCACTCTTACTGTAAGTATGCTCATCCCTTCCTTTATTTCATTAACTGTACTAAGCATATATCGCAACCTCAATGCAAAATGTAAAACAAGATACATCGCTTTAACAAATTACGTTATAGGTATTAACCATTTTTGACTTTATGCTTATCAAAGACACCTACACTACCAACCAGTATATTAAGAGTGATGCTCACAGACCACATACCTAATGAAATCATAAGATCGCAAACAGGTGTCACTGATGTAGGTCTCAAATTAGCAAAATTGAAATGGGAGTGAGCCGGACACATTTAATAATAATAATAATAATAGAGAAACCTTGTACGGTCTGGCTGAAGAGCACTGGCGCAAACCTATTGTGCTTATTACAACGGAGCGCAAGGATGTATGGAAAAGCAAGGAATTACATGGACGCTTTTATCGGGCCTTAAACGGACCCGATGTCGATTCATTAACATCTGGCTATGTTTTGGTGATCTCTTTGGAAAAACCGAAGGTTTTGTCTGTGCAATTATGGACGAGGTTCTAATGACGAACAACTACCGGAAGTTTATCTTAAAGGATGGGACAGTAGACATTTGTCGGGCATGTCACTACCCCGGCGAATACATAAGACATATTGTCTCTGGTTGTTCTCGTCTTGCGAACGGCGAGTATTTGCATAGACATAACTAAGTAGCTAGGATCGTCCACCAGTAACTTGCTCTGAAGTACAAGCTTGTAGTCTCTGAGGTACCGTACTACAGATATGTGCCCGACCCAGTTCTCGCAAATTGTCGTGTCACGATATACTGGGATCGATCTATCATCACTGATAGGACTATTTGTTGGCAATAAACCTGATTATAGTAGTAATCGATCGATTAGAGCTCCTTGCAATGATCATCGATATCACCATTCCACATGATGACAATCTCATGAAAGCAGAAAAAGATAAACAGATAAAGTATTTGGATTTGGCTCACGAGGTTGTCGATATGTGGGATGTGGATTCGGCGATCATTGTTCCGATAGTCATATCAGTTAATGAACTGATTCCTAAGAGCCTCCACCAACATCTCGCGAGGCTCGCGTTAGGTGGCTGGATCGTAAGCCTGATGCAGAAAGCTGTGCTCCTTGATACGGCCCGCAATGTGAGGCGGTTCCTATCTCTGGGGCCCTAACCACCGGTAGCTTGGTCCCTGTACCCGATATCGGTGGGTATATTCTTATATTTTTCAAATTTATATTTCTGTTATTTTTTATATATATTTAAAAATGTAATTTAGTGTGTATATAATTAAATAAAGAGAATAATAATAATATCACAACAACTACACACAATGCCATCTAGACCCAAAGTAAGCATATTTATATAGCTTGTGTTATGGGTTCTAGATTGCGGATATACATACTTAAATATTTTCTTTTTGTAAATACATACATATTATACATAGAAACACCCAGACCAATGCAAATAGTCATGTTCATGCACACAAATAATTGTACTGAGCGGGAATCGATCCCGCGACCTTCGCGTGGCAGTCCATACACAGTACCACGGAACCACAGGTGTCGTCATGTACATTTTTAGAATGCATCCCGATCCCGACAAATGGACGAAGGTTGCGACCGATTGGATACCCGAAGACGGGCATCGTCGCCGTGGTAGGCCCAGAAAGCGTTGGCGGGATGATCTGGATGCCTACGACAAGAGCTAGACATCGTTGTCATCAAACAGAAAGGTGTGAAAAACCATAAGAAAGACCTTTGCTGAGCAACGGGACAGTGTAAGAAAAACATAAAACACTACCAACAGCACCAACACTCAATTAAAAAAAATTAAAATATATGGAGTGATATACTTTATCCTGTAACATTTTTTTTATTAAAAATGCAATGTAAATACATATTTGTTCACATCAAGTGAAAAACTTGTAATAACCTAAGTACATACCTGCATATCCATAAAACGTTAATACAAACGTATTAAGTTTGAAAGTATAAAACTAATAGTGCGCAAAACTATCCAGACTGCTGTAAACTTAACAAGTGAAGAGCGTGCAACTAGGCGGCGTGAGATTCTTAAACTTCTCTCATAAAGGATATCGTTATACTTTACGAATATGAAAACGTTATCCCTAGATTTATTATTATTAGGAACTGCCTTAGCTTGTAATCACATCACAATATCAGACTGCAGGACAAAGACTTCTCCCTGAGAAAGAATTTTGAGTCATCGAAGTTTGTTAAAGTTTATTCTTTTTCAATATATTTGCAATCCTACTAAACCACACTGTTATTATTACGGTCCATTGTATATAAAAGGTAATAACAGAAATAAATTTAGTATTGTACAGGCCCTCGATAATTGTGCTGCCCCTAAGCTATGAGACCGGAATGTCCGAATTTAAAATAACTGGTCGAAAGTACATAAAAAGAAATTATTACTTGAAACTTAAAAACGGAATGTATGAAACGGGACAGTTTGTAATTTTTTACATAGGTCTTATATAGCGCTAACTATTCTATTACAAGTCTATTTGAATTACTGACATGCTTTGATCTATTAATATTGTTGGGTTGGTATCTCTATAACGTGCAGAATCCTTTTAATTTTAGACATTCTGGTACATATTTTGCCTCTTAATTTTTATCCTATGTTTATGAGGCAATTTTGTCTGTTAATAAAATAGCCTACGCCTACATTACGATTCTATATGACTACTAATTCACTAGTATTCACTCCATTTAAGGAGTTACTAATACATCATATCAATAATGGTAGCACAATTTGTGAGGTTAATAGTAAATAACAATATCAGCCTGTTTACTGTCCCACTGCAGGGCAAGGGCCTCTTTTCATATAGAGAAGGCACGAGCATAAATCACCACGCTCGCTCAAGACGGATTAGTAATTTCAGACTTTTAAGTCCAGGTTTCCTCACGATGCTTTTATTCATCGTCAGTCAGAAATGTCCATTATAAATGTAGAAAGTACATATGATTTGAAAATCACATTGGTATAATGCCCGGATTCGAACCCACATTTGTGAGGTTGGTCAGCTTTAAAGTTTAGTCGATGATAGTGCAGCTAAAGCCGTTTGGAATTAGATTGGCGTCGCAGTCACGGCACGTGACCGACACCGACGTTGAACTTTATAGTTAAAACGCAGCTACGATCAGTAGCGACTTGGAAACATCATGTTTAAGTTTCCTATTTCTTTCTGATAATTAATAATTATATAATAATATGTTTCGACTGCCCCTGTAGTTCAGTGGTACTTTCTGCGTACGGACTGCCACAGAGGTCGCGGATTCAATGTACTGTTATGTACAAATATTTGTGTGCGTGAACATAAATATTTGCATTGGTCTGGGTGTTTCTATGTATAATATGCATGTATATTACTTATAAAAAAAAAGTATTTAAGCATGTATATTACTTATTATCTGCATTCTAGAACCCATAACACAAGCTGTAATATATGCTAACTTTGGGTATAGGTCGTGTTATATGTAGTTGTTGTGATATTCCATCATTAAGAATCCCAATGCTCCCACCTATTTGACCTCACAATTCAAGTATCTCTGTTCTACACATCAAAGAACTCTTCGATCTTCTAACAATTTACTTCTAACATGTCCCTCTCATAGCTCTGATTTCATCCACTCCTCTTTTCCTATACAATCTATTCTACTCTGGAATGCCCTCCCTCTAGAAATCAGGATGGCCGCTAACCAGAACTCGTTTAAGGCAAAGGTTCGAACTCTTTTCACGAATAAATTGGCAGAATCAGCTAAATAACTATGTCTAATAATATATATCTATATGTATATGTATGTACATTTATTATTGTATAATAATATGTATATTTATTATGATATTTTGTGTATGTTTATTGTTTTCTTTTTTTTTTTGTAATAAGTTATATGATATATTTATATCTATGTAGTAAAATAATTATTGGATTTAGCAAAAGTTAGTTTTCAATATTAAACTGTCATGCACCTACTGCGTTTCAACTCTGCATCACCCGATAGGTTGACTGGTAGATAATGCCTTTGGCATTAAGTCCGTCTTTATGCATTTATGTGTGTAATAAGCTTGAATAAATAAATAAATATTGTGATATTATTATCAGCTAATAGACGTTCACTGCAAAGCCTTGGTCTCTCAGAAAATAATACATAGACCACACTTATACCTGTTTTGGCAGGTGGGTTGATGACCACCACCTTGGTACCTTAATAATATAGTAAGCAGATAGCGCTACTGTTTTTTACCCTTAGTTGACTCTTACGGCACCTATGAGCAGAGACGGGTTTCCATATTCTAGAATATAACGTCTGAAATCACTTTAATTATGACTACTTACATAAAAACAATTATGTCACGCAGGTATTAAGGTTATAAACAAGTTTTTGTGGATTATCAATACAGAATTATTTAATTACAATAGTTCGCCATCATTCTGTTGGCTGGTTGATCATGACCATGTGTAATCGTAATTTTTTAACGCTTACGATAATGATAAAGGCAGCACGCAAAATTGCAGCGATGGAAATCCAAGGTAAATTATCAAAGAAGCCGTAGAACTCGACTTTACGTGTTTTTCGGAACACGTGATAGATAATAATAAAACTTACTGACGAACAGACGCTTGACTGTCACCTGAGGCCCTAGACAAGTGGCATAGATTTCTATTCTATTCATAGATAGATTTAAAAAAATGTATGGGATTGACATAAGCTAACGACAATGTTGGCGTTAGCTTATATCAATCCCTTACACATACATACATTTTAATCTATTCTATGAATAGAATAGAAATATCTGTGTTTCTTGTATATGACCTCAGATTTGAAAATAGAAATCGAAGCAACCACTTATGACTTTGAAAAGTCACTTTAGAATTTGCTCGGTTTCGAACTCATTCGAAACTCGTCGGCATCGTATATAATATGAGTATAATTATTGTGTAATCTACCTAACCTTAACCACTAGGCCATCACAACTATGCTCGCAACTAGATTTTCTATCAATAGATAAAAACCCATCCAAAGGTTGTCTGGAAGAGATGCTCTAAGCGATAAAACCGCCCATCGTACTTACCTACTCATTTGTATGTTGTTTTTTTACTTGTTATATTATGTTGTGTGTACAATAAAGATTATTGTATTGTATGCTCAAAAATATTACTACAGAAATTGTACCAAGCTCCTTAGTTTACTCAATGTTAATATGTTACAAGTTGCCTATTTGCTCACGAGGCGACCTGCAAACTTAAACAAGCTCCGTGCGCCGTCTTTGTCCACCGACACAGTTCATTCTCCTAACAAATCGCACGTGCCTAACAAAAGAACAATGCTAACAATGTTTGCTTCCAATCATGTACCTGTATTATGTTCCTGATTTATCGTACAAATTGTCAACACATTATTGCTTTGATTCTGTAAGAGTTGTATCTTAATCTTGTTTTTATGATCGTTCTGTTTGAGAAGTTTAAGGCTACATAAATTCGTTTAGGTGAGTATTTACTCATTTAGAGAATCATTAGCTTGAACATTTTTACGTCTATTTATTCCAAAACAAAAACTTAAACATCCATAGAGTGACGGAGGGTCAATTTTCCCTTCTTTCATTTCTTTTTTCTCGCGTCCCTCTATCTTTTTACCTACCGCACTTACTTCACGGTAGGCAGCGGCTTCGCAGAGTCTCTGGCATTGTAGGAGCAATGTTAGGGACTCTGAGTCGTCCATGAGTGACAGTTACCAAATACCATCACGTGGGCTGTTTGCTCGTTTGTCACTGTCAGCAATAAAAAAAATCCATATACAAACAAAGCAAGACCTACATGGTACATACAAAACTAATTATATTAAAATACTAATCAGATGGAGATGAAATATGTTAACTGTTACAGATTTCGAGCCCGTTCACCCGAAAGCTGACGGTGACATAAAATAACACGACTCGACGTGTAATTGAGCTGAATAAGTGGTTTCGCTCCATGAAGCTGTTATAATAGATAGTATAGCGTATTGTAATACGCCATCGGGATTCTTTAAAATGTTATTAGAATTCCCTAATAGGAAATTGAGATGAAAAAGAACTCACGCAAAACTTTTCACTTCAAATATTTGTACAAGTTTGATTCCGGAAAGCCTTTTTTCCCTAAGAGTGGTGGTAAATTCATAAAGAATGAAACATTTGCAAGTGAAATGAAAGCCGGGAGACGAGAAAAATAAAGGATCCCCGGTCGGAAGAGAAATTCCCATTGTTACAACATTCCCGAATGAGGTCCATTTATGCATACGAAAACTTATTACGATTTCCAGCAAAAAAGTGAGAAAATCTCACTTTTGTTTAGTAAAAGGTCTTGGGAATATTCCAACACCCTTTCTTTTGCATCGAATTAAATAAAAATACAAAAATGATATTTTAAAAACTGTTTACAAAAATTCTTTGAAAACGCAAGCAAAATATTTTTTCGTTGCCGTAATTTCACGTTTCCTGTTTTACATATCCTTGGTAGTAGCAACCTTAATCTAAAAGGTCGTTACGTGTCATTGTTCGCTCTTGCTATTTTCTTCCATCTAGTAGAATTAACAAGTAAAAACTCAATTTTGAACTATAAACACTATTAAAATTTTAAAAGGTCAACGCGGAGCGGAACTTAAGTAAAACGACTTATTCCATACTAAATATAAAATTACAAACGTTACATTCATTTAGCTTACTACATAATCTATCTGCTCTCACGATTTACTAAATGAAGTTCAACCAACCAACGGTCTAAACAACTAAGGAAACAATAAAGTAAAACTTAAGTGCGACGTAGACAGGACGAATTTCCCATGAGATGTGTTCTTCACACTGACATCGAGACAGAAATAATATATTTGTAGTCACCTATCAACATCCATGTGAGAATATAACCTCATATTAACCTTTGTGTTAAGATATATATTATGAGTAATAAAGCACATTGAAATAAATTTAATTTATAAACATACGGGAATTTACGTGATCTTGCATTAGGTATTTACATACCTTATTTTGTTTGACGTTGCTCGTGCCTAATGCGTGATTGCGTAATTTCCTGTATGCTTAGAAATTATATCATGCAACGCGAAAGTTATAAATATTAAAATAAATTTTCGAATATTACAATGACATGCATCGCTCTTTCAATTGTACAGTGCAATCTTATGGAGATGAAATCAAAAAGTGTTCAAATCAATTTACCGCTAAAATGATATTAATATTTTGACATTCATTACTATACTATAATTCGTCCATGTAATAGATTAAGTAGATACTATTGTATAGTATTATAGCAAATACTTTACTGTAATATGTCTGCGTATACATAAAATTATGATCAGAAAACAAGGCAAGCAGTTGCAACAAAAAAGTTAAAAATACAATGAATGAGGATATTTTTATTATATAAGTATGTATGTTTATTATAAGAAATATTTTGTAATAAGTAATATGATTTTTGTAGCCCACGATAGTAACGAGTTACCATTGCCTGTGGAAGCTTGCAACACCAGAAGTATAACTTTAACTTCTTTTTGAAGAAATCATGTTGCAATCTCTCGGGAAAACCAAGACGGGGAGTTCGTTCTACAACCATATTGTGCTTGAAAGAAGTTTATTTGAAACCTTGCTGTACAAAACCCTAGTGGTATGTTATACCTGTGATACAACAACTATACAGTTATAGTTTATACATGTAACTTTGTATAATAATTTACGTTGCAATTCATTATTTTAATTTACTATACTATAACGCAGTGTACATCGATATCATTGTCAACCGTGTCTAAATTGAGATTAAAATGACAAACACATTCGCATTTAATTATACATAATTATATTAATTTTATATTAATATAACATAATTTAGTTTACAATATTAAATAATCAAAAACATCGATGTAAATTTGTTGATACTAGCATACCATGCATATTTTTCGTTTACATGTTTAAATTAATTATTTTAGCAAAACGATTATTTAAAATATATGTTTATTAAAGCCAAAAGGTCGCAACCAATAAATAAAGGTATATGAATGCACTAAAAATATTCAACATAATTATGCTGCAATATCAACGTTAGTTATGGATATACTTATAATGGTCATCCAGGCAAAAATGATAATAACAGCCTTTGCTGATACTGGATACAAGAACTTAAACTACTGAGTGATACTCAAATTACATTCACATCATTCTGAATTAATAGAAAAGAGGGCCAATTACCTTACCAATTATTTCTTCTATACGACTCTTTCTTCATATAAATCTTCATTTTGTGTCTCTTTTCATCATATCGGTCCGTTATTATCCCTGCAGGAAAAGGCCTCTTCTCATACAGAGAAAGCGTAAGCATTGATCGCCACGCTTGCTCAAGGCGGATTGACGATTTCAGACTGCCTCAGAAGTCCAGGTGTCCTCACGATGTTTTTCTTTACCGTGAGTCAGCAATGTTCAAGATAAACTTAGAAAGTACATATTATGATTTGAAAAGTCATATTGGTACTTGCCTGATTCGAACCCACGACCTCGTGTTTACAACGCTGGTGCCTTTTTCACTGGGCCATTTTGACTTCACTGACTTTGTGTCTCTTTTACCTTAATATATGTAACAATATACCTTTATTTCACCATTATCTCTTACTTTTACCAAACCTATCTGTTTGTCTGTTGAGAAATGTCTTTAAAATCATAAAAATGGGATTATTCCAATGGAATATCTTAGTACTTTTGGTATCAGTTTTATCACTATTTGACTTTTAACGACGTCAATGAAATCGAGCAAATCAACTTTCATGATGTTGTTTAATGATAGCTTAACCTGGTCCTGAAATGTTTCGGCGTAAAAATGTTCTGCTAAGTTCTATATAGCTCTCTATAATTTAAGTTTAGATGGCTGTGCTATCACAACTTTTACTTAAGTTATATTTTATGACACAAGACTGCATAATAAACTGTTGTAACAAAAACAATTTCTGCATTTTAATCGTCCATTTAAGAATAGTTACTGTTTATTTTTACAATCAAAAAATAAAATATTTTTTTTAATTTTAAAGGATTTGGTGAATTTTAAATTTAAAGCTATAAAAAAATTATACTAAATTACGGCAGTAAATAAAACTACAAAACCTATATACATATTCCGCCATATTCTTCAAAACCCAGATTTTAAGCACTATTTCATTCAAGATAAGACAGTACAGAGGTCTTAGAATAGGACGCTTATGTTCAAGATATGTGTTTCAAAACTTCATTATTATCTATGAATAAATATTGGAATGTAAACGTATTCAATTTTTGAAGTACACATACTCGGCCCCTTTGATCTTGGAACACATCTTAGCAAAATATTGAATACGTGATATAAATGTGGATGTGAACCAATGTTGCTACACTTATAAGCAGAATTTGGGTAAAAATCTTTACACTGATAGCCGTTGTACCCTTCATAGAATTAAAAATTAAGACAGTGGCTGTGTCTAGGATACTTGATATTTAAAATTCTGTCGTCTTAATAACATACAATGTAATTTTAACAAAAATTGTTTGAGACATTTAATAATAATATAATAATAATAATAATATTCTACCACATTCACACATTGCCATCTAGCCCCAAATTAAGCAATTATATTTGCTTGTGTTATGGGTACTAAACAACTGATATACTACTTATATACATTTTTTTTTTGTAAATACATACATATTATAGATAAATTACACCCAGACACAGAACAAACAATCATGCTCATCACACAAAGGTTTGTCCTGGGTGGGAATCGAACCCACAACCTCCGGCTTAGCAGTCAGGGTCACTAACCACTAGACCAACAGGCCAGTCATTTGAAACAAAATAGTTAGCTAGTTTGTTACTCGCAACTAAAAGTGATCGAATTAAATAATGAACGCTCAAATATCTAAACACCAGTTAACTTCAGTAGTTAATAGATTTTAAAGCCTAGTCTCCATACCGTTTTTTAAAATTTAATCACCTTTCAGTATTTAAAGGTTAGTGCCTGTTAAAATTTAAACGGAAAGAAGTAGACGATATAAAAATATGTTAGTATTTTAAAAAAACTCAGTTTTAAAATAATACAATGAAAATACATGAAACATTACAAGGGACAAACAAGCGAGTGTCGTATTGTTTACCGCGGTAACAGACAAGAGCTAACAGAATACTAATTCGGAAGGTTCGTTCCCGAACGAAGCGAATAACAGAGCAGATCCATTTAAAGGTGGTGTTTAATTAAATCGGTACATCTTGTGTTTACACGATAACCACTGTGGACGAAAACAGACTTAGTTAATTTGATTTCCCCCTCTCTGTATGCTTCGAATTCTGTTCTTAAAATAACTTATAGCAATCCTTTCTTAATTTAAAAAATATTCATCTTACCTAAACTTGTCATTAAAGTAAATGAATAGTCAGTGGTTACCGCATAGTCTAAGTAAAGAAATTTTCAAAGATGCGCCGCAACAATTTCTAATTAACACAACAAGGCAGTTGGAATAACAGAATGAGGAAAATAAAAGTCGCCAGGGAACAGTAACTACTGGATATAACTGCAGTTTTGCCAGCAGGCTGAGAACTACCCCAAAAAAAGCAGTTTTAATTTAAGCATAATATCGTCACACTTTGGTGGACATCCATTTATATTAGTCCTCAATAATCATTCTTTTTTATGAAGATGCTGCTTTCATCATCACAATTAGTCAAAAGCTGAAATGGTTGCCGTTAATTCGATAGGGGACAACATAACTCCAGCAGGTAAAAGTAATAGCAGCCCTAAACAATATTAGCTACGTGAGGCGAATACGACGACAGTTGAGTTACGGTCAGGGTACAAACATGTACTAATACTTTGGACTTTGTACACAATGCCAAGAACGTCCTTAACAAAATTATTACTGTGAATTAAACTGCGTTTTTCTTTTCCGTGACAGCGTAATTATTGGAAGATTTGACGCCTCTAGTGTTCACTCTGAAAACTAAATTATTCTCTTAGACAACATTACTAGAGGACGCCCTCACTTCGCTTCGGTATCCAAAATTTCATTCGATCTTACAACTAACTCCTACTGAAATATCATAGCAAAAGTGTCGTGTTGCATCATTCAGAAGGCGCTTAAAATATTTTAATTCTGAAAATGAATGTTTTTTTTTTTTTTTTTTCATTTCTAACGGTGAAAGAAATTTTCAAATCAGTAACGTAAATTTTAAGTTAAATTATTGCAAAAAAAAGAACAAAGAAACTTCATAATATAAGATTAGATTACCTCATGTAACACTTATTTCCATTTAGATATTTTTAGAGAAAACCTAATAGGCAAAATTTTGCTGACGAAATATGGGTTAAGCCTTGTTACAAAGAGTACCACTATTCTTAAAAAAAGGTAATTGATGATACAAATTCTGGTGATGAGACGTTTGCATTAAGTTGAAAATTTATATGCACACAATTACAGCTAGCTACTGTACTAACTGAAAAATGTAAAATGTCACTCGCTAAATTTATCGGCTCTTAAAATCATGCGGCATAAAGACGACAAATACGAGCTCCTAATACGTGTGCTATCTCTGTTCACAATAATCAAACCTAATTCAGAATTCACGGGCACATCCGACTGTTGTATGTATTGCTGCTCGATATTTCGCATCACGCTCGCAATATGTGTCGCGGGACTTAAGTTTCATGCGCACTGCGACGATGTGCTGTCATAAAACTTTGTTTTTTACGATTACTGAGACTCGATAACGCTTGTAGTTTCTTGCCGATTTCCTAAAATCTGTTTTTGTCAGTCTTTACTTCGCTTAGCTTCTGTAGAAAGATTTTCTCTTTCAAAACATTTACCATCTATAATTCGTGACCTGGTTTATAAAATAACTTAAGTTTATGCAATTTTATTACTTCTTTTATTACTGCATGTTTTTGTCATGTGCTGGTAGCGTTCTCATTATTTATTTATTGTTTTAAATATCTTTATGTTTGTTTTTTAATCATATTTTAGGAATATGACAGCTTATTTTAGTCAAATACTTTCAGATTTTATCTCCTACTACAAATTTAGTACTCTTAATAGTAAGTTTAAGGCATATTATTGAATTAACCATAAATATACTGGTATAGTGGATGCGTAACCCATAAGAACCTTGATAGGAGCTCTCCGGGTGACACAAGGAACATTGAATATCCGCCGCGCGTTTGGGTGCCTATTACGTGGAACGCACAGCGATAGTGTTTCATGATCTCCTTCAGATATTTCACCGTGTCTCACACAGGAAAATAGTCGTAAATTCCACGTATCAGGGTGTGAGAAAAAATTGTATACATTGAGAGTGTAGGCCCTATTGAATAGTTTTGAAGATAGGTGCCTCGGGAAATAGGGTGTCGTGTCTGCCGAATATATGACGCATTCGATCTAAAATGGTTTTAGGAAGACTTTTCGCGAAAACATTGGATGAGGTCTTTTCAACTTTGTTTTTATCTGTTCCATTTTTAGGTATTTTTTATCTATAGTGCTAGACAAGATATCGGTTCACTTGATGGTAAGTGATAGCCAACAGCATTTTCTTTAGAAATCCTTTAAATGTAATTAAATATGCACGGCAAATCAGTCAAAAATATTACCTAGAAATTGTAAGTAATTTGGCTATGACTGTGGTCTTCTTTAGAAGAGCGGTAATTTTACAACAACTTAAAAAACAGGAATTTCATCAATGCTAAAGAGTAACAATAACCTCTTTTTTTAAATTAGCCTACCAAAGTGACTCCATTCTGCCTGATGGTAAGCAAATAGAATCCAAAAGTGGTGGATACCATTCCAAAAGCCAGACTACTGGTATCGTAGCCTCCACTATGGCGGCTTAGTTAGTTTCTTTTTCACGCCCCGCTTAACCCAGGATCATAATTAGATGGGAACACATGCGCTGGTAAAGAGTTCCAGGCTTTAATTGAGCGACAAAAGTATGAAGTGCTAAACCGTTTGGTTCGAGATCCTACCTACATCGCAAAGACACAGTATTTAGGTAAAATTATATAACATCGTGAGGAAAGCTGGAGTTCTGAGTAAGTTTGAAATCGCCAATCCGCCTTGAGCAAACGTGGCAATTAATGCTCATGCCTTCTCTGTATAAGAAGAGGCCTTTCCCTGCAGTGGGATAGTAACGGGCCGATATGATGATATATGAAGCTTGATTTGCGCAACCAACATTAAGGACGACGGTGAAGATAAACGAACATTAATAAATTTCGATAAATGGTTATTATCAGAAGTTATCTTATCTTTTGGTTAGGGCTGTCCTTGAAGACAAGTACACTTGTATCTATAAATCTAAAAGGGTCTAAGCTATGATGATGGCTCAAAAGATCAGGAAATTGAGCACTTTGTGTATCACTTTTTTAGTGATACCAAAAAAGTATACCTTGAGTATAACTTATTTGAACTTTTTATACACAATATGGTTAATGCCACAAACTCTGTGTAGCGAGGGACATAAATATATAATCAACAGACTAAAAAAACCTAAATTTTTGAAGCAATATTTGCACCTAAGGAATCAAAGCCATACAACTCTATACCAACGTGTCCTAATCAACTTACCTGTTAAAATCAAAATGCGTTCATATTTCAGTTGTAATATTTTGCCACTTATATAACTGTTTGAAAAATAGAAAAATGTAGAAATGGCGATGAATAGTTCATCCCGAGATTAAACTAGCCACCAACTTTCAACATTTCGACGTTACAAGACTGTAAGCGCTGGTAGAATACCAAGCAGGTGTAGCTTTTGTTTCAAAGCACGTGGTAGTCTTTATCAAGTCTGTCAGCATGTTATGCCTTTGAGAAACTATTTCAATATGGAGTTGAAGAATGATCGGACGTGGCTGTTTTACGGTAAACTGCAGTTATATTCAGTGTTCGGTGTATAACATCAGGTAATATTTTTTACTTAATGTAAAATATCAATCATATTTTGACAACTATAATAATTTAGAGTATTCGCGTAACCTTTTCTTGTATACAATAGGATTAAAAATTAAGTTTCTACTATTGCTTTGCTAGACCACAATTTTCGATCTGTCTAAATTAGCATCTCAAATTTTATTTAAAGTTGATATCAATCATCAGAGTTTCGTGCACATTTTGCAACTAGCTGGCGAAAAGTAAATAGACAACTGTGGTGGATAATGAGAGTTATAAGCGGGATTCAGATTTAAGAAGCATGGTAATCCTAGCCAGCCTTTGCAATACAATTATTCTAGCGGCACGGTAGTGTAGTGGCCCGCTCCTTTATAAAATACATATTGTAAGTACTTTATAGAGAAGATAGGTAGTAATCCAATAGGACACTATAATTTCTTTCGCAACAATTCGCCGTACTATGTTTCTATTTTTTTGTGAGAAAGCTATGTATGAGGTTACGAATTCGAATACTAAACGGAACAAACTTTGTACTCATGTAAGCCTTCCTAAAAACGAAATAAATAAATATTCTCTGGGTTATAGGGTACTTACTATTCACTCTTTAAAAAAAAACAATAACAAATCGTAAGCAGACAAGTCAATGTATCTACGAGTAACAAGCACAAAATGTCATTAACATTTCTATTTGTTTGAGTTTGATACACCACCTACAACGTGACAATAGTCTTAGATATTATCTTGTGTCAATACACGATATCTTTAAAGTCACTTGAAAAGGTTTTCTATATTAACAACTATAATAATGTGTTGTAAACTGTAGAACCTTATCACATAGTGGATAGAAATGTTATTATACAAAAATATTCACAAATGCTTAGCATTTTAAATTGTAACTCATTCAAATAACTGTAATTATCTGGCGATTGAAAAGAGTGGCGTGAGTTTCTTGCCAGTTCTTCTCACAGCTCTACCTCGTCAGCGAACTGGCTGTAGGTCAATTGGCTGACAAAATGTAATGTTGACTTTTCATAAGCATCATACTTTATGATCTAAATGAAATAAATGCTTTGACTTTGACTTTGACTTTGACTTTGCATATTCAGTAATTAAAAGGCTAAATACGTTAACAAGATTATTGAAATTTAATTTTAAATCTATGAATTATATTATTCTGGTTTTAGCAGAATAGGTTAGCAACGTAACACTATTCGTACTTTTCCTTTTTATTTGGTGATTAGAGATTAGATTCTACCTGTAATTTCAGTGACCCGATTAACCTCAAACCTTTTTTCTTTCTTATTGGCTTAAGAGCGCAAAAGTTTAGGCTATGCCTAGAGAATATAGCCTCGTCCACAGGCTAAGATATCTGTAACAACTGGACATCTGTTAGGGCTTAGACCGTTTACTTGTCTCCACCTAAGTTGTATAGGAAACATAAAATACAAACAGCGTAAGTTGAAAAAATAGCGTTAAAAATAAAGAACCACTAAGGTTAGATCCATCGAGTAAATATCAAAAAACACTGCTACGCAATACCCTAGATACACGACCCAAATTATTTTGCGTCTGAGAATTCGGTCCATTATTATATGTATTATGAGGGCTAGACGATGACTGAGTGTCGCATTTATTTCTTTATTACATAATAAAGAGATCTATAGTAGAAAACTACTGCAAATAATCTGTAATAGAAGAGAATAGAATATTCTTTATTGCACATCACATATAAAATAACAGGACAGCGCACAACTGTCACTACATAATGTTTACGTAGTGACAAACAGTGTTACCACTAAGAGAGATCTCTTCCAGACTTATCCATCTTTGGATGAATTTAAAAGAAATTTAGAGCGCCTAGTGGTAAAAGCCGAGTCGATGGCTGTAGATCCAGGGGACGATCTCCTCTGCGTTGGACCGACAAGATCAAGGCTCTAACTCAAATACCTCTCAATGGACACACAAGACATGCTTCCACCAGAGACAGGTGATGAACGGTGGTGAGACCGGAAAAACGTTTGGCCACGACTATTCTGTTAAGAGTAAATGCCTGAGAAGAAGAAAATGTATTAAAAGTTTTAAAAATAAATGTCCTATATTAAGAAAATATTTATCTCTGGGACTGAGGCGGTAACTGTAGTCCTATAAATATTTTTAAATGTTTTATTATGTAATGCTTACTAAGAAAATAATACTATCAAGAATCTAAATAGTCATTAAATGAGGCTTTTTATACCTCTACTTATGTGATAAAGCAGAACAACACTATTAAAGCAACATATATTATATTAATAAAATGACTATACAAAACAATCATGTCTAGCAAAACAATCTTAGTTTTATTGTATTACAATGATTTTGTTCTGCATTTTTATCGCTCAATGAGTGATCGATTGGACAGCTTGATCTTAATAAATATTTATCTCACCTCCTGACACTACGACCAACTCAATATTCTTCATCATTTTAAAATAGTTACATCAGAAAACGTTTTCGATAAATAATGTACGCTGTTACAATAGAACTTTCAGAACAAACTGGAACACATTATAGGTTGTAGCAAAAGTTTGGTTGTACCGTTAACAAAAACAAAAAGCGTTGTAAGTTACTACAAACCAGTGCAACGGTTTTTTCAGCTGCACCCATTCCAAATTAAACGCTTTCAAGTTAGGTATGTTTAGAACGTAACAGTACCTAGTTCTCAGATTAATTACTAGAGGCGCTGTTCATTATTTAATATTTATCGTCATTGGAGAAGCACATTGGACAAGCGTTAAGCTAAAATATACTGAAAATGTTTATTTTATATTCTAATCAATAAATTTTTAATTCCATTGGTTTTGGAATTGATTCGAGACGACTGCATGTCGTGAATATAGAAATGTAGATATAGATATGAGATGTAACAAAAATGGATAAAATAAGAAATAAGCGGGGACCCTGAAACTGTCGCCAGTGGCAATGTATGAACATGTGATGAAAAGAGATGACACGGATATACTGAAGAGGGTTGAAAATGTTGAATGAATGTAGATGCAAGAAAAAATGTAAGGATTATGCAAAATATGATAAAGCTAGAAAGGTAGTAAATAAATAGATATAGAAAACTCAGCCCAATGTAGTATTAGTACTACATTATAACATAAAAGCAGAATAATTCAAAGACGTACATACATTTAAGTCGGTAGATTGATAAATCATAATCATATCAGCAAAACTATTTCCTCTGCTAGATACCTCGGCCTCCCTCAAGTTTCGCCATCTTGACCGATCCTGAGCCACCTACGTCCGTCACGGTCGTCAACCTTATCACATCTACTATCTACTCTAATTACAATTGTACGGATCCATTTGTTCAGGTACATAAACATTTGATTTCATTTTCTTAATAAACTTACTCAAATTATGATAGCGTTCCTTCCAATTCATGTGATTTTAATTAACAATGTGTTTAGTGATTAGATTTAGAAACAGGGGTCTGCTCATAACGTTCAAAATAAATTACTATAAAATGACATCATATTGTATGTATAAAGTAAGTAGAAACTATAGCAGCGGCATGACTCCACTCATAAGATATTATTATTATAGCTCGGGTTAAAGATAACCTTCTGCTGAGGTTAATGTTTGCTTGACGTCATTTTATAGTACTCGAAGAGTATTAAAGCGATTGCGAAGCGAGAATTCTTCAGTTTCTAGCGGCTCTACGAGAAATACATACATCGTCTTATAATTTGTTGTAATATGTGAGTAAAGAATTAAATCGTTAATTATAACTTAATTATATATGAATAGTTCATTTTGTCGTTTAGTGTTTTATTTTGCGCATAGTTAAAATTATTTTTTTAAGTTTGACTTATACCTAATTTAAAGTATTACTGTCTAATGTTACCTTTTTCTATGTGATTCGGCCGAAGCGGATTTTTTTAATAATTTGGACTGTTCTAGACTGACTTTATTGTAACTAAATGAAATAACTTAACTGACTCTAAACAAATAATAGGAGTGAAGTACAGAATATTTAATTCAGAGGCAAATCCGTTATAGCTAGTGTCCTAAGGACTATTTTAAAAAGGTAAAATATGTACTATATTTTTATTTTCGTAAGAATAAACAAATATATTGAAGTGACAATTTTAAATATTGGGTTCTTTGTTTAGTTATAGTTTAATTCAATAGTTAAATAATTATAATGGTTGGTAGTGCTCAATGAGTACCTATTTCTCACCGAGATGGAATACATTGGAATGGAATAGAAAAGGATTAGAGCTAAATTTTTACTTAGCCACCATAAAAACGGCCTGTTAGTGTAGTGGTGTTTGTTTTTTTGGGTTTATTTTAAAATATAATTATATTTCATCCATCCTAAATAAGATTTCTTGCATATTATTTCACGGAAAGACAATTTGCAGGTAACGTGGTTTTTGTTAATTTTTCTCATATTTTACACGCATTAATAAGTGACTAGAAATTATTTAAATCTCATAGTTGACCACAATTTTGATTTCATCAGGATGATTGAAAATTCGTCAATAAACAAGATTTTTAAACAAGTGCTTAAATAGTGGGAACTGTAAATACAATAAACACATACGATAATTTTGATAATGAACAATATTTTTCTGTGAAACTAGGGGAATGGTTTCTAAAAGTTTTTGGCCCTGGTATGAAGCCTAGTAACTTTATGAAAACTGTGCCCCAAAGTTGAAAAAGTTTTTGGTAATACCAGATTATGCTAATACTGTCCAAAAATGTGTAACACAAAATTAATTCTGACGAGTTTTTTATGTGAAACTAGGGGAACTGTTTTGGACATACAGGCGTTGGTATGAAGCCTGAATTTTTCTTAAAACCGTACCCCAAAGTTGCAATTATAGTTACTATTGTGCAAAAACGATGACTAAATATCTATGCTTGTGAAACTGTGGGAACGATTATAAAGCGGTAGAACTTGTACTACAACTTATATATTGTGCCCTAAAGTTGAGATGAATGGAATGATTTCTTTTCAGCTGGAGATCCGAGCTAGTTTACTTGTGAAACTAGGGGAATTGTTTTACGGAGGTGTCATTTGACGTACCTTCTTGAAGCCGTGCCCCAAAGTTGTTAATGATGTATATGTAAGTTGTATCTTATTGTGTAAGTATAACCTAAACTAGAGCTGAAACCTGCAAGAGAGGCTATTTAAATGTATCATAACTAAAATAATACCCAGATGGTATGCACATAACTCATGCAAAATAAGCTAATAGAAAACAAAAACATAAATAGAATGAAAATCAAACTCGAATTAAGAGGGAAAAAAGAAACGAGTTGCCTTACAGGATAATATCTGTAGGTTCATTGCTTTTACTAAGTGTTGTATATGATAAGTCAAGATAAAAATCATTTAGTACCGAGCTGCACAGAGATAAATTCTCACACATACGAATAGATAATAAAACATACACAAAAGAAGAGCGCCCTTAGTTAGTATTTATTCTGAGAACTAAATTTACGTATTAGCATTTACGCTGTCATCGGTGCCGATGAGATAAACTCACGGTTCCCGAAGATAGAACTACGATAAGTCTGTAATCTATAATAAACAGTGCTTACGCAATAAAAACTGTTTTTAAGTTGTTGCTAAAAAGAACAAGTGTCACTGTTAATTTTGTTTTAAAGTTCGACCTTGAAATAACCCTTTTAATCACCCACTCGCAATAGATGTTGGATCGCAAGTCAGATGAAACAAATTGTTACCTTTGCATACTACAAAAAAGTTAAGGTTCCAAATACAAAATACATTTACTGTATCAAACAAACTATTAATTGGTTTATGTTGAATAAAACTGCGCTATAGCATACATAGGTACATAAAAAAATAATGTGTAACATTTCATCAGCTATCGTAGGTTCAATAGGGGACCGATGTTAACGGTACATTTTGATATTTTGACACAATTGCAGAGATTTGATGGTGTTATGTTGCAACATAATTGCACTTTTCGCCTTGTACAATTGACAATTTATAATTCACGAACGAATAGCAACATTTGTATTATTCATTTCGTACGTTTCTTGTAGTCACTTGTCTAAAACATAAATGTCTTTGACATATATAATATTATTTAATGATAAAGTAGTTTTTATTTTTCTACAAAAAGTTAAACTTAGTTTACTAGTTACACAATACCATTTTTACAATTTACTTTTTCCAATAATGCATTTCTTTATTTCTTTGGGAAAATAGTTCAACATATTTATCACTATATTCACTCAGGCTAAATCGCCGCGTTGCACTGGCAGTTGCGAGTTAATAATAGATTATCGTAGCCTGTCAAAGCTTGCAATATACTACGACTTGATATGTTCCTGCTAGTGATTAGAGCTCCTTGCAGAAGGGACTTTGTATTTTAGAACTCTAGCCAGCATTCGACACACGAGATCGTTTCTCGAATAAAGAGCCACTAATAACTTTCAAGCAAAAAGTAAAAAATCTATGTTTTTGATGTAACAACTCAAATTAATAAATGATTTTGTTAAGTTCAACAAAACGCATAGATAAAACTTTCTCGCATCACGCATCAAAGGTCGGGTGAAAATTTATTTTCTTTGATTACAGGGTTACCACTTGTTTCTCTTTAAAAAAACAATTATATTATATTTTAATGAAATGATTAGCTACTTGAAAGTTATTCGAGATAGCTTAGAATAGGGTATATCGAAACTGCATGCACTAACATTGTTACTTACTCCATTAAACTGAGATTATTATGTTTTTAGCTTCACAAAATGGATGCCACCAGAAATATTGAGAAAAAAGGCAGTCATTACGAAAAGAGTGCAGCAACACTCGATGACGCGATGGTGTTATCAGGTAAATTATTTTATAACTCTCTTTTAATATAATTAAAATACAGACAGACGCCTGGAAAAATCTGATATATCAATTTGATTTATTATACTAATAGTCTTAAATCTTTATGTCACAAAGTGTCATAAGATACATGAACAATATTTGTCGAACATATGTTTGGTTGTGAAATAAAGGTGGATATGTTTTCATTCAATTTTCATCTTGAAAAGCTTTTTATACTTTCATACTAATTTGCTGTCAAAGTAACTAAGATGGTCTCTGTCTCTACGCAAGCACTTGCTTACCATGGATGTCTAATAAATAAAGAACTTGTTCTATCTTTTAAATATCTTAATGGCTATTTCAGGATTTGGCATCTATAACATCGTTCACATGTTGATATCAGGTCTAGTACTAATGGGTATGATCATGCAATGTCTGGTCCTTGGCTATGTGATACCAGCAGCACAGTGCGATCTACAATTAACTACGCAGCAAAAAGGATGGCTATCTGCTATACCGTTCGCAGGTAAATATGAAATACCAAAAACAAGAGCACATTAAAATTTATAATCCAAAATGTAGTCCGTGGTTTTAGGAATTTGCATTTCAACGTCTGACCTCAATGCCGAAAGCTTATAGCAGCCGTTAAGTGAAATAAAAATGTCGGATAAAATGGTGAAACTGTGGGTACTTTTGCTCATCGCTTAGCATATCCAAGAAAATGGCTCGCATTAAAACAAATAATAATAATAATAATACTACAACTACACAACGCTATCCAAACCCAAAGTCAGCATATATTTCTAGAATGCGGCTAGACATACCAAAAAAATTATAGGTTTTTTTTATTTTAATATGCATACAACATACAAACATAGTTACATACCATACATGGAAACACTACAAACATTTAAAATCGAACCCGCTACCTCTGCGTGGCAGTACGTAAACAGAGGCCCTAGACAAGTGTCAAAGATTTCTATTCTATTCATAGAATAGATAAAAAAAGTATGAGATTGACATAAGCGTTGGCGTTAGCAAATGTCAATTCAATACATTTTTTAATCTATTCTGTCAGTACTAACAATTCTGTCTGTTCTACAGCTATAATTGTAACATCATATTTTTGGGGTTGGTGGGGAGACACACGAGGTAGAAGATCAGTGATGTTGATCTCAATGATTGGATCCAGCATCATATCGATTATAGCCAGCTTTGCGCCCGAACTAATCTCGTTTGCAGTTCTACAATTTCTGTCTGCGATATTGTAAGTTTTAACATCATTTTATTCTTGTTTGATCTCGACATTAATTAACTCTAGAATTTAATTAACACAATCTATTTATTAACAAAGGCTGGCGTTGGACAAACGATTGCTTTCTTTATTGAGAGTATATAGAACATTTTATGAAGTAATAACCTCAAAAAATGTATTTGACATTTTTTTTTTTTAATTAATAAAATATAAAATATGTTTTTTAGTATGACAGGGTCGTCATCGATTGTGTATACATATCTGGGCGAATTCAACAACTTGCATCACAGAGACAAGATGGTGACGTTTGGATCATCGTTTATCGGAATGGGAACTATTGTTTTACCCTGTAAATATCCACTTTCAAAAGTATTGAGTCTTCAAACTATAAGTAGAAAATAATATGCAATGATCTTGCTATTACAAAATTTTGTAAGGTACCTACTATAACTGCCCTGCTGGGAATTGCCTCTTCACATAATAGAGAAAACATGATCATTGTTGCTTGCTCATCTAAAACTGCCTACTCGGTATTAAATGGGCCGTTGATTTTTCCATGTATTCAGAGTATATACGACGGTATGATATTAAATGCAATTACGTATAGTATGTGACATTATAAAGCGAGCCAAAAAAAACCAACTAAATATCTTCAATAGTATAGACTACTTTTTTAATTTCTGTAATTCTAAACACTCTATAAGTACGTCAAACGGTCACTGACTTAAGTCATAATCCACGTCGAAGGATAAACGTTGCCGCTCATTACAGGTCAGTGAACTTTTCATAATAAATGGTGTATTACTTTGTTGCTACTAAAATATTATTTATTTTGTTAAAAACATTTAATTTTTTGTTTTCATCAAATCATTTAATATCAAACCGTCGTATACTCTGTATATCGATCATGCCTACTAACTAAACCGCATGCTAAGTGCGGTAAACATAGCAAATAGGCTTCCCCTTCAGGAGAGGCCTATTTTCCCTGCAGTAGACGACTGTCTCTAAATTCACTTAGGTATAATATTTCGTACCATAAATCATAGAATTAAGTACTTATAATTAAACCAATATGTTTTCTTCTATGTAGGTCTGGCTTGGTTAATCTTGCCATTAAACTTTTCGTACCTGATTCCAATATTAAACATCACCTATCGCTCTTGGAGATTACTGGTAGTAGCTACTGCAACGCCATTTGCTGTTGGAGCTATCCTTATACTGTTTGCTGCTGAAACTCCAAAGTTTCTGTTCGCGACTGGTCGTCATGAGGAAGCATTGGAAGTTGTGAAGACAATCTACAGTATTAACAGTTGGAAGCCAAGAAATAGTTTTCCAGTAAGGATTTGTTAATATTTGTAGAAAAATCGCAATGAAACGCAGGTTTATAATGTTAAGAACTCTTGCAAAACATTATGGAGAATGGATTGTCTTCTGACTTTCTTAAATTAAAACTAGACATTTATATAACGTAAAAATAATAATTCGTGTAAGTAAAATAAAGAATCTTCTATTATATTTCTTACAAGGGTCTAGTGTAACATAACATGAGTACGAGTATAGGTATATTCAATAGTCTACATAAATGTAGTACGAGTAAGTATCAGCGTATCACCACAGAAAGGTTTAATTTTAAATGATATAACAACTTTATTTTTCAGGTCAAATCTTTGATCTTGGAAAGCACCGCGACGACTACATACAAAAAGCAAAGTATATTAACGTCAATGATGGAACAAACTGTACCTTTGCTAAAACCACCGCTACTTAAATGGATGTGTCTAACTTGCTTTGTTCAGTTTGGTGTGTTTGCAGCGTAAGTTGATAAATGGCATTTGAATCATTATTCTATAACTTGTAAAAGGAAGTGTTCTGCTAGGAGACAGAGTAGTTATTGAAGGAGGCACATTTTAAAAGGTCACATAAAGTGCAAATTATCTTATCTGTATTTGCAAGAACCCTTTGTTCTATACCACATAATTTCCTTTAAATATTTGTCAAGTACTTAACGCCCGTACCGCATTATATCTACTGCACAAGCACTAACGGCCTTATAATTCGACGTCACTTATACTCGTACTTCGCGTTCTTGCACACGAACGGCACAATGTCGACGCTTGCCGCCGATCCATGTCGACCGACGGCTGCTGTTGGTAACATGCCGTTCGTATGTTTGAAGTCTTACTATCCTTTTATTTTATTATTCTCAATTTATTACTTGGGAGTATTGTACAGACGACAATGTCACTCCCATCGTACCTTATACAAAGAATGACATCTTCTTCTTCTTCTTTCGTGCCGATGGTACTATATATGTTTAACCCAGTAAGTGGATACGGCAATGGCAACATTAGTGACATTTTTGAGGTCATCTTCATTGCATTTGCATGGGCAGCTTGGAAACTGCATTAAATGTGTCATAGTCTGGTCAGGGGCGCCACACAGACGTTTAGTATCAGACGGGTTATTTATTTAGAATGACATCTTAAATTATTATAGTGTTCACTGCTGAATACCATTATCATCCTACATCTCTGTAGTACTCACTGTTCTAGATCTAGCAAGTATCACCCTGTGCATATAACAAAAATATTAATACTTTCATTTCAAGAATCTTTAGACTACAGTTCTATATTTGCAGAACAAACGGCTTCTACATCTGGTTCCCGACTATTCTAAACTCGTTGGCTAGCAACGACGCTAACAATATGCAGATTTGTGACATCCTCGACGCCAACAGAATTACTTTAGCCGCAGCAGCCGCATCTTCGAACGCAACGGTTTGATATCTATCATATTAAGTACTAAACTTTTCAAACTTACCACTTTATATTTATTACATACATACATAGCTTTACGTCCTTTATCCCCGAAGGGGTAGGTGGAGGTGTTTAACCACCCACTTTTCGCCATTTTTTTATTTTTGATTCCATGTAACAGGGGGCGAGTCTGTTGCCATCAGTCACAATTCTAGTATTTAGGTCACAAAGCTACTATATTGAGGTTTAATCAGCAAATGTGTTGATGTCTACCATTCTTGTCCATACTATCAGCCAGAGTGGAGTATATTATTGTTTTTTGTGTTTAAACGAATAATATTAAGCCTTGATGTGGCCTAATAAGAATCTAACTAAGGAAAATGACATTTCAGATAATTTGTGACGACACAATTCACACTGGAACCTTCCTGCGTTCAATATACATCGGAGGAACGTTTTTCTCAATGTACATAATAGTTGGAGTTATTGTAAACTTGGTCCCGAAGAAACATATACTTCTAGGAACTTTGACGGTCACAGGACTGTGTGGCATCGGAGCACATCTCGCCTCGCAAGTTCAAACGGCCGTTATATTATTCGCAATATTCCAAATGTCTGGAGCATGTATAGGATTGATGAATGCTGTAGCTGTGGAATTATTTCCTACGAAATATAGGTAATATTACAATTAAATTTGGTAACTACGGTTATTATTTACCGTTGGGTCCATAGGCCTATACCACCATGCAGAATAATAAATAATATTTATTATCGGATTCAAAGAATTAAGGAGGAAACCATTTTCCACCGACATAATAGTTTATCAAGAAGGGCGTATAAAGTTAAGCTACGAGTACTTACGGTATAATAATGATTCTACTATATTCAAAGAACGCAATAGTGATATAACGGTAGTAGATCCACGCTGATTTCAGCATGAATGGGCCGGATCGTCCGGGGAAGTACTACCCTCTCATAGAAGATCGACTTAAGAGTAGTAGTATCCGTACTACTGCGTTTCGTTTGGTGAGTGAGAGCGCCGGAGGCCCAATTTCCCCCCTATCCTCTTTCCTCACCTCCCTCATTCCCTTCCCCTAACCCCATTCCCAGCCGCCATAGTGGAGGCCACTATACCAGCAGTTTAAGACGATGGCTTTTGGTATAGTGGCCGCCACTTCTGGATTCCACTGACTGCTTACCATCAGGCGGGGTGGAGTCACTTTGGTAGGCTATAATAGAACCCATAATACAAGCATATAATATGCTTACTTTGGGTCTAGATGGCGTTGTGTGTAGTTGTTGAAATATTAAATATTATATTAATATAGCGACGTCATATCAAGATCTTATGTTAGGATTAAAAATGTAAACTATCTTAAAAATAATCCACTAGATTACTTTGAAAATGACTACAACTAATATACAGTCATGCGGTAACTTAATTTTTCTTGAAGCTGCTCTTATATAAATTAATTTATCTTAGGATGTTACTATACCAATCGTCGATCGACGGCATCAAAGTTAATCGACTGGTCTAGTAGCTTTAATTGATCGACGGATACCGGTCGACTAACCAATCGATCGATTGCCGGTTGACGTTTATTGATTAACCCCGGCTATATACCATCAATTTCTTTCGAATCGATGTCGTCAATCGACGATTTATCGATCCGGTCATCATTTAATATCGGCCATTGCTTTAGACAGTAATCGACGAGATGTCACGAATGTTATTTTTGCCTGCCTCCATACCTTCTTACACTTGTTTTGTTACAGAGCAATGGGCATATGCTTATCAATGATGATAGGCCGCAGTGGTTCGATGGTGGGATCTAATCTAATCGGTTGGCTCCTAGAAGTCAATTGTGGTGCGGGATTTTATATTTTCGGAGGCTTTCTTATTCGTGAGTATTTTGTCTTGGTAAAATATATTTTTACTAGTTTTAATATTCAATTCCCATATTTAACTTTTATGGTAGTAGATCCATACTGGTTTCAACATGAATGGGCTGGATCAAAATGCTACCCTCTCATAGAATATCGACGTAAGAATATTAGTTTTCATACTAATGTGTTTCGCTCGGTGAGTGAGAGCGCCGGCATCCCAGGTTACGGTTACCACTTACCATCAGGTGGGCTGCTTGTTTGCCACCAAAGTTGTATAAAAAAAAACTTATAGACCTACCTATGCCATAGGTTTCGCAAAAAGTATCTTGGCATCCATTTTTATCATCTGCGACAACGGTGACATTGTAAATTTTTGTATCTAAACATGAACAATGCCTCTAGGATTTACACAACAAACTGAATTTTGCTATAATATACTAAGTTGTCACTGTGAGAAAAACACAATTTAACTCTAAACTAAAACAAACTTCATCAAAACTATAGCAAAAATGGTCAGAAACTTGTTTTACATCCGTTTATTGCAAACGCAATTTATTATAAACCGTGTCCTACTGAGCGTTTTTACTTTGCTAACTGGAAGAAGTTATTACAGAAGTTCTTACAAGTGCTTTAGGTTCTGAAAACTGTTTATAATAAATATAATTATCCTAATGTCATTATGATTTAACATACTAATTTATTTATTTTCAGTAAACGGCTTATCATGCTTAGCTTTACCTAACCGCAAGAAATCTACTGCATCACAAACTGAGAGTCAACCCTAAACAAATTAAGCTTGGTAATAAAAGAAAATTTAATAACATGAACGCACAGTTTGATAAACAAATCTTAACAGAAAGACAATTTATGAGTTACTCAAAGGTAATAAAATATATAAAACCTATATAATATCCAACAAAAATTGCATCTGAAACGATATAAATTACACTGTAAATAGTATCGTAATTGTCAGTGCGGGTTCCAAAAATGTTAAAATAAACTGTGCAAGGACGCCTCGTGACTAAGCGCCAATCAGATTTTCTTTATCCTTTAGGCATATCTAAAAGACAATGTGAAAGAAGTTGACGAATAAGTCAACTCAAATGGTTAATAATCAGAGGCCCTAGTGTTAAAGATTTCTATTCTATTCACAGAATAGATTAAAAAATGTATTGGATTGACATAAGCTAACGCCAACATAATTTTTTTTATGTATTCTATGAATAGAATAGAAATCTTTGACACTTGTCTATTGCCTCAGTATAGTTAAAAACGGAGAATATTGGCCCACAGTCTCAAATTGTCTTGCTTATTAAAAAACCTACGGTAGCTGTCAAAATATAACACAGCACTAAGTATATCACGTTATGCCATACTCTTCATCTCTCCATAAAGGTACTTAATAACGAAGTACTTACGAAGAATTTTAACAGCTTTGATGTATATGCGAGTGATTTTTGGCGGGAGTGGCGTAAAATTCACAAGCATGTAAATACATTCTTATAATTTGATCTCGGTGCCAAAACATCTGAAAATTTATAGGAGGTTCTTGTAAAATGTACAGAAGGAAAGACTTTTTATACAGGGTAAAAATCTTGTTTTATCTTTATGCAAATTAGGATAATTTTAGATTTAACAAAATGAGCTTTAGTGGCACTTTACAGTATACTTAGTAAGAATAATAAATATGTTTTTTTTATGATTTAATGTCATTTTATTTAAAAACCTTCTGTTGTAGTTACCTCCTAGACTACGTTCTAAAAAAACTCTACTATAATTTCATTATCATTTAAACTGAAAGTCATTCGCTACTGGGAAGAGGCTATCCTCTTATATTATACTAGCTTTTCGTGATGCGTGATGCGTGATGCGTGATGTTACATAGCCTATAACCTTCCTCAGGAACTGGGCAATCATACATAAAAATAATTATTGAAATACAACTGGTAGTTCAATAGATTAGCGCATTCAAACAAACAAAAAAATCCTTCGCTTTATATAATAGTACAGATTCGAAGTTTTTGCCGATTTTGACCAACACAATGCCGGTTATCTTATCATAATACGTTACCTCACATCCTGAGTTGGATGATTAAATTTTAGACTTAATTAAGTATTTAAGACTTTGAGAATTTTGCATTGATTGCCTAGTTTTAAACTCACAATCGCCTGTATATACAGCTACGTAAACATTTGACCATTGCAACTTTCGTAGGTAAACAACCAATTTCCTCATTAACTAAAATTATTTTACCTATATAACATGATGCAGTTCAATATACAGCCGCAGAGAAATAAAATTATACAATACAAATAATACTGTGGATGTATTAAAGCCGTGAAATAAAAAAATATACAATTTACATGGTAGTTGTGTCGTTAAAGCCATTGCGCGAGATTGGATCGGTTGCCATTAGAAATATTGAAGTTATAACAATCTATACGGGGCGTTCGGTTGGCGCAAAGTTGTCCCAATACGGTGCTACATCCAATGTGTACTGTATATTTACGAATACTTGTATGCGAGATGCTATATACACTTGTTTTTATAGCCAGTAGACGTACCAGTAGCCCACCTGATGGCTACTAGCAGATAAGACTTCTTTATGATAAAGACAGCCAAAGCACTACCTATTTTGAAGCTACAGTTACCTTTGAACATCATATAGAGAAGGTTTAAGGACTAGTGCATTAAATAATACGATGGGAATAGGTACTTGCTGGTTTTAGTGTAAGTGTGTTAGATCGAACAATACTCATTAAAATAGCTCTCGGTAGTAGCCACGGGCCACCCATACTTCTGCCTTTCTTTCAGTGAGTGAGAGCACCGATTACAAATTTTTTCTTCAATATTCTTTCTCCTCTCTCATTTTCTTCTCATCGCAATCCACAACGGTTTTAACAGATAACCATTATCATTATAATTTCAAAGTATGACTTAAAGTCGAACGTATTGTTATTTATTTGTAACAACGAATAATCCGCAAATAAATGTAATACTTGTACTGTAAATAATATTGTGTTCCTCCAATATTTTTTGATAAAATATAGTGTTTATACTTTGTATTTACATTTTCATCGCGTAATTTGCGCCGGCAAATGGAAGATTGATAAAAGCATTGTTCTTTTATTTTATTTGTAACTCTTGTTTAAAAAGTAAATCACATTGGCAAACAAAAAATAGGTAAATATCCATGTTTTGGGAATTTATTTAAGACTTAAAAAATCACTAGTTTAAATCCGCGACTTCGTACGTGATAAATTTTCGAACGAATCTTAAGAAATCTTTTCTTAGCAGACGTCTACATTACTTATTGAACGCTTGTTCAAAGTTTCAGTTCGTAAGTGAGTAATGTTCAAGATAAACTTTGAAAGGTACTTGACCTGTATTAAATTCACCACCTCGTGTAGGTATAAGAGACGGCGTTAACTTTTATAATATAGGTAACATATTAACCTACATACTTAGTCTTTTCGAAAAAGCAATATTCGTATTAACAAAGTAGCTCCGTATAAAAAACTGCTATTATTAACTGCTATAGTTAAGGGAGAAGCAAAAAAATTGTAAATTGAAAATCTGTTAAATTCGTATTTCAAATAAAACGAATTTTCATAATAAGTAAGATATTAATATACCTAAGTTTGACCTTTTTAAAAACCATTTAACACCGTGTAAACGCACTGTTAGATGCATAAAATTACCTACATATTTTATTCTACTCTTCTAGAAAAATGTGAAATCTAAAAACACTGCAGATTAAATACCACGTGAATATTAAGTAGGTACATAGAAAAAGTGTAGATACCTGATATGACATTGTAGGAGGTGTCTTTAAACCGATTTGTCGGTAGCCTCAGGCTGCGGAAGGGTTTTTAATTGCCATCGAGTAGTTATCAAATATTCAACCAATGGGATGAACTCCACAAATTCAATAACTTCACCCTCGCTAACTGCAGACCTGTCTCGACGTCAGCTTGCTAGGGTGGTACTTGCAATGATGGGATATTTGTGCCAGATTAAGTAGCTTCAAATGTAAAAGGTAGCTTGATAATAATTATTCCTTATTTTTTAATTATCTTGCAAACTAAAATTTTATTCCGTAATTTGAAACGTTGATTGCCTCTGTGGGTCGAACGCAGAGGTCTCGGGTTTGATCCCTGGGTCGTTTAAAGTGATATTGGGTTTATTTTTTCTTTTGAAAAAATTCCTAGTATTAGCCAGGAGTCTAGAATTGTGCCCGATATATGGCAACAGGCTCGCTCTCTGTTACATAGGACCAAAAATAAAAAAATGGCGAAATGCGGGTGGTTAAAACCTCTGCCTACCTCTTCGGGGATAAAAGGCGTGAAGCTATGTATGAAGCTATTTTAATAAAGTTATTGAGCCAGCTGTGACTCATTTGTGATTGAATTTATTCATAAAATCATATATAAATATAAATGGCCGTTCCCGTCGCTAAGCGATTTTTATCAGACATCCTTTAGATGGATATGTCATTATCACTTCTAACACCATGATCTTTAAGATATATTTGTCACAATGATATATCTTTCAACACCAATCATTAAATACTGCAGTATTAGAAACCACATTGTATTCTAACCTTTCCTAATTAAATTTAAATGCCGTAATTTCTCCTCTGTATTCACCGTAAACAACAACTAAAAACAATTGTCATATTAGTTTATTTGGCATAATTCTGTATTTAAATTTGAAAACGTTTCATTTCAAATACAGAGCATGGCTGTAGTCGGCAGTAGCGTTAAACGCTGCTAATATGGCAGAACGGTAAACCACGTCAATTATGTTCCAATTTACACATTTAAAATTCATGACGAGAACACCAATTTAAACGTTTCTGCTTATACCAATAAAAACTTATTACTTTAACATCTACCAAATAAATGTTACCATTAGCTGTAACTTTAATAACAGTGGGTATAATTTAATATTATTTTAGAATCTGTGTTTCAGACAATGCTCGTTTAAATCGTTAATGATAATTCATTTTTATTGTAATTTTTATTTTGTAGTTTTTATTAGATGGTATAGTTATTATTTATTTTATGATATTTGTCTATTGCTAGACCAAAACATTCAGCAAAAATATCGATGGGCAAACAAATCAGCGGCAATCGTGTGTTTACTGAACACAAATATAGAATGAAGCAAAACAAACTGACCGCCGAAAACCGCAACAATTTACCCCACACTCGATGTTTACTCATAAAACAACCAACTTTCAAACGCAGTATTGTATAACTTTATATCTTTACACATAAAGACGAAATTCAAATAACTATAGACACGTATAACTTGGTTCTATAGAAGACTATTCGAATATAGAACCTGTTGGATAACTGAACATCCGCAGGCTTTTAGAAATATTTACTTTTATAAAAGAATATGTGCAGATATACATTTTATTTTGAACAAAAACTGTGTGTAAAATAATCTCTTTTACCCCAGATTGTGGTATAATGAAGGACAAATGTGACTTTTACAATCATACGAAGCGTTTAAGTTAAGTTTCAGCATCAGAAACACAAAGTGAAAGAAAACATCGGTAGGCAACCTGGACCAGCATATCTACATTTTCAACTCAAAGACAGAGGCCCTACTACAAGCATAAAGGATTTTAGTCATAGTAGCCACACTTGGTAGAGGCTAGCAGTGTTTTATCAGAGGATAGACCTGCACGTTTTCTTTTGTGGTGATTTAACCACCATCATAAAAAACGTGATAACTTGATGACTTTTGTTTATGGTCAAATTACTATCATATAAAAACTCATTCCTTCTAATCTTCAAGATATGTCTATCACTGGTTCTGGTGCAGTTACCTTATTGGAGTATATATCACCACTAGTTTGTACTTCGCTAACTATTCATAAAACTACTGATTCGGCTTAAGTTAGCATATGAGTCTGCTTCATATGAGAAGAGGTCTTTTTAGACTAGAAACATAATTGGCTAATACTGTCCATTGTTTTAAATCATTTGTCAATTATATATGTTGTAAATAAATCATTCGTTTTACAACGAGGGAGACATTAATTTCAACAATTTTAGTCTGCAGATAGAGTTAGTTATATAAACAACAATGTGTAGCACGTAAATAAAGTTTGTGTAAAGAGAAAGAGCTTTTAACCAAATGTGGCTCCTATGTACGATATCCTCCAACAAGTTAAGTGCTCTCCCCACCACTTGAAAACTTGCTAGGACTGTTACTATTTTTTACTACAACAAGAACTCGTTAACGTAGTTAATATGTATGTACAAAATGTTCATAAAACTTATAATATTAGTTTTGTTTTAGCTGCAAACAATCAACGCTATCTAAAAAAAAATATTACATTTTTTAACATACTACACTAGCTATAACGATTAAAATTAGCTCTTAAATAGTTAGAATTTTTTCAATAGATTTAGTAAGAGCAAGATAGAACATGTTGCTGCCCTATTTAGAAAACAACACTAACCCCCAGTTTCTAAAAGGCTGATCAACGAAAACTTAACTAATCACCTGTTAAATCTCATGTGAAGAACCTAAATGAATGCTTAAAGCATTGAGCTACTAATTAAATCAAATTAAACTAATTACTCATGCTTTCAGCAACACAATTGGTACTTCACGTGAGATTTAACAGGTGATTAGTTAATTTTTCGTTGATCAGCCTTTCAGAAACTGGGGGTAATTCAATTTAACATGATAATGCCGAACCGTATTTTAATCATATCCATATTTTTATCCATATGCAGTTACCATTTCAACTTGGTCGCTATACCTACTTATATCTTTCAATGCTACACAACATATTGTTTAATCCGTCAACACCATACGTACGGACGTTTCGTTTCTTCGCGATACTCAAACCACATTCTCAGAAAATCTACAGTTCAAAATAAAATACATTTCATTGTACAATTTTCTGTGGTAACTCTTCACAGTTGTGGCTATCCACTTGTGAATGCATTGCTGTTGCAAATAAGACTCTGAATCTTTGAATTTGTAGTATATTATATTATTTATACGCTGCAAGTTTGTCTGGGAGAGATTGTTTTCAAATTATTGCACCCACTGTTGTTAAAGTTATTTGTTGAACGATAAATAAATTAGTTGTTTTTCCACTTCGGGCACTTACCGTACAAGAACTGGTAACATTATTGAACAGTACAAATAAAATTACAATACGTTGCAAAAATACATACATTAAGATGACATGCGTAAGTATTTTAAAGTCGGCTGTACCAGTAAATCGTCTATAGTAAAGGCGAAAATATAGAAATTACTGATTTCGTACTTAATTGTTCAAATTGTTAAGTTCTCTAACACATCAAATAACACTTTCAGTTCATATTTTCTTTGATATTTCTTTTAAATATCGCCTTTACTTGTCATTATTTTGAAAGGCAACTTGGGCAGTGAAATCTTTCCTTATTTCATTAGTCGGTCGGTCGGTCCCTTTTAACATCTGTTGCTTTGAAACTTGATGCTATTGTTTCAACTTACTCTACAGCCGATTACATTTTAGACATCAAGAGGTCCCTTCACTATTTCAGTACATCTCTATCTATAAGGCAATAAGGTTGAAAATTGATTGAAGTTTGACTCTTTAGAAGTTGCCTAATTTGACAGTTCGCAATACGTTTCCCATAACTTTTGGTAATAATGGAAAATTTTGGGAGCCATAAATAATATAATTGGACTGTTACTGACGACATTGGTAAACAAATATTATGAGTAGATCATAATTTTGAGCAAGCTGTGGTTGTCACTTTAAACAACATTAAATGAGTTTAGGTGCCAGTTTTGATATTCAGGCAAATTTTAAAGTTTAATTAACGTACAATATAAAATTTATTATTTTAATTATATCATCAGTGAGAGAATTAAAAGTAAACAGCAGAGCATTGCTCGTTTTTGTTTGTTTTACCTCTACGACACTTACAGTTAAAGATGGAGTAGTTAACTAGTTCTTTAGATAACCACACGGCCAGGTTTCTTAGATATTATAATTATTTTTAAAGTAGTAGATCCTCGCTGGTTTCAGCATGAATGGGCCGGATCGTCCGAGGAAGTACTACCCTCTCATAGAAGATCGACTTAAGAGTAGTAGTATCCGTACTACTGCGTTTCGTTCGGTGAGTGAGAGCACCGGAGGCCCAATTTCCCCCTTTCCTCTTTCCTTACCTCCCTCATTCCCTTCCCCTAACGCCATTCCCAGCCGCCATAGTGGAGGCCACCATCAGTTTAAAACGATGGCTTTTGGTATGGTGGCCACCACTTCTGGATTCCACTGACTGCTTACCATCAGGCGGGGTGGAGTCACTTTGGTAGGGTAATATAAAAAAAAAATATTTTATATAAAACTCATTGTAGGCATATAGGTCTTCTCTGTGTCGCGAGAATAAATGAAGTGTATGAAACATTTACACAGTTGTGACAAATACAATGGACTTGACAAAGAAGTCGCGTAAAAACAAGAAACTTCTTATCAAAGCTTAATTCGAATGTATTACATTAGATTTTCTTCAGTTTATAGCGTAGATCAGCAGTAAGAAATAAAATAAAATTTCAAAGCAATGAATTTTAAGACATTACACATTTTAAAAGGATTTAACAAAACCGTAATACATTTTGTTATTTGATTTTTTAAATATTTAATTAAACATTGCTATGAGTAGACCAAAATAATATCAACACAAGGTTTATTATTCCATCATCATTCGGCCTTATTTTACGGTCAGCGTAACTTTTTACTTCGGCGTTCTTTTTATTTTAAGTTTATATATAGCTACATTTGTTTTAAATTTTTTTACTAGTGACTTGCTTTGTCTTCTCGCGAGGTATGGTAGACTATAAAATTGCTTTTCCACCCGTAAAGTAAATTTCCTTTGCATATCACAAAACAATAATGTCTATTTTTGTTTGCAAGTTACCTCAGTACAGTGACAGTTGTCACTGTCTTATTGAGTCTTAATGAATTTTGGTTTTGATTGGAATATTTGTTAAAGTGTTAAAGCAAATATGTGGTTGACCACAGTGATATATTTTTTACGACATGATTACAAAACGAAATTAATTTCTCGGCTTGTCATTACTATATATAATATTCCGGCAATCTTTTAGGAGGAAATTATCTGAATGATAGTGACAATTGTATCAAAACCTTTTGTGTCGCCGTCGTTTTAAAGTATTTAGGGAAGAAATATGTAATAATATCTTTGCTTTATAATATTAACAGATAAGTATTGCAGTAAGTAAACTAGACGTTAGCCCTCGCTTTGCTTCGTTATCAAAAGTTTTATTCGGTCTCACAACAAACGCCTACCTACGGAAATATCATATTATATCAGTAGTGACGTATTGCATCATTAAAATTTACAAAGGCGCTTAACATGTTGAGATTTTGAAAATAGATGAAAAAATATGTTACACATGATAAAACATAGCCCATGCTACCCGGCCTACTTGTAGCTTTCTAAAGGTGAAAGAATTTTCAAATCGGTTACGTAGATATTAAATCGATACAACTTCACTCTTTTTACTTTAGATTTAGATATCCCAAAGTGTCAATATTTATGCTCTATAAGGATAACTACAACAAAATATAAGGAGATGTTATTAGTTTTGGCTTTTGTACTTGATAGCTGTTTGACGTGAGAATGGGGGCGTAAATGTGTTAAGAAAATAGGGAAAACACAAAGTATATAGCTAAGCCAAGAGCACTAAGAATACCAGCAGGCCAAATAATTTTATTATGTAGAAATGTTTTATTATTACACCCAAGGTAATGGATGCGCCGAACTTTATGTTTGAGTTTGGGCGCTTAAATGTATGACAGATAGATGAGATCATGACTAGAGACCTGAGACTATAGTATGGATACATTTTTATCGTCAATTTTGTAATCAGTGGTTTGTTATAGTAAGGCATAAAGAATAAATCGATCGTTTATTTTGTAAAGATCTCATCGAGTTCTCTCACAATTTGCGTTTGGTAAGAAAGGGCAAAACTGGTCGTCATGCGGGTGTTACTAGTTGAAATCTCTGTGCAAACTGTGTGTCATACTTAAGTATTGCAATTTAAACTCAGTACTCAGCGCGTAATGACAACTTTAAAGATGACACAGACATCACTTCACGAACTTGCTCCACAACAATAAAACCGCGTTGTTTATATTATTGCGTTAGAAAAACTGGTGGTCGGCGCACGTGGTTCCAACTTCACTTTTACGATCGTTGTAATAGCGATCCCTCGGTACTCGGCATATTTACTTTTATTGCGCTACGGTTTTCTCGTATTTTGTGGGCGGCTACGATCTGACTGTCCCGAAATTAAAATAGAATATCTTGGTAAAATCTGCTTAGACTTAACGTTCGTCTGTTAAATAGCTACGCAAATATTCCACCAACATTATACAGTAAAATAAATCTATGTTAAGATTATTTTGCAAAACTTTTAGCGGTGGATAACCACCGTCCGTCATGGGTAAAAAAGCGCTACGCGGCAAGCAAACATATATAGATGATAATATGTATTTAATGTGTCTTTCTTTTTACCTCGTAAGTTTAAAAAATAACACCCCTAGATACCGGACCAACAATTTGATATACAGACAAACCGAAAGATAGAGAAACAGACCAACAGACAAAACGACAGACCGACAAATAGAGAAGTAATCCCATAATGATTCCTTTTTCTTTGAAATACAGAACACTAAATCAATACAATTTCCTCCTTATACATAAACACTCCTCCAATCCTACTATGAGCTAGTATTGCAGTAACCCTCGCTAGCTTACGGCATTCACATACCAGGCTTAGTACGTACGTAGAGTTAAGAGATAATTCGATACGAGTGGATTAGTAGCGCGACACTAAATACAGATTACACTGACATACGGACATGGCAAACGCAGGGTTAAAGCAGACGATCTAAGCCTATTTGTGTTATGTATAACTCGATCGTGTGTATTAATATTCTGGGCGCATATACCGTACTAGCTGTTGCCCGCAGCTCCGCCTGCGTGGATCTCGGTTATATCTCTGTTTACATTTATGATTTTTCATACAAACTTCCATCCGCTATTTTAACCCCTTTAAGCCATTTCTCGCTATAAAAGATAGCCTATGTTGTTCTCCGAGGTCTAATCTATCTTTATGCCAAATTTCATTTAAATCGGTTTAGTGGCTTAGGCGTGAAAGCGTTACAGACAGACAGACATAGTTACTTTCGCATTTATAATATTCGTATGGATTAGGGTGTTTGTGAGTAAGCTAAATGAAAATGATGCGTACGAGATTAAACTATAAAATTGTATTCTTTATTTTTGTAAGCTCATGGTTTCATACTGTTTTATTTATTTTATGTGGTAGAAGAATTTATTTTATAAGTTTTGAAAAGGACTGAGGGGCAGAAACATAGAAATTATATGTAGTCTTGCTACTATAAATCACAAGCACAAAATAGTACATCATCACATAATACCAATAAACGTAAAACTAGTCGAAAAAGTTATGTAGGCCGATCTTCTGCCAAAGACGAACAACAAGAAGTTTTCAGTGGTTGGTTACCGACTACCCTAAACGACCATACTTGACAAACAGTTTGTATTTAGTCAGAACGAACACGATACATGTAGTCGAACGATAAATGGCATTCGCATGTTACGTACATACATTACTTTGTTTTCGATGTCAGCCTGTGCGTTCAAAGCAGGACATAGGCTTTTCGCAAACACCACGTAAGTGTAACATTCATCTTAAGGCACTGATGTTTTTTTAAAGCATGTCTTATATTTGTCATTTTCCCCATCCTTTTAATATTATAAATGTTTGTGTGTGTGTGTGTGTGTGTGAGAGAGAGAGAGAGAGAGAGATTCTGTGCCATAGGATACCTTTATTCTGATAATCGGTCTGGTTCCCGAGTTAGGTATATTATTAATCGCAGCTAATAGATCATAATTACAGAGCTGCTTTGGGTGTTTAGCAATGTATTATTCCTCACTTCTTCTTGTTTTCTGTTAAAACATAACAGCTCTATTTTTTACTCATAACAATTTAAAATATAAAAGCAACTTTAAACATCCTATTATAGTAAACGGTAAACATTTTTATCGAAAAACATTGTACAAGAACCGTTGGGATGCAACAACGGTACTCCATTACAAATGTTATGAGTGAGTTCTGAACAAAGTTTTAAACGTTACTGTAATACACTGCACACATACTGTTTACTTTGCATTTTCGAACTAGCTATCCACAGCGCGGTTTCACCCGCGTTAAGATTAATCTTTAGTTACTACTCCGCTCCCATGGATCGTAGCATGATGTTACATAGCCTTTCACAAGAACTGGGGTATCAAATGTAAAAAGAATTAATATAAATCCGACTAGTAGTACCAGAGATTATGGCGTTCAAACGAACAAACTCGCAGCTTTTTATATTTGTATAGATAGGAGGCATTTCAAATTGAAATTAGGATATCGTTCGTGATGTCAAAGCATTTTTCGTGTCTCGTATTGTATATAGTTGCGGTACCGGGTTGTTTATCGTTAGATAACTTGGTACAGAGAATATGTACTATACTAGTAGCTATAAATACTGTAGTGCACCCTACTGTAATTGATCTGTAACTCAAACATATTGTAACGTGTATTTTTCTCATTGGTGTTAGCGTAAAACTTGTGAAAGAGAACAGACAGCGCCCTTAGTACAAGCTCAGAGAACTAAATTTCTACCATTATTTTATGCTATCACCAGTGAACTATGAAGTCATGGTATGAACCCTCCAATGTATGAAGATGCACAACGAAGTTTTAGTCGGTATTCCAACCGTCTTCCAATTATATATCTCCGAGTCAGAAGCTTCGCGTCGTTTTATTGGGCAGAGAAATATACCTAAACACTTTTTCTCTAAAAACACATGATTAATCATTATCATGGAAGCGAATTCTACAAAATTTGCATTAGATAAGTACCTATATTTTAACACACGCCTTTCGTCTCGGTTTACGAACCCAAACTCCCATTTAGACAGATAAATGAGACCCAAGACCCAAGGTATATACCTAATACAGTAAACTTTAATTAGATGCAAATAATAAATTAATTTATGTAACTAAGTCATATTTGTAGAAATGTAAATAGTACGTGTTGCATTTAGGGACACATGTAAAGTAAAAATCAGTAGTTCAAAATGGTAGAAAGAATGTCTCATGTGAAGATGGCATCATCCTTATTTCAACTAAAAATACTTTAATTGTAGGACTTTGGTCTAACAAATTTATGATATTTACTGCCAAACTGAATTCATATCGGATTGGCGACATTGCTAAACGCTCGGCTATTACATGCTTTCCTGTTTCCTGTTCCCGTGTATGTTTTTATCAGTCAGTCTATTTTATTGAACTAAAATTTATTTACAACATTTTTTTTATATACATTATATATTAGCCTACCAAAGTGACTCCATTCCGCCTGATGGTAAGCAGTCAGTGGAATCCAGAAGTGGTGACCACCATACCAAAAGTCATCGTCTCAAACTGCTGAAAACCAGCTTGGATCTACTACCGCTAGAAATGTATTCTCATAATGTATTGTTAACATATCACAATAAACATAATAACAATGAAACTTAGTATGGTTGAACTCAGCTCCTTGTTTTTCCTATTCTCAACTATGTCGACGTCAGCTATCTTGATCACAAGAGAAACAACTTGGCAGCCTTTAACCACTTCAAATATTTTGCAGATTTTTGAAAAGTTTCATATTTGTTTACATAGATAATGATCACGTATCTAAATAACGGATCTCGCTCAAGTGGCTGCCTATTTGACGAAATACTTGTACATTCTTTCTTTATTTTACAACGAATTGTTAAATATTATTGTATTCCTATTACTACTACCACCGGCACCGGTTTAGGTGCTCGAATATCTTGAATATGTTAAAGCAAATGTATATGGTCTGCTTCTTAGGTTATATACAGAGTGTATACGACGGTTTGATATTAAATGAAAAGGCCGCTGTTACTAGTCCGTATAATGATTTCAAATTAATCACAAAAATGATTTGACGAAAAATAACTAATATTTTAGTAGTAACAAAGTAATACAATTTATTAAGACAAGATCACTTACCTGTAATATTTGTCAACGTTTATCTTTCGACGTGGATTATGAGTTTATGACATAAGTCAGTGACCGTTTGAGGTACTTACAGAATGTTTAGAATTAAAGAAATTAAAAAAGTAGTCCTGTGTCTAAACTGTGTCTGATTTTTTATTGTCTTGCTTTATAATGTCACATAAAATACGTAATTGCATTTAATATCATACCGTCGTATAAACTATATGCAGTACAAAGATTGAATGAAATGAACCAGTAAAGAAGGTACACATAATTATATACTTACAATTTAACATACTTATTCTTATTTACACATCTCACAGTAGAATCAGGATATAAAATAAAGATAGGATGTATATGTAACTGATCAAAATTACGGCAAGTACTAACTGTAAGATCAATTCTGTTCACATTTTTTAATACTACTTGAATTGTGCTATATTAGAACAATCAACAGAGAAAATATAATGTTTCTACCAATCTAACCATTGATTTGCTTACTGTGTGGACAATGTCCTTTCTCTTAGCCTTAGGCACATAGTTTATACTTCGGTGGCAAATCAGCATCATCTAATTTATCTAATCGTAAATAGTAACTGTAAACTAAGGATGTGACTTTGTTCTAGTTGCGAAAAAAATGGAAAATCCATAGTCAAACTGTTACTGATCGCGAAAAAGAAGGGAATGTAGGAAAAGAAAGCTGAACAAAAAAATAATTGTACCTTCAGTGCCCTCACTAAGATTAATATTTTGTGGTGAGGAGGTAGTACTCTGCATCGTGTCCCGTCCATTTAAATTAAAACCAGCAAGGATCTACTATCGTAAACATAAACACACACGACACCATGTGTATATTCAAAAGTTCAACTACTGAATATAATCTATACAATGACCTGAATTTCGGTTAAACATTATATCAATTAATAACTTTGAATTAAGGGACACGCGAGAGCTGATTATATTAAAACTTAGAGAATTACGGCAGACAAAGAACTTGTTGTTATATTTATTCAAACCCTATTGTTGTAGGGTAGATAATTTGCCGATTAATTCGTCTCATTCAAGCAACTAAAGGCGAACATACCTATATAGTCTATTAAAATAATGTTTAAATACAAATGTGTTTGCAGGTATCATCGCTCTGGATAAATTTCAACTACGGTGAGTCCCAGCGGAGACTATTCAGTTATGTAGACATGTTATACATGAAAGTGCAAAAATACGTACGCAAACAAGGTGTACTTTAACAAAAACGGTTTTTGTTAAAGTTTTGTTTGCGCCCCAGATACCAACGATCTGGGGCGCTACACTTGCGAAGCATGTAGGTATACACAACTTAGTGGTCGTGTATATATTACTAGTGCAGTCAGACAAACAAATGATGACGGTAGAACCATCACTTATGACTATAACAGAAAAATCATCCAACACAAGATGCTGGGTTTTTTTGCCAGTTAACCACTGTAAAAATTGTTTAACTGTGTTCAGTCTGCCATATAGCATAGCAAAAGTAAGTACACGGCTTTCATTTTACTATATAAATAACATAAAGCCTATATATAACATAGCCATAACCTTCTACATATAACAGCCAGCGAAACGTAAGTGCACATTACACCTTACTTTACCCCGCCGCGCCGCGCTCGTATGAAAAAAGCTTTGCGGTAAAAGTAGCCACCATATATAAACCAAAAACACATTACAGACTTAACTAAACAACACACATAAATCACGTGAACGCGCTTCTCAATGGGAGTCATAGCGTGTAATCTTTATTAGAAGAAACTTTTCACGCGGCATGACTCCCCAGGCCCTCGTTGCCGTTACAAATTGTTTTACTGCATACAAACTCATGTCAAATAAAGTACAAAGCGAACTGCTACCAAGACCAAGTATTTAGGTGCACGTACACCACGAATACGTGATTAGAAAATACAAATCAGGAATACGATGTCCCCATCAGCATTAGCGCTCCAATTTGTAAAAACGAATCAGTTCAATGTGCTAGTCTCGATTTTGTTTGTGCAACGTACCTACAGTGTAGTTCAAAAGTGGTCCTTATAACTTTTAGTTTAATTTTGTTATGTTCACCTACGTATAAAATACACGTTTTAGTAAATTACAAAAACTATGGTGACTTTCATAATGATAAACTTAGATAGAACATATTCGAAATCAAATTAGTCTCTACTTGCAAAACTTGAAACACCACTTCAGCCAAAAGACTACAGGACGTGGGTCTCCAAAGTTCACAGACATAGTCAACTGCCTTTTTATTTCTGTGTTGCTCCTGATAAGTAACAGTTTGTTAGACAAACATTATAATGGCTGTAATAAAGACTGTTCTGAACTGCAAGTACAGCATTTTCAGCTAACATCGAGCAGTTGTGAATAAAAAAACATGAATATTTTTATATTATGTTTATAATAGCTTTCTCGAAACGTTTCTAAAGTTTCGATTAAAATTTACGCATTAGCGGTTTTCTGGCTTAGCGAATTGATCGCTCAGAATCTCATCTTTGAGATAATACGCTTTCGAAAATGAAGCACAAGCAAAATTGTTAATGAAAATTGGTATCCGGCTCCTGCTTGAAACAGACATTGTTGATCTGATTATTTAGTCATTTGCTGATAATGTGCAAGGTGTAAAATTAGGTGCGGTATCACAATACCGAGCTTACCATCTGAAATAAACTGAATAGGTACGCGTATTGTTAGACACGAATTTTATTTTTTGTATTTATGGATAGTTATCAGGTCTAATAAAATAAATGACACAACATCATCATTAATTACCACAAGACTTGTAGCGAACATCCCTAGTGTCACATAGATGACATGCCCGATCGTCTCTGGTCAGATTCCGGTTTCTGCACGCCGCTCTGGTCGTATGTGCCGTGGTAGTGTACGCGCTGGCAGACCGACGGAGTGGCATATTGATTAGTTATTATTCGTGTCCATGTAAAACTAAATTATTACAAACCTATCAATTTCCTTATTAGTTAATTTTTTTAGCTTTGACATATAAAATGTCTCAACGCTATAGACTAAAGATGCCCACAGTAGGACATTGGCCTTAGACGATAGATTGGAAATCACAGTAAGGTAATTTTTAAAATGTGGATTATGTTGCTCCGCATCGGCCTTAGTCCCCCCGACGACATTTATAGAAAGACTAGCTTTCCGCAGCGCGGTTTCATCCGCGTCTTTGGTTACTGCTCTGATCCCGTCGCCAGTAGCGTGATGATACATAGAATTATTCAAATCCAACTGGTAGTTCCAGAGATTAGCGCGTTCAAACAAAGAAACAAACTCTTCCACTTTATATATTAGTACAGATTGGAGATTACATTTCATTTGATGTTAAACCTTTTTTACAACACTCTATAAATATTATTCTCAGCAATAATTTTACACTTCTACAGACTTAAATGCTACTAACCTACTAAGTATATGAAATTTTATAAAGTAAACTAGCGGACCCGACAGACGTTGTCCTGTCTTAATTATTATCTAATTTTTCGCAGAACCTTCTCCTGACAATAACAAACACAACAAAAAAGAATTAACGGAATCGGTCCAGTCGTTCACGCGTGATGCCGTGACCAAGGGAAATAGGGATTTATTTTTATATAAATAGATATTTCTAATCTCCCATTCTACAAACCCTCTTTCACCTACCTACAGATATCCCACGTAAACTTTTCACTACTTTCCCCTGTTCCCCTCTCCCTTCTTCCCCACTCCTCCTACTCCGCTTCTTCCCTCCCTCCCCTTCCCCCTACCTCCCCTCTCCTTTCCCCGTTATTTCACTCTCCCTTTCCCTGACTTCTCTCTCATTTCCCCCTTGCTTCCCCCTCACTTACATCTTCCTTCCCCTACCTTGCCCCATACTTCCCACTCAATTCCTTCTCATCTTTCTCTCATTTTCCCCTCACTACCCTCTCACTTCTCCCTCGCTTTACCCTCACTTCCTTCGCACTTCCCCTCACTTCTTCTTCCATACCCCTCACTTCTCTTTCACCCTCCCTCCCTTACCCCTCTTTTCAATTTTTAAGTCGCTAACTTCAAAATATTATTTCATCCCTAATTCCGTCCCTCTAAATCCACCCCAATTAAAAAAAATTAGAAGTATTCCAAAACAAAATTTCAAAACTATGAGGAAGTTTCATACAATCGTTTTTATCCCTTTTCAGATCACCCTTAGCATTTAGGGGGATGAAAAATAGATTTTGTCCAATTCTCAACCCTAGCCGATATGCATTACAATATTTCACGAAAATCGGTCGAGCCGTTTCGGAGGAGTTCAATAACGTACACCGTGACACGAGAATTTTATATATTAGATTAATTTGAATTATCCTTCACATATTTAAGAATTCTTGTTTTTATATATCTAACATAATACAATTTAGATCATACGATGAAGTAAACAATACTACATACAAAAATATGCGCAGAAATATGTAACCTTCATGGAATTTAAGTATTAGGGCATGTTCCCTCGCGGACACAGGACAATCCCACCCGGACAGACATCCCACTGTGACTCCTTTAAGCCGGGATTAACACCGGTGATATCGTCCTAATACGTAGCTACACAATTTAAAACCTAACAACTTATATTGTCAGAAGTTAGTTTGAGAGATTAAGAAAATGGAAGAGTGAGAAAAGACGGATTAAGTGTGAATCATGTGAGTGTTGTCAGTTGACATAAAATTTGTACTCAAATATCTATAATATAAAAATGAATCGCTGAATGTGTTGCTAAGCGCAAATCTCATAGCAGCTAAACCGATTTCGCAAATTTTTTTTTATAATAGTTCTTGAAATACGAGGATGGTTCTTACGGAGAGAAAAATTTAAAAAATTGCTTGAAAAGAAAAAGCACATTTTTATATTCCCATAAAAAAGTATCTTTATTTATCCCAAAATGTAAAAAAAATGTCCACCCTTGCGAAGCCGGGGCGGGCCGCTAGTTTCTAATAATTGTGGTTAGTATTTTCATACAATTAACGTAGGATGAAAATATCGCACAAAATATATGTACACCTACAAAAATTTCATGCAATTATCGCTTTGGCACGTCGTGTGCCTCTGTCATAAAACGAGGAAATATTAAATTTACAAAATTAAAGCTAAGAATGTTCTACGTATGTTTGTTCGGCATTCTGTTTATTTTTTCATTTAAATTTTTCATTTCTCGGACAACGACATAATTATTTTGAGTAGAGTTTCAAAAGAATTTATAGAAAAATTCAGTGCTGAATAATAAATTGCACTTATCCCATTCATTGTGCAAGGAACCCTATTGTTATTGTTAATGGACTTATTCAAAATGGAATCATCCATTGATGGATTTTATTGAGTGACCGCCTAAATAGTGACAATTACCGTCTCACTTAGAGAGCTTATGAGTACATGTCAACAGATTTGATAAACCTGTCTGTGGAGATGTTTGTTAGGCATAGTGCCCTTAGACGCTTATTGGCAACTAATCTTCATATTATACTATAACACCACCTCCTTGGAAAACTGCACTACTACATTTATAATATATAATATACTTAGATAAAAGAGTCCCAAAAAAGTTGGCCTACTGACGAAACCCTAAAATATATTCCAACATGCTGAAATTCGAACACAAAATCTTCATAATGTTAATTATGTGGGTGGCACGAAAGTGAAATATTTAGCATTTACACATTACAGTAATCCTAAATATTGTTAGTACGCATTTAAAATTTTATATACACAGACTACACGTGTTCGTATACCATTTTCTTGTAAATAGCCATTTATTGTTGCAATAGAAAATATAATCGGCAGGATTAAGTTAATTGTTCAAAATTGAGAAGGTTGGAGCTCTTGAGTGTTCTTTACGTCTATGTTTTTTTAGTTCTTATTTAAAGTAAGCCTGTATCGGCTTCCAATATACTTGTGTTATCATTATTTTTTAAAAAACAATAGGGTTCATTATCGTCTAACTTTGTGGATGGATTGGCGATCGTAGTTGCGGTAGTCCTATCACAAGGCGCAACTGTCCAATAAAACATCAAAGGACGTGTTTTTAATTTAATACAATTCCCGCACTAGGGAACAAGCCCTGTGTCGCGGGGGACTTTACAAACATACATTTAACGGTCACAAAGTACACCCAGGCTCGGCACAAATACTTATGGATCACACGAAGTTTTGTCCCGTGTGGGGATCGAACCCACAACCTCGTGCACAGCAGTCGCTTGCGCTCCCACTGCGCCACAGAGGCAGTCATCATCATCTGATCATTTCTTTATTGTCTACTCATTTGATGAATTGACATCCGTCGGTTGATTGTACTCCTACTAGAATGTCATCATCATCATATCAGCTGAATGACGACTACAGCTGGACATAGGCTTCACAAAATTTTTGCTATCTTGGTCGGCCGTGAGCCGCCTTCATCTATCGCATGCTCTCCACTCATAACAGAGATATCTAGAATGTACCTATATACGTTGTTTACTAGCGGCAATCGTTATTTTACAATAACTTTTAAAGAGGTACTCGTATTTACTCTATTAAATAATTAAATATATACAAACAACCGAGCGATTTTAATTAAAGTGCTTCTCTTCCGCGTAATTCAAGTTCCTTTCTACTTTAGAAAGGAATGAAGATGAATGGAAGTGTAGTGCGTTATTTGAATAGTTTTGGTTATAAGTATTTTTAAATTAATATATTTTAAAACTTGATAAGAAACACGATTATGTCGTCGCATGAATGTGGCCAACAACAAGTACTTACCTATATTTTTACTCGTCGAGCGACTTTGAGCCTTCGGATAAGACCTATAGTTAGCGACCACGTCTCTGCTCCGTATGTCATTACTGGCAACACACACTGGTCAACTGGTACCTGATACATGCTGCTGCATATACTATTAAATATCGTTTTGTAAATTCACATTTTTGTTTGTATGGCAATCAGTATTTTCAATATCGGTAATATTTTCATGTGTTCTGTTTTTTATTTTCATTTGCTGGGTGTCCTCTTTCAACACGTTTTGTTTTGGTCACATTGAAAAGCCAATTTGAGCGCTCACAAGAGACATAATATTGAGAGGAAAATATTGAATAATATGCTGTTGTTATAGCATACAGTCTTAGGACAGAACGCGATAATTACAGGGGTACAGACATACGCATACACGTTGCATGAAAATGTGCATATATTTGAATATAATGCTCTATTTGAGAGATGCGTAACATGCTCATGGAAGGAACGATTATCTGTGGACTACAAAGAACTTCACAAATACAGGTGAGAACTTTGAAAACTATGCCCGAATTAAGTTTAAATTAAAAAATAAATTAGAGTATTAATATGTTTGTAAAAGTTTTAATTCCACTTTCTACCTAGGTACCAAAAACTTGTATATTCACTTACATACAAATAATGGTAACAATCCTTCAGCAGTCGAAAAAAAGCCGTAACTGTATCGTAAAATTTATCTATTAGATTATTAGTTTGTTCTTTGTTTGAAACACACTCACAGAGGTGCAGTTAAACTTCAAACTTATTCCACGTCCTATTTCTCTCGTAGGTTTGACAGTTGTGCTGCTTACAAAGTGCCTTGACACGACACAGGGACAATAGCGTACAAGAATTCGATTGACTAAACACTATACTGAAGATCAAAGGGTGCACGATTGCATCAAAATCTTCTTGTAACTGGATAGGTTTCACTTCATTGTATGAGCTGCCAGAATTTCGTGAACATGAAACATTCAGGTACACAGTCTGATTCATTCAATTGTTTTCAAAAGTTAAATTAAGAAGGATAACTATACCCCAATTATGAAAGGAGGTAGTAACAACTGCGTATATAATAAGCCAGTGACGATTATGTATATACATGCTTATTGGCTAGTAATTGCGATGTGAATATAAATAGCATTCGCTTCATCCTAAATACTAATATTTAGTTGCAACCGGGAGGACTGGCAGTCGACCACAATACATTAGGGAAAAGGCGCGGCGTATTATGGTACCGTAATAAAATACGCAACTGACAGACAGTTAAACAGTTGGAAGCATGAAATTCTGTGCAGGAATCTCTTCTATACAAGAGGCACTAAGAAAGAACGGTTGTGAATTAATTCCCTGAAGGAACTACTCAAGTATTTTATATATTAGGTACGAACAGCGGATTAAGCAACGAAGTGTGCGGTTAGCCAATGGATGGATGAACGGATAGTGGTATTTGATTTGATCATCTCCCTGATTCGGAGGCACGTTAAAAGTCGGTTGTTACCAAGTTAATAACAGTCGTTAGGTCAATTCGGATGCCTCTATGGGTGACCTTTCTGATTCAACACATTCTGACACTAACAACTCGATATTTGATTTTTGAGCATAGGTACGTTCCGAACTCAGCCCCAAAGTTATCTACAAGAAACTTTGCTGTCCTACATGGTCAAAATACACTAAACAAATATAAGTAAATAGCACGATCAGATTCAACCAACGCCGGCTTAACCACAATAAATGAGTAGTCATCAACAATGATTCAGAACACAGGCTACAACGTGATGTATACTTCTGAGCTAAGATACTACAGTGACCGCAAGAGGGACGGTGATATACTGTTATTAGCCGACGGCCCTTCGCCCAACGGATTGGCCAGCCAGGATAATATGATTAATGGGTTATAATAAAACTCGTGTCACAAAAGCACCATAGTTATTTTAGACTCTCAATTTATTTTATTTATTTATTGGTTGCACACAGAAAGATAAATAGGAAATAAAATATAATATAATGTGCATAGGCGAGCTAATATTGTGACAAAGTATAAATATATAATAAAGACATAATAATAAACTACTATAAATAAACTATTTGTAGATTTTTGAAAATATAAATAAGTAAGTAGGTAATATTGATTTGTAGAATTTAGTAATATTTAAGTTAGTATTGTAAAATACTACTGCATTTCTTAAAATAATATTAACTCTCAAATGTTGGATTAATTATATTATTTCTGCCTACCCCTGAGAAAATAACCTGTATAAGTAAGACAGAAATACTTTTACAAGTAATTTTTTTTAACTGCCTGAACGTGGCATCCATCGCTGCGATTATTATGCAGGAGCCCAACAGCCCAATATCTCCCAGCAAGATATCAACTAAAGAAAACGATAGAAATTGTTATTTGATTTATTATACTAATAAAAGCAAAAACATAAGCAGAAAATCTCTCACGTCACCTGTTACAATCTGCTCGAACATTATTATAATAAAATCGGCCAACTATGAGGCGGAATCGCAAATTAAGAGTTCCGTAGGTCTCCTTATATAACTTAGAGTAATAGGTATTTAATAAATTTCATTTTGGAATAGCAGAATAAGTATTATAAAATAAATTAATATTATCATAGGTAGGTATTTACTTTCTGAATAACTGTCTATCAGTTTCGTTTTGACATTGTGGTGATTAATGTAAATTATTGTTGTTTAAGTTATAAGAGTGTTACTTACATAAGCATTTTTACAAAATCAACTTCAGACATTGATTAAACCTCTTAGGAATATACTTAACCTTTTGTTTTTCATACGTCAAATGAAAAAAAATCCATCTTTGCTAGTTAATAAAGTAGCGTTTATCTTCTTCCTAATGTTTTTTCAACTTGTAGCTACGCAACTCACAGTTATATTACGTATAAAAAATACAAAAAAATATAAAAAATACCTTTCCTAGCAAATACGGATCTCTATATTTAGCGTGGTCCGACACGCTCTGTCGGATATTAACTTTTTGATACGAAGGGTTCGTGTATCAAGTAAAATACGCTAAGATTTTCCGATCATGAAACTGTACATAATCAGTGACATCAAATAGAATTAACTAACTAGACGTTACCGTAAAGCAAACAGAATTTAAACCGCGCAAGACGAACGCGTCGCGACTAATTGATCAGCTAATTTGCGGATCGCAGGTGTACGCTCGCCTTTATGAATAACAAATAGCTATATAGTTAATATCCATTACAGAGACTTAGAGGTAACGTACATTAACTAAATATTTGCGTTGTGTTACACAGTAACGGAATGGCATTACTAAAGAAGCACCGTCGAGTACGCCGATGTCTCGTCCCAGCTCATTAGATTCCTACCGTGTAGAGTGAAGACCTCTTCTTCTCTACAGAAGATAGTAGCATCGATCATCACACTTACAAGCTGCATTAACGATTTCAGAATGTGGATTGAAGACCCGAAAATATTAAGTAGTTATAGATTGTAAAATGCTAAGGCCTAAAGCCACTATAGATGGAACTCTACCAATAGAAACTATTGTTTATAATTAAACTAACGCAGTCAGTTAGGCACATCCACGCTAGAAGAACGCTGTCATAACTACCTCAGTAGAGTTGTCTGGAAGAGACCGCATAGCGATAAGATCGTCCACTGTACAACTAGGTACTATTTGTATGTGTAATGTATCTAATCCTTTTTTTGGAAGTAGGTACTGCAACGTTGAAAAATAAACAGGTTACTTTGAAGTTCGATTATGAAACTGCGACTACGAGTATGTTTAGTATTCCTAAATGATATAACAAAAAAAATATATATGCTCACCGTGCAAGTTTTGCTATCCAATTTTCATATAACATTGTCACCTATAATAACAGAAACATATTGAACAAACAAAATCTGAGCAGTGAGTTATGTTGACCGTGAACAACAACTCATTCTTTTTTTTGACAAAACAAGTTTTCCAAAATGGCCGTCAACATTAACAGCTCTAATGTAAAGTCTAAAAGTCCTTAAAATAAGGAAAAACCTAAAAAAATAAAAAGTTACATATTCTAAAGTACCTAGAAACTCAATACGTTATTCGTTTAACGGCTATTAGCAAGGAATTGTTGAGCCAAAAATACAGCAAAAGCGTAAGTACCTATACTCCTGTTTAAATTGTAACAAACCATCAACAAAACTAAGCCTAGATTGACGTTAAAGTAAACACAAAATCAAGTAAGGTCCCCTACCAATTGCCTCGAATCAAATTCTCGAATTACATTCCTATCGCTAGTGTTTATCACCTGCCTCGAGGCGGTTTTTGATTCGACCGCCGCGTCGACGAAATAATTTCCCCAAATGATGTTTAGGCGTCGAAAACGACGGAAAACGTCAGTAATTGCCCTCTCACGATATAAATTGCCTGAGCGTATAACCGGCACTTGGAAAGGGCTACTTCAGCACCAACTAAGAGTTCTCGAATTTTTTTGTTCGATGAGTGGTGACTAATCTTCTACATAATGTTTTGTTCCCCTAATATGTCAACAATATAATGTCACTAAGAATCATGTTGCTTTCAGTTAATGCATTTTTTAGGTGATATGGTTATTTCACTGTATAATATTATTTAAATAGATCAACTTACTAAATCAATTCGACCAGTGGTATTATTGTTGGGGTCCACTTTAGGATCAAAAGCGCTTTTTAGAGGCAAAAATATCTAAAATTAAAAGAACGTGTTAAAACAGATTTTTCAGATAGCTATAAAACTACACAAACCTCTAAATTTAAAATAATAATATTTAAAAAAAATTATAATATAGTAGGTTGTCTATAAAGAACAGAAATTAATATACAAGTTAATTTTGATTTTAAAAAATAAACTAATTTTTTCACACATTAAAAAAGCTCGTGCACCCTTAGTAGTGGCGGTGGTAGCACTCTTGCAAACGAGGTTAGTCGATGAAGCAAGGGTGATGTACGCACTGTACCTACCGCATACCAACAGTGCCGCGCTGTACTGGCATTTATTCAGCAGTTTTATTATAAAGAAAACTAAATACTAACGTTGGATTTATAAAAAAAAACCTGTGCCACTCGGGGACTGCCGCGGTAAAGCTATTGCATAGTATTTTTTATCAACTTATGCAATTATAATTATTTATTATGCAGTTTTTTTTTCTTTGATATTAATTAAAGTTTTTCTTTGATATAAATTCAAGTGACACTTTTTGAGCGTGGTGACCGATAAGAAAACATTTTTTTTTCTTTTATTGAATAAATGAGAAGTTAATATCGTTTAAAATATTTTTATTGTCTTACAATACATGTAGGTTATTCAGGATTTTTTATCATTCTACTAAGTTTTTTTACTCCGAAATAAAATAAAACTGGGACATTACATTATATTGACGCATTATTACACGTTATTAAAATCTTAGTTTCATTTCTATAGTTCTACCAGATATAATTTATCGCAAATGTGAATTAATAACCACATTAACAACCATTTTTTACCACACATAAACCAAAATATTTGGTTTACGTGTGGTAAAAATTAGCGCCACTAGTGTTTATCCTGAGAAATAAATTTTATAGTAGGCAGAGTGGGAGGTGTTAGGTTTTATTTCCGTTACGGAACTTCTTGATTCGGTCGCCGCGCTCAAAGCCGGCGATAAAAGCTATGCAATAGCTTAAAAAAATATGTAAGTAAGTAAAAGGCACTGAAAATTTACCATTTATCACTACATTTATCTATCGATTTAGCTTTTTTTACAGATAATAAACATTGTCATGGATCTTGTAAAGCCTTGTAAGGATAATTTTATATATCCAGAAGGAGAGACTGATAAAATTGTCCTAAACAATACAGCTGTTATCAGTCTGTTCTCTACAGTACCTGAAATCATACTTTAAAGAAGTAGAAATTCAAATCGAATATATCATTTAGGTACTTATAGCTATCGTTTGAAACTCCGACATGCATATAAAATTACGACAATTATAGTAGCAATAGCCGTAGCTAACCCAGTTTAATGTCGAAATCGTGACATTTACGAACATTTTGAATCATTGCATATTAGAATTGACTCATATCTAAAGCAACAAAACCCATAACGATTCGTTTAATCGATAAACCAAATACTTGTCTGTTAAACAGTAATCAAACATTCCATCTGTCTACAAGTAGATCATAATAGGAAAGGATAATAACATCGATTGGAACTCATACCGAGTGAATACAATATGCTAATTCTATGTTTGCCAAATGTAGTGTGTTGATTCGATTTCACTCGTCGAATGGACCTGCGACACGAACACTCTGTTTATCAGATAGTGATGAGATGCTTTGTGTTTGGGAATTGTTATTTACGGATAATCTGTTATGGTAAGCTTCGATCGGCATACGGTTAACAATAGGTTTATAGAGAAGCAATATCGTTATAGACAATAACAGCAGCTATCTTTTGGAGTGGACTATAGGAATCATATGCTGGCTAAATTGATTTTCTATACGAAAGGAACTAATTCCAACTCACAAATTATTTGGTAAGCCCATGTTTACAGCTCTATACATCTTCCTTGTCAATTCAAACCTTTCGGCATTTAATTATCTTATGCTCCAGAACAATTTTGTGTCTCGCTCAAATTATAGAGAACATTTTTTTCTAAATGTTCAACGATCAGTACATAGCAATAAATTACAGGAGGGCGTCATATTAGACAGTACAAACAAGTCACCTCTAAAATACTCTATATACATACACTAGCTTTCCGCGACGCGGATTCACCTGCGCCTTTGCTTACTGCTCTGCTCTGTCACCAGAAGCGTGATGTTATAGCCAATAACCTTTCTCAAAGACTGTGCTATCATACGCAAAAGGAATTATTCAAATCCGACTAATAGTTCCAGAGATTAGCGCGATCAAACAAACAAACAAACTCTACCGCTTAATATAATTAATACTTAATATTTTTTAATTCACAGTATAGTGACAGAGAATAAATATAATTAATTATAATAATAATAATAATAATATAATATAATAATAATATTCTACCACATTCACACAGCGCCATCTAGCCCCAAATTAAGCAATTATATTTGCTTGTGTTATGGGTACTTAAACAACTGATATACTACTTATATACATTTTTTTGTAAATACATACATATTATAGATAAATTACACCCAGACACAGAACAAACAATCATGCTCATCACACAAAGGTTTGTCCTGGGTGGGAATCGAACCCACGACCTCCTCCGGCTTAGCAGTCAAGGTCACTAACCACTAGACCAACAGGCCAGTCATAATTAGTACAGTTTTTTAAATAACATATCACTTAAGGATCACTTAAAATGGAGGCACATTTGGAGTAATTATTAAAGTTTTATGTAAGTAAGTACCTACTTGGGGGTAAGAAAAGCTTTTGCGTTTTAATTATTACACCTTCCTAATCCTAAAAAATAAAAGCAAATGCATGCTACGTTTTGGAAATATGCTCCCAAAATTGCATATGCACCCGTGTCGTATCTTAGTAAGGTCAAATTAATGCATTTATCCGTATATTCAAGAGCCAAAATAGCATGTGTCCACGTTACTATACGAACAGACCTGATACAAAGGTTCAGTAAATGAGAATTTAGGTCAATAAATTTTAATCAAGCTTAACCGAGTCGACTCCGCCAAATGAAGTTATGGTTTGGTGTTTACATGCGATCCTCTTTATATACATGTATCTATAAGCCGATCCGTACTTCGTTTGTGTTTCTGTTATGTTTATTATGTTTGTAAAATCCAATATAATTCGTTTAGGAATTCTATAAATATCGTTCTGATTCTGTGGAGTTTTCTCTACTAGGCAAGCAACGTCAAAAGTCTTTTTTTAAGTTTTTCATGACCTGTTTTGGTACTGTTAGGACAAATACAGTGAAACAAATAAGGCAAAATATGATTAAAATAAAATTATCATTAAGAACGACCCGAATCCTTCTGTTATAAAATTACCGTTACTGCGTTCAAAGATTTGCATGTAGAGCATGGTGGTACAAAAATGTAAGACTTGGAGACTTTGTCTAGCAGTAGAGAAAAACGCATCTATCCGCAACTGTGGCGCCACATAAGTTGAAATCATGGCGTGAAGTTATTTTAGGTATTTTGTTGATAACTGTCTCAAAAATCTGTTAAAGTTTACTAGGGGATCCGACTGGAATAAAATATTTAATTAAATTTATCTTTTGTTTCTGATCCCCTGCGCGGGGGATGGATTTTTGTTTCAAAAGTTAGTGACCTGAAATTTGAAGGGTGTGTTTAATATTTGCTTTCTTAATGTCTAGACGTGTACTAAAAACGGATGTTAAAAATATCATCCCCTAAGGATGTGAAAGAGGATGAAAACGATCGAATGAAACATCTTTGTTTTTTTTTAATTTATAGCTTTGAAAATTTGTTTTGGTATACTACTATCAAAGTAGAAAATACTCTTATCAATATTTTGAATGTTGTGGTGTGGCTTTTGAATGGTGAAACTGAGGATGAAAAGTTGTATAACAAAATCGTTGTTTTTGAAGTTATCATTCATAATTAAGTGCTTTGAACAGATTTCCTGCCCATAGCGTCTCTTAAATATGTAAATAACATAAAATGCCTTCGGGAAAAACGATATCCACGCGAGCGAAGCCGTGGGCAAAAGCTAGTATGTAATAAAATATTTACATAAAATATACTTGCACTGTAATTCTCATGTCTGCAGTCTGGGCTTAACATTAATTATATTATTCTGTTTGTTTATCAATTCTAGTCTTATTAATTAAGCTCCACTAGTCAAGTTGATTAAGACAGGCAAATATTTAGACTATTCAAAGAGCATTGTTCTATCAAATTGCATAAAAACAAACGTTTCGATTTAACTCAAGTTGATTCGTTCCTTTTATTTGTGGAGCTCGCGAGTTTTCTTTGACAAATCTCACACGATGGCTCAACAAACACGCTCGAACGAAAGGGTTTCTTCATACTTGACGAGTTTGCACAACGATGATTTGGACCTATATTGTAGTGCATACAACATTACAAATGCCTAATGAAACAAAGACGTTTTTTTATTATTTACCTATCTACTGCGGGTTTATTTTTTCATTTAATCCTCTTCTGTAACTCTCTAAAGATACTACACTTTGATCTTAGCCAAAAACCGAGACTCTCTAAAGATATACAGGTTCTACTGTGAAATAAATTAAACTGGCTATCTTGCTCTTTAAAACACAGTCACGATGAAATTTCACATTGAAAATGAAGTCCTTATCGTGCACAAGCAGTTAATCTAACACATTCGTAGCTCATCAAGGTGTTCATTGACAACTTACTAAACGTTCAATTTACTCAATTTCCAGATCTATACGCCGACGTAGGTGTACAGCGATACACATACCTGGTTAATCACACTGCGCGATATACTTATGAGTATCTACCTTCTATCGACAGTGATAACTTCGGTGTAAAATTCTGTCTTATTGACAGAATATATGTACCTAATCATAATCATTTCTTGAATAATAAAAACATAGGCTATTTAGCGTTTATTCCATCATGAAACAATCACTCGTATCAATTGTTGAATTTGAGCATTACGGAAAAATACCAATGAAATATTTCTCGTTTTCCAGAATTCTCTAATTGAAATATTCATAACGGTTCAGTCGTTGTCACAAAATGAAAATTGACAAAGATAGGTACGTATTTCGATTTACGACCCTTTTCTTTTGATAATACGATATTTTACCTATTACCTATCTGTGAAAGGTTTATAGGTATTCGTCCAGTCCGCGGATGTATGTAAATCAACCTCTACGTTAAAACTGGTCCAAAAGCACGTTTGTTTGTTTTGAAATGTTGAAATATTCGAATGGGATATGATTTTTACATGTTTTGTGAACCTGAACTTAGCTGTGACAAGCTTTCACTATCTAGTTGTAAATGACAAAACATTGATTGAACATTCTAGGCTTCTTATACTGTTTTTCTTTGTACCTTTACCATATTTCATGAAAGGTACCTACTAAACTTTTTTTTTTATATTATAGCCTATCAAAGTGACTCCACCCCGCCTGATGGTAAGCAGTCAGTGGAATCCAGAAGTGGCGGCCACTATACCAAAAGCCATTGTCTCAAACTGCTGGTATGGTGGCCTCTACTATGGCGGCTGGGAATGGGGTTAGAGGAAGGGAATGAAGGAGGTGAGGAAAAAGGAAAGGGGAAAATTGGGCCTCCGGCGCTTTCACTCACCGAACGAAACACAATAGTACCTACGGATACTACTACTCTTAAGTCGATCTTCTATGAGAGGGTAGTACTTCCCCGGACGATCCGGCTCATTCATGCTGAAAACAGCGTGGATCTACTACCTTACCAAACTATACCTAATGAGGATGTGGATTCAAAGCAAATGAGAAGAGATCTTTGCTCTGCGTACGACAAAAATGTATTTTCAATCTCAACTTTTTGACAGTTTACTTATATCATGCTAAAGAAACCTTTCATCATCATCATCCACTGCTGGACATAGACCTCCCACAATTTTCTTCACCTTGGCCTGTCGTGAGCCACCCTCATCTATCTGTTGCTCGCCACCATTATAAGGTCGTTGCTCCACCTTGTGAGTGGTCTGCCCACGCTGCGTTTTCCAGTTCGTAGTCGCCACTTTAGAACCTTTTAGCCCCAACGGCCGTCAGTTCTGCAAGCTATTTGTCCTGCCCACTACCACTTCAGAGAAGCAACTCTGCGAGCCACATCGGTTTATCTTGGTTCGCCTGTGGATTTCTTCGTTTCTTAAACGATCGCACAGGGAGACGCCTAACATAGTCCGCTCCATCGTCCTCTGAGCGACATTGATCCTTCTGGTAAAAGAAACCTTTATTATATGTCTATTACCTTACTACTAATGTTAAACCACAAAACCAATGCTTTCTCATTATTCTCCATTTTGACAAAGAAGTAACTTCGGTTTCAAAAAAGGACATTGTTAACCTACTTGTCTTATTCTTTGTTTGTTTTTAATAGACCTTTTATATCATTCAATGACTCAATAACATGGAAACATACGAGTACACACAACATGGAACATAGTAGCGCACTGTTTTCCCCGAAGCAGTTTGCAAATCTTTGTTACACCCACATTTAATCAGCAATATTTGGCTCCATGTAATAAAAAATATTTCTAATTTCTATATACCGGACGGATTTGTATCCTTAGTTGTCAAAAATTCAACAACACAACATTACACCAAAACGACTTAAATCCCATGATTCAGTCGCTCATTTACCAAAAAAGAAATGCGACTTAAAGTTAAGAGTGGTTGTACAGATTTTAATACCAAATCATATTTTGTGCAACGAGTGGGACAGCAACGAACAATTGTCAAAATTAAAGTATGGCTCTAAGGGCTCCGGTAGCTCGGCTCTAGCCTGTCCACGACGCTATCTCAAACTTTTCTCGTTTAAACTTATTTCCTTTTATCTGGAGTGGCCGGTGAGGGTCCAACTTATCGCCAGCTTTATTAAATTACTTGGTAATTTCAATCCTGACGTCCAGGCTACCGTCTTTTTATACTTTTTAAAAAATGTTTCCACTACGTTGCCAATGATAAGTTACATTATTTGAAAATAGTAAGTACATACATAAGTAGTGAAGTACAAAGTTTGTATAGCAATTTTGTTAATTGATCAATTCAAAAACTAGAAACGATTAAACCAAATAAAAGTTTTGATTTGTTTCAATGCACTTTTGAAGCATAATTATTATTATCTTGAACATTATCTACCAACAGGAAGGTATACACCGTGAGAAAAATTGGATGTTAACAAACAAAGCATAAAGTTTCAAAGATCAAAATACAATTAATTATTATTAACAACAGTTTAAATCAAAAAGTAAAAACAGCTAAAAGTTTGTAATGAGTCCATCTTGTAAACTTCGACTCCTTTTTAGTTACACCATTCGGCAACATTCAGATTGTAGGTTTTAATTTTACATCCCGTTCATATTTTTGAATTGAACTATCGTGATGACCAAATAGCCACGACATGCTTTTATGCATATTTCACTTTAGGTATAATTATTCTAAACTTCAAATTGTCATAATCATGTCATTATTTAGTAAAGAGTTGCTTTACTGAAGTGGCAATGGGCAGGACTCATAGCTCGCAGAAGTGATGGTCGTTGGGGCAGAAAGATTCTAGAGTAACGACCACGAACCGGAGGACGAAGCGTGGGCAGACCCCTCACAAGGTGGACCGACGACCTCATAAGGGTGGCGGGCAACCGATGGATGAGGGCGGCTCACGACTAGACAAGGTGGCAAAAATTGGAGTAGGCCTATGTCCAGCAATCACATCTTTCGGCTGATATGATAAAAGTGTTTGTTAATACGAGAATTTACTACCTAAACAGAGTCAAAATTCATTCCAAATGAAATTACAGTTATTTTTGAAAACCAATTTTTAACCGACTTCAAAAAGGAGGAGGTTATCAATTCGGGTCGTATTTTTTTTTTTTTTTGTATGTTTGTTACCTCATATCTCGGTCATTTATGAACCGATTTGAAATTTTTTTTTTTTATTTGGGAGGGTATACTTTGAAATTGGTCCCATTTTTTTATTATAAGAAATGGTTCAGTGGTTGTATGTTTGTTACAACTTAACTCCGTCATTTATAAACCAATTTGGAAAATTCTTCTTTTATTTGAAAGGTTATACTCCGAAATGGAGTCCCATGTTTTTTTTTGGTATCAAAGATTGCGTTGATTCCTCTTTAATGTTCTTTGCTATGAAGTAATTAAAATATTATTTTCTACTTTTTAGTTAAGGATTGAACATATAGGTGTTGTTTGAAGTCGGTTTTCATTTTTTTTTTCTAAAAATAATTTTATTAGATCAATAGGTTAGTGTCACTAGCCGTAAGGTGTAATTCAAAGTCTCTGAGTGTCACATAGTAAAATTAGAGCAATCCTAGTAATTGTTTGAAGCATATCAGCGCTAGTAACCAAAAGGTCATAACATGGCATTCCTACAACGTTCAACCTAACGTAGTTCGAATAAAGTCGCTGTTAGATGAACGTGAAACGTGGTGCTGAAGTTCGGAATTATAACAAAAGGTTGTGACTGGTAAAACGTTGCTCAATGAAATTTAATAATGCCGGACAAGCAAATGTTACCTTACCTGCGTTCAGTTCTAGTTAGTTATGAGGTTACGTGCAAGGTAAAGAGATTGCTTTTACGTTTCTTCAGACGACCTACAAAGTAATAATATTTTATGGTACATAAACGTGTACAGTTTTACTCGTATTAAATTTGAATTACTACACCGTGGATAAAGCTATTTCAAGCTTAGGAATAAGAAGTAGCTACTTTAATTCTTTGAAGCAATAGTATCATGTTATTTTCTTCTATAAACGACCTATCATCAATAACACTTTTTGTATTAAGTGAAATTTAACATAGTAAAAACTAATCACCTAAGTACTAAACTCAACGGTTATCAGCCCTCTCGTCAGTTGTGCGTGCAGGCTTGTTGCTAAGTACATAGGTAAGTACTTACGCCAGGAAACAGCAATACTCCTACCAGTTTTCAATTTTGGGAGCGTTTCTTTTTCAGCTGATATGTGTCTATCCACTTACGCTTAATACGTGCCAATACTAAATTTGATATTACACGAAACTCAATATCGACAATAACCAATCATGATTCGAAATAGCTTTCCTGAAACAGCAATGTCGATTTTTATATCAAAAGCCAAATCAAAGAGATAAAACCTCGCAAAATTCTTTTTCCCTTAGCCCCGCAAGCGATTATCAAGCCATTTAGTTTTATTACCATCGATCCTCTCCAAAACTCATTGAAAATGGCAGACATTTAACGCACGAATTCCATTTCTAATTTTCCGTCATTGTTTGAACGAAATTAGTATTTGATTGCCTCTCGATATAAAGTCACGATTCCATACAAATAAGTTGGCTTTTCCTATTAAAATTTTTGGTTGATAATCTCTAGGGAGAAAGGATTTATACGAATTCGTGAACAAATAATCATTAAAATTTGTCAACGTTGAGGAAATAATAACGGCTGATGTAGGAATGTCTTATTTTGAAGATGCGCTTGAACCCTTATAAATGTCTTTTCATTTTCTATGGTCGCAGTACTTGCTTCAAAAACAAAACTGGCTGTACTTTGACCTAAGCCTGGTGGTTTTTGTATTTCTATTATTTATTAACTTTAATTAAAGAAATTTATTATTCTGACTGCAGGGTAAAACATCTTCTCCTACTAACAATATACTATTATCCTACAGACAGTTCGCTGACAGAAAAGAACTAGCAAGAAACACAGGCCACTACTTAGTTTAAAGACCTAGTTTTATATTCATTTTGTTGGGCTACAAAAAAGGTGGAGCAAATAATTGTGAATATTGAGATGAATGTACAATGAAAAGAGCAAAGCAAGACATAAATCAATGGTAAACGTTTTATACACAATATTTATTTTATTTTATTTATTTATTTAACTTAAGTCTAAGTGCCCCATTACTTAAAGAAGATGCACCAAAATTTGCGCTAAGAAACTGATAGGTTCATAGACCTATCATAATTAAACTGATAGGTTAACACTTTCCGGAACAGTAAACGGATAAAGCACGGCTTTATCCGTTTACTGTTCCGGAAAGTGTGATTAGTGTACTACTGACAATAAAACATCCATTGTATCTACAGTAGTATCCATGAAAGGGTTAAGCCATTTAATTATACTTATTTATTTATTTATTTTTATTTATTTATTTATTATATTCAACTTACTTACCAATAAATGAAACAACTGAACATTATAACTTTACAATAAAAGAACTCAACCAGACTGCAATTTTCTTAAGAGCAGGCACAGATGAAACAAGTCAATGTCTTTTTCGTGGTTCCTGTATGTAGTATAAATTCTATACAATGAACTGTGCTACCTTAAATTGCCAATACTAGACGATGCAAAATATCCGCATAGATAAAGGATTAGTTGTCGTACAAATGCGTTTTGTTGCATACATATATTATAGGTAAGTACCTACATAGAAACACCCAGAGCAATGCAAATACTCATGTTCATGTTCAAAAATATTTTAATGATTAGTGTTTACCTCAACCATGTGTTTGTCCGGCAACCGCGTAAAATAAAAAAAATAAAAATTTAGCTTTTAGAGTAACTGTAGATCTAAGACATTCATTTTCTAAACATAATTATTATTTATATTATATATTTTATATATTATATATTGTTACGACGTTTACCTATTCTAGAACGTTCGCAAGTACCTACCTACTCGTGTACGACGAATACCTACTCTCTAGAACATTCGCAAGTACCTACCTACACTTATACGATGAATACCTACGCTAGAACGTTCGCATGTACCTACCTACACGTATAACAATAGATCATCGGCGGTAGGCATACCTACGCGTCGCAGCTAAGTACCTACACTCATTGTTCTGTTTTCGAGAATTGTCGGCATCTTTGTGGTAATAACGGGAAGGTTCTAGAAATCTATTGAGTGACTATAAAAAGGGTTCGAATGTCGGCACTTCGTTCAGTTGTGAATACAGCGATCTCGAGCGAACATCGAAGTGATACGGAAGTTTAAGAAGAGCGATATACGAAGCGTTATAGTGCAGTATAAGTGTTTATTGCTTTAATTTGTTACTGTTAGTTTACTGTGTGAGTCTTAAATAAACTCATCATCGCGTAACTGGCATTTTACGTCGAACCCCATCCTGACACGTAACAATTGGTGACAGAAGTGAGAATGCCAGTCACACCACGCGACGAGGGAGTACGCACTCGACGACAGGCGGCGGTAGACGAAACTCGTGAACCATCGATTATGGCCGATACTGAAGAGTCTAGCGCAGCAATATTTAGTGATCCCGGCACTTCTGCGGCGTCGACGGGTATAGGCTCTGGCTTTGACATGTCGTCCCTTTTAGCCGTTATACAGGAGGGCCAACGCCAAGCTGAAGAGCGCCAACGCCAAGCTGAAGAACGGCAACGTCAAGCCATGGAGGAGTTGAAGGAAGGCCAACGCCAAGCTCAAGAGCGCCAACGCCAAGCTGAAGAGCTCCAACGCCAAGCTGAAGAGCGCCAACGTCAAGCTTTTCTGGATTTTAAGGGGGCTATCCGTGAGGACCTTCAAGAAATGATGGACTCTAAGTGGGAAGGGTTCAGCACCGTCATCAGTTCTCTTCAAGAAGACGTTGAAGTGATGAAAAAACGTACCAGCAAACATGATGAAATTCTCGAAGATGTCCAGACCACCATGAACCATCATGACAAAATGATTAAAGAGCTCCAGAAGACTAAGGTCCTTTATTCAAGTACTTCGCCTGTGGCTGCGGCAGTTACTTCCGGTGCTCCCAAGTTTAAACTTCCCTCCTTTGACGGCTCGACTTCCTGGACGGCCTTTCGACACCAGTTCGAAGTAGTTGCCAAAGGAAATGGATGGGAAGATGATCACGCACTGACGGCGCTTACTTTGGCACTTAGAGGGGATGCACTGCTGATCCTAGAGAACTTACCTGCAGACCGACGAAGCTTAGACGCACTCCTGAAGGCGTTGGAAGCTCGATTTGGCGATAAGCACCTGGAGCATGTTTATCGAGCTCAGCTGAAGGATCGAACTCAGAAGTCGAGTGAGGGACTTCAACAATGGGCTGCTGAAATTGAACGCCTGGTACGACGAGCCTATGCCTCCAGTACATCATCTGTGGACCACATAGTTGTGCAAGCTTTTGTGGATGGCATAAGAGAGTTTGAGGTCAGAGCAACTGTTCGGTTAGCACACCATACATCTTTAGAAGCGGCCTTAGCACATGCCCTTGAGGTGGAAGCTGTGCGAAACGACTACAAGTCGCATAAAGTACGGGAAGTTGTTGCAGCTGTTAGACCACGAGGTGAGCCTATGTGCTACGTATGCGGCAAGCGGGGACATATCCGAATCAACTGTCCAGACCAGAGAAGAATTAGAATGGTGTCAGCTACTACTCAGGTTGATGCTAGTCAAGATCCGTTACGTCAAGCCCCCACAGTGCAAGTATCACAGGCATGTGACGGTAATAGCCTGGTAACATCTGGAGAAATAAATGGTAAACCTGTTCGCTTTACGATAGATACGGGCGCGTCAAAGACCATCGTTCGACCAGAACTCCTGCGGCGAACAATTCAGTGGGAAGACGCACGACCATCTTGCAAATTGCAAACAGCGACTGGCCAGCCAGTGACCGTGCTCGGAGTTACGGATGTGAAAATCAAACTAGGAGAGAAGACTTATCATCAATCTGTTTTGGTGGCGAGCATAACGGATGACTGCATTATCGGCTTAGACTTCCTACGAATGCAGCAGTGCGTTGTCGATATTGCAAAAGGTGTTTTAAGCCTCCCAGACCAAGAGGTCTTTCTAGAAGGCTGTTCTTCAATAGCGGTCTACAGTGCCAAAACGGTAACCTTGGCACCGAGGTCAGAAACCTTAGTCGACGTAAGGTTCCCTGAGGGTGTCACTGCTGATCGTTGCGTTATGGTGGAAGATCCTGGGCGCCATACCAGTCGAATTACAGCCAGAACTTTGGTAATGACTAGAAGTGGGGCAAAAGTTAAAATTGCCAACCTTAGCAATTCGGCGATGTTGTTACGGAAGAACGTGATCGTGGGACGATGTGAGGCTGTGAGCAGTCTGAGGAAGATCCAAGAGAACGTCCAGACTGCCTCTTCGGCAAACCATATGGGCCCGTTATTAGAGACCACGAAGAAAAGTTTGTCACCCAACGAATATCGGGAAGCAGAGAAGCTGCTGCTGGACTACAAGGACATTTTCACCAAAGAAGAAAACGACCTTGGAAGAACGGGGTTAGTGAAACATCCGATCGACACAGGTGCTACACAGCCTATCAAACAAAGACCTAGACGAGTGCCACTAGCAAAAGAACAAGAAGTAGCTGAGCTGATTGGGAATATGGCACGAACCAAGATCATAGAGCCATCATCCAGCCCATGGTCTTCACCGGTGGTACTCGTGAAGAAGAAAGATGGTAGTACCAGGTTTTGTGTAGACTACAGGATGCTGAATAACGTGACCAAGAAAGACAGCTATCCTTTGCCCCGTATTGACGACACTTTGGACATGCTTGGAGGCATGAAGTGGTTCTCTACGGTAGATCTGAAAAGTGGCTACTGGCAAGTGGAACTCCGACCAGAAGATAAGGAGAAGACTGCATTTACCACCGGTACTGGCAAAGGCCTGTGGCAGTTCCGGGTAATGCCATTTGGATTGTGTAATGCACCAGCTACGTTCGAAAGGCTTATGGAACGCGTACTAGTGGGTCTTTTGGGAGATGCCTGTCTGGTGTACTTGGATGACGTCATAGTTATGGGACGCAGTTTCACGGAACATCGCAAGAATCTTGAGAAAGTGTTCAAGAGATTTCGTGAATCAAACCTGAAACTTAATCCGAAGAAGTGCGCCTTTTTCAAGAAAGAAGTTTCGTTCTTAGGCCACATTATTTCGGATAGAGGTGTTCAGACGGATCCAGAGAAAATAAAAGCGGTGCAAGAATGGCCTGTACCAAAAACTAAAACCGAAGTAAGAGCTTTCCTGGGCCTCAGTGCTTACTACCGGCGTTTTGTGAAGAACTTCTCTGAAATAGCTAAGCCATTACACCACCTTACAGAAGAAAAGAGGAACTTCGTTTGGGACTCGGATTGTCAACGTGCGTTTACACGACTCAAAGAGATACTGTGTTCGGCTCCAGTCCTGTGCTACCCTAATAGAGAAGGCAGATTTATTGTGGACACAGACGCCAGCAATACTGGAATCGGAGGTGTGTTATCTCAGGAGCAAAATGGACAGCAAGTGGTCATCGCCTACTTCAGCAAGTCTCTATCAAAGCCCGAGAGAAACTACTGTGTAACTCGGCGTGAATTACTAGCAGTTGTGAAGACCTTACAACATTTTAATAAATATTTGCTGGGAAGAGAGTTCACACTACGAACAGATCATGCGGCACTGAAGTGGTTACTCCAGTTTAAGAATCCTGAAGGCCAAGTTGCGAGATGGATCGAACAACTACAAGAATACAACTTTGTAATAGAACACCGCAGTGGAAAGATTCACTCCAACGCTGATGCCTTATCGCGACGTCCATGCTCCCAGGATTGTAAACACTGTTTGAAGCATGAGTCCAAGGAGGTAGTGAAAATTGTCAGGACTCAGGGGACCGATGAATCCTGGGACAAAGACGAAGTCAGTAAGGCACAGAAAGAGGACAGAGACTTGAAACTAATAATGGACTGGAAGGCTCAGGATCGGAAACCAAAATGGCAGGACGTATCAGCCGCAAGCCCAATCACGAAGGCCTACTGGGCTCAGTGGGACAGTCTGACTTTGGAACAAGACGTGCTATATAGAAAGTGGGAATCACCTAACGGGCAGGACCACGTTCTACAAATGGTGATCCCGAGAAACAAAGTTGAACCTGTTCTGCGCTTAGTGCATGATGGTGCATCAGGTGGGCATCTTGGTGTGAAGAAGACTTTAGTGAAGGTGAGAGAACGCTTCTACTGGGTACGCTGTCGGGAAGACATCGAGGAGTGGTGCAGAAAGTGCTCTACGTGTGCTTCGGTAAAAGGACCTCGTACTAGATCAAGAGGCAAGCTACAGCTGTACAGTGTCGGGGCCCCATGGGAGAGGATTGCCATTGACGTAGCTGGACCATTTCCCGTGACAGAAGACGGCAACCGCTGTATAGTAGTAGTCCAAGATTACTTCACTAAATGGCCTGAAGTGTTTGCGACACCAAACCAAGAGGCTCAGACCGTGGCTAAAAAGTTGATCCAGGAAGTAGTGTGTCGATTTGGTGTGCCGTTGGAACTGCATAGTGACCAGGGAAGAAATTTCGAGTCAGCCCTATTTCAAGAGATGTGTAATTTACTCGGCATACATAAAACACGGACAACACCAGCGCACCCGCAGTCTGACGGCATGGTAGAACGGTTCAACCAGACATTGGAAAACCATCTGGCCAAGGTTGTCGAAGACCATCAACGAGACTGGGACCGTTACATTCCACTCTTCCTGTTATCATATCGGTCCGCGGTTCATGACACTACAGGATTTACGCCGGCCAAAGTCAACTTCGGAAGAGAGATACGCCTACCAGTAGACTTGATTACCGGAACACCTCCTGATACGCCAAAGCCGACAGTAGAATACGTCGCAAACTTGCAGGCACAGCTGGATAAGACACATGATCTAGTGCGAGATAACAACCTCAAGGCTAATGAGAAGATGAAAACTCGCTATGACAGAAAAGCAAGTAATCATGGCTTCGAGGAAGGTACGCTCGTGTGGTTACATAATCCTCTCAGGAAAATCGGCAAGTCACCGAAGCTACAGGCCCGCTGGGAGGGTCCCTATAAAGTGATCACAAGGATCAATGACGTGACCTATCGCATAAGACAGGGCGATAGAAAGAAGCCGAAGATCGTCCACATCGATCGACTAGCACCCTATCACGGTTCTAACGCTGCTCGGGACGAGCATGATTAAGAGGGGGGCAATGTTACGACGTTTACCTATTCTAGAACGTTCGCAAGTACCTACCTACTCGTGTACGACGAATACCTACTCTCTAGAACATTCGCAAGTACCTACCTACACTTATACGATGAATACCTACGCTAGAACGTTCGCATGTACCTACCTACACGTATAACAATAGATCATCGGCGGTAGGCATACCTACGCGTCGCAGCTAAGTACCTACACTCATTGTTCTGTTTTCGAGAATTGTCGGCATCTTTGTGGTAATAACGGGAAGGTTCTAGAAATCTATTGAGTGACTATAAAAAGGGTTCGAATGTCGGCACTTCGTTCAGTTGTGAATACAGCGATCTCGAGCGAACATCGAAGTGATACGGAAGTTTAAGAAGAGCGATATACGAAGCGTTATAGTGCAGTATAAGTGTTTATTGCTTTAATTTGTTACTGTTAGTTTACTGTGTGAGTCTTAAATAAACTCATCATCGCGTAACTGGCATTTTACATCGAACCCCCATCCTGACACGTAACAATATTTTATACTGTTCCGGTTAATAAACGCATGTTAAATCATGCTGGAGCAACTGTTTTTCATTGGAGAGTCACATAGATCTTACTATGCAAACAAAGCTGGAGCAAAGTTCCATTACAAGATTGGCTCTACCACTTAACATTATTCGAATTCATGAACAAGCCAAATTTACTAATTGCTTTGACAACAGACAAGTGTAGTTTAAACGGAGAGGAACACGCTAGTTCAAACTGTAGAGATCGTTTAGTATAGCTTTGAATACACTTTTATTGCTGCTTTTTCCTGACTGTTTTCCCTCTAATTTCTTCAAAATCACACGATGGATTTCGAAACAGTTTTCAGTCATTTGAAGCATTTTTTTTAATCGACCTTTCAAGGCATGGTAAATTAAATCTGTCAAAAAGAAGAGTTTATTATAGGGAAAATTCTTCACTTTGCAGCATTGGAGGTTTTTACGCTAATAAATAATAAATACTATGAAATTTACATAGTATTTTCGTATCACGTAGTAATTAGATACCGTCAGGCAAACTTATGCTTACACTTTTAAATTTAAAGACACTGACTAGCGATTGCAATACTCTAAACTATCAAACAAACGACATCGCATCTCGTAACTGGTACCTATTTATATATATTAATTCTCTACGTAGAAACTCCGGTTTCCTTGACTGCCGAAGCGGTGAAACAGGTGACTTCGGAGTTTCGGAGACAACTAGTTGAGATACTCATTCATTTTAAAACTTATTTATTTCAATTAGGTAGTCCTTCAAAAGTTAAAATTTCAATTGCAAATTTAAACGGTACCTACATCAGTTGATTTAATTTAAGTAAGTATATAAACTTTATTTTTCTTTCAAATATTATTTTTAATTTTGTTTTTCGCAGCTTTTGTTGTCCTACGTTTGCAATGTTTCTGCAATTCCTTCAGAATACAATAACTGTTTGTCCACTCAGTATAATAGAATAGAAAATACAAAAAAAGGTTAATAAGAAAGTAATCTCAATATGAAATTAAGGCGGTTCTTAGAAATAAAGATTGAGCCAACACCTGAACCAGTGCACGCTGACGCTAATAGCTATCCCTTCTGTACCGGCGCATAAATTAAATCGATTCATCTAACATTTCACGAAACATTGCACTTGTTCAGGCTTATTTTTAATCTAAATTCCATCCATGCCTCCCTTTGTACTCCCGCAGAATTGGTGTGCCTCACCCGTGGCTCCCGATTATGTAACCCACGTTATGTTGGATAACAATTTATTCCACGCGAATAATCCTAAACACTTTAAAGAAATTGGATGAAGTAGCTACTCTTTTTGGGCCAAACTAATAAAATACATTACGCAATATTAGCTTTCTTGACGTACCTATCAAAGGATTAAAAAAGCAATGAGGTTTCATATCTTTTTAATAGCTGCCCGCATTACATTTTGCGTCTTTGAATACTGCTCTACTTCCGTCGCTAGTAGCGTGATGTTACATAACCTATAATCTTTCTCGAGAACTGGGTTATCATAGGCAAAAAGAATTATTCAAATCTACTGGTACTTCCCGAGATTAGCGCGTTCAAACAAACAAACAAACTCTGGCGCTTTATAGGTATACCTAATATTATGATGAACTTTTTAAAATGCAACCAATCTTTAACATTGAAATAAACTTTAAAAATTTAATAATACCAGCCTGTTTACTGTCCCACAGCAGAGCAAAGGCCTCTTCTCATATAGAGAAGGTATGAGCATTAATCACCACGCTTGCTCAAGGCGGATTGGCAATTTCAGACTTTTAAGTCCAGGTTTTCTCACGATGTTTTTCCTTCACCGTCAGTCAGAAATGTCCAAGATTAACTTAGAAAATACATATGATTTGAAAAATAACATTGGTACTTGCCCGGATTCGAACCTACTCGTGTTTACGAAGCGGGTGCCTTATCCACTGAACCATTTCGACTTAAAAATTTATATTTTATCAATTTATTCTTTGTGGAAGGATTTATCGGCATAACATCCAAAACAGATGATAGAGAAGTTAAAACAAATTTAATTCAATAAAATAATACATTAACCGGGGTAAGATGATAAGGTCAATTCTATCTCTACATGAATGAGAAGAGGTATTTCTTGCAGTGGGATAATGAATCAGTCTATTGGTCTCAAATATGACCGTCTTCTTAATAACTGCATTCGATTCATCTTTAACCTTCGTAAGTATGATCATGTGTCTACTTATCGTACCGAATTAAAATGGTTACCTATTCGCCAACGCCGTAGCTTGCGTGCTCTCACTACACTCTATTGTATTCTTAACTCTCCTTGTTCTCCATCTTACTTAGCTCCTTACTTCCAATACTTGTGCTCAATACATGACAGAAACCTTCGCTCGTCACAAAACCTCCTTCTTGCTTGTCATTCACATTCGACAGATTTCATTCACTCCTCTTTCATAGTCCAAGCTGTTCTTCTTTGGAATAACCTTCCTCTAGAAGTCAGGATGTCCACTAACCGTTTGACATTCAAGCTGCAAGTTCGTGCTCTTCTTTTCGAGAAATTGTTGGAATCATCTCGCTAATTATCCATACTATGGTATATGTATGTATATAATATATATTTATATATGTATATTGTAATAATAAAATAGTATATAATATTATATGTTAGTTTTATGTACTAGTGTATATGTTAGTTACATATTATATAAATTAAATTGCCGTGTTTTATCCTTCATAAACTGTGTTCTTTTACAAACAACTATTAATATCACACTGCTTCATTTACTGCACCTACTTCAAATGTCTCTTCACCACCTTGGGTTGACTGGTAGAGAATGCTTTTAGCATTAAGTCCGCCGTTGTACTTTCGTGCATGAAGTCCAATAAATAAATAAATAAATAAGGCAACTGAAGATAATTTTATTATATTGGAAAATACATCAACCCTACATAATCGTGCACAAAATATGGTAATAGTCTCTTTCACTATTCGTAATGCTGACGAAACGTTGATGTAGGTAATACATATCTCTCTACCGCGAATCGGTTCGGCTTTAGTTATTTTGTTAACTTTTTAACGCCACATAAGGTAGACTTCATTACATAAATTAGCCTAAAACATCCATCTAGTCATAAACTCAATAAAAAACGACATTGAAACTTGGTTCGGGTTAGAGAAAACTGAAGCATCTTATCATAGATTATTATAGGTACACATAAACTGATACATCTTAATTTGTCCGAGGAAACTTCGTAAACAAAACATACTTAAATGTCATTTTACTACGTTCCGTTTGGTTTATTTTTGTGATTCCCCAGTACTAAACTCAGGCATCTACAGAACATCAGATTGCAAAATCACTGTATGTCAATGCGATGTGTGCAATTTTTATATTTTTATCTTTGGTAAGTATGTTCTGTAATAGATTTTGTAAACGTTGTTATTTTAATGATATACACTAAAATAACATTATCATAGGCGTTTCTTGAATGTTACCTAACATGAGCATTTTTTTGAGAAATTGTAAAATGGCTGGTCATTTATTTTTCTTTAGAATACTGAAGTGAAGTATATTTATAATCGATGTAGTCTACAGTTAGAAAGGAGTCAGAACCCCTGAGAGAGTTCAGAATGCGACTTAACAAAAGCGTTCAGTGCATCCGTTCTTGAAGTTCTGATTAATTAAGTCTTAGCTATTTTTCTGGCGGTGAATGAACTTCAACGGCTTAATTTTAGCTCTATACTTAGTATTGTTTGAGAAACTGTGATTATTCATTAATGATCTTTTACTTTTCATCTGTAGCGCATCTCAAATTAGTTTGAGACCAACTCTTTATCACTTAAAAATACGTACGTTACGCATTTAAGCCTCTGACTCAGAACATAGACGGTTCGCACACAGACACGCATCACGCAGCGAAACGTGGGAGTGCGTGTTCTTACGTTGCTTGTAAGTATCTCTCTATGTATTGAAAACACATATCAACACACAAAAAACGCATTTACGCTCGATGAAGATGTTCGGTCGCCACGCACCCCGCAGCGTAGTGCGGGGTAGTGTATGAATCGCCTTAGACATTCGTCGTCCACTCTTTGACTTTGACGTACCATGCTTTTTCTGGCCTAGATTGCCGATGTGTTCTTGACCGGTGCACCTACGACCTTTAACTTGTGGCGTACAGAGACAGCAGCGGAGCCCTAAAAATGCATCGGCGCGTGCGCGCAGCACGCGAGCCAAGTTAATAATGATAGCGGAACGCGGCGACCACTTCTTAAATAGTGGCACTTATTTTATACTGCACACACACATTCACACTCACACTGCACACATTCACTGTAACCTGTGACTGCGCTACAGTAATATTGTATAACGCTCCTGATTGGTCAACAACCAAAATGCGCTCATGTAAATACCATACCTGTGTCAGACTACATTTGTATATATAAACCGTGCCATTTTTGTAAATAAATATTGTACAGTCGTCTCTCGAGTATTATTCAACACTACCTATTAAGTCTACGGTACGAAGGTGGAAACACTGGGCCGGTCTAATAAGTAGCTCTACAGCAGTACCAAGTAAATCAGCTGATACAGTTCATAGGGAAAGTACCTCGGCCGTTGACCCTCTTCATCACTAGTACCTACAGTATATTAGGGACAGTACCTACAGCTGTTAACCCAACAGCTGTCTTCATACCTACCTAGCATACAATCCACCTAAATCAAGTACTTGAACGACTGAACAACTACGGAGTTACGCTAAATATCGACAAATGCGAATTTGGGAAGAATAAAATACAGTTTCTCGGCTACGAAGTTACACCCGACGGCATAAAACCCACTGAAGAACGCATACAAGCCATACTCGACTATCCGAAGCCCACTACAGTACAAGAGTTAAGAAGATTTTTAGGCATGATTAACTTCTACCGTAGCTGCCTACCCCATCAAGCCGATCATCAATACCTACTGAATAAGTACTTACACAATAGCAAGAAAAACGACAAGTCACCGATACAATGGACACCCGAAGCAGAAAAAGCTTTTGAATATTGCCGCCAAAGCATACTCGAAGCTACTATTCTAGCCCACCCCGTACCTAACGCACCGTTATGTTTACTGACCAACGCATCTGATACTAGTCTCGGCGCCGTACTACAACAAAAGATCGACAACACATGGCAACCGCTTGCCTTCTATTCCAAAACAATGAGTGATACACAGCGAAGATACAGCGTGTACGATCGCGAATTATTAGCAATGTACACAGCTGTTAAGAGTCTACGCCGCCTAATAGAGGGCAATGACTGCACTATATATACCGACCACAAGCCACTGACGCATGCACTCACGAGAACGCCAAGTACCAGCGATACACCGCGACGCGAACGACAGCTACACTACATAAGCCAATTCTGTTCAAACATTAAGTATATACACGGCAACAAGAACGAAGCGGCCGACGCCTTATCACGTATAGCAGAAGTGGAAATATTACACGCGACGATCGACTACAATAGCCTAGCGGAAGACCAAGAAAACGACATCGAACTTCAATCATGTATGAAACAATCAAATTTGAAATTTACCCGTGTAAACCTGCCTGGAGTCAACGCCCCATATGGTGCGAGACATCTACTACAAACATACGACCATACCTCCCACAGACTTATCGTATTCCAGCCTTCAAAGCGCAACACGAACTAAGTCATCCCGGCGTTCGAACAACAAGAAAACTAGTTACATCAAAATTCTTTTGGCCGTCGATAAACAAAGATATAAGTACATGGGCGAGAGCGTGCACCGGTTGTCAGCGCGCGAAAATTCAAAAACACGTTATCAGTCCACTCGGCACGTTTCAACAATCATCTCGCTTCGAACATCTACATGTCGACATAGTTGGACCGCTACCGCCCTCTAGTGACTATACGTACTTAGTTACAATGATTGACCGATGTACCAAATGGCCCGAAGCAATACCTACTCGAGACATCACTGCAGAGACCGTGGCTAAAGCTGTATACGACGGCTGCCCCTTACGACTTACTACTGACCAAGGAAGACAATTTGAGTCATCTCTATTCAACGCGCTAATGAAAAGATTCGGCGTCACTCGCATACGCACCACTGCATTTCATCCACAAGCAAACGGACAGATAGAACGATGGCACCGCACATTAAAATCAGCACTAATGGCGAGAGCAGCCTGCAACCGATGGAGCGAAGAACTACCTACCGTCCTACTTGGCCTACGTACTGCCATACGAGAAGACACATCTGTCAGCCCTGCCTTGATGACATACGGATCACCGCTACGAATACCATCTGATTTTTTCGTGCCTACCAAGCCGAATATTGAAGATGCAGAGTTTGTTCGTCAGCTGAGTGAAACAATGCACTCATTCACGCCTACACAGAGACCGCACCATTCACAATCAAACACATTCGTCTATAAAGATCTCGCAACGTGCTCGCATGTGTTTGTGCGTATCGACACCGTACGCAAGCCTCTCACACCACCATACGAAGGCCCGTATCAAGTATTACACCGCAGCGCAGACGGCAAACAGTTCACCGTGCAACTACCACTTCGTACTGCAGTTATATCCATTGATAGATTGAAGCCAGCCTATAAGTATAACGACAACGACGTTCCCGATAAGCCGCAACCTATCATCACGACTACGCGATCATCGGAGCAAGCAGTGAAGACACCACTTTGGCCGCCGCCGCCGCCGTCCAGCCCATACGTCACACGATCCGGCCGACATGTAAAACACAACGTACGCTTCGCTTGAGGGGGAGTGATGTGGCGTACAGAGACAGCAGCGGAGCCCTAAAAATGCATCGGCGCGTGCGCGCAGCACGCGAGCCAAGTTAATAATGATAGCGGAGACCTCGGGTCTTCCACGCGGACTCGTTGGAGTCCTAGGGTAATGGTTTCAGGTGTAGACCTTTTCCATGGGTTTCCATCGCCACCTGTAGATGCAGGTGGGTCCTTGGGTTGGGCCCTTGGGCCCTGTGGAAGCGTGAAATGCGTGTAAAATGCGTGTTTTGTGGTCTCAGTTGGACGTGTGAGCCGGTTTTTCACCCGCCGCGGCGGTCAGTCCGAGCCAGGTGAGACCCCCGGTGACCCAGGGGAGGCCCAGCTCCGGACGACCAGCCAGCTAGGCGGGACTCGCACGGCCCGCAGTCCAGGAGGGTGTGAGCCCTGGCTGTTATTGTCGCATCCGCCCCCCTGCGGTTACATAACGCGCACACTCGTGAAGAGTATGCACGTATGTTGTTGCTTGGGTAATGATAGCGGAACGCGGCGACCACTTCTTAAATAGTGGCACTTATTTTATACTGCACACACACATTCACACTCACACTGCACACATTCACTGTAACCTGTGACTGCGCTACAGTAATATTGTATAACGCTCCTGATTGGTCAACAACCAAAATGCGCTCATGTAAATACCATACCTGTGTCAGACTACATTTGTATATATAAACCGTGCCATTTTTGTAAATAAATATTGTACAGTCGTCTCTCGAGTATTATTCAACACTACCTATTAAGTCTACGGTACGAAGGTGGAAACACTGGGCCGGTCTAATAAGTAGCTCTACAGCAGTACCAAGTAAATCAGCTGATACAGTTCATAGGGAAAGTACCTCGGCCGTTGACCCTCTTCATCACTAGTACCTACAGTATATTAGGGACAGTACCTACAGCTGTTAACCCAACAGCTGTCTTCATACCTACCTAGCATACATACCCCTAAAAACTATTCGATAACCAGTACCTATTCACCGGCGACGCTTTACTGTAACGTACTGAAATTACCTACCTAGCTTACGCCTTAAAAAATTACCTGATTCTTAAAAGCAATCTTAAAATCACATTATCCATTTATTTTATCAATAGCTTTATAATAGTGTGATTGTGCCTTTAGATAAGTACCCAATTTCTATTCATATCCCGAATTTCTAAACAATTTTACAAAAAGCCAAAAGCCTCAAGAGAGCGTGTAAAAGCGTTTCACAATTATTTACTTCACAGATGCAAATTACAAGTACTGAAAATTTACGTTTACGAATACGTAGCCAATATCCCGTCGCGTATTTTCGCTACGCCGTAAAACCAACCGCGCTCTCCTTACATATTTTTGCATACTTATGTTGTGACAGTAATACCTCGGTTCATATAAGATGGCGAATTTGTATGATAATTTTCATTTTGCATTCACTCCAGTTATTCTTCTTCGCGGTATGTTTTGGATGGTGCTCCAGGGAAATTCCACGGTTTTGTCGCGGTCGCTCACCACAGATACCAATGGTCACTAGAAAGGACATTTAATGTCATTAAGCATATGTTTATGTAACAGATCACGGGTTGGCTAAACTGCTATTTTGTTAAGGGTAGAAACCCTCAAATGAGTCCACAGCTTAACCACAAAATAACTTTTTGCACCTGAAACTATTTTACGCGTGAGCGAATGAATGAAGTCGGTCCACCGTAATCTATCCTCTAAACGAGTTTCTAACTAAAGGTAATTTTATTGGTGCCTTAAACTGTGCTGCGGTACAGTTACTATTTATAAATAGATTAAATTGAATAACCGAATTTTTTTTTTTTTATCCTCTTGAAAAGTATGATTTCTTACTCGACGAACAAACGGAAGAAAATAAAATTAAGTAATGCTTAAGGTAAGTGTTAAAGTTTATTCGCTTTTTCTGTAAAAATAAGGTAGTTTTAACATTAGGTAAAGTATTCTTCAGAGTATTTATTTCTCTTTAAGCCCAACGGACAAGCTCAACCCTCTAACTAATCCTACACCGTCTGTCTCCTGGTTTCTCGTACCTTTACAAACCTTTTGGGCCGTAATAGCCCACGAAAATGTTCACGGAATATTTGTTGCTGTGTTGTTCTCTCCATAATGTGTCCTTAGAAAGGTATTCTAATAATGTAAGAGAAGTCCACCCATGACAAGTTTGTTTATATTTTACTCTATTGCAACAACAAAAATACAGAAAACTTTATAATTATTTGGAGCGATCATAATATACAGTGTAGTGTGCATACAGTTAAATAAAGAGAATAATTAAATAATAATAATGTTAAGTTTAAAGTAAATCCAATGTGAAACCTTCTTCAGGTCTTATCCAGTACGTTTCTATGTTGCTATCTTGGTGAGTAATTGTCATCTTGACGGCCTGTTCCTTGTAGTAATATAAGTAGGTACCTAAATATTTGAGGCTTAGCCAGAGCAGCTTGTCAAAGATGTTCTATGTAGTGAGAATGCAGTTCAGTATTATTTGGACCTGAAGCTATGTATCAGGTACGTACCTAATAAACATTCCCCACATTTGACATTGTTACGCAGGTAGATTAAGGTACATACACCTAGTCTCACTCACACACACACATCAACTACATACCTACTTACGTTACATTTGTACAGTACAGTCACAGTGGTGCATATTATAGGAAAGGCAATATTTTAATGCAATTGTTACAACTTGTCCTGGTAAATACTGTGGTACAGTAATCTATTTTAGGTTCCATTTTACTGCCAATTATAGGACGCAATGAGCCAATGACACTACGAAAGTCAATTCACAATGTTGTCAACAGAGAGCTCTGCGAGCTCGGCTGTTCTGACGAAGGTAGGTAGGTAGGTAACCTACTCGTTAGATACCTACCTAGATATTTGAATTTTGGATTTTGCGGTTTCTCAAGTTTACCAACAGGTAAATGAACCCATACCATACTTTATACCTAAATATCCAAGAGAACTGAAAAACGAAATAAACTCTTATCTCTTTAAAAGTTTCAAACTATTTTAAACCTACATCTCTAATCATGGCTAAAATACATAGATAGGTAGTTAGCTAATCAAATACAAGTAGATAAGTACCTAAATGCTTAAAATCAAGTGAGACAAATTAAATTACTAATTTGTACAAAGTTGTTAACGAACGAAAGTTTAACAGCACTTGACCGTCTGACAAACAGACGACCCAGAGAATCCCAAATCAGGATCCCGGCATCTCAAGATCATAGAAAAACGTCTTGATTACGGTCGAATTAAATTTAATTTGTCACGAGAGGTGTTCCGTACCCTCCTCTCGCGCTAATGAGTTCCAAACTTTCCTCTTTGTAAGATTAAGCCCAAAAATTGACAAAAACTTGAGCGTCTTACCTCGGTCCATGGAGGTTGTTGTTTGACATACATAATGTCTGGCCGTCCGCGTCCTTGCTCCGGCAAGTTTTACGTACCTACTTCTTGCCTGCAGCTGTTTACTTCAGTATATTCAGTGGAATTAAAACTTATACTTACCTAAGTTGTCTTCGCTTAAAAGATTCCTATAACGCTGCTTGGGATGTAAGGACGCTACGTGATTTGTTCTGTGTGAAAAATATAATCCTAGGGGCTATTTTAGTGAATTAAATTATTGTTTTTAACGTTAATTGGGTGTGCTCACCTTGCTGACCCGGTTTTGGCACCAACTACATCATTTGCTACAGTGAATATTTTGAAACATCTACTTAGATAAGTAGGTCAGTATCTCTAGATTTAATTTGAAGAAATTTGACAAATTTAACTGATGTTACTCAAAAAGCTGATTAATACCTACCTACTCGTGTTTTTCCTGAAGAATAATTCTAAGAGAAGGGAAAACATCCACACAAATAACAAAAACCAATATTGGTCTAATCTCTAAATTAATCTAATCTTTTTTCGTTTTAGTGCTTCTGCAATCAATGGCACAATAGCACTTAAAACGCAACTATATGTAGATAGTTAAAAAGGAGCGCATGACTGACTGACCGAAGCTGGCGTTTGGCGTTAAGATCTTCAAGGCAGTTATGTTCATAGCTTTAAAACTTTCACAGCTATTAAACCACATGTGGTTTTATAGTGACGCTTTCGCCAGCGTGGTTGGTCGGAGCCACGAGCTTTGCACCTCTTAAATCGTTACATAGTAAAACGCAAAAATAATTAAATGGTTGCTTGGCGTAGGTACGGGCCGCTCTTACGGGTGGTAAGCGGACGCGGCGCGGACGGTCAGCGTCACTTTAAAATCAGCCTTTTTTATCTTAGTGCACACAATTTTGGAGTTAGATGGTTGCTATTGGGTAGGTATATTACATCTTTGTAATGTAGACCGACTAGATAGATAACCATAAGTCATTTACCTACTGTAAGTGACGAGTGTAATGTTATTTTCGCGTAATGACAATTCTGTTTTTTTTTTGACGAATTGCTACGCAGAAGTCTCGCGTTCGGTCTCAAGTAATTACCAGTATTAGCCCAGGGCCTAGAGTGTACTCCGTTAAAGGCAAGGACTGTTATGTAGTAGACGTAGAACATAGCAGACAAAATCTGTATGTTCTACGTCTCTGCCAACGATGTAAAAAAAGTAGGCATGTAGGTATGTAAATGTAGATCTCGCCAGCACAATATAGCTGACATTTCAGTACGTGTCTCTTTTTTAGATGATTTGTTAGATATAGATAAAGCGACTAGGTGTTTAATGTCGCACTTGTAGAATTACCTACAAGCTCCAGTTACCTGTTCCAAACGGTTTATTCCATTCAGTCCCACACGGTTATTGAGTCAACCAAAAGCCGCTGCAGTGTGTTTTTCTTTGCATCGGCATTCCGCGGCACGTTTGTTTATCCTCGAGAAGGCATAGATATAACAATTGAACTGTTGTCTCCGCGCCCAGCTATGGCCGCGCGCCTGAGCCGAAGATACGACGATGCGCCGCGGATTGTATAGAAATAAAGTAATTTTTTTTTGTTGCCGTCGAATAGATGAGCAAACAGCCCACGTGATGGTAAGTGGCAACTGTCGCTCATGAATGACCCAAAGTCTCTAGCATTGCTCCTGCAATGCCAGGGACTATGCGAAGCCGCTGCCTACCGTGAAAGAAGTCGGGTAGATGAAAAGATTGAGGAAAGTGAGGAATAAATAAGGAAAGGAGGGAAATTGGGCCTCCGGCGCTCTTACTCACCGAACGAAACAGAACAGTACGGATACTACTACTCTTACGTCGATCTTTTATGAGAGGGTAAGTACTTCTCCGGTCGAACCGGCCCAGTGGTACCCCTGACGGTACTATAAAATGAATGTAGTACAACCGGCAGTAAAGTAGTATCAGGGTAATAACCGTGATACCACTCAGTTCTAAGTTTCAGGACTACTCACACTAATTCAGCTCAGCTTTTGTACATAGAAAACAACGATTTTGTATGGAGACGCGTACGTATCCATTCAGCTTTCCGCATTTATTCTGCTTTCGCGGCAAACCAGTTTAAATTGAGGATAAATGTGTTTTTATCATGCGAATGCTATAGAGAGCGTTCAGCGCTGTTCCGCCGCATTCACCGTCGAACGCGGCGAACAGCTCTTGGGATGTTTCACGACTCCTTGTCGACAATTTGCGACCTGTATTGTTCCTGCATTGATTGATTATTGGGTAATCAGTAATAACACAATAATCATTTTTGATATTGATGCAAGGATTATAGAGTGCAGACGTGTTTCAAAGTAATTATAATTATTTTATTTTTACGAAAAATGATCGACGAGGAGAAACTTATATTGTCATATTGTCTGTTCATCACATTATAGCGATCAACAGAGAAACGATAAAAATATCGCAAATAGAACTGTCCATGTTGAGGGCACAGTAATAAGGGCGACCGCGCACTGCCTTGCATTTTCAAAACGCATCTGTGAAGTATAGAATGTCATACAGGTCCGCGCACTGCGGTGAAATAAACGCATGTGTTTTGGCTGCAAATTTGCGGTGAGTCTACCACACATATTTTTGTATCGCATATAGATCTATGAGGCGCCGCGCACTGCAGTGGGAAAAACGCACGGTAGCTTAGTTGCTGTAGAGACACGATACAGGAATGTCGTTACCTAGCGTATATTAAATACCCGAGATTTCTGGGATTATTAATCTGAATTGATTGAGTATAATCGTTAAAATAATAATTATTATTCATGTTGTACCTACTTACAACAATTTATGTATCTATCTACTATTAACTGCTTGATTTTTTAAAGCGGAAGGTACCTAATATAAAAATATAAGGGACGCGGCGGACGCGTTTTCAAAATTCATAGAAGGTATCGAATTATCGCTACATTAACAACTTTCACACACATACAGGTTAGCCACTAAGGCAATTATAATTATGTGTAAATAAACTCTTGTTGTTGTTGTTAAATGATTTTTTTATTTTTTTAAAATATTTAAGAATGAATTACCTATTTTATTGTATGTTTTTTATTTTGTACATAGAATATAATGTTTTGGTGAAGATGGAGTCATCTGATTACGATGAAGTTATTTTAATCGAAAAGCTGCGCTTGAACTTTTGATCGTAATCGTTAATCAGATTATTTTTTGCCAACACTGGTTATAGGCTCTCATTACGTTACGTAGTAATGTTACTAACATCACACGAGATTGGATAATACAGTTCATATTTACCTAAACTTCGAGGAAGGACGTAACATAGAGTGGATAATACCACCTCTAAAATACAAAAGTTGTAGTAGTAGTAGTAATACTAAAATAGTACTTAAACAAAACCAACTTAGTTTTATTATTACAAAACATTTAGTACGGAAAAAAAAATTAATAATATTTTTCAAATCTATGTTTTATACCTAAATATTACTAGCTGTTGCCCGCAGCTCGGCCCGCGTGAATGTCTGTAAAATCTCATTTTCCATACAAACTTTTATCCCTTATTTCAAGCCATTTTTTCGCAATAAAATATTCTATCTCTATACCAAATTTTATCAAAATCGGTTCAGTGGTTTAGGCGTGAAAGCGTATCTGATAGACAGACAGTTACTTTCGCATTTATAATATTAGTATGGGCTTCTATGAAATCCACTAATAAATTATGATTTTTAAATCCCGCTATTACAAATTACAACCGGCATGCCGCCGGTATTTTAGAGGTGGTATTATCTATATCTATACATATAATAAAAATGTAACCGATCGCTGTCTGTACATGGAAGATATATGAGAAAAAATACTATTGGGACCTATAACAACGCAAATAGAACCCAAAACAATGATTTTTAAAATTTTTGTCTGTTTGTCTGTTTGTCTGTTTGTCTGTGCGTTTGTGCACGCTAATCTCAGATACGGCTTATCCGATTTAAATATGGTTTTCACTAATATATTGTGGTAAGCTTCACTTAACATTTAGTGTTTGTTTCATGTCAATCGGTTCATAAATAAAAAAGTTATGCCAATTTAAAGAATCACATCCAACATTCGTTAATTTACTACGAAATCTTATAGAAGCAGATATTTTAACAGGTTGCGGAATAGCTGATAGTGTTTTTATTCCTCGGATTCCTGTCATTCTAAACAGTCTTTCATTTAGTTTTAAACGAGTCCAGTTTCCAGTGAGCCTATGTTTTGCGATGACTAATTAAAGTAATTAATTAATTAAGTAATTAAAGTAAAGGTAAGACACTAAAAGTTGTAGGTGTGGATCTAAGTATTAGCTGTTTTTCGGTCAGCTTTATGTGGCTCTATCACGTGTTAGCATTACTAGCAGCCTGTATGCTTTGATCCCTGATGGCTATACGTCTAATCCATACATCCATACATATTATATAAGGCTTTGTCCTGACTGACTGACTGACAGACAACGTAAAGCCTAAACCGCTGGTCGTAGCGACTTGAAATTTGGAGGGTGTGTTTGTTTTAATGTCTAGAAGTGTACAAAGAAACCCTTTCTTAAAAATTCAACCCTTAAGTGTATGAAAAGGGATGAAATCGATTGTATGAAACGTCTTCATTTTTTAAGTCACAGCTTTGAAATTTTGTTTTGGAATACTTTTATTTAAATAAAAAATACGCTCATAATTTTTTTTTTACTGGGGTGGATTTATATGAGTGAAATAAGGGATGAAATATTGTATGGAAAGATCTTTGCTTTTGAAGTTGGCGACTTGAAATTTGGAGGGAGGGGGAAGGGAGAGGGAGGAAGAGGAAAGGAAGGGAGAAGTGAGGGGAAAGCGCGGGGGTAGTGAGGGAGAAGTCAGGGGAAAGGGAGGGGAAAGTCAGGGGGAAATCGACTGCCTCTGTATTTCGGTGGTACTGTGTATGGACTGTGAGGTCGCGGGTTCGATTCCCGCTCAGTGCAAATATTTGTAGCATGAATTTAAATAATCACGTCATAAATGTGGTATGTATATAGCTTAGCTTAGTTTGTTTTTAAGTTAGGTTAACACGTCTTATTTCTTTATTAAAATGTAAATTAAAATGTAAATACTTTATTAGTTAAAATGTAAATACAAGTTAGATTTATATTTTCTGGATTATTTTTTATTTTTTGTGATAAAAACATGTTTGTTACACGTTTCATTACGGAATAGGTGGAATTGAAGTGAATTACGAAATAGTAGTAGTCGATTTACGCTGGTTTCAACATGAATGGGTCGGATCGACCAGGGATGTACTACTCTCATAGTTTTCGACGTAAGAGTAATAGTATCCATATTATTGCGTTTCGTTCGGTAAGCGCGAGAGCCGGAGGCCCAACTGATGCAGAGATGACAAACCTCGCAGCATGTGTGGGACCAGCTGAGTATCCGCGGAGTCATTGTGTGGGTGGTGTGGGTCAACCCGCAGGCCAGGGAGACCCGTATAAACGGTGGTACCGCTGGCCGCCCGCGGCATTGTACAGGGGCCCAATTAGACCTAACCAAAAAAAAAGAGACTGCCCCACCAGGTTGCGCATAATCTCGGAGTGGTTCGTCGTGCAGGTTGGTGACCGGATAGTGGGACCCGGCGACCATTTTCGAGACGGTACGGGGGCCTTTTGCGAGCAGTCCGTATCATGGAAGCCCGGAGGCCTAAGACCCTTGAGCCTTTACAGCTGCGAAGAGACATCGCCTCCTCAACGGCCGTCTTCTATCGCCTTTACCACGGAGAGTCTTCTCAACAGCTCTTTAAATTAATTCTACCCTCTCTCTTTTTATCCAGAACGACACGTGCGGGACTGAAGTGCTACCCTTTCACAGTGCAATCTAAAGGGTCTCGAACCAAACGGTTCAGCACTTTATACTTTTGTCGCTCAATTAAAGCCTGGAACTCTTTACCAGCGCATGTGTTCCCACCTAACTTTCATCCTGGGACTTTTAAGCGAGGCGTGAAGAAGCATCTCACTAAGCCGCCATAGTGGAGGCCACCATACCAGTAGTTTGGCTCTTGGAATGGTGTCCACTACTTCTGAATTCCACTGACTGCTTACCATCAGCCAGAGTAGAGGCACTTTGGCAGGCTAATATAAAAAAAAAAACTTATAGCGTTTTTATTCCTTGGATTCCTTTCATTCCAAACAATTTCCCGTTTAGTTTTAAACGAGATCAGTTTCCAGTGAGCCTATGTTTCGCGATGACAATTAATGAGTGTGGATCTAAATATTAACTGTTTTTCGCATGGTCAGCTTTATGTGGATTTGCCACGTGTAAGTAATCCTAGCAACCTGTATGGCTTTGATCCGCGATGGCTATACGTCTAATATTGTAGATAGAGAAGCATTTACTGTAAAGATTTTTCTTATTCACCTAAACGAAGATGTTTATAATTCAAAACAAACCAAAAGATATATCCAAAAAATGCTGCCCAAAATCATTATTCCACGCGGACGAAGTCGCGGGCACAGCTAGTTTACTCTATGTTTCATCCTTTCTCGAAATTTAAGTAAATATTTACTAAATCTGATCTTTGAGTCATCACGCTACTGGCGAGTGGCGACGGGAGCAGGGCAGTAAGCAAAGACGCGGGTGAAACTGCGCCGCGGGATGCTAGTAACGCAATATCCAAAAAGCTTTTTTGGATATGAACGTAGGTCGTTAAGTATAATTATCTTATGAAAAAAGTCCTTCGTAGGTCTTAAGGCCGTCAAGACATCTACCCAATACCCTTTTTTATGCAATAATAAATAAACGTAGATAGCGACTCTTGTTTGATAATATAAAGCGACGACGTGTTGGCACCACAGCCGGAGTTCGAATGGCAAAAAACATGCGTTTGTTTCACCGCAGTGCGCGGTCTCGTGAATGCGTTTATTTTACCGTGCGGTAGAATTAACGCACCGCAAGGCATTGCGCGGTCCGCCTAAATGAGTAGCATATTCACCGCCGTACGCAGTAGACAGAAGCGTTTCAGCGGAGATAGCACGCTATAACGGTTTTTTTTTATTCATAGGACGCCGTACCGATAGAACCAGGAGCTATATAAGTGTGACCACAATCGTTCAGCGAAACGCGAATGGAGCTGAATAAATGTAATAACTCCCTAATTACTATTATTACCTATATTTATAAGCAAGTCAATGTGTTTTTTAATTTAAACCTCTATTTTGTCAATTCGCATTTTCGTCAAGTTTATTTGTAGAACTTCCTACGACTATACGAGTTGTTCCTCTAGTGTTGTTTGGTACCACGGCACCGTGATACGATTGACTGTGTTCAGTAGTACCACAGTTATAACTTTAGTACAACCACGGGTTGTACCACGGTAATGAAAAAGTTTGCCGTAGTACCACTGGTGGTACTACTGGGTGTACCACGGATACCAAAGGCTTTGGTGTGCGTTCCTGTGATATAAGCTTGAGTAGGTAGACTATTATATAAAATAACTACAATATATAAATAAAACATTGTTTTATTTTAAGAATAAAAGAACTACATTTTAGAATATTTATTGTACTTAGTAGCATAGATAACAGTTGAACACAATTTTATGAATTAATATTCTTAAGTATAAACACTAGTTTAGTTTTATAACTTGTAAGTACCAAATAAGGCATAAAGCGTTATTTACACCATACATGTTAGGCGGGCGTACTCTTCGAAACGCACCAACTTTGAAACGCACCAAAATTACTCACGAAACGCATCAGATCATAGTTATATTTTTAATTTGTTTTACCTGGTGCGTTTCGAAAAATATTTATGGTGCGTTTCGAAAAATATTTATGGTGCGTTTCAAAGTTGTTGCGTTTCGAGAAATACTCCGTTAGACAAGGCAAGTCTCAGGCGGTCGCTTTTATTGGCGAGTCATACTATCATAGCATAAGTTGCATGGTGTAAACGAGTCCTTATACCAAACGTGTTTTTTTACATAGATATAGGAATTATAATTTTCCTAATGACGAAAGGTATATACTAGTACAGTTATGTTACAAATCGGTATTGTGTAATAGATTCTCTTCTAAATAATAATTATTAATAAATGCATAAAAATAATAAAATATATTTGCGTACTCCAATTTTAAAGCAAATTAGTGTAATACATAAATTTCACATTAGCCAAAAAGAAACAGTTGTAGAGCGAAGAAAGGTCAATCTGTTATAGCCGCCAAAAATTATATAATTATACTTATTAATAATGGAGAATAACTTTGGTCTGTTTATTAGAAACTAGGAAACTTAATTTACGTTAAAACATACAAATGCCACGAGATTCTACATCTAAAATAATCTTTAAAAATATATACTGAATATAAATAGCATACAATAAAATATTAATCCATTTTTATTATCGATGCCAGAAATATTATTATCACATATTATTTTTATTATTACATAAAACTATTTTATTACCCGAGAACATTTAAAAGAAGGTTTATTGTTTATGAACAAGCTCAGCTGCATTAAAAATAAAGTAATTCTTTTCAAAATACAAGATCATTTTGTTACTCGATCGCATAGCCTATGGTGTAATAGCCACCATCGTTATGACCAGGGCTGTCCAAACGAAGGCAGTTGTTTTTAATATTATAATTAAAGAATAAATTCTTCACTTTTTTTTTTATTGTATCGGTACTAGATATAAACTCCTATGGACTAAAAATATTTTTTCTTTCCCCGGGATTATATGCGGTCTGGACAGCCCTAGTTTAGACGACACAAAGTTCACTACGATATTCCAGAGCAGTGGTGAGAACACTCCTGGGGTTCGATTCCCAAACAGGACAAAACTTTGTGTGATCCATAAATATTTGTTCCGGGTTTTGATGTACTTTGTGTCCGTTAAATGTGTTTGTAAAGTGGCACAGGGCTTGTTCTTTAGTGCAGGAGTTATTTTTTTAGGAAATAAGAAAAAGAAACATTTTGCTTCAATAACTGCATCACCTAAGGTTGACTGGTAGAGAATGCATATAGCATTAAGTCCGCCTCTGTACCTACATGCATGAGATTTTTTTTTTTATTTTTTTTAGAAAAGACCGAGGTCTCTTGATACTACTTCTCTGGTAATCACAGTGTATCTATGTTCTCGATCTATCTACTAATGTGTCATCCGGCCATCTTGTGTGTCACCCGTTAATTTTGTTCGAGTCGGTTCAAATAAATGTTAATACAGTATCTATTAGGTTTATAGTCCCCGAGTAAAGGTGTATTCAAACATGGGGCTCACAAACTCATATAGTAATCTTACCTTACTTTGTCTCTATTCTTGTTTTTAATGGTACAAAAGAAGTAAGATTAAAATAATAGTACTTTATGAGGTGGTGGTAGACCCCTGAGCTATATTCACTGCCGCTGTAGAAGTACATACCGCACGTTTCACTAGGAATTTAAGTATGAAATTTCACGGCTAGAACTATGGTAAGATATTACCGCACTCGGTACCGCAGGTGTTAGCGAACACAGCTCGGGTTTGAATAGACCCTAAAGGTAATAATTTAAAACTCATCATGTCTCGCGAGCGCTTCGCCGAAGTCAGTGGCCTGCGAGCCCACGAACAGGTCGTACTTGTCCAACACCTCCAGCTTGGAGAGCTTGTCGTCGGCGTCGGCGTCGGCCTCGAACACGAGGTGGCGCGCCTCGGCCTCCGCGTGCTCGAACTGTGGCGGCGCGATCCACTCCTTCACCTCGTCCACGTCCATGAAGCCGTCCTTGTTTGTGTCTCTGTTCATTCATAATAATAGCTTTTATTTTTAACATATTGTAGCCTTTGGGCATAGCTTGTAGCGATAATCAAAATATTGCTGAAACATTTCATGTTGTCATACGTGAAAGGGGATAAAAATAGCAAATTTTAGAAGTGATCACTTTGCGATGAAAAAAGTATGATTAGATTAAAAAGATATAGTGTTATTGCCCGACTGACGCAGTCAAGGAGGGTAATTTTTACATTTTAATGTCAACAACCAAATCCTGTATTGATAGAATATTAAACTGTCTGGTAAATTATGTTAATGATATGACAAAAAAGTTAGTTTAACATTCATAACAATATAAAAAACTGTTTGTTGTGTGTTAACTCGTTTTACGAACGATAATTTTACGTAAAAACGTCTTGCGTCACAAACTAAACGCTCAGACCGATCGTGCCTCTCTATCACTTGTACCGCTCTCTCGCTTACACGCGGAACGTGACATTTTTTCATGCGTGCTGCCGGCGTTCATCGATTTAAAAAAACACCAAAATTCTTAAAACAATCTTTGTAACGTCAGATACACTAGAAAACAAGGTCGAACCCAAAAACGTTACAAGCATTCAATTCCTTCAGAAAGAACATCCAAACTCAATACAAAGTACTGTGTCGTGCTAATAACGAAATGACCTCTTAACAACAACACTTGTAATTCAATGAGGGTTTTTAGAAAAGTTTTCATAACCAGTTGGCGCCACTTCAACTGCACATTCGACCAAACAGGGGATATCTTCAAAAAAGCGCATGACAGCTAAACCTGACGCATCGGTGCTGCCACCTCGTGGGCAATTTTAACTTATCCATATTGTAAATTAAACATTAAAATTGCCGAAATAAATACTGAAAAATTATAGCGCTGTCAAAATGGAAGACCTTGGAGCGCCAACTGGCAGCGAAAATTTTCCTAAACACCCTCATTAAAATGCTAATAATCACCTGTAACCAACAAACTGCTCCCTTTCCTGTTTGACCCAATCCGGTTCTTCCTCGTCTTCCCCGTCCTCCGGCTTGTACATGTCGCCTATGTACTCGTCTAGAGACACCTTGCCGTCCTGTAACACGAAATATTCACGAATATAATTCATTACATTTTTCGAAATAAATGCTTGCTAACTTGTATATATATGTGCAAACTGTAAAAAAATATGGCTTTAAACAGTACCTACTTAATAAGTAGTAGTTAGCAAGGAAAGAGGAGGGCAGCTGGCCTCCTCCTGCTTAGGAATTGGTGAGTAACCCCCAGTTTTTAAAATCACCATTAAATCTCATTTAAAGTACCTTCATGTTCATGCTTTTAGCAACTCAATTGGTACTTGATTACTAACCTTTCAGAAACTAGAAGCAAATAATTAAAAATGTAAGAGTAATAATAAAAAAAGTATAATCTATCCTTATACAGTGTGGGTTTAGAAAATTGCTCGTGCAGCATCTACTTATATATGGGTATAATTACTGCACAAGCAGTTTTTAACCCTGCCCCTCTCTTGGCTACGGCCTTGGTAGTTATTAGTTTAGCTGCTTTTAAACATAAATCATAAAATATGCCACAATAGTTACCGACATGATTTATTTCCACGTCATTCCATAAAGAAACAAAGTTAACAACAGAGTTAATAAACTAACACCTACAGACACAAATAATTTACAATGTGTTACAATTGACCTATTTGTGTAGGTAGTATGTATAAGTAATTGTAACTGGAATCATTTTATTAGTCATCGCGGCAAATGGGCAAGCGATAAGTGGTAACCGTCGCGTAGAGACTTGGTCTACGTATATTTGCAGCAAAGAAAACTGACTCTTTGATATCACAAATATGATAGTCGCGAAACCAGGTAAACCACCAACGGATCCTAGTTTAATAGACCCATAAGCCTTCTTCCTGTATTACCTAAGGTGTTCGAAAAACTTTTTCGGCAGACTCAAACCTGTACTTAAAGAGAATAAGACCATTCCTGATCATCATTATAACAAAACTAATTCTTTATGATATTAAAAGCTTACATAAAGCAAAGACAATTACAAGTTAAATACGGCGAAGACAACTCTAGATTGTACGACATTGCTGCGTCAGTGCCTCAAGAATCTGTCCTGGGCCCGGTGCTGTACTCTATCTGTACAGCAGATCTGCCTGAAACTGAAGGTGTCTCAGGAATTTTTTGTTAATATGGCCAAAATAATGACGGTTGCTAGGTAACGAAACCAGTATTCTATGCAACTATTTCAGATAGCCCTATCCATATCTACAGATAGATTATTAATTCCGACAGTATGTGACAAGGACCCCTCGATAGCAACATCAATTTTTTTTCAATAAGAATGAGAATTTTCAAAATTCAATAAGATTAATAAATTGCAAATAAAAAATATTAATGACTAAAATTGCCAATCCAAGTTGACATAAAATCAAAATTCATGCCATTTCTGTATTAAAGGAAAGAAAAGGAGAAAGGAAAGAAAAGGAGAAAGGAAAGAAAAGGAGAAAGGAAAGAAAAGGAGAAAGGAAAGAAAAGGAGAAAGGAAAGAAAAGGAGAAAGGAAATAATAAGGAAGAGGAAAGTCATAAACTTTTGGATCATACCTTATTTTTATCAATGTCCTACATAGTTGACATATAATCAAAATTCATGCCATTTCTGTATCAAAGGAAAGAAAAGGAGAAAGGAAAGAAAAGGAGAAAGGAAATAAAAAGGAAGAGGAAAGTCATAAACTTTTGGATCATACCTTATTTTTATCAATGTCCTCCATAGTCTCGAGCACGACAACATCCCTCATATCCGAGTGATCTTCAGGATGAAGGAACGCTGCAAACTCTGTTCTGTTCAACGAATCATTCTGATCACCATCTGTAAACAATCAATATTAATTTATTACATATATTAAAAAACATCTAATATAATTTAACTAGAAATAGGTTTTTTCTAGCTCTTTCGCAAATTTGCTGTAGACAAATTGTCTGACATGTCTTGGTTATAAGTTATGCTGTTCTTAAGTATTATGCATATATAAATGACTTTCTTAAATTAAAGCATTTACCAGCATAGCTCCACCTCCTGCGGTCCCTCTTCAGCAGATTAGTATAAGTGAATCCTTCACTGTCGGGCATCTTAAGTTCCTTGGGATCCATCTCCTCCATAAAACCATATACATTTTTCTTGTATACCTATAAGAAACAAACATATTTTATTTTATCTAGACTACTGTAGCACATTAGCTTTAGCTCATAGCATGATATTACATAGCCTATAGCCTTCCTCAAGAATTGGACAATCAAAATACAAAAATAATTTGAGGTACCAGCAATTAGCACATTCAAACATACAATCCCTTCAGCTTTCATCATCATCCATCCATATAGACTTAAACTAGAGGGATGCCAATGCCAGGAATTCGTTTGCCGCTTTCAGTGCGCGTGTGTAGCGGCATACTACTACAGTGCACAGTTAGATGAAGACAGGATCGATAATTTTTATTGTATACATGGATATGGTTACTATTATTGTCATCACCATAATTACTACCAAACGAGGCAACCAGTACGGGACATAGGTCTCCCTCAAGTTACGCAAAATACGCGCACAGTCGTGGAGTTGCGGAAAACAGCCCGTTAATACCAATACCAATACCTCCCTCAAGTTTCACCACCTCGACGACCTGACAGACAACTGGTGTATCTCATCATCAATCGAAGTATCGAAACTATTGAATCAAATACGTTAATCTTACCTCCCAAGGAATAACTTCGTCATTATTAGGGTTGTGCTGCCGCCAGTGTCTATCAACATCTTCATTGATGTACCGCTTCTGCGTGTATTTGATCCAGTCTTTTAATTCCACCAATGTCACAAACCCATCCTTGTCACCATCAATCTTTTCCACAATTATTCTAGAACATACATCTAATTATTCACTGTCATACATTTTAGATAAGAGGGTCACTGAACTTTGAACAGATATTTTTAGGGGTTAATAAACTTATTATGTTCATAAAATAGATATATGAATTCACTAATGAATAAAGCCTGAATCCATGCTTTGTATCTTATATAGTAACATATAATTAATTATTGGACAAAAGTACACACAGACATGCAACAAATATTTATAGATCAAAAAGGTGTTGTCCCATATGGAAATCAAACCTACTACCTCCTGCATACACTACACCATAATTGTGGCAGTCAGTTTCTTTCACTTTTCTAACAGAAAATAATATCAAAATTGGCTTTTATAAATAAAAACGACTCGAAAAAAAATATTTTAAGTCGAACTTATTTTATAAATGACACAAGTTAATAGCATCTTTTATTTTTTACAGTATAAACACATTGTATGGAATGTTATCTCTTTGTTAGATGTTAGACTAACCCACATAGTGTTTACGTGGGTTTGTTTAACAAGTTTAAATTAACTATGCTGATGTCATCTTTAGCTATAGTTAACTAAGTATACAATATGTTTAAAGTTGAATTTTATTTTTTGTAATACATAAATTTGTATGTTTGTAAATCGAAAAATCATATTTTTTTTATTCAAACTTCAAACAAGTATAATATTATTAGGTATTAAGCCAAATAAACTATTTTATAAAAAAAAAAAACTAATATTAAATGTTGACAATAGTTATTTTCTATTTCACTAAAAATGCAACCTGGGTTTTATTATTTCAAAACTAGAACAACATTGTATAGTTTGATCCTTTTTCTTTTCTTTAGTAGCTTTTGTTATCACGCAACTTTAAAATGTGTTAATTCTAGCTTGACTATCAAAAGATACATCTTCCTGAACATGAGACTGAATATAAATATGAAAGAAACAACTATGACTGAGAAAGAAATATGAAAAGTTCTGTCTAACTCTACAGTGTCCACCAAATAAATAGAATATACCTCAATGTAAGTATTTTATAAACATAAATAATTGACTAACAGGAATAAATGAATGTTTCATTGCCCTAATGAACAAGACAAGACATACATTGAAGACAGGAAAGCAACATATTCATTCATAACAATAAATAATATTAAATCTAACAACAAAGCAGGGATAATATTACCAGAAATTAGTTCCGTAGACCAAACTCAGATGAATATTATCTAATGTTTAGATAAGTTGGACATTATTTTTCTATAAAATAAACGGTAAGTAGGTACTAAAAAATTAAATAATGCTGCTCTAGTTAATGTATTTTTATAACATAAAATTAATTTATGAACTTACCCCAGTCTTCTTTTGCTTTCTTCGGGAGGTAATTGATCAAAAGTCTTCGCCTGATCTTCTCCTAAGAATGCATCATGATCAAATTGCTTATTGTGATGTTCGTTTTTGAAATGCTCGGCATCAGAAAGTTTGTCCATCAGCCGCTTAGTTTCTTCGGGAGTAGGGACGCCGGCAAATACACCGGACACTGCCAAAATCACGAACAATGATCGCAGCATCTTGATCTGTAATGTCAGTTTCCAATAAGACAACATTCAATTGCTTAATTTTATGCACTTTGCATCTTGTAAACATATATATTCTGTAGTTTATGTACCAATTCTGAAGCTTTCAATTTGATCTTACTGAATAGGCCACGTCAACACGTCCACGTAAGCTAAGCTTCCGCTTTTTCGTGTTCCCGATTTTACACTACAATCACTTGAATCGGTGCCGCTCTATGCGGTGCCGGGATGAATGAGTGAGAAAATAATCCTAAAGAAGCGCACCGATCGCGCGAACGCAGGCAGGGTATATTGAGGAAAGCGGCAGGGCGAGGCGAGGGGGTGAGGCGAAGCAAGCATTATCAACATTACACTATTGACCTCCATTAAGCAGATGAAGAAAGCGAATCCAAGCAAAGCGAATTTATATTGTGCTTAGACAACCGTTTTCCTAGCTTTTAAACGGATTTCCAAAAAGGAGGTTTCTCAATTCTACCGTAAGTATAACTTTTCTATTATTTCTTTTACATTATCAATTTTTTTATTACTTAGAAAAAAGAAAATTAAATATTTTAGTCAGTCATGCAAAGTTACACATAGTCGTGTTCATATAAGTATTTTGTACATGTATAATTTTATTTACCTAGTTTTGATATTTCTAAGGTTTTTAAAGATGTTGCCATTATCTTAAACCTTGAAATTCGAATACAACAAAATATATTCGTATAATAAGCTTCTTCAAGTTCTCGACTTCATCCTGAAATGTTTTTTTTGGTTATCTTATGTTATTTATACTTATTATGATTTGCGCATGAACTTTATCAACCCCGATCTAAAGTTTGTATCTAATATTTGTAAGTTGTGATAGGTAGTTATTTATTTATTGCGAAAATAATAATTTGTAGATAACTGTAACCGAGTATTTAATTTTATTCGTTTCACTGAGGGAAAGCTCTATTTCATCTATATTTCATATTTCTTTAGTTGTCTGTGGTTACGTCATAATCGTAAGTACCTAACTGTTGTGCTTATTTTGCCAATTTCCAAAAGAAATTTAATTATGTTTCTGGAATTAAGTGCAGTGCATTGGTGAATTAAGATTAATAGTTGCAACAACTGCATATTTGATCCTAAGTTGCTATAACAGGATTGCAAATGTCAATATGTCAGGATCTCGGCCTTAATTTCCAACATAGAATGGTAAGAGAAATACACGTATATTTTAAGTTAATTAATCGGCTAAATCTAATTAAAAGTCAGAATAAATATTTAGCTATTAATTTGCGTTATATGCACTTCAATTACGCAATCACGTAAGTTATTATTCACTAATTTTGCTAGAAGGTATATGTCGGCATTTTATGATGAATACAAATTATTTATTTCACTTTGGCTTTATTTCAGGGCGCAAATATATCACAGCTAGAAAGAGATATCGGGTCAGAGCAGTTCCCACCGAACGAACACTATTTCGGTTTAGTAAATGTAAGTAGTGTTTATTTTATATTACAATGAGACAATACATTGAAACTGTGATTATCTACACCCAGTTATACATTGCAATAATTGTCTGTTCACTTAAAATAAGAATATCATTTTACTGTTCTGACTAGCTTGTGCAGGATAATCACCAGTATACTTGAAGTACATTCCTACCACATACAATAATTGAGATATTGTCATGATAACTTTCATCAGTTACCTAAGTGATAAATAAATAGACCACTAAAATAAGTATTGAACATATTTTGTAACAATATTGGCGCAAATAAGTAATATAGGTATTTATAAAATTCATTACAATAAAAGTATATAAGTATGTATATCTGCATTCTAGAACCCATAACACAAGCTCTAATATGTGCTTACTTTGGGTCTAGATGGTGTTGTGTGTAGTTGTTGTGAAATTATATGAAAAGAAACCTGAATCTTTGGAAGGCTTACACGGGGAGACAGATTACTTTATTTTACTTTTCTTATCATAGAGTAACAATGATTATAACAGTTGTTTAATCAGAAAAATATCTAAACTTTGTTAAGAAGATGCTGCAAGTACCAAAAAAATATGTGGTTTAAAAATAAATGTATGATTTACCAAGTAAAAGAGCCATAGCCCTACTTACGAAACATAGTTACTCTAACTATACCCTTTTATAAAGTCAGGATGAATGGTATTAACATATGTTTTACACATTATAATAAAGTAAGTCATTTCATTATCATATTTATTTGATAGTTAATCAGTTTTATGATAACTATAGATGTTTTATCAACATGATAACAATATTATATCTAACTAGCAATCATCCTCTCAACTTACTACAATATTCAATGTTTATTTCTAACTCATTTTACCATCTTTGTTTATTCCAAAGCAGTTTTTAGTTTAAGACTTTAAATAGTTCAAAATCTCAAGTTATAGGTAACTCATCTTCATGATTATTTTCTATTTTTCAGTTCGGCAACACTTGTTATAGCAACTCAGTTTTGCAAGCATTATATTTTTGCCGCCCATTTAGAGAAAAAGTTTTAGAGTATAAGGCAAAGAACAAGAGGACAAAGGAAACCCTATTGACATGCCTTGCAGATCTATTTTATAGCATTGCAACACAGAAGAAGAAAGTAGGTTCCATAGCACCTAAGAAATTTATTGCTAGGTTGAGGAAAGAAAAGGGTAAGATAACTTTTTTTTTATAAAATTATTTGTTGTATTGTTTTGTTATATTTGTATTAATTTTGATTACTTTTTATTTTCAGAGGAGTTTGATAATTATATGCAACAAGATGCTCATGAGTTTCTAAACTTTCTGATTAATCATATAAATGAGATTATTTTAGGTGAGTTTTTAATATTAATAATTACAATAACTGAAAATTATTTGTTAAAAGTTGAGAAATGATTAGGGTGAAGATGGCTAAACATTCCAAATAATTATGATTTTACTATTATGTATTATATTACTATAATTTTTTGTTACTACTATATTATGTTATAAAACCATTGTTGTTGATGCTGCACCACACTCTTACATCGTGTATCTTTTGTCGAAATCTTGACGCCGAGGCCAACAATCTCACCAGTACTATTGCCCTACCATCATAATTATTATGACTTAATAAAAGGTGCATATATAAATTGCTCCAATACGCAGCAGAGAACGCAAATTTTTGTTACATAATTTTAAAATTACTTGTCATCTTAGAAAAACGTATTTTCTACCCTCAACTCTGTACGTTAGATACCATACTTACTGGATTTACAATACAAAGACTACACTTGAAGAAAAGTGAGCATTATTATCATATCCGCGCGTTATTATCTCACTACAAGAAAAGGCTTAACAAGTGTAATAAATCGTCTTACTTTTTTGTAGCTGAACGTAATCAAAGCACATTAAAAGTACAAAAGAATGCGCACGAGAATGTCACGTGCAACGGCACTGCCGTACCCAGTGCCGAGCCCACGTGGGTGCACGAGATCTTCCAGGGCACGCTCACCTCTGAGACACGGTGTCTCAACTGCGAGACTGTGAGCAGCAAGGATGAACACTTCTTTGATTTACAAGTAAGTGTAAGAAAAAAGGTTTTTAACAGGGTCTTACGTAACGCGTTGCTTCACTGAACTGGCAATGGGCAGGACACATAGCTCGCAGAACTGATGGCTGTTAGGTCAGAATTCGGCAGAAAGGTTTTTGTTGGAAGGTGCAGCATTTGCCGACCCTTCACAAGGTGGACCAACGACCTTATAAGGATGGCGGGCAACCGATGGGAACGCGGCTCACGACCGGCAAAGGTGGTCAAAATTTAGGGTGGGATTTGTCCAGCAGTGGACGTCTTTAGGCTGATATGATGATGAAAGAAAGGAGTTAAAATGTTCTTTACAGGGTCGTACGTAACGTGCAAGGTAAAAGGTTCATAACAAGGTTGGGTTGTACATAACGCGCAAGTTGTACTCCTGGCATATTATTGTTTGTCACCATAATTCATAAGAAAATATAACTTTTGATTAGCTCTCAAGTTGCAATTGCTTCTAGTTAGATATCATAATTTAATAGAAGGAGTAATAATAGTTAGGCCCTCTACCTACATACCAAACCTGCCCACCCGGCGGATTGACTTTTTTTCAAACATAATACTGCTGGCACAAGCCCGCGCCCTTAGCCGCCGGCTTTGGTGTGTAATTAAAACTATATAAGTACTTATTCACAGCCTAATGATAGAAAAACTATATGTATCGGTCAAACTTTCACTCAGTAATAGGAAAATTATCTAACATAGGATAAGCAGTAACTTCCTGTGATACAGCTTCCTACTTAGCGTGACATTTATGACCAAAACTATTACAAATACTACCAATGTTACTTTTCGGAAGCATTCTCCAGCAATAGGACGCATTTTTTAATTAAGTGAATAGGTAAAGAGCAAACCATAGTCACGCTGTGTCCTTGCGCCCGTACTCTAGTGCATACTAGCAATTCAAAGACCAGTGACGCGGAAGTAGAAGAAGATATAGATACTTTAACCAACTATTATAGCCAATAATTTTAATTTTGGTTAACGAATTCCCTTTGCCTAGGTAGATCAGACTTCTTCTAGATAAATAGGACTGACTACCAATGTATGGCATCTCGTGATTCTCGTGTTGTGAAACTCGAGCAGAAATCTTTTTTTTAAATAAGTAATTTACTATTTATTAGAGTTTAGTTTTTTTTGCTGACAGTGACAGACGAGCAAACAGCCCACCTGATGGTAAGTGGTAACTGTCGCTCTATGACTCCGCAAAGCCTCTGCTTACCGTGAAAGGAGTGAGATAGGTGAAAGGATTGAAGGAAAGGGAGGAAAATGGGCTTCCGGCACTCTCAATGTGATGTGGTGGTGTGGACACATACTAACATACTATGTTTTAATTCCCAACAGGTAGACGTAGGTCAGAACACAAGCATAACTCATTGCTTAAAGTGCTTCAGTGATACAGAAACGTTGTGTAACGATAACAAATTTAAGTGCGACAATTGTAGTAGCTACCAGGAAGCGCAGAAACGTATGCGCGTCAAGAAACTGCCACTTATATTGGCGTTACATCTCAAGAGATTCAAGTATATGGAACAGTATAACAGGCATATCAAAGTGTCGCACAGAGTCGTCTTCCCTTTGGAGCTGCGTTTGTTTAATACGGTAAGTTTACTTACTAGCTGTCAGTCACATCTTCACTTGCATGAATTAAAAAAACAATATGTATTTAAATGCCTGTCTTATTCTGATTTGATCTTATTATTTACACTACAAACACATAAAATCTTTTTTGAACATGCAGATGCGTTTGGGGCTTGAGCCCCTTAGCGCTCGAAGTTACTTATATAAAACAAATATATTATTTAAAAACAAAAAGCCCGTCTACATAAAACAAATAGCAAATAAAGAAACCTATTTGTTTTCTTGTGCTGACTCTACATTGAAATATTTTGTACCATGTCACTCCCACAATCAATACGTATCTAATGACACCTCATATGTTAAAAACAATCAGCCATTTAGGCTGTAGAGCGTGCCAAAGAAATAGACATACATACCCACATACATATATACGCTCGAAAAACATTACCCTCCTTGAATTCGGCAGTCGGACAAAAAATATTTTGGCTGAAATGATTAATAAATTGAATTTGAATAGTTAAACTTGAGATTTTGTTGCATATTGCAGTCGGACGACGCAGTAAACCCGGACCGCTTGTACGACTTAGTGGCGGTGGTGGTGCACTGCGGGTCCGGTCCCAACCGCGGACACTACATCAGCATTGTCAAGAGTCATGGCTTCTGGCTGCTATTCGACGATGATATGGTAGACGTGAGTATCACTATGTATAGCATTATTTATTCTAACCACAGATAACCACCTAATAAATTACGACAGGGCAACGGATACGCACAAATCACTAAGGCCTACACCGAAAAACGGACTTGTCACCGTGCGGTAACTCGACGCTATCGGCTATGTAATATCATCATATTATATATACATGCATCACCCAGTCACGAATAATAATGTCAGAGTACCCACTAATAGATTCCGTATACAGAATGTGGAGGTATTACACCATATACCTCTTACCACGTTATAATTTGTATTAATACCCACTGAATAACTATCACAAATTGTAAACTTACCGTTCATTTATGTTTTTGCTATTTTACCTTTTTTTTTTTTATTTTTAGTTTTTTTTCTTTTTTATAGCACACGACATAAAACTTGTGTATTAAGCTTATGGAGAAGGCACTGTCTCTTGTAATGCAGTTTTAAACTAGCGCAAGAGACAGGGTTATACTTTATTTAAGATATTTTACAAAAATTATGTCAATAAAGCTATTATTATTATTATTATTAACCAAAGGGAGGAACCTTCTCGCAGGCTAGGTGATCGTGCCTGGAGGGCTACAGATAGCAGTCGGGACTTGTATATGTTGTGAGTTGGTGTGAGAAAGTTGATATCGCGAATCAGGCTTCCATACGTTTTTTGATTTTGTATTGAAGTTGGCTAAAGTTGTTAATAGCGCCATCTATGTTTTTTATGCTGTAAACTTGGAGTCGTCGTCTTTGCTTGTGTTCATTTCCGTGCGTTACCATTGATCAGATAGATGACGCCACAAGGACAACAGACTCGAGCATTTTATACTGGTATTTGTAAGCTTATGAACTCATTACGATTGGTCAATTTCTGTGCATTGAAATGAAACAGCCATTACGCGGGTCTCGCTCGTGCCTCTTTTGTCAGCTTCATTCTTCCGAAGTCTGAAATTGTGCGCGGCAAAATGACATCTACAAGTTTCCCATATTGTTATTTATGGTCTCTCGCTCGTTACATGGAGCCCAACCCGCCCAACATAACTGACAATACGAGGTTGTTTTACAAATTTGCCTCTTCAGTGAAATATAGCATGATACTAACTTACGGTTATTTTTATTTTTCAGAAAATCGATGCCTCTGCTATAGAAGACTTCTACGGCCTAACGTCTGATATACAGAAATCATCTGAGACAGGATATATATTATTTTATCAATCTAGAGATGCTAGTTGTTAAGTTTATTCAATTAATTTTAGTAATTTAAATTATTTACGATAATGATTATAAAAATCATGTTATCATGCCACATTTGTTAAAGTTGAAACGGCATAAAATTGTTTAATTCAAATTAAAAACTCAAATCATTGATAATATAAATTATTCATTTCTTCAATCGACATCCAGCTGTAAATATATTTCATTTCAAAATAAATCGTGATCTTTCACTGCGTGATTTGTCTTTTTATATATATCTACCCTCATTTATTTGCCTAATCAATAGGCAGAACATAAATATAGCTTGCAGAACTGATAGCCGCTTGGGCAGAAAGGTTCTAGAGTGGCGACCACGAACCGGAAGACGCACACCTCTTACAAGGTGGACCGACAATCATATAATGATGTATGAGGGTGGTTCACGACCGGCTAAGATGGCGAAAATTTAGGGAGGTCTATGTCTATGTATATGTGGTATATTATATTATTATATTATAGGAGACAAACTTACATACATACCTACCTATATAACTTCACGTCTGTCTCCCATTAATGCAAGCGCTTCTTGCCCATAGTACATTTGGGTTAGTCAACTTTCTTGCTTAGTTTAATTGAACTACGCGGTAAATTAAAGATTTCCTTGGTACAGTTAATTGTACTATGGAATATCTACGTTGTCCAAGCGCACGCTGCCTGTGCTTTACTCCAGCTGCCTCAATAACATCCCTATGTCCTTTGCTGATGCTAGCTTTGTGTGGTACGGTAAACAAATCCACATCACAGAACATAACTCTAGCGAGATCCACAAGCTCTTATAAGTACAGCAGTCGCACGCAATACGCCACTACGCCACCCAGCACGGGTCAGGCGATAGATGTCTCGAACGCTAGTTGCCGCAGTCAATATAATGACTAATACTGCTTACCAGTGCCGTAAATAGGGCGGTGCCACCGGTGCCCAGGCACAGGGCGTAGACTCTGGGGGGCGCAAGAATGGCCAGACCAGACAGGACTATTATTTTTTCGGTTTGCTCCTGATATGTTCCCGCTGCGCCCCTAGTGCTCGATTCCAACACATACGTACCTACATACCAGTATCATCAAAAACGTCTATTAAATTAGACAAAACATCGCGCTCATTTTTTTGGCAGCGCACGAGCGTATTTGTGTTTAGTGTTTATCGGAGTTAAGCCGCCGGCCGGCTACACGGTCGGTCGGAGACTAAGCGGCGGGCGGGTACGGGCGGGCGCTATAAAGATTTTTTTAACAATGCCAGTGACTGTAGCTTCCTGCGAAAGATCATTCAGTAAGCTAAAATTAATGAAAACTTACTTGCGCTCGACGATTGGCCAAGAAAGGTTGACGGGCTTAGCGATTTTGTCGATTGAACGCGACCTATGACGGTGTCTGTCGTATGAAAATGTTATCAACGATTTCGCAATGAAGAAAGCGCGAAAAGTAAATCTTTAAAAAAGTTTATGGCTTGCTTTAATAAATCTTTACTATCTGAACTCATTCATTTGTGGTCTCATTTATTTGTGTATTGTGTAGTTGTGAATAATCTTGCAAATATTTTCGAATAAACGTTTTTCACTAATTCATACTTAAACGCAATTTATATTATGCTACCTTCCTTATTCAAAACTCTACCATACCAAGTACTTAAAATTAAATAATTTTCAGTTTACTGAAACTTTGCAGGGTGTTATTTTATTATAGAAGTATGAAAACCATAGTGGGCCAAAAATTAAATCTTAAGCATCAGGGTGGACAACGCATTTGCACTAGTGAACTTGCGATTGAGTTTTAGTGAGTGAGACACAGTGGGTGGTATAATAAGCGAAGGGTCCACTTAACATCAGATGGCTCGTCTGCTTGTTTGCCCCCACCAGTTCTTTAAAAAAATTGATTTTTCTTCCAAAATATTAGATAATTGGTCCACCAATTGGTTTTTTTTTATATTATAGCCTAAGTCAAAGTCAAAGTCAAAGTCAAAGCATTTATTTCATTTAGATCATAAAGTATGATGCTTATGAAAAGTCAACATTACATTTTGTCAGCCAATTGACCTACAGCCAGTTCGCTGACGAGGTAGAGCTGTGAGAAGAACTGGCAAGAAACTCACGCCACTCTTTTCAATCGCCAGATAATTACAGTTATTTGAATGAGTTACAATTTAAACACTCAACGCAACCAAAGAACCATACAAAGTAATTATTACAAATTAACTAATTAATATAATACTAAGATTAAAGAAAGAAAACAAGGAATTCAATTATTTAGTTTCAACTAGTATGGTAATTTGACTACGTATTTTAATTAAACTGGTAAATGCACCCCCTGGTCACATTGAACGACAAGGTAATACTGGATTGAATATTAAATGTAAGCCATGCCAAGATTGACCAGTCATCCCAAGTAGCACCCGTTCACGAGCATGACGCACGGGCCAGCCATCATCACCCTCGCCATATTAGAGGGAAGGTGATGACCCGGCCAATACGACACCACAAGCAATGACATTTTAGTGAGCATGACAATGCAGGGCATGGGTGGTAAAAGAACCCTAATAAAATGTATTACGCCTTACGAACTCGTAATGATCATGATATGCATCCACTTCACATTAAACTTTTACTACAATAGTCAACATAATTACAATAATAGTCAATATAATTACTATAATAATAATCAATATACTGAATGATAATAATAGTCAATCTATGTACAATAATAAAAATATCAATATACTTAATGATAATAATAGTCAATATAGCTACAACAATAATAATCAATATAACATTAATCTTGCATTAAACGAGCAACTATACCCATGCTGCTTTATCATTTAAATAATCATTAATAGTATAATAACCCTTTAGAATAAGGCGGTTTTTAACAGCTTGTTTGAATTTTTGTAGGGGTAGATTCATAACGTCAATGGGTAATTTGTTATAGAAACGTACACCTAGACCCGCAAATGAGTTGTTTACTTTATGTAGGCGATAATATGTACCAACTAATTTATGTTTACCTCGAGTATTCACAGAGTGCATGTCACAGTTTCTGGAATACAAGTCTATATTTTTCTTGATAAACATAATATTGGCGAAGATATACTGAGACGCTACCGTCAGAATACCTATTTCTTTAAAAATCTCTCTTAGTGAAACCCTAGGGCCCAAATTGTAAATAGATCGCACTGCTCGTTTTTGAATTATAAAAATTGACTCAATATCCGCAGACTTGCCCCAGAGCAGTATACCGTATGACATCACGCTATGGAAATAGCTGAAATAGACAAGTCTAGCTGTTTCTATGTCGGTAAACTGTCTTACCTTTCTTATCGCAAAGGCTGCGGAACTGAGTTTACCAGCAAGACACGATATTTGGGTACCCCATTGAAGCTTGTTATCTAAAGTTAAACCCAAAAAAACTGTAGACTCAACAAAGCTCAAAGTTTCATTATTTAAACTTATATTAATAGCTAGGCTTTTAGTATTGGGCATAGTAAATTTAACACATTTAGTTTTCTTTGAATTAAGCAGTAGGTTATTCGCACTAAACCAGTCCAGAACTTTCACTAGTGAGCTATTCACTTTATCAATGTTAGTTTCCTTACGATCCAATTTAAATAAAAGTGATGTGTCATCAGCGAACAGTACAATGTCGCAAAAATTCTGAATATGGAATGGCAAATCATTGATATAAATCAGAAAAAGAAAAGGGCCTAAAATGGAACCCTGTGGCACGCCCATAGCTACAGGTAATCCGGTAGACCTACTTCCGTTTATATCAACATATTGTATTCTATTGCTTAAGTAAGTGGCAACTAGATTGAGTGCAGCATCCCTAATACCATAATGACTGAGTTTTCGTAGAAGCGTATTGTGTTCGACGCAATCAAAGGCTTTTGAAAGGTCACAGAAGACACCAATAGCATCCATCGAATTTTCCCAGGCACTATAAATATGCTTAATCAATGTAATACCTGCATCTATTGTAGAACGACCTTTAGTAAAGCCATATTGCTCTTTGTGTAACAATTTATTTGAGACAAAGTGACTTTCTAATTGCTGCAAAATTATTTTCTCAAACACTTTGCTAATAGCTGGCAATATGGAAATCGGTCTAAAGTTAGTTGCGTCACTTTTTGATCCATTTTTGAATAAAGGTATTACTTTACTGTGTTTCATCAGATCAGGAAACACGCCTGTGTCCACACATCTATTAAATATTGTGGCAAGGTGTGGAGCTATACTAGATATTATATTATTAATTAGATTCGTTGAAATACCCCATAAGTCAGCAGTTCTTTTTGAGTTAAGTGACTTAAACACTTTTATCACATCATTGGGATTAATATACTTGAAACTAAATAAAACGCTGCACTCTCCCACGCTAACCCTAGCTAAAGTTTCGGCTTTGACTGGGCAAGAATCTAAGGACCTGGTTACATTAACAGGTATGTTTATAAAAAAATTATTAAATGTTTGTGCTACATCTAAATTATCTGAAATAATTTTATTATTTACGTTAAGTTCAAAGTTAGTATCCCGCAATGTGGTTCGTCCAGTTTCATTGTTAATGATACTCCAAGTTGTTTTGATTTTATTGTCAGATTCTTTAATTTTATTACTTATGTATAAAGATTTGGCTGTGGTACAAGCCTTTTTAAAAATTTTTGAATAATTCCTAACGTAATCTACAAAGTTCGGATTTGTATTATATTTTTTCATACCATATAGTTCAAACAGTTTAGTTCTACTTTTATAGATGCCTGTTGTTGCCCAGTCACAAAATTTAATTTTAATATTTTTATTGAAAGTCTTGGGTTTAAAAATATTTTCATATTCTACCTTAATTAAATTAAACAAAGATAGGTAGAGGCTGTCAGGATCGTCGCGACTAAGATCTATATTGGTAACTTTAGTACTAATGTTCTCGCTAAAGTGTTTCAGGCGTTCAGAGGTCACTGGCCTACATGTGATCTTATAATTAACTTTAGGTATTTTAATTACAGGCAATTCAACCTTTTGCCCATAGTGATCAGATGTTAAATCATTCATTATAGAACTATTTAAAGACTGACAGTTGCAGAAAATATTATCTAGGCATGTAGCAGAATGAGTAGTAACTCTAGTAGGTTCATGGAATAAATAATGCAAGTCAAATGAGGTAAACAAGCTAATTAATCTACTACATATAGCTGATTCCTCAAGTAAGTTTACATTAAAATCACCACACACAACCACATGCCTGTTACAAATGCTCAAGCGTTTCAGTACATCTTCCATTACAGTTTCAAACAAGGTGAAGTCACTCTGTGGCGGTCTGTATACACACACAACAACATGTTGCTCAAGCTCCACACAAGATATTTCAATTGTGCGCTCAATGGAAAGCTGTACTATATCCTTACGCTCCTTATATTTTATACTATTACAAACATATACTAAAGAGCCACCATGTATAGCTTTCTTCCTAGCAAATGCACTACCAATACTGTAGTACTCATTGTTCATTATAAGTTGGTCACATTTCAGCCAATGTTCAGTGACACAGAAAATATGAATATTAAGTAATCTTAAAAATAATTCTATTTCTAGTTCCTTGCCGGATAAGCCCTGAATATTTTGGTGAACCAAGTTCAAATAAAATGACTCCTTATCCTTTGTCTCATCTACTAGTTTAAACTATTAGAGTGACGACCTACCAAAGTGACTCCACCCCGCCTGATGGTAAGCAGTCAGTGGAATCCAGAAGTGGCGGCCACTATACCAAAAGCCATCGTCATAAACTGCTGGTATGGTGGCCTCCACTATGGCGGCTGGGAATGGGGTTAGGGGAAGGGAATGAGGGAGGTGAGGAAAGAGGAAAGGGGGAAAATTGGGCCCCCGGCGCTCTCACTCACCGAACGAAACGCAGTAGTACGGATACTACTACTCTTAAGTCGATCTTCTATGAGAGGGTATATAGTACTTCCCCGGACGATCCGGCCCATTCATGCTGAAATCAGCGTGGATCTACTACCCTTTTTTAGTTCCTTGTGCTTTATTTTATCACCCTGAATGAAATAAAGTAGGCCTATACATAGCATTGCTCTAGGGTACCTATAATATCTAAAAAAACAAGGGCGCAATTATAGAAGCTCGCACAGGGCGCAAAAAAGGCTATTTACGGCACTGCTGCTTACGTCCATTTCTCACTATGTTATAAAAGCATTATGTCGTAGTCCCAGAATGTGTAAATACTTTAATGTACAGAGAATACGGTACAGTCGATGGCAATGGGGATTTTTTTGCGGAAGACTCATAGCTGGCATGAGAGAACTTTACCTACAACTAGAAAATAATATTATGTAGGTATTTAAACTTTTTGATAATTATACCTATTACTGGCCTTAAGCATAATGCAATATGTAAAAAATACCTTTTTTTTTTTTTCATAATAAAAAGTTTGTATGCGAATAAAGTCCCCCAATATTATCGTCAATAAAGTATTTAAAAAAAAACACAAAAACCGAAAACACAATAATATTATGTTTTCGGGGTTTTCGGGCAGTATTACAGGTTTTTTATATACATTGGCTAATTTTCAATATTAATATTGGCAATATTATTGGGTGTGCGGCTAGCCAAGCAATTAATTGTGTTAATTTCTTTTTTTTTATAAATTTAAGATACTAACTGACTTGACATATTTTATTTGTAGATATATGTACCTAGCTAATAAAGCTAGGTACATATTTTATTTGTAGATTCATTAAATATATCCTTATGGTTTTAGTAATAATTTTTTTAACAACTGTACCTTTGGTCACAGTATTTTTTTAGACATTCTGCGACTACGACAAAATGCTTTTATAACATAGTGAGAAATGGACGTAAGCAGTATTAGTCATTATAATGACTGCGGCAACTAGCGTTCGAAACATCTATCGACCGACCCCCCAGCACCTAGTCAACAACAACAACTACGGATCGGTTTGCCAAATACTAAGATCGCCGGATAAACAAACGGTAAATAGTGGCCGTAATTAATAACCCAACTCACTTAAGTGATGTGCAAAAGGAGGTGTAATGTTATGTTAAAAATATTTATAATTATATCAAATGAATAATGTTTCAGAATGACGGATGATGGTCAAAAGATGAGAGTTGTTGTAAAACAATTTAAAATGACAAAGAGTATCATCATAATATATAGTAGTCAATCCCATGCACGCAACTAAAATTCGCGGTGCGATGCGATAGTTAATCTATAATACATACGAGCAATTTGAACTGCTTTTTGTTGCTGCGATCCAACTTGCTGCAGCATGACGTAATATTAGCGAACCTTTATAGTGCAGTAAATAAAAGCAGCAAATCCTTAAAAATACTTTATTTTCATTTTTAAGCTACAAACTCATAGGGGATGGGAGCTAATAACACTGGCTTCTCTGTACCACTGACAATGTGAGCAGGCTTAGGCCCCGCGGGTTGTCTCTTCAAGTTGGCGAGCTTTCCTTGTGCCTTTGCTTCTTTCAACAGCCTCTCATTCTCCTTTACCCTCTTGAGGAAGTCCTGTCTGCACTTGGAGTGCTTGACATGCTCAATACGAACATTGATGCGCTTAGGTAGAATCCTGCCCCGCACACGCTTGTTCACGATGACGCCAAGAGCATGCTGTGTGACATTGTACACGCGACCAGTCTTGCCGTGGTACACTTTGTGTGGCATACCCTTCTGGACTGCACCATTGCCCTGAAATTGTGTACAAGTGTATTAATGTACTGCATAGCTTAAATGTAAATAATACATACCTAAATACTAGTAAACTTCTGTCCTTTGGTAAATCCTTATTTATTTATGTTGACTTATCAACAGTTACATTTATAACACTAATAATCAATCACACTAATGTTAGTAAATAGATCAGTTTCAATGTAAAAACTATCTCTTTGGGTATGTACTAAATATCCAGTTCCATTAGCTTAGTTGACCAATCCAGCCAGTGAGACAAGTGACAGTGATAACGATGGTTAATGATGGCAAATTAATAAAAACAACAATATTGTTAGAGAAAATTAAACGATGATGAAATTAAATAAAACCAACAAGAGATAATAATATGAACTTACTCTGACGTCAACGATGTCGCCGACTTTGTAAACTTTCATGTAAGTTGAAAGAGGGATGGTTCCATGAGTGCGGAACCTGCGAGCGAACAGATCCCTCGTGCCGCGACGGTAACCCTTGGAGTTCGTCATTTTTGTGCCTGAAACAAAACCAGTCTTCTATCACAGACCGCCACACAACACGTGGAGTGGATTGCCCAAGTGCAGTTTTCAAAGGCACAAACTTAACCACTGTTGTTTGTTAGTTGTTACACTAATTAAGTTTATTATTTGTATTCAGATATAACAATTATCTTTTTATCATATTTTTATATAAATTTTAGCGAAATAATCACCTTCTTACAAAGCTTGACGGATTGAAAAAGAAATGCTAGGTTATGCTGATGTTGCCAGCTTTTTGAAAATTTTAATGAATTATGAAAATGAACTACAGTACAGTAGTACAGTTGTTATAAAGCACGATCTTCACAGTTGGAAACACGCCCACATATCAAGGTGACCTAGTTGCACACTGTGAAACAAAATAAAACTGCTGTTGTAAAACAAAATAAACTATGATCGTGGTTTGTGAGCGCGTGTTTCCAACCAAAGTGCAGGGTTAAACCTTTGGTTTAGGGGCTTATTTCTACCAGTGGAGGCCTTTTGTCACAACGGTGATGGTTATTGTGTCACTGATTGTACAGGTAGATTTTACTTATATTTAATAGTCGAAATGGCACAGTGGATAAGGCACCCGCTTTGTAAACACGAGGTAGTGGGTTCAAATCCGGGCATGTAAAAATGTGATTTTTCAAGTCATATGTACTTTCTAAGTTTATCTTGGACATTTCTGACTGACGGTGAAGAAAAACATCGTGAGGAAACCTGGACTTAAAAGTCTGAAATTGCCAATCTGCCTTGAGCAAGCGTGGTGATTAATGCTCATGCCTTCTCTATATGAGAAGAGGCCTTTGCCCTGCAGTGGGACAATAACACAGGCTGGTATTATTTATATATTATTATATTTATTACTGAACCGATTTCGATGAGAATTGGTATGTAGATAGATTCGGCGCCGGAGACGGACATAGGACATCGGTCTGGTTGTCGAAGGATAAAACAAAACATATTTTACGTGCAGGCGAAGCCGTGTGGTGCAGTTAATCGTTACAAACATTTAAAACTAAATTATCTGTCAATTTTATATTTTTGAGTCTGGTCACCCAAATTGATTTATGTCAACTTTGTCAACGCCGCGGTGGTGTATTTACAGATAGACTTAGTAATACTGAAAGTGTATTACACTTACCAAGCAAAATACATTTTTTTTAATAAGTATTGTAATGTATAAGTATATTTATTAGAAATATGAATACTTCTGTAGAAGGTATAATCGTAAACAATTGTCAGTACGCTCCCATATACTTGATACAAGATCCTGGCGCCACACAGGTATTTTATTTACCGATTTTTGTATTTATGTTGACAATTTGTGTTGTGCATAATTTTGATATTTGTTTTTGTACTTCTAGGCTGCAACTTACGTGTTCACTTCCAGTAATGTAGACCAACCTAAACCTATAAGTGATAACCTGAAAACATTTTATGAAAATAGCGGGAATATTGAAAATGGGATTATAAATATCGACGCAAACGCAAGACCCACAATAGTGAAAAAGAAAGAAAGTGTATTAGTTGGAAATAATTTGAAATTGGCCAGCTTTTTATTGCCCAAAAATGAAAATTTCAATAAACAATATGCAGTTGATAACTTTGTTTTGAAACCTAATGTAACTACTAGTAGCAGTACTCCAGTACCAGTGACCACACCAGTAAACACAGTACCAAAAATAGATATTGATAGAAAAATAGTGAGACTGAAACATATACCAATCATTAATAGAACTCGGCATGAGAAAGTGTTGCCAAAGATTAAACCAAAAGAAAAGTAAGTTCTTAATAATTCTATACAATATCAACAAATGCCTTTAATATAGTGTTATTTTAATTCATTATTGAAAAAGGGCAAGAAGAACCTCTTTGTTTGTGTAAGATTTTTATAGTAAACCATAAGTGTTCATTACCGAGTAATGTGTTAATGTCCTAACACCAAAATGTTACTAAATCCTTTCATTTCATTGATAGTCTGATTCGTAAATATCACATAATATAACATTTTGTGTGTAATCTTTCTCCATGCCTTGGGCCTGCCTAGTCCAAGGCAGAACAAGAATGTGTATGTTTTGAGGTAGCTTGCAAGATAAAAATATTAAGGGGCACTTCATCCCTTTCACACAACATTATTGAAGTAGACCATAACAATTATAAACTAATCATAGTTATGGTGGTCTCCGCTAAAGTAGCCTTATGAGATGCTATATCATTTCATAACCTGCTTAAAAGACCCCTGTTATCTTTACATTAGAGTAATATAATTTGACCAGAATACATTAATCATTACCATTTATGTTTCAGTGCGCCCAGCCCCAACCAATCCAAACACACATCAGTGCAATTAATTAAATTAGGAGAAACTTATCATAGGTAAATAACAATACAACCACTATTTGTTTGACAAAGAGATGCTGTGAAATTACCATAATGATAGAAGCTAAAAACCATATGTGATCATTTGATTGTGTCTTTCTGTTTTACTAAAATATTAAAAAAAAAAACATACATAAAAAAATTCGCGAGTTTTTAGTCTGTCCTCTAATGGCTCTACTTAACTCTTGTCAGTAAATATGCCAAGAAAAGTTCAGCTATTTTTTGGTTAAACTGATGTTTTTATATATATTTTTGTATATCTTTCACATGAATTTCTATCATGTGCAGAGATCCAAATTTTATTTTATCAAGTTACTAAGTATATGAAACCCGTAGTAAACTTAATATTAATACATTTAATTTCTTTCAGCTTAAATCACCTCAGCAAAGATCAAATAAAAATGGTAAATCAAGCGTTGAAAATGTTTAAAGATCCCGACAAATCTACGCCAGAGCCTACGTATGATCCCGTCACGAATACGCGCTATATATACAAGTAAGACATTTTGTGATTAGCTTGCCTACCACTAGGTCCATTGTGGGTTGTGTTTGTCTTTGCCAAAGCATTATTGTAATAACATAACAACTTCCCATATGCTATCTAGACCCAAAGAAAGTATACATTATAGCTTGTGATATGGATTCTAGAATGCAAATACATATTTTATTTTTTTAGTGTAAATACATGAATATTAAGTATTTATAAAATAGAAATATCCAGTCAAATAGTCATGTTCATGCACACAAATATTTGCACTGAGCGGGCATTGTAACCCAGGCATTGAACCCCACAACCTTTGCGTAGTAGTACACAGTACCACTGAACCACAGAGGTAGTGATATATAATAATCTCTATATTCTTTCAGGGTAGTTTCACCTAAAGATTTAACAGTTGTCGGACAAAAGAAATTAATAGTTAAGGATAAAAAATTAACAAAGATTCCCAAGAAGATTGTTGAAGAGAAACTATTGAAACAAATTATGCCGATCAAACAAATAGTTGTAGAACCACCTGAACCGGAACCGCAAGAACAAGAGGTGACTAAAACCATATTAAACACATCATTTCAGCCTTACGTCCCTCTCTGGATGTAGGTCTCCCATAATGAAGTACTTGCCATAATTGCAACATATTAGTTTCCATACTAAATCCAAACCAATTACCCTTTGGGTTATCTTTCTATTCCCTTCTCATCTCCTTTTCCTTACGGGATCCACCATGGCTTGATTGTTTTCTAAGCATTATTTATCAGTCTCTCACAATGTTACATTTATATCTGTCACATTAAACATCTATGTTTAGAATTAAGATATCCATTGTGAAGAGAAAATAGAGAATTTATTTATTTATTTATGTGTATTTATTGTGTACTTAGAAAATATAGCCATGTCCATTTATATTTTCAATTACCACTTACCATCAGGTAGGCTTCTTTGCCACCAAAGTTGTATAAAAACTATATAATAATAGAAACAGAAAAATGAACCTAAATTATAATAAATAGACCAAGGAGTAATCGAGCTCCGACAGCCTAATTACTCTTGGGTCCTTTTAACTGGTCCCACCATCAAAATTGCATTCTTAGCAGGGTAGACTAGTGGTTGATTGAATCATTACATACCTTTGTTTTTGTGTATACAGAGTGTATACGACGGTTTAATATTAAATGAAAAGGCAGCTGTTACTAGTCCATATAATGATTTCAAATTAATCAAAAAAATGAATTGGACGAAAAACAAAAATTTAAATTTTTCTAACAAAATAAATATAATAATATTTTAGTAGTAACAAAGTAATACACCATTTATTATGACAAGTTTACTGACCTGTATTGAGCGGCAATCCTTTGACGTGGATTATGACTTGAAGTCTGTTACCGTTTGACGTACGTACTGAGTGTTTAGAAATTAAAGAAATTAAAAAAGTAGTCCTGTGTCTAAACTATTGAAGATATTTAGTTGATTTCTTTTTGTCTCGCTTTATAATGTCACATACTATACGTAATTGCATTTAATATCATACCGTCGTATACACTCTGTATATCAACATGTTTTTATTATAGGCGAAAGTCACAAGGAGTGGTAGAAAAGTAAAGTTACCAAAACAGATTGTACCTGAAGATTCACCGCACAAAGTTAAGAAGAAAGCTGGAACTATCATCAATTGTTTCCAATGTTCTGCTGTAAGTAGCTTCAAATAACTCATTATTATTTGAATTACGAAAATTTGTTATTTATGTATTAATTTTCAGCCGTATGTGCTAGTGACAGACAAGTCTCGCTAGGTTTTAGAAATGGCTAGACATCAATAGATTTACTGTAAGTGCTTGCTTAACCTTGGTATTTAAACTACCCTTCTTACTTGAGGCTTATTATGCAATTTAAGTAAGCGTCACTTCTTTTTAATACTGTTAATTATAGACAAAAAACTGTATAAATTTACCCATACTCGGATCGAATGCCGGACCTCTGGCAGTCAGTATACCTGAGAATCTGTCCACTTGCATATCTGTTCAATTGCTATGGAGGGTACATTACCATTGTAATTTCTCATATAAGCTAAAAGAAGTCCACTGCTGAACATAGGCCTTAACTAAATAACGCTACTTTAACTAGTTGTAAACCTCATTAATTAGTTTTCTACCTCCCTATTCATAATCTGTATTTTTATCTTTATACATAATGTGTATTTTTTACAGGAATTTACCAGTTTATACCGGCTACAGAAACATTATGAGAATCACCCAACGCATATACCAACTAAAATCCATTCCAATTTATTCCATTGTTTGCTGGCGATTATAAAGAGTGGTTCTGAAGGGGACAAAACGAATATATTCATACAACAATTAGAACAATTGATTGTGAAGCTTAAGTCCTTATTACCTTGTTTGTTGAACAAGATAGACGGATCGGGCGGACAGTCATGTACGATTAATGATGATATTGGCAGGTAATTATTGTTTATTTATTTTAGTCTACCAAAATTAATCTTCTCTGCCCATTGGCTCTCATATTTTCCGGGCTTTTTTTTTTATAAAAAGAGACTTTCTCAAATTCAATTTCAGTAACTAAGATCACAACACAAAAATTTTCAACTGCATTTAATCATTTCCAGAACATATATTATCTGTTGCTGGATTGCCAATTTCAGTGATTGATATTCACCTCTAATATATTATCGGATAATGTACAATGCCCCTAGTACGTCAATCGTTTTTTTGTAAGAAAAATAATGGCAACTAATTAATATTACCCGTTAATACCGGCGAATTTTTGTTTTTTCCCAGATTATTTGGCATGAATCCTGGCAAGTACAACATTGACGTAGAGGCCTTAAATTGTGTTAAAGATAAAAATGGACATTGTATCCACAATCCTCCCAAACCAAAACATTATGTTAATGGTCATAAACCATCACTCTCGAAGCATAATGACGACATGTCAAGTCCTGAGAGTGAAACGGAAAACTGTGCCAGAATAAACTCTGTCGCAAAATGGCCGACCGTCAGCAAAAGAAATTGGAAACTAAAACAAAAAACACATGAGTTATCCGCGAAAAAAATGAGATTAAAATCTGAGGGCGACATCCTTATCGATTTGGGAACAGAGGACTTTATATTTGATACTAAAGATGACAATACGACTACAGCAGCAACTGCAGCTATGCCTACCGAAGATGACGTCACAAAAGTTCTAGAAACTTCTCAAAACTGTGATGTTAATTGTCCGACGATTAATAACTGTCATACAAATGATCTTCCTATGACCGAGCCGAAAAAGAACAATTACGTACAATTCCATAGCGCACATTTTGATATTCGCTCATCACCGATCAAACCATCTTCTACAGTTTTTCGTAAATTTCAAATAAATCCTAGCAAAATGAGCAGCTACCAAGTACAAGTACTACGATCATTAGAAATGGTAGACAAAGATCATAAACGTGTAACATTACCGAGCACTGAAGAGAGCCTACAAACGAACAACAATCTACACGTAACATTACCAAATCCTGACAACCTACATGTAACATTACCAAATAATAACAGTAATCTTCACGTAACACTACCAAATTCAGATAATCTACATCTTACATTGCCGTCGGATAATCTACATGTAACATTGCCTAGTCCAGACGATGACTTACATATATCAATGACAAATTCAGATAATGAATTAAATAGTACGTTACAAAATTCTGAAAATGGTTTACATATACCAAATACAGAGAACAGTTTAGACATTTCTTTAGCAAATACAGAGAACAGTTTACATGATATATTTAAAGATGAAGTGGATCTATCGTGTAAAGAGGATTCTAATATAGATCCTGTGTTAAAAGATTGGATAATTAATAGTGAAAAATCACAAGAGACTTTAGCAAAATCAAGCCTGATGGAACCAACCTTTATACATGTTAGAGATAAATGCATAGACAAAGTAGACCGCAGTGATGACATGCCTACGCTAGATGATACAGATAATCGCCTTTTATCCTCTCAAGGCGAATCAGTATTAAACTTTCTAGAAACATTAGGTAACGATTTAGTTTACCCCGAGACTGAAATTAGGAATAATGGTGTGGATTTCCAATTGGATTTATTTACATTTCATAATTCATAGTATAATTTAATATTAAGAATAATAACAAAATATATATTTAAGAATATTTTTTAGAGAAATAATAAATTTGTACTTATTTCAATGTTGTCTTTTATTGAATAACAAATTTTGAAAAAATTACCAGAAATAAAATAAAAATTGTAAAGATTTTTTATTATAAATACTTGTGACGGTTGAATCTATAGGCTAATCGTATAGACATAATATCTCCTTAATATCTATTTAACATAATGTAGCGAGCAACAACAATATCACTCACTCAATCAGAAATTTCAATATCTACTGTTTGTTTCAGAGTATTTTATAATATTTACAAATTTACCTTACTTGTAAGGAATATCTACCAGTCAAGTTCGAATAATTTAGACACGATTACGTTAACATATAGGGTCAGTAAGGCTCATTTTTGTCTACAACAAATTTATCTACTTCATGCAAAATTAAACCATGTGTGTTAAAATTAAAGTTCATTTTCGTTTGACAAAATAAGTACTTGAACAGTCAGAAGTAAATTTTAGTTTTATTTAGTTTATAGCGAAGTATAATGTATGGAAGAAAAAACACTCAATAACAAAAAAGAACACTGCATCATCGAACTTCAAAAAGCGAAAGTTCCCGAAAGTTCAGTACAAAGTTTAAATAGGTAGGTAACTAAAGACACTTTAAAATACTCTTTATAAAATCTTGAAAAATCTCTTATCGCATTGAAAATAGAGCTTACTTCTGTGTACTTACTTTTGATACGGATTAGTAGTTTCAGATCACAGCTACTATTTATTTTTTAATGTATTTTAACATTACTTACAAGTTTAGTTAATAATCATTATAAAGAACACGTGAGCAACTTTAAGTTATTTTTAAAATTTAAGGCACTTATATGATTGTTTACTAAGAGAGCGGCTAATTTTGTAATTAAACACATTAAATAACAATAAATTCAGCTAGAGAATAACAACTAAAGACCTGCACAAACGAGGGACTTTTGTCCCCGTGAGAAAAAAATCCCTGAATCGTGTAAAAATGTTCACCGAGTACTTGTCACGGACACATTGAGTCATTGCATACAGTATGCAGTCATTTGTTGCCCGGAAATTGCGTCATCGTATCGATGTGCAGTCTTACGTCACTATCTAGCGCTCAATGCAGACTATAAAGTTCGTCATGTTCGTGTGCGTTGTTGCGCCTAGGTAAGTAGGTACGTTAGTAGTTTTCGGGGACTCTCCAGTACTTTTGTCCAGTCCGGTCTCTCAGTGTCCGCCGTAATTTGGGGGACTTTTTGTACAGGGTATTTTTAGTTCTTCGTGTGCGTTATTCGATACAATTTATAAGAGATCTATATCGACGGACAAAAAAGTAACCGGGGGACAGTCCCTCGTTTGTGCAGGTCTTAAATATTACAATAATTAAAATAGATAGAGGTATGTACTTATTTATAATAATATGGTCGGCTTATAAACGTCTATGTTATCTTAAATATAACAGAATATTTTACACGTCAAAATTTTATTAAAACTGTTATTATTTACGATTTACTAATTACTAAACTAATAGGTACAGGAGCTTTATTACCCAAACACTAAAAGGTCAATTCTTTTAAGGTTTTCTATTGCTAAAATTTTAAGTGAGATAGCATGAGAATAAATAGTTACCTAAAATTAAGTGACTTTTCAATGTTTGGGAGTAAGTTGCTCAATGAGCTATGGAGACAGTTACGCTGACACTTTGTGTGACAGATAATAAAAGAAAAGCTGACGACATAAAAGCTTATATATAGGTAAGAAAGTCGCTCCTAGAAATGTTTTCGAGTAGTTACCACGTTGGAAGACACAGTGTTGGACAATCTCACACAAGTTAGGCTGACGATCTAAAGAATAAATCTGCATGAAGCCTTTAGAAATATACTTCTTAAAGTGAGACATTATGGAAGGCTCTAAAAAAAGAAATCAAAGAAAATGTAGTAGATGCACAAAACCAGGTTTGGTTTTTAAGCGGGACGTGAAAAAGCATCTCACTATGCCGCCATAGTGGAGGCCACCATACTAGTAGTTTGGCTTTTGGAATGGTGTTCACCACTTCTGGATTCCACTGACTGCTTACCATCAGGCAGAGTGGAGTCACACAAAAACCAGGTAAAGAAAATAGCATCATTTTATAGACAAAAGTCAACAGAGAATATCGAGTACGTTACTTATATAATTTTGCTACGCAGTTTACAAAATATATTTTTATTTTTATATAAATTATACACCGCCACCTAGTAATGATATTATTCTGTGGAAGGTTGTGTTGAAGCTTAAATTAAAAAAAAAAGCTTGAATACAATATTGAATAAAATGGAAGCAGTATAATACTTGTTGTTAATCGACGATAAAGAGACAAGAACCTCTTGAGATTATGGCAGTATAGCTTTTATCAACATTGACATAAGATTGAAATTTAAACTTTTATTTTTACTAGTAATCAGCACATGTTTCAAACAAAATTTCAACATGACCGATGTTTGTTGTCTTGACATGTCATTCAAAATCGTCGAAATGTATTACGTTACATCTAAATTGTACAAAATGTTCCTGTCAACAACTATTCTACTGCTAAGTAACTGTTCAATTTCTCTTAAGATGGATTAAAAAGCCGAAAGTAGATTGAACCAGGACATAAGAAGATTGAAGAATTATGTTATTTATGTTAAAAGTTTGGTCAGTTTTATATACATACTATACATATATCTAAACAATAAAACACGATTATAAAAATAGCCTGCACCCTCCCTGCTGAATATAACAGTGCCTATATAAAATAGTTAACATTACACTTCAATGGAATTAACCTACTATAATTATATGACAAATGTTTCTAAGTAATATCTATAGTGAGCGTTTTCAGTACACAATTTAATTGTATGTATAATTTTGATTTCTAGTTAGTAAGCCAGTTTAGGCTATAAGACCTCTCCTTGGGTTTCGTAAGTCGTTAAGAAAATACCTACAGTCTTAAGAATGACAAAATGTGAGACTGTAGGTATACTTGCAAGCTTAATATACCTAACCGTATATACCTGTATCTATTACCTTAAGTAAAAAGAGGCTTAAGTCGCGAAGTAATCTAAGTAATGTTTTATGGTGTTTGCCATAAAGTATAAAATTTTTCAAACCACTGCTTCACTGAGTGCTTGACTATATCCTGGGGTCTTAAACATTAAATAACTTGTATTTATAAAATATTAACGCTTTTCAATATTTATACCTATATAATATTGTTAAACCATAGCCGTCGACTGGTAATAAGTACTACATACAAAACTAGTGGTCTTCGGAATGGATGTTAGAACCTTTATAAAAGCTAATGGTCTGTATTTACATATCTCTAAAACTACTTGATCTATAAACTTGAAATTAGGCAAGTATGAGGAGACGACGGCGTAGATAAATATACCTATATTTTGTAACAGAGTCTCGAATTAAGACGTCTAATAAGTGACCATTGCAACCATAAACTGTTATATTATTATGTTAACAAAACCTGAGAGAATTATTTTAGTATTATATCTCTTATAAGATTTCTCGTTTAAATGGCTTATTCCGTTTATCCACCCTTTACGGGGTGGATAATCGGAAGTCACTCTCTGACTGGTATTGTTTTCTTTCTCGCTCAGGGTGGATAGACGGACACGCGTTTCCGAGTATCCACCCTGGTAGCTCTTTTAGGGTGGATACGAAATAAGTCGTTTAAATAGTGGTCATTAGACTAGACAAGTACTATCGCTAAAGTTCGTGCTAGTCTACTTTTCAAACAAAATTCTTTAAACATAGCGATTAATTATTGCTAGCGCCAACTCTCTCTCGACAAGCTAGTTGGCTTTGTAGCTTTTGTTTATAGATACGTTCGTGTAGATATACGTATAACTGTATAAGCAAACAATTTTGGGTTAAGAGTGGTCGAGCACAAACTTTGTCGTTTCTACGTCTATCAGGAGACAGACATAGTTACTTTATCTGGTTGCGATGTGCTATTGCTGAAGGTTAACCAGTTTTAGCCATAGCCGATATAAAAGTAACATGGTGTATGATCAACTAGACAAAACAAGTGAATGTTTCAAGAAGTGGACATTTCAAGAAGTGGACATTTCAAGAAGTGGACAATTTAAGAAGTTGTTCTTTTTAGTTGTGGTTATTTCACATTGTGGTCTTAAATCGCCGTAAGGACTAAACGTCGTAACTTACATTCAATTTAGGTAAGTACCTACTCATATTGGTTCATATTAATTCTGAAAACTATCTCGAAGCAGAACAACATGGTTGTTGTAATAAAATATATTTTTTTATAAATTGTTTGTTTACTATGTCAAACATTTGGAAATTAGCCTATCGTTCGCTTTACAAGAGACATCACTGGCGCGTTGTCAACCCTGCAAAACCATTCTCGTTTATTGAAGAACATTTTCAACACAAAAAGTACTTATAATAATTTTGCATTGTATCGAGATCAGTACTTCGACAGTACGTAATAATAGTGAATATTATGATCAAAAACCAAAACAATACCACTTATTGTAAGGTGATGATTACATTATAAGGTGTCAAAGTCGATTATAATTATCTGTAGTAAATACAATTATTGCAGTTTACGAGTGCACGTGACTCTTATCTAAGTTGACATAAGGTTAAAATTGGCATGTTTGATGCATGCATGAATGAATTATCCAAATTTAAGAACACTTTTATAAATAAATCAATGATACATTTTGTAGCAATACTTTATTTATATCTTGAAAATACGCGGTTGTACCTGCTCTTTGATGGAACGAATAATTAAAGTGACCGCGACCTGTAAGCGAAGTGTCGTGATCGCGATTAAAATCACGCAAAACAAATATTTGTTTCAAGAATCTGTTTTGCCTTTTAATTGAATGTTCGTACTTTCCTGCGACATAGATTTTATTTCTTAGTGTCTTTTAAATATGTTTGAAAACTAAAATTTCTATTGTTTAAAACCAACATCGGTACCGTAATAACGTTCTTCCCAGATGTATTGCAACAATGCGGGTAGTTAAAGGAAAATGTAGATATTGTAGGTATTTTTTTATCTTACGTGCATAGTCAAGCAAGTTCAAACAATTCAATAATAGCCTTAGGACTGCCCCTTCTATTAAAACAAAATATGTCAGGATAACTCGTAAGAATGCGGTTTAAAATTTAAATTTAACGGTTAAAATAACGGTTATTAGGTACTACAGACAAATTATAATCATTTGACGCCTTTTTCCATAAACCTGTAAACTTTTCTAACCTAGTATGAAGTATGATGTATTTAAGCTAACTCAATGTACGGTCCCCGGCGGTCGGACTCTGGTTGGTCGCCGTCGCTCTCTGAGCCAGATAATGATCGTCGCACGTTCCATTCACTCTCCGGGTCGGAAAATATGTTCCTGTCGGCTAAAGCGTCGTCGTCCATCGCTTCCATGTCTAAGTCATCTGAATCGATAAGAAACATGATTTAGATATATTATTTATTTACCTAGCTAGGTATAATAGGTACCTCATTAATAACGTTTGAGAAATTAAACGTAGATTCAACTTTGATGAAGCCTAAAAGCAATAAAAACAAAATATGTATTAATGTACCTATAGGTAAATTACAGTAAAGGCGTCTTTCCTGTTAATATGTCGCCGCCGTACCTATAAATGATACCACATTCACGACCTTTTAGCCTATAAATATGGCCGTTCTAAGAGCTAACTCTATGGAAATTGTAATTCTTATTAACTCTTGTGATTTTACCCAAACTACAGACTAAACACTACATCATTGCTTACCATTGTCAGCAATTAATTCTGCGCTCCAGTCGTTGTCGAACTCCAGCTGTTTGTTGACGTCGCGCTCCCTGGGCGACTGCACTGCCTCCGTATCCGCGTCTGTCACGTCGTATATTTCCGTCATTTTTATCTGGAATCGGAACATACACTTATTACGAACAATATCTTGTAGAAATCTTAATTGTCTTATCAGTGACTCTTACAATCTCTTGAATTTTCAATGGAAACCGCTTAAAGAAGAACGATGGTTATCATTTACCTACGTCCTAAGACTTTCATAGCTACTTTTACTAGCCGTCGTCGGTTTTAGCACGCAGATTTGCGATTGCTGTAGAAGTTTTATGTTATTTTTTTAACTTACTTTTATTGTGCTAATTACCTACCTACAAAACATACTGCACATGTGTGAACTAATGATATTCTGGGTGAAGTTATTGTGTGTGGTGGTTTCGATTTCGTCTGTCTGTCGAGAGTTGTATTAAATGATTCTCTAATTGTTTCGCATCGTTTTTGTTTCCCATGTTGCTGCATTTTTGGGAATTATATACCTAAGTATTTTCTTTCAGATTTAGGTAAAAATTTAATGCTACAATAAAGATACTTAATAACAATCAACAACGTCTTGGTCATATTCAATTTCCTGCCTACCGTGCACCGAGTGGACTGTACTTACCAGTTATTATCTAATAATAATACAGTTAGTGTTAACGTAAGTTGTAAACAATTGTTGTTTACATATAGTGAGTAGTAATGTCGTGATTATTACTGAAACAGCAGAAAAGAAGTAAGATAAATAAGGCGGCACGATCGTACGATTGACGTCATACTCACGCGATCGGTCAGAGATAACTGAGGTCGGGGAGGTTAAGTGCTCTTCGTAATTTTTGCTTATGTAGCGAAATGAGAAAAGGGAGTTTAGGAAGGAATATTTGCGAACGGTGTTAAAAGAGTCTAAGCTCATAGACCTTACAAATATCAAAGAACGCCTTACATTGTGCCCTAACTCACGCACGCGGGAGGACTAGATAGTTGTTTCTGACAATGCAGTTAATGTGACAGACTTCTGGACCAGCACAATACAAATTCTGTTTACCTACTGTTGAAACGCTAAGAAGAAGAACTAAGGGTCGGTTGGATTATAACATTGGTAGGTACGTTTCAATCTGTTACACTCATTGTAATTTTGAACTGCCGAATTTGTTTATAAGTTTTAATAGAAATCGAAAATTCATATCAGCTATCTGCAACTAATACTAACTATAAACGTTTGGATAACATCTTTTTTTAATATAAACATGAAGTGAATTTGTTATCAAACGTGTCTACTTAGTCCGACTTATTATTCTACTACCACGTGTACGTTTATATATTGCACAAACTGCACCACGGCTTTGATCACGTGTTAGATTTTATTGTAGATAAGAGTTTCTAACGGAAAGTTTGAATGACTAATAACCAGGATGCCTAGTGCGAGTTTATTTTACGTTAAAAATAACTGGCACTAGGCTCTCAGAATATGTTTTCGCACCGAAGTTGCCGCTTTAATTAAATTATATTTGATTACTAGTGACCCGCTTCTGCTTCGGTATTTTGATGCTTTTTGACATAGTTATAAATCGTTAAAATTTTTGGCTTTTCTTCGCTATAATATGTATGTATGAATATGAGAAATGCTCTAAATATCTAAAAGATGATAGTGAAAACCGTATTAAAATTTGTTGCGTGGTTTATAAGAAGTAAATGAAGAAACAGACGGAAAAAACAGCTACTTGATACTATTTTGTATTTAGATATTTGCTCAAAACGGTATTAGGAAAATTATTTAATGTACTTTTGTCATTTCAAAAAATCATGAATACCTTCCATTGGTTATCGACTTATCGTTCACGACAGTGTTTTCCGAACACTTATTGTCTATTGTTTTAAAATTTATTAGCGTGTAACGAACCAGCTGAATCATGACCCATTTTGCTAATATTTCGCATAAAACTGAAAAACTTGTAATATCTATCGTAAATTAAAAAAAAGAAAAATGCGTAGGACGTGTACTCAGTAAAATGTCAGTGTTTAATAAAATAATAACAAGCTCGTTGCCAAGGAAATCTTCAGACGAATTTCGACCTACTTTCATTTAGATAGATTGGCAAAATGAGCGATAGTACATAAGTATAGGCACATATCGCCCTCCCCGGCGAATAATATGGTAATCGCAAATTTCAAATTTTACAGTAGAAACAAATAACTGTTTTTTGCTTATATCTCGGTACAGGTAGATTGTATAAAAATAATTTATATGTCAAAAGAAAGCTAATTTTTATACAGACTAGTTTCCATGTTGATTTAATTTTAATAGTTAATTGGAATAAAGTAATTTAAGAAAAACATTTTACTGAAATTGTAGGTCAAAAGTACGGTACGCAATGTATCATTACCATAATATTCGCGTGAAACCCATTGCCATCTTGGTCAGTAATAATGCATTACAGTATTGTTCATGGAAATATGAAGCTAAAATTGTTTACGGCAAATGAACATTACTATATTGTTCGGGGAAATTCATGTGATATTGTATACAGTAATATTACTTTACAAAACTATTCGTCGATGTATAGTGACAACTGATTATTAGTAATATCATATTGCAAATATAACATTTCATCAATTAATACAGTACTAATTATTTAATTTACATGAAATATACATTTTTAGAGGCACTTGATATTCATACTGCATGGTTTATATATAAATAATAATGATAAGTAAAATTTAAGAAATAAAATGCAAATTTTATTGTTTAAAAACTTTTATTTCTTAAAAATGAAGCAAAATTATATTAATAATTATCACAAATAGTAATCAGTCTGACGTCCTGTTGGGTCGTAAAGGTATCAAAATATTAGTAAAAAAATTATCTTATTAATTTAATCGTCACCGCAGTCTGATTCAGAGTTCGAAGATTCCTCTATTATATCATCAGAAGTATGGAGAGCATTATAAAAAGGGTAATAATTGCGAGGTATGGCTTCTGTTCTGCATAGACTTAATAAGTCTTCCTTTAACAATTTGCTCACTGGAAGTGGTTGATTGTAAGCTTGTTTTAAACTTTCACACCATCATTCATCGTAATATTCTCAATGTCTATAAGAAATGAAGATTCCTGGCCTTGGACTACTTCTTCAATAGTACTCTGTGGTTCTTGTGTGTCAGCATTACTAAAAGATGGAACATTTTCTGATATATTATTTGCAAAAGGTGGACTGAATCTATCATCTAGTAACATCAACTGCTTGTCATAACTATTTTTATTATTGGCTTCATGTGACGTATTAGTAACATTGTTACATGACTCTTCAGTTTAATTTGATCCATTGTTTTCCATAGTTAATTCCTCTATTTCAATAACGATAGACATTTCTTTCAAAGTATTTTCCACAACGGTATCGTCACCTTGGTTCATTTGCAATGTCTGATCTTGAATGTTATCATCTGATTGCGAATGAAAAGATTGTTATGCTGTGGAAGTGGGTAACTTAACGTCAGACAAAACGGACTTTTTTTTTTGCGTGGGAAACGCATTACGCCTACGCACCCGCCTGGGTGAGGCGGGGGTTATGTCGGACTCTCCGGCCACAATGAGACAGCGGCCGGCATACCGACTAAAACCCACGGTGTTACTCCAGACGGCCAGAGTGTCGGGGTCAAGGGAGACGCTCGCGCATTCATCCGCGACCCCGACGGGCCACGGCCCGCTCAACGTGAGCGGGCCCCGTCTGATTTGGGGGGCCTAGCCCTCCTTCCTCCATCGAGAGGCGTTCGTGGAACACGTACGCCGCCTTCTCGGGCCTGTGCTTTTCGAGCGGCGATTGCCCAATCGCCGCCCGCAGGCATCCTCCTATGGTGGCTGGAGATCCCGGAGCGCCCCACGGCGACGTCCGGGGCGGGCGCGACGGGTGGGGAGCAAGGTGGTCAGCTCCCTCTCCCGCTCGGCCGCCTCCTTGGCGAGCATTACCTGCTTGCAAAAAGAGGCAACTCCCTCCCAAGCCCTCTCGCTGCGGACCATGGACAGAACCACGGTCGGCAGCGAGAGTTGGGCCGTCGCGAGCGCCGCAACTAAATCGCGGCGCTGGTCCGCCCACCCGGACACTCCACGAGCGTGTGGAGCGCCGTGTCGCGCGGGCAGACCCCGCAATGGTGGCAGATGGACGTCTGCTCACGGCCTATGAGACACAGGTACTTGCCGAAGCACCCGTGACCGGTGAGTACCTGTGTCAGCCGGAACGTGAGGACGCCGTGCCTCCTCTCCAGCCACTCCTCGGGGACGGGACTTACCGCCACCACCGTGGCGTGCCCTGCAGTTGGTCGCGCAAGTCGCGCCTTCCACTTCGCCACTAGGACTGTGCGGAGTTGGGACCGCTGCGCCTCGATCTCTCGAGGCAGAGGTAGGAGGTCCCGCTCCGCCGCCTCCTCGCGCCATCGGAATATCGACGCGAGGACTTCGGCTTCCAGGACCCAGGGCGGGGATCCGGCCAAAAGGGTCGCAGCCTCGAAGGAGATCGTGCGGTAGCCGCGCACCATGCGCCAGATAAAACGGACTTTTTTTTTTTTTTTTTTTCGTGGGAAACTCGTTACGAGTACGCACCCGCCTGGGCGAGGCGGGGGTTATGTCGGGCTCTCCGGCCACAATGAGACAGCGGCCGGCATACCGACTAAAACCCACGGTGTTCCTCCAGACGGCCAGAGTGTCGGGGCCACGGGAGACGCTCGCGCATTCATCCGCGACCCCGACGGGCCACGGCCCGCTCAACGTGAGCGGGCCCCGTCTGATTTGGGGGGCCTGGCCCCCCTTCCTCCATCGAGAGGCGTTCGTGGAACACGTACGCCGCCTTCTCGGGCCTGTGCTGTTCGAGCGGCGATTGCCCAATCGCCGCCCGCAGGCATCCTCCTACGGTGGCTGGAGATCCCGGAGCGCCCCACGGCGACGTCCGGGGCGGACGCGACGGGCGGGGAGCATGGTGTTCAGCTCCCTCTCCCGCTCAGCCGCCTCCTTGGCGAGCATCACCTCCTTGCAAAAGGAGGCGACTCCTTCCCAAGCCCTCTCGCTGCGGACCATGGCCAGAACCACGGCCGGCAGCGAGAGTTGGCCCGTCGCGAGCGCCGCAACAAGGTCGCGGCGCTGGTCCGCCCACGCTGGACACTCCACGAGCGTGTGGAGCGCCGTGTCGCGCGGGCAGACCCCGCAATGGTGGCAGACGGACGTCTGCTCCCGGCCTATGAGACACAGGTACGTGCCGAAGCACCCGTGACCGGTGAGTACCTGTGTCAGCCGGAACGTGAGGACGCCGTGCCTCCTCTCCAGCCACTCCTCGAGGACGGGACTTACCGCCACCACCGTGGCGTGCCCTAGATAAAACGGACTAACCTAACCTAACCTAACACTACTGATAGCAAAATTTTGTGTTAATGCATTGCGTTCCCACATAATTGCAATATTTTAATGTAATACACGTTACTTTAAGAAATTTGTCTTTATGATACAGTAAACAACATTACCTTTTTTATTAAAATCTGTAAAAAGGCATTAACGTTACTTACCGAAAAAATTTACTTAGCATTATAGTTTACAGTATTACTCGTGTAAAAATTGTATTTCTAATTTAACTGAATAAAATTGTTATGTTCATTATGGAGCTATGGGAATTATTGTATTTTCATAAAAATCCACTGAAAAATTACAAAAAAAAATTACAATGTGTATTCGATGCTATAATAACCGAAAATGCAATAAAAGGTAAACTGTCTTTATAGCACATTACCATACTATTCGCCGGAGAGGGCGATATAAGTTTACGCAATATAAGACAGTAAACAATTGGTGTTTATCACTTGTAAGTCTATAATAAGAACGCAGTTTTCATTAACCCTACTACATATTGTTCTCGTAATACACAACAACTACAAATTAATAAACAATAAACAAAATATTACATTGCAAACGTCACTAAGTATATTTTTTATCACAAGCATAAGATGGAAAGTTATATCTATGCTATTATATTTATAAAGCTGAAGAGTTTGTTTGTTTGAACGCGCTTATCTCTGGAACTACTAGGCGAATTAGAAAAATTATTTTTACGTATGATAGCCCAGTTCTCGAGGAAGGTTATAGGCTATGTAACATCACGCATCAACGCAGAACAACAAGCAAAGACGCGGGTGAAACCACGCCGCGGGAAGCTAGAACCTAGTATTTAAGGTGGTGATATCAAAGAAAAACAAAATGTGTGCAATAAGAAACAGTCTGTAGTGGGCCTCGTACGTGCTTATGTAATTATTTGACTGACTATTTTAGAAACCAACGATTCAAACGGTTAACTGATTATATAAATAAATAAAAAATGATTAAGGTCAAGGCATTCACTACAGTATTACATGTGTCGTAAATATACAGTAGTACGAGTAAACAAAATGCGCTGATTACACAAGGTACTGTGGTCTTTTAGAGTGGACAAATAGGTAACGAATACTGTCTTAGCATCGAGCGAAATTTTACACCGTTCACAAACTATTATTTTATTTACAAAGTACATTATTGGGGTGTTAAAAAATTCATATTA